>CM053746.1:23495139-23627075 GCA_028658305.1 Pachyuromys duprasi | reverse complement strand
CCCTTTCCTCTCCTTTCCTGGCGAGGGTGACTAGGAGCCGGCGAATCCGCGTTTTTTTTCCCCCTCTCTCTCCTCTCTCTCCTCTCTCTCCTCTCTCTCTCTCTCTCCCTCCCTTTCCCCCTCCCCACCCCCTCCCCAACAGCCCCCAACTACAGCCTGCGCCGCCGCCGCCGCCGCCGCCTCAAAAAATTCAATAAAATGAGCTCTTATTTCGTCAACTCACTGTTCTCCAAATACAAAACCGGGGAGTCCCTGCGCCCCAATTACTATGACTGCGGCTTCGCCCAGGACCTGGGCGGCCGACCCACCGTGGTGTACGGCCCGAGCGGCGGCGGTGGCTTCCAGCACCCGTCGCAGATCCAGGAGTTCTACCACGGGCCGTCGTCGCTGCCCACGGCGCCCTACCAGCAGAACCCGTGCGCCGTGGCGTGCCACGGGGACCCCGGCAACTTCTACAGCTACGACCCGCTGCAGCGCCAGAGCCTGTTCGGCGCGCAGGACCCAGACCTGGTGCAGTACGCCGACTGCAAGCTCGCGGCCGCCAGCGGCCTGGGAGAGGAGGCCGAGGGCTCGGAGCAGAGCCCGTCGCCCACGCAGCTCTTCCCCTGGATGCGCCCTCAAGGTGAGCTCCCGCCGGGGCCTCCTCCTCCTCGCCGCGGGGGAAGCGTCCAGCAGGGCCCCGGGCCGGCCAGAGGGGCTCGGGGAGGGAGGCTGGGAAGGCCCGCAGCATCCCCGGCTCCTAGGACTGCCTTCCAATCACCTACCTCTTCTCCTTCCTTCCCACTTTCTTTTCTTTTTTTTTCCTCTCTCTCCCTCCTTTTCTTTTCGCTTCCTTTGAAGGGGGTTGTGTGGGGGGTCGCCAGGCGAATTTCCTGAATCCATAAACTCCTCACCCGCCTTTACTTTTCTTCTTCTTCTTCTCTCTCTTCCCCCCCCAACCCCGCCGCCTTTCCCCCCCTTTTACTGTTTTATGGGGGCTTTGGAGAAAGAGTGGTGGGAATGGAGAGGGCAGGGGTGGTGTGTGTGTGTGGGGGGAGAGCGCGGCGCTTGCAATGTCCTCGATTGCTTTATAGTTTAATTACCCCCGAAGAAAACTTTTCTTCTGGGGCAGAGGCTCTGGGGGGCGGGGGGGGGCGGCTTTTCGAGGTGGGGTCCCGGACCCCGCTCGGGCTTTTCCATTCTTATCCGCCCCTCGGCATCCTTCCTCCCAAACTTTATGGCACTTTTTAGCAGATTTAAGCCGCCCCCCCAACCCCCACTCCACCCCCTCTCCCCACCCTTCCCCGCCCCACTCCGGTCCTGAGTTACCAGAGGAAGGGGCTGTTCCTCCAGGGCCAGCGCGGATTCGGAGCTGTCTGGTCCCCCCCACCCCTCAGCCCCCCCTCCCTGCCCCCTCCGCCCCCGCGCGAGGGTCCCCTGCCTTCGCCGTCCTGGTCTCCTAGGCTGGTTCACGACTCTCCCGACCTTCCCTCTCCCTCTCCCCCCTCCCCCACCCTCCCCTCCGTCTCGCCCCTTTCCCCCCTTCCCAGCAGCCGCCGGACGCAGGCGAGGCCGCCAGACCTACAGCCGCTACCAGACCCTGGAGCTGGAGAAGGAGTTCCTCTTCAACCCCTATCTGACTCGCAAGCGGCGGATCGAGGTCTCGCACGCGCTGGGACTGACAGAGAGACAGGTCAAAATCTGGTTCCAGAACCGGAGGATGAAGTGGAAAAAGGAGAACAACAAAGATAAGTTCCCCAGCAGCAAGTGCGAGCAGGAGGAGCTGGAGAAGGAGAAGCTGGAGCGGGCGCCGGAGGCGGGCGCCGCCGAGCAGGGCGACGCGCACAAGGGCGACAAGAAGTAGGCTCCCCCGCTGGGACTGCCCGGGCCCCGGGGCTCCGTCCGCCGGGCCCGCCCGCGACCACGCCGCCGCCCGCCCCCCGCCTCCGAGAGCTCCGGCCCCGCCAGCCCGCGCAGCCAGCAGCCGGGCCTCCCGCCGCAGCCAGTCCCCGCTAGTGGTAGTATCTCGTAATAGCTTCTGTGTGTGAGCTACCGTGGATCTCCTTCCCTTCTCTTGGGGGGCCGGGGTGGGGAGAAGAAGAGAAAAAAGAAAAGAAGAAGAGAAAAGAGAAAAGAAAAAAAAAGACAAGAACAGGATTTTAAGCAAGGACTCCCTCGTCCTGCGAGGGTGAGCAACTGCGGCCCTGGCAGAGAGTCCCCTCACCCCATCCCCGTGTAAAAAAAAAAGCCTCCTTGTGCAATGCTCCTTTTTTTTTTCTTCCTTTGAATGTGCTTCTTTGTAACGACCGAGGTACCGACGATTCTGCTGAGTCCTCCCAACAACATGAAACTGCCTATTCACGCCGTAATTCTCTCTGTCTCCCTCTCACTTTCTCTCTCTCTCTCTCTCTCTCTCTCTCACTCTCTCTCTCTCTCTCACCGCGTCCTCATCTTTCTTCGCAGCCCCTCTCCCCGCTGCCACCTCCCCGCCTACCCCCGCCCCCCCCCCCAGCTCGCTGGCTTTCTCTCTTGCTTCTCTCTTTCCCTCCTGTCCCCTCCTCCTTTGGTTTTTTGACAATTTTTTGTCTTTAAGTGTTCCTCAAAAAGAGATTACTTTTAGTTAGCATGCGCGCTGTGTGAGCAATTGTTAAAAGTGTTCTTAGGTTTACTGTGAAGAGAATGTACCCTGTATCCGTGAATTGCTTTATGGGGGTGGGGTGGGGGGGGGAGGGGAGGGGCTAATTATATATTTTGTTGTTTCTCTATACTTTGTTCTGTTGTCTGCGCCTGAAAAGGGCGGAAGAGTTACAATAAAGTTTACAAGCGAGAGAACCCGAGGCTGGCCCGGGGCCTGCGCTCCTCCTTGGCTCCCCAGCGCCTCGCAGGGCTGGGTTGGATGGGGGGGGAGGTAGTTGGTCAGCGGAGCCCCCTGAGCTGGCTTAGGCTGGGTCGCCGAGAGGAGGGGGCGGGGGCTGGAAGCAGGTGGTGCAAGGCCCTGGGCCCAGGGGCTCGGGTTGGGGGGGGGGAGTGCGGAGGGCGGCTGCACGTGATTGGAGGAGAGAGGGTCGAGGGAGGGGGTTCCTCGGCTCCCCTCCCTCCCCTGGCGTTCGGAGGAGACTCCAGCGCCCAGGCGGCTCCGGAGGGAGAAGAGACGTGTACCCAGGCTGGTGGCTGGCGTCCCCTGCCACTTCTCTCTTTGTTTCCGTGTGGGTCCTGGGGCTTTGGGGCGGGGGATGCTGGGAGGGGAGCGGAAAGAGATGGAGTGCGGGGCTGCTGAGTTTACGTTTCCATTCCGCTCCCCCCCCCCCGACCCCCGCACTCAGGTTAGGGGGAGCAGGAGCAGAGGGAAGGACAGGTCCTTCCCCGCCTCTCCTGCCTGGGCTGCCGCCGCTGCCTCCCAGTCTCCAGGCCGCGGCCTGCCGAAGCCTGCTCTCCGCCGTTGCCTCTGCCAGGCTGGCAGCCGAGGGAGGCACCCGCCCTCCGGAACCGGGAAAAGCGGCGACGCGGACCCCAGCGGCTCGCCTCCCTTCCTTTCTCTCCCCACCCCATCCGTTCTTTTTGTTATTATTTTTGTATATATATATATTTATTGGACACCCTCTGCCCCCCTTTTTTTCTTCTTCAGACACCAGAAATCTCAGCGCCCAACGCCTGTGGTGGGTTGGCTTTCCTGCCTTAGGAATGCCTTGATCCACGTTTAGTCCCCACAGCCCAGAGGCCAGGCTCGCCTCGCCTCGTCCCTCTTCTTGGGGGGAACAGCAGCAGCCCCGGGATGGATTAGCCCGAGCTAATAAATACGTGGCCAGCACCTACCCCCTATGTTGCGCCTATTCGACCCCTGCGTCTGTCTCTTGCTTTGTAACCGGCCGGGGAAGTGGGTGGTGGTTGGGGTGGTGGTTGGGGGGTGACAATACGGATGGCTCGGAGGTTATTTATTTTCTCTTCCACTCAATTCCTTCCTCCCCCAAATCTCGCCTGCAAGCTGCCTCCAACCCGCGGGGGTCGACAGCGGGCCTTGAGCCCCCCAGCCCCAGCCCTCAGGGCCCGGCCTTCCCATTCATTATTGATCATATTTTATAAATCCAACGCCACCACAATTTTTTCCACATTACTGGGAGCCTCCGGGAGGCCGTCAGATCATTGGCCGAGGGGGTATCACGTGGGCCGGGGTCACGTGGCCCAAAGAGGAAAAAGGGGGTCCTTTTTGGTGTAAATCTGGACTCTAATTCTGTAATATATCAAGGAATCTCGTAAAACCGACACTAAAACGTCCCCGACTACAAATCATCCGGCCAAATTATGAGTTCATTGTATTACGCGAATGCTTTATTTTCTAAATATCCAGCCGCAAGTTCGGTTTTCGCTCCAGGAGCCTTCCCCGAACAAACTTCTTGCGCCTTTGCCTCCAACCCCCAGCGCCCGGGCTATGGAGCGGGTCCCGGCGCCCCGTTCTCCGCCTCCGTGCAGGGCCTGTACCCCGGCGGGGGGGGCATGGCGGGCCAGAGCGCGGCCGGCGTCTACGCGGCCGGCTACGGGCTCGAACCGGGTTCCTTCAACATGCACTGCGCGCCCTTTGAGCAGAACCTCTCCGGGGTGTGTCCCGGCGACCCCGCCAAGGCGCCTGGCGCCAAGGAGCCGAGGGACTTGGCGGCCGAGAGTAACTTCCGGATCTACCCCTGGATGCGAAGCTCAGGTAACACTGAGCGGTCCCCGAGCCGCGACCTCCGGGCCACAGTCCCCCACCTCCCCCGGGGCCCCCTTCCACCGCCGGGCACCCTCTCCGCGGCCAGGGTGCTCCTGGTTTAGGTCCGGGCTGGGACCCCGCGCGCCGTCCCCACCCCCAGTTTGGTTCGGTGCTCTTCAGGCCCCAGTGGATCTCTCTCTCTCTTTTTTGCCGACGCCACAGCGCTCAAGGCCCCCAGCCCGCCCCCCAACCCTTTTCTCTGGGCCTTTTAGCTTTAAATATTTATCAGCAGAGCCGGCACGGGCTGGAGGCGAGGCCGTTTGTCTTGCCTAGGAAGGCTGGGGTTTGCAGAGAATAGCCATTAGGGTCTCCTCTCTCTCTCTCTCTCCTCTCACCCCACCCCTTCCCTGCCCGAGAGCTCAGTTCTGGGTGTATCCTCCCCCCCCCCCAGCCCTAGGTTGGGTAAGATATGGAAGAGGGGGCCTTGGGGCTGAGCAGCCTCCCCTCCCCCTTCCTTTCCAGCCAACCCCGCTTCCCCCATTATTCCCATCAGGACAATTAGAAGTGGGCTCTAGAGGCCTAGCTGGAGGAGGGGGTGCAGAAGAGACGGGGAGCCAGAGAGTGCGGAAGGGGGTTAGACCCAGAGCAGAGCTGAGGAGTCTGTTGGCCCCTCCCGCCCCTGGCGGACTTAAAGGGGGCAGGCTAAAAAGGAGGCGAAGGCCTGGCTGGTTCAGGTGTCTCTCCTGGGGCTCCGAGGACCCCTGGGGAGCAGCTACGTTTGGAGGGTATCACTCCAAGAAGATGAATCTCCCTTTGGGAAGGGGCTAGGACTCCGTGGAACCAAATCAACAGAGCGAGTCATCCAGCTGCTGCTTTAGGGACCATAAGATACCAAGGCTTCCTTCCATCGGGTCTCCTTTAAAGTGCCCCCCCCCACGCCCTTCTTTACATTTCCCCAAGGTTGATGGGCTTGGAAGCCAACCCCAAGGCTCAGGAGACCCAAGAGGGTCAGAGACTCTCAGACTCATCAGGGTTGGGGGTTGGGGGCATGAAGAAACCAGTTCTCACACCAGGAGTATTGCTGTTCGTGATTTCTATTACCTACCCTGTAATTGAACTGACTTTCCAGTTGGTTTATCAAAGCCCCCCCCCCCAAGCCCACTTTTTTTTTTTTCCTCGTAAATATTTCAGCTCGGCTTATAGCTGACTTGAAATTATGGCCCTTAGCCGCCTGGCCTCTCCCCTCTCCTTCCCAAGAGGGCTGACAGCAGCTCACCAAAGTCTCCCGGGGGTGGGGTGTGTTCTAGGCCTAAGCTGGAAGTTCTCAGACACCATTCAACCCCACCGTCCTTCAGCACAGTAGGCCATGGGCCTACCTTTCTCCCTCGCAGGCCTGGAGGCATGAAGATTGCTTCAGACAATTAGGTTTTCTGGGAAGGCAGGCAGGTAGCAGGCCTTGTTTGCTGCTAGCTGGGAAGGAGTCCAGAAGGCAACTGCTGTCAGACTAAGAATTCCAAGGTCCAAGGAAAGAAAATCCTTGCCTCTTCCCCATTCCATGACAGGTTTGGGTGGGGACTGGGCCTATGCCCCCCCCTTTTTTCTTTCCTTCTCAGACCAGGCCTGGAGTCCCACTCTAGGGACACTGAGATGGTTTCCAGAGCCCCATACCTCCAAGGCCATCTGAAGGGAAAGGGCGGACCTGAGAAAGTAAAGGAGGATTAATTTGCCCTCATTCTCTGCTGGTCCCTTAAGAACACAGCCTCCAGGAGCCCGCAGCCAAGGTCTGCCCGGTTTCTAGAAGGTCCAGGCCAAGAACACCACCCTTCATGGATAACAGGACTATCTGGTGTGCTAGGGCTGGCCTGTAAATCTAGCACTTGGAGCTTGGGAGGCTGAATCAGGAGGGTTGCCATCAGTTCAAAACCAGCCGCAGGCTACATAGCAAGACACCCTACTCCCCCTCCTTCACAGGCTTGGAAAACAAAACAACTCTTGTGGACACAAACACACAGATACACATACGGTTCAAGAAGAAAAGAAAGAAAACAAATGTTTACTCTAAGGAGCTTGGAAAATTTTCTGCACACAGCAGCGAGAGGGGTTAACCTGGTTCTAGTAATGTGGTCTTTTCCTGACCTCAAAACATTAAATCACCTAGGAAAGAGGTTGGGGTTGTCTTGGCATTTTCACACACTGATCTCTCTCTCTTTCTCTCTCTCCCCTAAATACCGTGAGTAGGGACCGACCGAAAGCGGGGCCGTCAGACCTACACGCGCTACCAGACCCTGGAGCTGGAGAAAGAATTTCACTACAATCGCTACCTGACTCGGCGGCGGCGAATTGAGATCGCGCACGCGCTCTGCCTCACTGAAAGACAGATCAAAATCTGGTTTCAGAACCGGCGCATGAAGTGGAAAAAGGAAAACAAAACCTCAGGCTCTGGGGTCACTGGCCAGGACAAGGCAGAAGCAGAGGAGGAGGAGGAGGAAGAGTGAGGGACAGACAGCAAAGAGTAGGGGAGAGAAGGGAAAGAGAACCCAATGCTGGGAACTGAAGCAAGAAACTCAAAGAAGGGGGGAAACTATTTAAATGGAGCAGTTAAAGAGAGAGAGAGAGAGAGAGAGAGAGAGAGAGAGAGAGAGAGAGAGAAGGGTGAAATTTGGGTTTCTAGATGCTGTAAAAAATATACTACCTATGGGAAAGTGTGTTGTCTGTTTTTGTACAGTATGGGGAGGTCATCATCCACCCACCCCGTAGCGTTCTGGAATGTACCTCCCTTTTCTATGTTGCTAGTAAGGTCTTTGTAAAAATCTTGCTGTTTTGTAAGCCTCCTTTGAAGCTGTCTTTGTGAAGTGTGGTTCCGGGTTAATGTGTGGTTCCTCGCCTCCCCCATACTTCCCAATAGCACCACCGTAAGGGCCTCAGGGAGCCCCAAGGACCCACGAGCTTCTGCCTCTGGTGCACTCAGCTGCTGATCCTCCTACCTATGAGCCTCTTTCTGTATATCTGAAGGATGGAAAATAAAACAGAGTTAAAAAAAATCAATGTGTTTTCTGTCTCCCTATGGCTGGGAGGGGGTCAAGGTTGGTAGTGGGTGGGTGTCCCAGGGTCCCTCTGCTGGCTTTTTTTTTTGTCTGTGTTGGCTTTGCTTTTATCTTCCAGATCCCCCTGTTATGTAGGCTGCCAACTAATGAACCCAATATCACACACACACACACACACACACACACACACACACACACACGTTCTCTTTATACCTTCACCAAGCACACAATTCCCATATTTACAAGCTAACAGTGCACCAATGCACACACTGTTAAAGTCACAAACATAGGCATCCACATATTCACACATATACATATCCGGCTTCCACACAGTCCGCCTGGCCCCCTGCCCAGAGCACATACATTCGCATTCACACACACTCACAAGCGAGCACACATTCACAGTCACTCACGGACACACGGATACACACCAGTGTACATTCACACCTCGGCTTCTAAACAGAGACTCACATTTGCCCCCAAGTGTATACATCCGCAGTCACACCCCAAACTGAAAGCTTCCAGTCTTCCTGCGTTTTCTTGTCCAGGACTCTACATGAAACTATGAAACCCGAGCCTGGTGACCAGCCACAAATCCAGCGAGGAAATCCAAAATGGTAGGCCTCGGAAAGACAAATGGAAGGAAGGCGGAGGGCGAGCACCCGGCTCACCCTGCCGCGGTCTGGGCGGAGGCCAGGGCAGCGAGCAGAGGCCTTCTAGCCTGCCCAGAGCTTTCCCCCGCTCGGTCGGCAAACATTTCCCGTCCGTGTGGTTCCTTGATTTTATTAAATCCAATTTATTTTTACCGTGCGTGTTAAAATCGACTTCCTCCTGAATTTGACGGGGGCGATCCGCATCAAAATTTAAGGTGGTGGTGGCGGTGGTAGGGAAACCGGTCCCAGGAGCGAGAACCGGGTTTACCGGGACGGAGTGGCCGCAGCGAGCCTGGCAGCGCGGGTCGCTCAGGTCGCTCGAGTTTCCCTGCCCTGTTCAGCCTGCTCTTGAGTGCTGCCAACCTGGAACATTCTGAGGGGCACACACACACAGAGGGGGAAGAAGAGAAAAAAATCATTTTTAAAAAGGAAATTATTTTTTCCCTGCAAACTAAAATGTAGAGTTTTTTTTTTTTTAAAAACACCTAGAAAAACAGAGCGAGTTGTTATTATTTTTGCAAAGCCTCAATTGCTGGGCAGAACAGTAAAGGGTAGAGTCTTTACACCTAGACCTGAGGCGCTGAATTTTAATGTTCATTCGTTTACAAACCCTCGACGGTTTCAAGAACGCTACCTGAAATCGAAAGGGTTTGGGAAAGGTGGTTCGTATTTTTTCCGGGGGGTCGGGGGTGGGGTGGTTAAGGAAATCTGCTCCATTTGAATGTGTAAGAAAAGGCCCTTAAAACCCATGGCTTCAATTTGTAAGAAAGTGTCCCTCAAAGAACCTGCGGCTTCCCGGCCACCGGCTGCCGCAGCCCCTGGAGAGCACAGGGCTTTCTCCCCGGGTGGCGACTAGGCTGGGGAGGCCCTGATCTGGTTTTCCCTCCCCCGGTTTCTGAGGTGCTGAGGTGGCGAGTCTCCTGCTTAGACTGTGGAGCTTGGCCCCCATCCAGGACACCTACTCCCCCGGGGTAAGAATTAGACCCTGTGGATGAGCCTCCCCCACCCCCCAACACACACCTGCGAAGCTGCGAGTCTCACAGGTGGGGGAGGCTCCCGGTCCCCGGGGTTAGGGGTGGGGGTGGGGGTGTTCAGAGAGGCAGAGGGGTTACGGGAGCTTTCTCTTCGCCACGTTGCAGATAGCAGCGCCCAACACCGGCTGCTGCTTCTGCCTCACCTTCCTATTTGCCTCAGAACAGGGCAGTGTGAGAGATTTTGGGGAGGGGGAGATTTTAAAATTATTATTATTATTATTATTATTATTTTAGTTTCACTCTAAAGGACAGGCAGAGCTCTTGAGGAAAACGGGGAGGTTCCAGAGAAAGCCCCGCTTCTAGCTGAACCTCTATGGCTTCTCCACCCTGAATTCCTGCATCCCAAAGCTCACCCTGTCTCAGACTGGGGTTTCCCTAAAAAAGAGAAGGGGAAGAAAGGAAGATGGCGACTGGGAAAGCGGTTGCCGGAGGAGCAGCCATGAAGAAATGCAATAAATTCCTTGTTGTTTTATGAAAATTTACAACTTTGTGATAGAAGTTTATGAGTGGTTGAATCCAGCGATTGGCCGGCGCCGGTCATGTGGCCGGGCGGTCGTGAACATGAACTTTTTATCATTTCCCTGGTGGTTATAATGCAGCATTCTTTTGGGCACCACACCTAGGTCGGAGCACTACCGTCCTTCAGGGCTCCAGCCTCTTGATATTTTTATACTTCAATATCAGCTCGATAGAGCGAGAGAGCAAGAGAGAGAGAGAGAGGGAGAGAGAGAGAGAGGAAGAGAGAGGGGGGAGAGGAGAGAAGAGTGAGGGAGAGAGGGAAGGAGTGGGTGGGAATTGCACAAAAGAGAGAACCAAAAATAATTTTTTGAATCCTAAGTTAATTTGCTTGCTGATCTGGGATTTTTAGTCATCATGAAAGGTAAATGGACAATCTGCCCGGGACTGCAGCCCGATACGATTTTTCAAAGCCAGAACTTACTCCATTTTCTATGCAAATGTCAGAAAAGCGAAACAGCCTCTCTCTCAAGTCAGAGAAGGGGAAGCGACGGCTCTCAGGTTGGGACAATATTATCTGGAAGCTGAAGAGGAAACCGAACGCTCCTTTTCCCCATTCCTCCCCACCTTTTGAATCCGGAGGGGGGTAAAAAAAAAACCCCAACAACCCCAAGTTCTGCAAAGGTAAGGGAGATTCTACAATTCTTATTCTTTTGCATCGGTTTTTTGCAGGGGGTGGGGCTTAGGGTTTTTTTCTCCCTCCTCCTCCCCCCCCATCCCAAGACCGGGGTGAACCCCACCTCTGGGCGCTGCTGGGAGAGGCTTCCCAGGAAATTCTGTGGTAGAGAGAGATAGAGGGGTGGCTGCTTCCTGGAGGGGGGAGAGGCTGCAGGGAAGATGGGGGAGGAGGAGCGGAGAGGGGGCCTCTGAGGCCAGTTTCACGTTGCCGTTTTTTTTTTTAATCTGGGAGAGAGCTCTAGAGATGGGGGTCAGCGAAAAAGAGGGTGGGGGCCGTCTGAGCTGCAGCCACGCTGGCCGCTCGCTCCGGCCCTGGCGGATTGGTGCTCACCTCCCTCCGTCTCTCCCTGGGCCTGGCTTCCCCGGACTGCCCGGTGTGTGGTTTCCCGGCTGCATTCACACGAGGGGCGGTGGCGCTGAGGGACGTCCTGGTCTCCGTAGGGCCTGGAGTCCCCGCAGAGGCCGGCGGAGGGTGAGGAGGTTGGCTAGAGTGACATTAAAAAAAAGAAAAAAGAAAAAAGGAACAATTCACAGATCAATGTTCGCTCTCTTCCGTCGGAGACGGTTCTGAGATTAAAGGGTTGTGGGTGAAAGAACCCAAAGCCGGGGGGGGGGGTACGCTTGCCACCCCGCCCCCCCCCAGCCCGAGGGAGCCTCGCCTGAAGGGAGAGAGAGTTTTGTGGTTTTCATGCGGTAGGTTAAAGTCTGTTGGTCTCTTGTTGCGATTGATTTTGTTGCTTGTGTTTTATTGGAATACAAATGTGTGGATTTGGGTGGAGAATTAAAAAAAATGCATATCTGATATGGAAACATTTCAAACTTTCCTGGATTCGAATGTGGCTTTTGGAGGTACTTTAGCAGTTGTTTCTGGCTTGGACGCAAAAATCCACTTGGTTTATATGTGTGGTGTGTGTTGGGGGAGGGGATTAAAAAAAGAAAAGAAAAGAAATCCTAACTAAGAGAACCCAGTGGTGTGAGCTAGGAGGCTTGAGTTCAGAGCCAAGCCCTATCCCTCGGCGCCCAATTTTTGTCCCCTAGCCTCCTGAGGGCTGGGGGAGGGGGAAGGTTTGCTGGGCGTGACACAGATTCCTAAGGTAGCTGGTGGGGTTCAGGCCAGCTGGTGAGGGCTAAGAGATGGGGTGAAGGGCCCCCAGGGAAGGTGTGCGCCGAGAGACAAGTGACTCAGGGCGTGAAGGGCAGGAGACCAGCGTGGTTTAGTTTGGTCTGCACCAACAGAGACTGCCTGCCTTCCTGTTTCTTAACAAGCCTGTGCAGGTGGTTCGGGCTCGGGCCTCTGGCTGGCTGGGGTTTGAGAATTCAGGGCGACTGTGTCGGTACGTCTGGCCTCCTGAGCTATTCGGAAAAGGAATCCTGGCCACTTGTAGCACAGGACCGGGGCTCCCCGGGGGCCCAGAGGAAAAAAAAAAAGCTCTCGACGCAGTTCTGGGCTGGGCCCACAGAGACAGCTTGGCTTCCTAGCAAGAGCAACGAATCGCCAGCACCTAGGACGCTGGGACCCTATTCTGCGGCGGAAAATGTCCCCCGCCGCACCCCAAACCCACTCAAACTGAAGGTCTCTTCCCCCCCACGCCCCCGTAGCCCTGGTGGGTTATAAATTGTCCCTTGGACAGTTTCCTCTGACCCAAATTATGCAGTTTGCTGCCATCTACCGTCCGTTCGGGGACAGGCGTCTCCGGCGCGAGCCAGCCTCTCGCTCGACACTCGCTGAGCCCGAGCCCCCCGCCGCCCTGCATGGTTCCGTGGGGTTCGGGCCGGGGCCCCCCGCCGCACCTCGGCCTCCGAGGGGAGGTCAGAAAGCGGAAGTGGGGCTCCCGTCCCGCCCCCCCCTCGACCTTCTCCCGGCGTCCTCGGGCGCAAACCCGGAGGCTGGCGGGAGAGGCGGACGTCAGTGTTGCTATAACCCACTGACGGGGGGGGGGAGGGGCAATGAATCGGAGGGTTGGGGGTTCGGGCCCAGGGCCCCCATCACGCCCTCCGACACGAGGCGCGTTCGGGGGCGCGCTGGGGAGACGCGAGGAGACCAGAGCTGCTCAGGGTTTATTTAGTTTTCTCCTCGGCCCAGGGAGGAAGGGTCCCGTCCAGGGGGAGGCGCCGGCCGGGCAGTTCCACTCGGTTGTCAAAAGACAGACCAGGTTCTGTCTCCTCGCAGTCGGCTTGTGGTTTTTGGCCGGTTCCTGGGGCCGGCGAGTCCGTGTGTGTGTGTGTGTGTGTGTGTGTGTGTGTGTGTGTATGAAGGAGTTGAACCGAGTTTTCTGGAAGCGGCGGATGCTCGCCAGGGAGTGTGTCGGTCCCCTTCACCACCCCCTCCCCCCAATTCTCGACCGGTTCAAGCGAAATCGACGCACGTCAACGCACACGCGAAATTGCCTTGCTGGGGAAAACCGGGAGTGAGGAGGAATCATTTAAAGGAAAGCCCCCTCCCCACCAAAAAAAAAAAAACGGCTGTAATTTCCGTTCCCGCGGGTCTCCCCCTCACCCCCGGTTAACGGAACCGCTTTCCCAGAAGGGGGTGGCGAGGGCGGGGTGTGCGTCTCCGCCGCGGCGTCCGGGCCCGAGTCTCACCGGTTACTGATTAGCTCGGGCTTTCAAACGGCGGCGGGAGGGAGCTCCGGCCACTCCTTTCAAGGTGCTGTGGCCCCCCGCTCCTGGGCGGGGGCTCCAGGAAATTGCCTGTGGTGCCAGGCTGGCCGTGGTGTCCTAAGGTCTGGCCGAGGGGCTAAGGGGTTGGGGTAGACGCCTCTAGAGTCTGAGCCTCTGGAGCAGAGCTTTAAGCATTTTTTTTTCCTCCCTCCTCAGTGTCGAGAGTGACTTTCTGGCGGCTGGAAGGCCAGGCTTAGTGAGTCGCTCTGCAGGAGGCCCTGAGGGATCTGGCAGGAAGGTCTGGGGCCCTCCTAAATTCCCCCCCCCCTCTTTTGAGCAACCAGAAGGAAACAGACATAGTGAGGGGGAAGTCAGGCTGCTACAGGGCTTGAACCACTTCGGGGGGGCTTTTGGGGGTAAGAGAGAAGAGGAGAGAAGGGTCCCCCTGCTATTCCTAGAAGATCAGAGAAGATGCCGCTCATTTGCATAATGGAAATGAGGTCTTTGTACCTCGATTTGGACCAGTCGATTTTAGGGCAGAGTGTCCAAGTTAAAGAGCCTCCTTCCAATCTGTGGGAGCTACCACATTGCACCACTGGGGAACATTTCAGGCAATCAGCATCCAAGGGGAGAACTGGGTCGGAGACATTTTCATCCTCCCCATCCCAGGTAAAGTTGGGGGTGGAATAGAAGAAAGCACCCACTATTCAAGGACTGGGGTGAGGGGGAAGAGCTCTGTATCTCAGAGGAAATAGGTAGCCTAGATGTTGTCTCTCGCCTCCTCCTCACCACACAGGCAAATGCCATTCCTAAGATTACCTTCCGGAGATTTTCACTCCTGAGCTGAGCATGACTTAGGCAACATTCCTCTGGGAGCTGGAATGTGCGCGCTTACCCACGGGACTGCAGACTCAAGGCACAGAAAATCACAATTATAAATCCTGCCTGTGGGGTGTCAGGACAACCCCACTGATGTGTACTCAGGACTTGGTATATATTTACATCCCTCCCTCTGTGAATGAGGGGGCGGCGAGGGAGCTCTGCCGGAGAGCTGGCTGGTGCCTGCTGTGTATTTACATATTCCCCAGCGCAGACAGACAAACCGGAGGTGGACGGAACCACAGACAGATGTGTAGAGACCTGGCTCCAGAAACCAGGCGGTCCCTGGCCCAGCTCTGCCTGCCTGCTCTTTTTCCCCAAACAAACGGATCAGATGAATAAACGCTCATAAATACCTCTGGGCTTAGATAAGAGCGATGAGGCGCTATTTCCTTTCATGCCCAATTCCAGGCGCCCTGGCCCTGCCTGCAGCTGGCTCCACCTTCAGACAGGCAACCTGCAGAGGTGAGGTTATTTCGGGCTGCTGCTTTAAAGGATAAGGCCGCTATTTTCCTGCTTCTATCAAAGGAAAAAAAAGCCTCCTCCCTCACCTCCTCTTGCTTTGACCATACTTTACACAGACAGCTCTACCATGTTTCCTATGAAGAGGACATTGTGACCAGGGAGAAGGGCTGAGGCCCAAGGCCTAGCCTCAGTGGCAAGATGGGGTGGTGGTGGTAATTCTTCTGTGCCTTGTCCCCTGGCTGAAACAGCTCCTACTTCGGTCTCAGAGTTGGCTCAGCCATTTCTGGATTGGAGCGTTTCTGCTCCATTACCAGGTTTGAGCTTCTTTTAAAAAATTCTTACACTCCCCCCTCCCATGTATTAAGGCTAAGAAAGACACCCAGAGATGGTTGGGGGTTCACCCCCACACACACACACAAAGAGACAGCCTAGCAGTCGCTTTGAGTTCAAAGAGCTTCAGAGGCCACTTTGCAGCCAAATAAATTCTCACTCTTGATCAACCATCCTTGGCCCTTTCCTATTATCCGTGGGCAGAGCTGACCCACAAAAAGGCACCCAAACAGTAAGGCAGAGGTGGGCCAGCCCGGGCTGGCTTCACACATCATTCTACACCTAGTCCCCCCTGCATTCATTGGAAGGAAGGTTATCACTCTTCCCTATTTGGCCTGTTTGTGCATTTTAGAATGGCAGAAATGCATTGTGTTCTTCAGCTTGGGGGAATCTGTCATTTTCTTTGGATAGAGAGAAAGAGCACACAGATAGTTTCTTGACTCTCAAGTTCTCACAGCAGCTAAGCAGCTGACACAAACACGAAGTGTGTGGGGGCTGTAGAGTGGCTAGGAAACAGGAGGGTTGTGGGTGTTTGAGCTGGAGTGGGCATGCCAGTTGATGGATGCTAGGAGGACCCAGCAGTCTTCGCTTGCTTCCCTTCTTACAAGACTAAACCTAAACCAAGTCTTGGATGGAATTTCAAAGGGAATTACCAATTTATAGAGAGAGCAGGAAGGAGAGAGAGAGAGAGCTCTTTCCAGTGGACTTTCATCTTCTTCA
Source organism: Pachyuromys duprasi (assembly GCA_028658305.1). Classification (NCBI taxonomy): domain Eukaryota; kingdom Metazoa; phylum Chordata; class Mammalia; order Rodentia; family Muridae; genus Pachyuromys; species Pachyuromys duprasi. Next base: position 23,611,492 of record CM053746.1, on the reverse strand, counting down.
ATATGAGGGTCTGAAGACTCACATTTCTAAGAGAATGTTTTTCCTCCCTGTGTCTAGATTTTCTGGGATGGCCTTGATCTAAAAAGCCATAGCCAGGGTGAGAAGTAAGGGTGGACTGAGTGGAGGCAGAGTGAGGGTGGCAGGCAGATTAGAGATGCAAACAAGTAGAGCCACCCAGGCTGGGGTTACCCCTCACTCCTCTTTACATCACCAAGTTTGGGGACTATTCAGTTTTTTTTCCCCTCCAGGGCCCCTTTCTCAGTCCAGACTGCAACCAGGCCGGCTGAGTTGTCTTGGGCGTAAGGACTGGTTTGCCAGAAGCTACCAGCCTAGCCTAGCAGCCAGAGGGAGAAGCTGGACTCACACACCTCTGGCGTTTTCTTCTAGGCTTAGGAGTTTGGCTTGCCCCCTGTAAGCTCGAGAGTTGTGTTTGAAGCCGTGGTGATGCGATCAACCTAAGCTTAAAGAGGAGAGACGGACCTGATAAACAGTACAAACAATTTTCCAAACCTGCGAGGGAGGGTGTTTTCTTCTTTCTGTTTCTAAAATGAAGCAAATAAGCGGGCAACTTCTTCCCCCCCCCCTCGAAACAGACCTCTCTGTTTCATTCTCTCTCAACGACATTCGTGGGCATTTACCCAGCTCTCCTTTGAGAGAACGGGACCCATGCAACGCAGGGGTTAACTTTTCTGAAAACATAATTAACTTTTCCCTATTCCTGCGTGGGGTGGGGAGAGGGGGGTGTATTTATTCCGTCGCCGGGGAATGGGATGATCTTCATCTCAATGCTTTCTCCTCCCCTCAAAAGCACAGACGCCTCTTTCGCAGATCCTACGTAGGTGGAACAGGGCTCGTGGTGGAGAGAGAGAGAGAGAGAGAGAGAGAGAGAGAGAGAGAGAGAGAGAGAGAGAGAGAGAGAGAGAGAGAGAGAGAGAGAGAGAGAAAGGGAGGGGGAAAAAGGTTGATAGGTTTGTGCGCGGGTCCCTCGTGCAAGCTGCGCTCCTCCTGGGTGCTATTTGACAATTCCTGCCTCTGCCATTGGTCAGTGTTGGATCAGATGGTTGTATTTCCTTCTGGCCCTCACTGGCACCTCGCCATCCCCCCTCAGCTAAAACCCAATCTCGGCTATACTACTAATAGGCGAGGCGCTCGGACTATAAAACACAACAAATCATAAACCCGGCGGAGCCAGCAGCGGCCGCGCGCGCCTCCCCTCCCGATGAGTTCCTATTTCGTGAACTCCACCTTCCCCGTCACTCTGGCCAGCGGGCAGGAGTCCTTCCTGGGCCAGCTGCCGCTCTACTCATCGGGCTATGCGGACCCGCTGCGACACTACCCCGCGCCCTACGGGCCGGGCCCCGGCCAGGACAAGGGCTTTGCGACATCCTCCTACTACCCACCGGCCGGCGGCGGCTACGGCCGGGCGGCGCCCTGCGACTACGGGCCGGCGCCCGCCTTCTACCGGGACAAGGACGCGGCCTGCGCCCTCTCTGGCGCGGACGAGCCGGCCCCGTTCCACCCCGAGCCGCGCAAGTCCGACTGCGCCCAGGACAAGAGCGTCTTCGGAGAGAGCGAGGAGCAGAAGTGCTCCACGCCCGTCTACCCGTGGATGCAGCGCATGAATTCGTGCAACAGTGAGTGAGACTGCCCGCTGTCCCGCGCCGGGGTCCCCACTCGAGCAGAAGGGCAGAACTAGCGAGTGTCACGTCTACCGCCGCCCAACCTCCCACTGGCAACTAGGTGGGCGTCTCAGCAGACAGGGCAGGACCGGGGCCCCTGCCTCTAGATCGGCCCTTCTTCCCTTAGAAGTTGCAAAGTTTGCAAAGTCCCAGCTTGCACAGTAAAGGCAGGGGGAGTCAGTGGGCTCTGAGAGAGAGAGAGAGAGAGAAAGAGAGAGAGAGAGAGAGAGAGAGAGAGAGAGAGAGAGAGAGAGAGAGAGAGAGAGAGAGTCAGGCGAGGGTGGCTGGTCAGAAAGAGGACGGAAGACTCAGCGTGTGTTTTTGCTGTCCTCGGTGACCTCCCCCCCGCCCCCCATCTGAATCGGGCTGGGTCCCAGCACCCAAAGACCACTCCATTTAAAAACAAGAGTGCGTCATGGAAGGGGGAGGGGGCGCATGACGCCTGCAAGGGCAAGTTTACTGGGTCCCTGGACTGTGTTTCCCTGGGGCTGGGAGGTTAGGGGTGGGGGGCTGGGGAGCGGTGAGACACCCAGGAAGGGGTGATAGTCCGAGGAAGGAAGAATAAAGAGGGGCCGGGCGGAGGGAGCGAGAGGGACAGGCCGGCGCCCGGGTCTCAGGTTGGATTAGCTGTCGGCTTCAAGTCCCAGTTGATGTCCATTAGCAGGACAGGAAAGTGAGGAGCTGTTAATGTGGACTATGAATCGATCATTATGGATTTAAGAGCCAGAATCTATCGTCCAATGGGTTAGGGAGAGATGGATGGATGGATGGAAAAGAAGGGAAAGAAAAAGATGCAGCCGGCGGGAGGCACACCTGGCCAGCCCCTCCCCCTAAGCTCAGGTGGCGGCCCAACTGCCCCTCCCCTCCCCCACCGAAAGGTCTAGACAGAAAGAAAGCCACGGGCCTGGGAGGCCCAGGAGGGGATCTGGAGGGGGCGCTGGAGGAGTGGGAAAGGGGGACCAGGGACCGGGTGAGGGGAAAGACAGCTCCCGACCCCCCTAGCATTACGTTTGAGGGCCCAGTGGGGGAGGGGCTCTCTGGGGTTTGGTGTGTTGACCCCCAAGGCCTCAGTTTCTCCCCTCTGCGTAACAGGTTCCTCTTTCGGGCCCAGCGGCCGACGAGGCCGCCAGACCTACACACGCTACCAGACCCTGGAGCTGGAGAAGGAGTTTCACTACAATCGCTACCTGACCCGCCGGCGGCGCATCGAGATCGCGCACGCCCTGTGCCTGACCGAGCGGCAGATCAAGATCTGGTTTCAGAACCGACGCATGAAGTGGAAAAAGGAAAGCAAACTGCTCAGCGCGTCTCAGCTCAGTGCGGAGGAGGAGGAAGAAAAACCAGCCGAGTGAAGGTGCTGCAGAGGGAGGAGGGACGCGGAGGGAGAGAGAGACAGAGAGAGAGAGAGAGAGAGAGAGAGGCCTGTTGGAGGAACCGAGGGCACCCGAAAGCCCCAGAAGGCTCTGCGGTCGGGGGGGGGGGGTTTGGGGACTTGCTGTCCAGCGCCAGACGGGCGGGGCCCAGCGCTCTCCCGGACGCCCCCTTCCGCAGAGCTTTTCCCGGGCGCTTGGGAAGGGGTGCTGACCACCCAGCACCCCTGCGCCTCCTCCCTCCCCGAAGAACCCACCTTGGCCTCAGCAGGCTCCCTTGGTGAGAACTGAGAATCGGACTCACTGTACGTCTCCCGGAAGCAGAGCAGAACGCTCTTGTCCTTGTCGAGTCTCATTTCGTCCATGTTCCCCCACCCCCAGTGCACGGTTCAATGGTAGATTCGCTGTCCCTCAGCAGGGACCTGGAAGACTCCCTGGTCTAGACCTGCCTCTCCTACCCCCTCCCCAAAGCCACTGGAAGGAGCACATACTACCTAGAAGCAAGAAGAGGAGCCTCAGAAGAAAACAAAGTTCTATTTTATTAATTTTTTTATGTGTTGTGTTTGTAGTCTTGTCTTAGGGTCTGGACGTGGAATACTTCGGTAATGATATTAATATTATTAATAATGATTATGATGATGATAATAATAAACATGTGAAAACTCGAAGCTCAATCACATCCAATCCTTCCCTGCTATTTTTCCCTCCCCCACAGTCCCCAGCCGCCCTGTCACCCCTGAGTCTGAACAGCAAAGGCCCCGCGCCCCAAGGGCCTTCCCAGCCACCAGACTCGATTTGAAAGTTACAGTTGAGATAAAAGCAGAGGCCGGGGATTGGACCTCCCAGGCCCGGGCAGTGGTTGTGACTCGCTGATGCTAAATTCACAATCGCCTCTCCCATTCAGACTTAAGGATGGAGGAAGCCTTCTCCCTCTTGTCCTCTGAGTTTGCCTTGGCTGTGAGGCTCTCGAGGGATGCCACTTCCAGGCCTCCTTGCTCAGAGCCCTAGAGAGACCGAGCTGAGCTGGGTGGGTCTGGGCGCCTCAGCAGTGTTTTGTTTTGTGTCTTTATTTCTTTTTCTTTCTGTTTTTCTGTCCTCTGTAAGCCAAGGCCCCTGGCCTTTGGCCCGCCCACATGGTTGTCTCTGCCGGTCTTGGTCCTCGGCTCTCTGGCCTATTGCTCCAGAGACTGAAAAATGAGGCGACGGGGCACCTCTCCACCGGCTCCAGGGTGCCCCTTCTCATATTAAGTAGGAGCTGGTGGCAAGGAAGGGGCTGACTTTATCTTGCTCTTCGGAGACCCGAGGGCAGAGGGCCAGGTGATGGGGCAAGTCAGACCCCTCTTCTCAATCCCAAAATGGTTTCCTCTCGACTCCCACCCTCACCCAAGCCGCAAGCTGCAGGCACCGTTTTCTTTTCTTCCTTCTCCCGCTCTCCCCCCCCTTTTTTTTAAATTTTAATTTTTAAAGAAAATAGCCGCCTGGCAGAAGGGGCCCAGCTGCCCAGATGTCTGGCCGCCCAGCACGCTCCGCAAGGGGCCGCCGCTCTCCCGAACCCCTTCCCGGGGAAGGCGGAAGGCGGGAAGGCCAGTGAACAAAAATTCTCCAACTCTGAGCCCCCAGCGCCGCAAGGCTTCGGATCCAGCCTCCGAAAGCGATGGCAAGACTGTGAAGGGGAGCTGTTCTACCCCCAAACTCCCCGCGTAAGAGTTACCACCCGAACCTAAACCACCCAGGCGGCCGCCTTTCTAGTCTTCGCCTCGGCTGTATTCCTGTTCAGCTCTTTTCCTGGGCCTAGACTAAACACGAGGTCAGAAGGAAAACTTCAGACTTCCCAGGGGCCCAGGAAAACCAAGAGCTTCCCGGCCTTTTCCAGCCCTGTGGCTCTGTGGTGGTGTGGACCCGCCAGCACCGAAGAAGCCTGGCCAGGAAGCAGGCCCGGCTGAGCTAAGGGAGAGAACTCGTGATAATTGTTCTTCACACGCAGCCCCTAACCATCTCCCCCCATCCCCATTTCCTTACTCAACTGGGGGCGGGGGGGTGACTGGCAAAGCTTAAGGAGGGAAGGTCAGGCAACTAAATCTTTAATCTCCAGAGTTAAAACGAGGAGGATGATGATGATGATAATAATGTCAGAGAGGATATAAATAGGGGTAATAACCACACCCTAAAAAAAAGTGGGCAAGAGACTCAAATCCATCTTCCTAAAGGTTCAGGCCTGCGGGTGAGCTGCGGGCCGGGTTTCTTTCTTGCTCGGCGGTAGCCCAGAGCCAGCCGGGAGGTTGCGGACGCCGCCATGGCGGTCTGCGGCCCGTGCTCCCGCCAGCCGCCGGGAGGTGGCGCGCTCTGCTCAGAGGCCAACGCCAACCTTCTCCCGGTTTCTCCCCCTTCTCTCTCTTTTTTTTCCTCCGGTCCCCCCCTCCCCTTCTCGGAGGCTCGCATTGAATCGGCCCTAACGATTCTCCGATCGTCATTATTTGTAACCATAGAGCATGAATTACCTCTTGAGGTCATCAGCGAGAATTTACGACTGGTCAACAAAAGCACGTGATTCCCTAACGCCCCCCCATCCCCCCTCCCGGCCCCCCCCATATTTGGCCGCATACATAGCAAAACGAAGTACAGTGCATCGCTATAATTCATTAATACATCATAAATCGTGAAGCACAGGGTTATAGCGACCACGATCCACAAATCAAGCCCTCCAAAATCACCCAAATGAGCTCGTACTTTGTAAACTCCTTCTCGGGGCGTTATCCAAATGGCCCGGACTATCAGTTGCTAAATTATGGCAGTGGCAGCTCTCTGAGCGGCTCTTACAGGGATCCCGCTGCCATGCACACCGGCTCTTACGGCTACAATTACAATGGGATGGATCTCAGCGTCAACCGCTCGTCGGCCTCCTCCAGCCACTTTGGGGCGGTGGGCGAGGGCTCGCGCGCCTTCCCCGCGTCCGCCCAGGAGCCCCGCTTCAGGCAGGCGACGTCCAGCTGCTCCCTGTCCTCGCCCGAGTCCCTGCCCTGCACTAACGGCGACAGCCACGGCGCCAAGCCCTCTGCTTCGTCCCCTTCCGACCAGGCGACCCCAGCCAGCTCCAGCGCCAATTTCACCGAAATAGACGAGGCCAGCGCGTCCTCCGAGCCCGAGGAAGCGGCCAGCCAGCTGAGCAGCCCCAGCCTAGCTCGGGCACAGCCAGAGCCCATGGCCACCTCTACAGCCGCGCCCGAGGGGCAGGCTCCACAGATATTCCCCTGGATGAGGAAGCTTCACATCAGCCACGGTAATTCTCCGTCTCTCTCTCTCTCTTTTTTCCTCTCAGCATCCCTGCTCTACGTTGGAGGTTGTTGTGGGGGGGGGGGAGGGATGCGAGGAAAGCCTGGCTTTGCCTCAAATATAGATTCCTTTTTTTTCCCCCACCAAGTGGGAGAAGTGTCCAAAAGGGTCCTCTCAGTTCCGTGGATGGAGACAAACAGGATCTTTGGCTACGCGTGGGCATTTAAAAAGAAATAATAATAATATGTTGCCACGCTCAGCTTAGGTTTTATTTACCCGGCCAGTCGCTGGCTCCGGGATGAAAGATGGGATTTGTGTATTGTGGGGAAGGGTCCTGTTTATTCCTGAAATTTTGAGACAGCTGCTAAGCAAAGGGGGAACGGGCTGGAAACGGAGCTTTCTCGGGCAGAAGCGCAGCGGCTCTCCTCCCTCCCGGGGGGGTGAGCAGCAGCCTGAAGCCAGCCTAGGGTGAGGCACAGGGAAGGAGCGAGAGACAAAGCCAGAAGCAGGGGCTGCAGCAGAAAGGGATGGAGAAACAGAGGCTGGATGCGGGCATTCTGAGTGAGGAGGACTGGAGCCGGCGTGAGCTGGGTGCTGGGGACGCCTGGGTCCTGCTCCCCGCCCCCTCCCACTCGGTGCCCCCTCTTTTAACCGGAATAACATTGCCTCCGGGCTCTCCTCTAACCCGCTCTAGATATGACTGGGCCGGACGGGAAAAGGGCCCGGACGGCGTATACTCGCTACCAGACCCTGGAGCTGGAGAAAGAATTCCACTTCAATCGCTACCTGACCCGGCGGCGACGTATCGAGATCGCCCATGCGCTCTGCCTGTCCGAGCGTCAGATCAAAATCTGGTTCCAGAACCGTCGCATGAAGTGGAAGAAAGACAACAAACTGAAAAGTATGAGCCTGGCTACAGCCGGCAGCGCCTTCCAACCATGAGCCCATCCGGAGGAGCCCTGGGCAGCCCAAGAGTCCGCACCACCCCCAGCCCGACCCTTCCAACCCTGTGCCGCCGCTGGGGACCTGTTCCCAGGAGCCCGTCTCGCCCCAGTCTTGTGTTACAGTTTTTTTGTTTGGTCTTAGGTCTTCCCATGGCTCCCTCTCTCCTGGACTGGTTATCTTGTTATTATTGTTAATAATAATAATTATTATTATTATTTCCCCTCCATGCTCCCCACTTCCTCCCCCGCTCGCCCCAAATTGCCAGTGTCTCTGAATGTCCTCCTGTGCGTGGTTGCATTCCTTTCCCCAGGAAAAAAAAAAAGAAAAGAAAAGAAAAGAAAAAGAAATCCGCATGTTTAATGTGACTCCCCCTTCCCCGTCTGTGTTCTAACTTATTTATAAAAGGATGATGGCTGTATTTTGAGTTTCAGCTGGAAACTTCCATAAGGGGCAGCAGTTGAGGTTGGGTAGCGCTGGGCCCAGCTGAGCTGGCCTGGGCAATGCCGTCCATGACTGTGTCTCTTTTTGCCCACCTCATCTTCCTTCAGCCCCCACTCCCTAGGCTCAACTCTCCTATCGGCTTGTTCCTGGGGTGGCAAGGGGGGGGGCCTTGAAGGACCAAAGTGTGGATATTGTGAAGAGGGGAAGAAAAGAGTGAGAGTTAAGCTCCTGCTGCCTGCTAGGCCCCACAAGGCCTACTCTGGGAGTATGTGGAATCAGAAAGAATCCTCAGTGTAAAATGTCTTGTGATTTTTTTTCCCTCTGTGAATCTGTGGGTCTGGCTAGAAGACCCAGAGCTTGTATGTAAATATGGGGATAGTCTGGGTCAGGCCAATCACTTTCTCCCTTACCCATTTCGCTTCCAAGACCATTTGTAGTGAGCGAGTGAAACCTGTCTTTGCCAGGCCTGTCTCAGTGATTAGCTTTTGGTATGTTTGTAGCTTTTCCTTGAAGTCAAATAAATGTTTTCCCCACTCCACCGTCCTTCCACTTGTCTTTTCTTCAGGGGCCACAACCCAGCCTAAGATCATCTGCAATAAGTCTAGGGCATAAAGGAAAGGAAAGTAGGATGTCCACTAGAAATCCCTCAGAGCCACCTAAGTCCCTAGCTTGGCCACTGATGGTTGGGCCAGGAGACAGGCAGGCCTTCATGAGAGGTCCAGGCACTTCATGTAGGCCTTAGGTGGACTCCATCCTGACTTCCCACCAGCTGGGAAATGCTCCAGGAAGAGTAATTGGGGGCCTAAAGGTTCAGAGCAAGAAGGTTCCTGGTCTTTGAGACAAGAAAAAGCCTGCCCTGCCCGGACAGACGGACGCTCTGTCTCCTAGTCCAAACCTCAGTTCAGCTGTGCCACCCACTAAGGAAAAAAAGAAAAAAAAAGTCAGCTCGATTTCAAAGGTTTCCTGTCACACTTGGCCTTCTGTACACTTTTCAGGGGGTCCTCCTCTCCAGAGGTCCCGACTGACCTTCGCCTCTTGGTTAGGGTTCCTCCTGAAAGACCCCTGGTTCCCCCTCCGGCCTGGTTCAGGACCTGGGCCCAGTCTTCATCCATCCAGTTCAGCCTCCACCCTGAGCAAAGAGTCAAGTCTGGACACTTACCCGGTCACTCCCTTCCAGCTGGGCCCAACTTCTTACAGGACCTGGGGGGGGGGGGAGCCGGTGAGGTGATGGTGAGGCTCTTGGAGGCTGTATTGGGCCCTCCTTCCCTCTCATCCCCTGACTTTGTCCCCCTTTGCCGAAAGCAAACTACCCCAAAAGTCGCTATGACATTTAGATGTCAAATGGATAGGGGTTTTATCTCGAAGTTAGATCGTAAAAATCGCCGAGAAGTCAGACAGATACCCCTCACTGGCTCGAGAAAGTCACGTGAGGTCCATAAAGTTAGTTTTATGGTTTTGGGGAGTTGACACCGCGCGGTATATTTCACATTCTCCAGAATGTTAAGTGACACTTTAACTGCTCACTGTGGTGGGGAATGGGGCAGAGGTAGGTGAGCGCTCTTCCAGCTTAGAGCAGCCGGGGGAAAGCCCAGGAAGGCAATGGCCACAGCCCAGGCCCAACGCCACAGTAAGCCACAGTAAGTCGCTTCCAGCTTTCGGTTTCTTCGGTTTCTTGCAGTTTGGGGGCTCAGGATGGGAGAAGTGAATTTTGTTTCCAGTAGGAAACTGTGGAATGGTACAGGAGGAAATTTAACAGTTGTTGGTTTGTTGTTGTTGTTGTTTTTCCGTACTCAGTTCTGAGAAATGGGGTGCTGGGACGCTGGCAGTGAGGGCTTCCGTGGATGGGAGGTATGTGGTGTTTATTTACAAGAGCTCTGTGGAGAAAGGGGGGTCTTGTGGGATCCATGTTTCTTCAATGTCTTTGGAAATTAGGGGTCAAGAAGGAGGGGTGTGAACTGTTGGAATAAAAGGTTAGGGGGCATTTTACTGCAGGCTATCTTCAGGTAGATCACCCCTAACCCCCAGAGGAGGAACTTTATGAGATTCATTTGTCTGGGGTGTGTTGGGGGAACCCAGCAGGCACTTTTACCTGGATATATTTGAGAGAAAGGGCCAGGGTAGGCGGCTGCTGTGGGCTACCTCATCCTAGAATGCTTTCTGGGTTTGGGATGTCTGTCCCCCATAAAGAGCACCCCTGCACTCTCTATGGGGCCCCCTCACCCCCAGGGTTATCGAGAATGTGGGGAGCTCAGCGTTTTTATACTCCACTTCAGCCTGTTGGTATCAAATTGATTTCTTCTGCTGATCTGTAAGAAGGAGCTTGATTTAAAACAAGGAGCAAACAGAGCGGGTTCGTAGCCCCTCAATTCCAAGCCTAATTCCCGACCAGGGGTAGGAGAGAAGAGAGCTTCTGGCCAGGTGTGGAGGACATAGGTGTGCCTAGCTAATTGCCACAAATACAGCCTGCCCCGAAACACAGATTCCCAAAGAGACGAAGGTGTTTCTCTTTCCTCTTCTTCCTCCTGCTGATTCTCAAGGCTCTTTGTTTTGTAGCACTGTAAACCAGAGGGATTTCCAAATTTGCCCCCCTCCATGGGAACCTTGTTTTCTAAGGAAAAGTCACCCTTCTTCTAAAAGGTAGAATCCTCTTACAGATCAAATGGACGTGTCTCCCCCAACCCCTTTAACTGACTTCTCAGGTGGTCCTGCTTCCCGCCAGCTCACTGTTTCTGGGTTCACCAACGGTGGTGGATAATTCCTAAGACGGGACTTGGCATTTTGAAGGGTTTGTGGTCTCTGACAAAGAAGGGCCACAGGGTTTCCCTGTTTCCCCGCTAAGGGGAAATTGCTGCTCCCCTCTCCTTGTTCTGACCCTTGCCCTCCTCTCTCTCTCCTCTTTCTTTTTTTAAGTTCACCATTCCTTGCCTACGCCCAACTTATAGGAGAGCCTCAATGGGCTTTAGAACCACAAGAAAGAGACTAAGGTTCTGGGATCCTCACCCTGGCTTGAAGATGCATCTTCCTAAGAACGATGGACATTAACACCCCTTGTAAAGGACATCCTTTTCCACTCCCAAAGGATCAAAGGATGCCAGCAGCACTTAAATATGAATGCGCCTTGGAGGTTTGGCTTCTGAAGGCTTCAAAGCAGTTGAAAGAAGTGCAAAGGAGGCGTGGGTGCACCAGCAGTAGAGTCTAACCTGGGGGTTCCCAGGGAATCCTTTTTTTTTTTTTTTCCTGTTTGTCCCTGGCCTTCCTTACTCTAACTTGCTTTCCAGATCCTTCTTGGTGTCTTGAAACTCCAGATAACTAGGCTTGTCCCTGAAAAATGCCTCTTCCCCCCCCCCTCCCCTGTTTGCATGTCAGTTTTTGCAAACTCTGATAGACTGTTTCAGGCTGACGGCCTTGAGACATCTATGGAACATATTTGAATCGATTTTTCAAAATGGCAAAGAACAGTCCCAGGCAAGGATGTCTCCTTTTCCTTCAGAGATGAACCTCTTGGAAGGTCTCTCAATGACTAAGCAGATGAGAGAGAGAGAGAGAGAGAGAGAGAGAGAGAGAGAGAGAGAGAGAGAGAGAGAGAGAGAGAGAGAGAGAGAGAGAGAGGAGACCCTAGAGGGCTCCGCTTTCCTCCATCTTGGCTTTCCTGGGGTGACTGTTCTCTAAGCTGCAGCCAGGGCAAGTTGCAGAGGTGGATGAGGATGAGGATGAAGTTACTAAGAATGCTCCTCATTGCCTCTGCCCTCCTCCCTCCTCCTTTTTTCCTTCTCCACTTTCCTCATCCTTCTTCCTCTCTTCCACCCCCCTCCACTCCCCATTTCCTCCCCGAAAATGCTGCACCCAGACCTCTCCCCCCCTACTATTTCCTTTCCCCACACTTCTAGGCCTCAACTTCTGAACCACAAGCCAGGCCAGTTCCTTCTTAGCCAAATCGGCTCCCCCAGGGTCAGAGCCCGGCCTGGCCACCACTTGGAAGACAATTTGATTTTGTTTTGCTTTATTTGATTGTTTGTTTTGTTTTGTTTCTCTGTGGCCACGGGGATGGGAGGAAGTATAAAGAAGTGTAAACAGGAAAGCTGGCCTGGCCTGGAGTTCCAAGTGCCCATATTTCATCAGCTTCCTCTCCATAACTGAAGCAGGGACACTTAACCCTTCCCTGGCTGTGGGAGCTTCTTTGCTGATTGACCAGAGGGCAGAACCAGAGACGCAATAGCCACTTTCTTTTCCCGACTGGTTCTTTCATCGCTGGGTTCTGGATGCCGGGACAGAAGCCAAGAACTCAAAGCAAAGAAAAAAAAAAAAAAGCAGGTTTGAAGCAAAAGGAAAAAAAAACCATATCCCCAAATTCAGTCTCTTTTAGGGACTGTTCTCCTTGACTATAAAAGCACCCCAGCCTGGAATCTACCAGGCCAACTAGAGAAGTACCCGGCTAATAAGAATCTCCCTTCCCCCATTTTTAGGAGTAGGCACTCCTGGTCACTTTGCTCATTTTTGGAGGTTTTTAGAGTAATTGGATTTTGAGGCTGGATCTGCCCACAGCAGGGTTTATCGATTGCTGTAGAGCAGTTACACATCCATATTAATTAACCCAGACACCGCATGGAAACTGAGCTGTTTGGGAAGGGGGAGGGGCAGTAGAGACCCTTTAAGGAGAATGGACATTTCTCCCTGAGTGTCCCTGAGGCCCAGATAGGAGAGTTGCTTCCTACACGAATCCTGTGACCCTCCTAAACGCAAAATCCCTGGTCTTCAGCAAGGGTAAGCCTGACTTGGTTGCTGCTACTGGACACCTTCAAAATCTCCTAGAGGTAGATTAGATGCCCCTCCCCCACCCCAAGGCTGTCCCTTCCCTGTTCAGGTTTGTCTTCCCGGTCCTTAGATGCTGTCTCTGGTGGAGGTTCCCAAAGCTCTCTTTTCAGGGGCGGTTGGCACCTTCTTTTCAACTTCCCAAAGGCAGAAGCTTTCTGGTGGTTTTCAGGATTGTTTTGGGTAGTCCATTTGTTGTTGGTGGTAGCGATGGTGCCCTGGCCTTCCCTTGCCTTCTACCCTTCTCTCCAAAAAGTGATTAAAATCTGTTAAAGGATTTAATTAAGAGAGTTAAATGAAAAGGAAGGAGGCGCAAATGAGTTGGGGGAAGAAAAAAAAAACCCCACACCAAAGCTATTCTCAACGATTAAATCGCCATTTTAACAATATAATGGAGTTTGCATCCTGAAAGGGGAAATCAACGCTCATATCTCATCAATAATTCATAGAGTCCGGGATCACGCAGAGGTCAGCAGACGGGGGTGGAGGGGTGCGCGCGCCGGTCTATGTGGGACTCTAATCCTCTGCTGCATACATTACTCGCCGCCGGCCACACCGCCCCATCAGCCATTTGCAGGCTATGCCTACAGGTTTAGGTGACCTTTCCTCCTTTCTTTAGGTGAAGTCATGGAGAATTCATTGAGTTAGGGGCTCCACGTGGAGGCGGCGGCGGCGGCGGCGGTGGCGGTGGTGGCTTACAGTCCTGGGTAGGATCAAATTCCTGGTAACCTGGAAAACTGTCGCCGCCACATAGCACCCCCTCCCCAAGTTTTATTTTCTCTCCCTCTCTCTCCTTTCCTTTCCTTTATACCTTAAGTTCCCCCCCCCCTTCCGGTTCTCCCCCCCTCTCTTAATTTCCTTCCAGAAAGGAGGATGTATCCTTGGGAAGCACTTTGCAGCACCTTGCCCTTGGCAAAGGTTCCTAGGCTGTGCTCTGCTCTGGCCTTGCTCTATTATAAAGGACTGGGGTCCGTTGCACGTGGCTGTAGGTTGCCCCGGGGCCTTGGGGTTCAGCGGCTGGGGCTGGTTGCAACAGTCAGCCACGGCTTCGCATCCCGGTGGGGGAGGATGATTCATCCAGAGAAGAGGAATTCTGAGGCCTGAGGCTGGCTTGTCTAACCTCCGGAGAACCCACGCCCCCACCCCTAAGTGGACGAAGTCAGTCAGGATGGCACCGAGCGCTTAGCAGAGCAGTGGAGGGAGGTCGCCTGCCTCTGGGGGGAGAGGAGGATGGAGTTACTTCATGTACCTCTTTTTCTCCTTTGCTTTCTACCGCTCCCTCCTCTTTCCCTCCCTTTCTTCTCTCCTTCCTGCCTAATGGCTCCCAAGGACCCCACGGAAGGAGGAATGAAACGTTTTCCTGCAACAGATGGCAACCTGAGAGGTGGTATTTGGGCAGATGGGAAACCGAAAGCGCGCCGGTCCACTGCAGGGCCTCCGCGCTGGCCGGGAGACAAGGCTGTAACTTCCCGGATCTGCCAGTAGAGTCCGCCTTAGACCAAGTTCACAGCCAGGCTGGAGTCCACGAGACGCCAGCGAGCATCCGCTCAAGGTGGCCCGCCGGGTCTGCAGTGTTGGGACCCAGCTCTGCCCCGACTCCTAAGGGAGGCCCCTCCAATCTCTTACAAGCTCTTTCCGTTCTTCACCTTAGAAATCACGTTTTTTATTTTTTGTTTTTCCAAGTCAGCACGCTCTGCGGTTCCCATAGGCCCCTCACTCAGCAGCTGAGGCTCTTTTTCAGTCGAAAGCCAAAGAGACCAATGAAAAGTCGAGAAATGGGGTCCTTGCTCTTCCCCGTTCCAGAAGTTATTTAATAACCTAAAATTCTCACTCCCCAGGTCTAAGGCTCTTTTTTTTTGGGGGGGTAGGCATGGAGGAGGTTTGCACGGAGTGGCCAAAGGGGAGGGGCAAAGGAAGGTGTTTTGCTCTTTGGTTTCTGCAGTCCTCACAACCTAAGGAGACCCTGGGCAGCGAGGCCAGTGTTATTGCCGCCCGGAGGGGTCGCAAAGTCGGAGGGTCAAAAGTTTACGTGCATGCGTGATCCCGGCTGCCCAGGCGTCTGGCGGCGGGGGCGGGGTGGGAGAGGGGGAGGGGGCTGAGTGTGTGAAGAGAAAAGAGAGAGCGTGGGACGCTGGAGGTAAGGAAGGCGAGTGGGCCCCGAGATGTGAGGGGTGCAGGCACCAGCAGTGGGATGTAGGAAAGGCAGCTATCTGGCGGGGTGGGGGTGGGGTGGGGTGGGGGTTGGAGGGGGGAGACTGAGGAAGGAAGTAACAATTTTGCAAAAGCTGTGAGTGAGGCTGCTGGTGGGCAAGCTGCACAAAAGAGCGCTCGGGGCGTGGCGAATCCTCCACGCAATTTTCTCTCCCAAAGATAACCTTTGAGTCACCATATAAAATTTAATTAAAACCTACCCAGCCGCACACACTTAAAAAAAAATCCAATTACCCACACGTCCTTGCAGGACGTTTGGCAGGGCCAAAAGAAGGCTTCCAAGGTGAAGGCTCGATTCTCGCCAACATCAGCTCCACCTGCTTGCCCCAAAGGAGCCAAACTGTAGCCTCCTCCTCTCCTAGGGATGTGTCTGTTTGCCCAGACCCCCTGCTTCCTAGATTAGTCTGCAGGTAGTTGGACTTGAAGACTTTGGGCCAGGACTAAGAGATTTTTAAAATTCTCACCCCTTCCCTTTAAATCGTAGTGTTAAGAACTAGGGTATTGAAAAGTAGGTTCGCCCTCTCGTTCTCTCCCAAACCTCCGGTTAGATGTTCATCCTCTCCCTCTTTGGAAGAGGGAGGACAAGTGTGATGGAAAAATCCTTAATGGTCTCTTGGAGATCTTTGTAACTGGAGTTGAAACAGGCGACCTGAAATGAACCTTCAGTCTATGCATTAAGCTTATAGTTCACCAGTGGAATGCTTCCTAGAGACCTTGATTATAACAAGGCTTGTGCCTATTTTGGGTCTTTAAATGACTGTTGCATTATGAGATGCCATCACAGACTCTTCTAAGCATTTGCTATGGGAGGTGCACTGTGGCTGTTTGTCCTTCTACCATGGAGACAACATCTTTTGTAAAGATGGCTTTTGAAATAGAGCCAAAGAAAGGGGGGAAAAAGTTAATAGCAAATTTCAAGTCAGTTTAATCCCAGGATCCCCCCCCCCACCAACTAAAAGATGTATGGAATCCTATTTTTATTTAGTCCTCAAGTGAAATTCTGGGGGGGGGGGTGCCCAGAGAGGAATTCTTGGGTCCTAAGCAATAGAGGTCAGAGCTTCAACTGGAGAATCTGTTTCCTTTGATTCCCTCTTACTCTCATTTGCCTCCATCTCAGAAGAAAAATGTTGACAAATGTAGAAATCTGGAATAGACTCAGAGTGGTCCAAGGTCCCAGGCTGAAAAGATTTCAGGAAGGTAAGGGGGTTTTTGCCATCCCAGACCAAATTGGCCGCCTTGCAGAACATTTTCCCAATCCATCCTCATGAGATGGTACAATCCTGCCAGCCCTCACCTTATGTTTGGGCTCTACAATGAGCTGAGGAAGAGTCATAGCCTACCTCACCCAATCTGCCAGGGCCAGAGAAAGCAAAAGATACTATTCCACCAGAATTTCAAACCTTGGCCTTTCTGGCGGTGATGGAGGAAGGCACCAGAGTTGCTGAATGAATATGAGAACCGTGCTTCCTTTACAAGAAACAAAATGGGGGGTGTTTTGTTTTTAGGGACAATTCCAGCCTCTGAAAGCCAGTTCCCCAACCTCCCAGCCTTGAGCAGTGCCATCCACCCCTAATTCTGGGGCACTCGCCTTCCAGGTGGGTTCTGCTGTGGATCAAACGCTCCTCCCAGAGAGATGAAAAAGTCATTTCTGGGACTCAGGGGTCTCCAAAGTTTTGGCAGTGTAGCTGGCATTTGGGACAGCAAATAAAGTGGGTGAAGAGGGGGTCATGGGGGCCTCAGTCTGCCTAGGCCCTGTCGGTGCAGGCATTTGAGGGGACCAGAACGCTTGGCTGAGGCCTGCCTTCTAGGGTTCAGATCCCAATGACACACTTTCTGACCTTCGGGTGCCAGGGCCCGCATAGTTACTGCTCAGGCCTCAGAAGGATTCCCCTCCGCGGTATCACACGGCCTTGCTCTCAGCCCTGGGAACCATTGCTGACAAAAATACAGGAATGGTGGAAAAATCAAAGCAGGGGCGGGGCAGCTTGGATCGCACTGGGATGGAGACTTTTTGGGGGGGAGTAGGGGATGGGGGGGGAGAAAAGTCGAGCTGAAGAGGGTTAGCTGAATCAAATTCCTGCTTTGTCATTTTTCTTCCAAGTAATGACCTGCGCAAAATTCAATATGACCGAGCGAGCGAGCTGCGTGAGCATATGATAGTCTGCTCGTTGGGGGAGGCCCGGAGAGGGGTGAACTGCAGGTCACGGCGTCTAAAAATTATTAAAATGTTCGGGAGCCTCGTGACGCGCCTAGCTGTTTAACAAAGACTGCCAAAGTATGAGATTAATATGAAAACTTGCGCCTCAAAAACAACAACAACCAAAAAAACACACCAAAAAAAAAAAAAAAGTCTTTTTCCGGCCTCCGAGGGGGCCTGCGGTTCCTCCGCCGGCGGCAGCCGCGGTTCGGTTTTCCGGACACACAATAGTGGACAGGAGAGAGCTCAGCTGTTGCTCAGCGGGCCTCGGCGGGGAGCGGCCCGGGTGAGTAGTCTTGCCGGCTCAGGCCCTCGCTTTTCTCGGCGGCGCTCGGGGTGCCCGGGCTTGCTAGGGACTGGCCTCTGCCTGGCCCTCGGGTTCCTGCTCCTTTCTGCCTCCCTTCCAACTCCCAACTCGCCCACCAAAGGTGAATGAATGCTCTTTCTGCGATGGTGGAGGAGGGGCGGGCTGGGCAGTGAGGGGTCGTAGAACTAGCAACCTGTGGCTGCCAGGGGAAGGGCAGCTTAAGTGGCCTTCAGAGGACTCGGGGGCACTAGCGAGGTGGCACAGAACCTGCGCCAGCCTCCGATCCTGCGTGTTTGTATCGGTCCTCTTATTGTTGTTGGTGTTCTGGGCGTAGAGAGGTGAGGCGGCCTCTAGCTGCGGCGAAACCTGTCGTGGTGGTGGTGGGTTGCTGATAAACCCTGTCTTCCCCTGGCGTTTACACGGGGAGGGAATGTGGATGGGGGTTGTACACGCTGGGGAGGGATGGGGGGGCCTGGTGGGAGGGCAGGTGGTGGCTCTCCAGTTCACAGAATGGAAAAAAAAATCTCAGGGCTCACGCCCCTAGGTTCAGCCCTTCTTGGCTTTGCCTTCTCTTTGCTCCCATTCCCTTCTCTCTTGGTGCTCAGGAAACCTGGGCCGCATCCCTCCTTAAGAGTCCAGACTGCCCAGACGTTCTGCCAAACCGCAGCTGAGCAGGACAGGAGGTATGGGACAGGAGAGAAGCCTAAACACCCTTTGAGAAGACTTGGTCCTTGCTTGGTGCTGGGATCAAAGCTGCATGGCATGCTCTGTCTTTTGGATGGCCAAATTGAACCATGTCTTTGATGATGATAAAAACTACAATCCTCCTCCCCCTTACCGTTTTGAGTCTGGCCTAACTGGGAAAGCATTGGGGTTAGAAGCCAAACCCAGAAGCCAACATTGTAATGCCTAGCTATATGAGGTTTAAAAACAAAAACAGCAGCAGCAGCAGCAAAGTCTCAGGACCCACTTATCCGCAGGTGGGAGCGTTCCTGCCTGCTTGCAAGGGTCCCTGGTGTGCGCACGGGTGAAGTGGTTGGCCAGTTGTTTGCATACATTCATGAAGCTGACAGTGTTCTAATTTACTCAGTAAGGACTGAAGTGTTTCCGAAACCTAAGGATCTGGGTGGTGATGAAACTTCCGATGGACACACGTGCCCTCCCTCACCTGGTCACAGCCCTGGGGGAGGGGTGTCTAAGCTCCAGTTCCTTCTAGCTCAATTTCTTGGTTTCCAGTTTAGTAAATCAGCAGTTCCTGGGGACCTCAGGAAGTTCATTCAGAAGCTCCAGAATCCCACCAGGGCGAGCAGGTGGATGGGTCCACTTGGTGTGCCTCTAGATCCAGGGCCTCTGCCTGGGGCTGAGAAGTGGGTGTGGAGCCCTCCCACACCTCTGGGGGATCGGCTCCCTCATACCAGCCCCCAGGAGGTGTGAGGGAGATGGGAGGTCGGGAGGGGCCCAGAGCATCATCTGGCTGCAACTTTTATGGTTCCTCATTGCCCTTCATTCGGAAATGAAACGCCTTTGATCTTTTTCTCAGGTTGTAAACGGAATTGCCCATCATTAAATATCTGGGGGGGGGGGCCATCTGCTTAGTCTCCCAGCATTTTTCTTCACAGCTGTTTCTCTTTCTTTTTACCATTCAATTTTTCCAAAAGGACTTTTATTACACCCCCTTTCACACCCAGCCGCCTCTCCCCCCCCCCCTTTGCTTTGGAAAATATCGAGATATTCGTTTGATCACAAACTAAAGGCTTGTAGGGGTAAGGGAGGAGCCGATTTGGTTATAAAAAAAAGTCATAGGGGGAGGGGAGGGGCTGAGGGTACCCAGAAAGCCCTGATTCTGACTTCCAGGCAGCCTCAGGATGACCCTTCCTCCTTTTGTGCTTAGCTAATGTTTACATCTCATAATTCATGCGCCACCGAAAGTCGTGCGGCCGGCGGCCACGAGGTTCGAGTCCCTTTGCAAACGGCTGCTTTCTTTTTATTTTATTTTACTATTATTATTTTTGAATAGAGAGTTGAAAACCGTTTTAATCACAAGGACAGACCCACAGTGACTTTCTTCTGCTCCCAGGGCTCAAAATTAAAACAAAACGAAATAAAAATGAAAGCATTCAGACCACACCCAAAAGAAGAACGCACGGAAAGTAAGAGATCTGGAAATTTCCTGGGCCAAGAAGACCTGTCTGTCTTCTGTATATACCCTGTAGATCCGAATTTGTGTAAGGAATTTTGTGGTCACAAATTCGTATCTAGGGGAATATGTAGTTGACATAAACACTCCGCTCATTTTTTTTTTCCCAGAAGAAAAATAGATTCTATTCTAAATGAGGACAACCCAGTGCCTGGCTTCGAGAAGACTCCTTTTTCTTTTCCTCTCTCAACTGGCTAGGGAGAAATCTCCTCTTACCTGAGGTGTCCCCACTGCCTGTCCCTGGAAGCTTGGGTCCTTGTTCACTCAAGAGGCTTAATGCTACGGGTATTTAAAATTTTATCCTTAAGCCCAAACCTACCCATTTTCTATTCTGGGTCCAGGGGAGGCTTTTTTGGAAATCATGGGGGGGGGGAGTCGTTATCACCCGCACTGTGCAAAGGCAAAGGAAGGAAAAAATTGCTTTTCAAACGAATGCGGAGGTCGCTGTTTCCTTGGGTTCAGGATAGGACCCCCAGAAAATAGGAGGCTGCTCTGGGTGTTCTGGTGCTCGTGTTGGTGGTGGTGGGGTCACAGCTACGGCTCCTTTTCCTGGTGTCACAAAGGGGTGACACTGAGGCCGCGGCTTTAGCGGCAATTAGAACTCTGAGCGCCGCGGAGGGCACTGCTTCGACGAATCTGGAATTAGCAAGCGACTCCTCCAGCCCTTTCAGAAACTTGCGCGGATTCTCGTTTTGCTTTATTCCAGCTTCTGTCGTTAGCGAGGGGAGTCAATTCCTTGGGCCTCGTGGGTCAAAGGGAGGGAGTGGTTAGGAGAGGACAGACCGACGGACCCGGAGAAGCTAATAGTGCGGTTTAAATGCGATTTGGAGGGCGAAGTCTCCCCGAATTAGCGCGTGAATTTCCTATCGATCCGCCCGCGGTTCCATTCATCTCTGACAAGTCTCCCCGCGCGCGCACCCGCCCTCCCGACGCCTCCTCACTCACCTCCCAGCCCTCCCCATCTGGCTGCGGCGAGAAGCCTCCAGCTCCGGTGCCCCTCTAAACCCTGTGGGTGCCCCTTTCAAGAAGGAGAACCCCCCTCCACACACACACAGCCTGGCCATCCAGTCACTCAACTCCCCTCACCCTGAGCCTGGGTTCCCCCTCACCCTGGGGAGGAGATGGGGCGGGGGGGGGGGCGAGCTGCACAGGGAGCCCCAACTTCCAAAGGGAATGCAGGGATCGTGTTCTGCCCAGCCCCCCAAATAATAATAATAATAATAATAATAATAATAATAATAATAATAAACCCAGGCCCTCTGGACTTATCCTGCACCCCTTTCCCAGCCCTCCCTCTCTCCGCTGCGGAGACAGGCGGGCGAGGAGGGGGTCGTCCCGCAGGAGCCCTATGTAAATCCTGGGGTCGGGTGGGTGGGTGGGGAGGGGGGAAGAGAAGGGGAAATAAAACCTCTTTGGCTGGAGTAGGGTCCGGGTGAGCAGATTTCCTTATCCGGGAATCGCAGGCCGGGTGGCCATTGGCTCGGCGGATCACGTGGGCCCCTAACTTTGTTCACTTGACAGTAAGTAGGAGGGCTCTCGGAAAACAGGAAAACGAGTCAGGGGTCGGAATAAATTTTTTTTTTTAGGATTATTTTTTTGTGGGGGGCCAATCCCCCGAAATTAATGGCCATGAGTTCGTTCCTGATCAACTCAAACTATGTGGACCCCAAGTTCCCTCCGTGCGAGGAGTACTCGCAGGGCGATTACCTCCCCAGCGACCACTCGCCCGGGTACTACGCCGGCGGCCAGAGGCGAGAGAGCGGCTTCCAGCCGGAGGCGGCCTTTGGGCGCCGCGCGCCCTGCACAGTGGCGCGCTACGCGGCCTGCCGGGACCCCGGGCCCCCGCCGCCCCCGCCGCCCCCGCCGCCGCCCCCGCCGCCTCCTCCCGGGCTGTCCCCCCGGGCTCCCGTGCAGCCGCCGCCGCCGCCGCCGGCCTCCTCCGGGGCTCACCTCCCGGAGCCCGGGCACCGCTGCGAAGCGCTCAGCGGCAGCCCCCCGCCGCCTCCCTGCGCCCAGAACCCCCTGCACCCCAGCCCGTCCCGCTCCGCGTGCAAAGAGCCCGTGGTCTACCCCTGGATGCGCAAGGTCCACGTGAGCACGGGTGAGTGCGTGGGCGCCCCTTCTCCCATCCCACCCGCCAGCGCGGGGACCTCCGAGGCCTGTGGGGGAGGGAGCCGGGGGGGGGGAGAAGCCAATTGTTCCCCCCGCTATAAACTCGCCATTGCCCGGAGATTTACGGTCTCCTGTTTTCAGAGCCACATAATTACATCGCCCATAAATTTTTATGGCCTGGTGGGCCCCGCGTCTTTGAAGTCATCCCCTTCTTCATTCTCCTAGCGACTTTTTTTTTTCTTTTTTACCCCCGCCAGGGAGATGCAATCCCAGTGAAGTTGGAAGTTGGGGAGGGGTGTGGGAGGAGGTGAGGGGGGTAGCAGGAGGAGGAGGAGGTAGTAATCCGTATTTAAGCAGAGAGTTGAATCAACTTCAGGGTTTCGTCTCTCCCTCCCCTGTCTCCTTCCTTCCAGACTGGTTCCTTGCCTGGAGAAGTGGGCAAAAGTTTTGTTGTTGTTGTTTTGTTTTGTTTTGTTTACTAGGGAGAAGGCGCTGCCTGGAAATCTGAGGGTGGGGACTAGACCCAGGGAAGGTCTAGGGTAACACTCCTCCCTCTCCCACCCCTTCAGTTTCCCACCCGGGGTCCTCAGGCCAAAACAGTGGGTTGAAAAATCTTTCCAAGATTCCTCACGGCGGCCCCCCCCTCCCCCAGGCCACAGGACGACGGCACAGCCCTCCAAAAGTTGGAGGTCTCCCTCTCACACCCCCTCCCCCCTCCGGGATGAGGTGGTGGGACCAGGAGCCTGGGCGTAAGCTGGAAGAAAGGAAGGGTTTCCCCTCCTCCCTTTCGGGGGCAATAAAACTTTCTCTTTCTCCCCCCCCCTTTCCTCTCTCTGTGTGTGTCCAGTAAACCCCAATTACGCCGGCGGGGAGCCCAAGCGCTCTCGGACCGCCTACACTCGCCAGCAGGTCCTGGAACTGGAGAAGGAGTTTCACTACAACCGCTACCTGACGCGGCGCCGGAGGGTGGAGATCGCCCACGCGCTCTGCCTGTCCGAGCGTCAGATCAAGATCTGGTTCCAGAACCGGCGCATGAAGTGGAAAAAAGACCATAAGTTGCCAAACACCAAGATCCGCTCGGGCGGCACCGCGGGTGCAGCTGGAGGACCCCCTGGCCGGCCCAACGGAGCCCCCCCGGCGCTCTAGTGACCCCCCCAAGCAGGAGCTGGAACCTGGGGGGCGGGGGTGGGCAGTGAGCACCGAAGGGGGGGTGCGGGGCATGGGAAGGGTCCCCGGGCTTGAGCCCAGAAAAAAGAAAACTTATCTACCCTACCCCCCCCCCACTTTATCCATAAGGAATAAACGCAGAGAAAGGGTGGGTAGGGAAGCCTTATTTATAGAGACGACAAATAGGGAGCCGGGTAAAGTCCTCCGGAAGCAAGACTGTCTTGCTTTCTTCCTTTAAAAAGAAGAAAAGAAAAAGGAGAGAGAGAGAGAAAAAAAAAAAAGAAAGGAAGGAAGGAAGAAAAGAAGAAGGACGAAAGGAAAAGACAGAAAGAGAAATGGAGGAGGCTGCTGCGCCTGGTTTTCAGCTTTGGTGAAGATGGATCCACGTTTCATCTTTAATCATGCCAGGCCTTAGGGCCCATCTGTCTTGTTTACTCTGCCGAGGAGAGGGTGAGCTTCGGTGGCGACCATTACCTCGACACTCGGCTAACAAATGAGGCCGGGCTCGGCCGCCGCCGCCTCTGCCGCTGCCGCTGCCGGACCGCAGCCTGGATTTTCTTTCTTTGTCCCTTTACTCCTGACACTCCAGCGAATGCACCCTCTGACTGCCAGATAGCACAGTGTTTTGGTCACGGTAACAAACACACACCACATAACGTCTCTCCCTGCCTGTGCCCACTTTTGGGGGTGGGCAAGGACTGCTCCCTCCTTTCCACCACAGGCCTAGATGGGGAACAGAAGGGGAGCGAGGGGGTGGTTCCCGAATCTGAACCCAAGAAATTAAAAAAAAAATTGGGACACCCAGGAGGGCCTTCTGCTTGAAGGCCCAGCCAGGCCTGGCAGGGTGAGGGACATTTGAGTTTCGGTTGCTGGGAGTGTCTTCTGGTGAGTCCACGCTAGTCTGTACAGCAGAGGCCTTGTCTTAGACTACAAATGAATGTGAAGTTAGGAAATAAAAATGCTGTAGACCTCCGACCCAGGAAGGACAATGTTGCAGAGCCCTCTCCCGTTGTTGCATCGTTTATTATTATTATTATTATTAATATTATTATTATTATTTTATGTCATGTGTGTCCTCTCTCCTGTTCTCTTTCTGACATTCCAAACCAGGCCCCTTCCTACCTCGGGGGCTGCCTGAGCCTAGAACCTTTTGTTGGTGTGAAAATTTGTGTCCTGTACAGAGTGACAACAGAAATAAATGTTTGGTTTCTTGTGGACCATCACATCGTGTTTTTGTTGGAATGTTGACGTTAAAAATTATGAACAAGTGCTGCCCAGTGTATATGCTAAGCGCCCTAGTGGGTATGGCCTCCTCCAGATGAGGGTTTTTTTTTTTTTTTGCTTCTTCTTCCTTTCTTCCTTTTTTTTAAAGGCTCCAATGGGAATTTCTACCTCAGAGGCTTCCAAATTGTGGTTGCTGGTTTGTTTCCCCTTTGGGGGTAGATGTGTTTTGGTTGAGGCTTTAATTTTTTTTTTCTCCCTTCAGTCCAAAAAAAAAAAAAAAAAAAAACCGAGTCACAAGGACGTGGAGGGCTGATTCCAGCCCCCAGTGGGGGTGTGTTTCATTGTAGGACAGCAGAAGCTTAAGTAGGGCAAAGTCTTTCATATCCTGATTTATTTGTCATAAGCAAATAAAATGCAGTTAAGCTGTCTGCTTCTAGACAGACGGCTCTTTGGTTATTAGAGTTCCAGAGAGGACTCCATGAGGCCAGCCTCTTTCCAGCCCGCTTAAGAAGGTATCGCTTTCCTCTGAGGTGTTTAAGGCTTTAATGAGTCTAATTTTTTGCACAGATGTTTCTGGGTGTTTGCAGGTTTTCAGAGTATTTTTATATTACAAAGGAACTAGCTGGTGCCATAGCTCAAACTCTGACAAGCAAATAGATAATCAAGAAGACAAATGGCCTCTTTTGTGAAGCTCTGCTCCTGTATTAATTTTCATTTTCTTCCTCATAGAAAGTATCGAAAGTAAGGCTGCGGACCAAATAACTGTCTGTCTCTGAGATCCCAATCACCCCTAGAATGCAGTGGGGGGGGAGGGGAAAGGGTGCAGGTGAACCTCAGAAATCCCTGCCAGGTTTGGGTCACTTTCGCGCTGTGCAGCCAAGACGTTCGAAAGTCTGGGGCTCTAACCTTGGGTTCTGCCAGGGTCTGTGATGACTCAGGGTGCAACCATGTTGCTTTCAAGAATCCGCAAGCTCCACAATTAAAAGTCAAGCTGCTTCATTTCTGTTTTTGGCCTCAAACATTTCTTTTTCAGAAAATAAAGAGTCAACCCCACCCACATGTTTGATTGCTGTTTATTTTGCATTTCTCTGGTTAGCCTGGAAGGGTAGCAGGAGTCTGAGTAGGCCAGAGAACCGATCGAGCCAGCATCCCCAGGGCAGTAGAACTGCCCATTAAAGTGAAACCAGAAGATCAGTTGTGTTTTTTTTTTAAAGAAAGGATGGATGGGAATAAGAAAGTTGCCTATAGATCTGGATGGGAGGGTTAGCTTTGTCTCCTGTGTGTCTCCTGTGTGTGCTGTAATGTTTTAGCTGTGAGGAGGTAAGACCACCCTTAGTTGAGGGGAAAAATAGTTCTTAAAAACCATAAGCTCCCTCCCCTCCCCAGGAATGTGTCTAAAGAATCAAATCAAAGCTGCTTCTTGGAAGGTATGAATAGAATCTTAAAAAGAAGAAGAGGAAGACGGAGATTTCTATGGAGCTTAAAGTTCACAGCCATTCTGTGTAGACAAGAGCTAAGAAAAATGTGAGAATTATACAGAAAACCATTAATCACTTCTTTTCTTTAAATACGTACCCTCTCTCCTTTGTCATTATTCAACAGCAAATCTCCGCAGACCGGCTGTTGGGGGAAAAAAGTGTTAGCCGACTCTCCCGGATCTGCAAGGGGGAAAATTTTTGGAACCATAAAGTTGAAAACTTTTTTCTCTCAGTTTTGGAAGAAGCCTTTCATCATGAATGGGACCAGCGGAGCTCAGGCAAGAGCAGGCAAGAGGCACAGAAGGTAACAAAGCCCTCGCTTGGGCTGGCTTTTTTTTTTTTTTTAATCATTTTATGGGCTCTTTTCACAAGTAAAAGAGAGAAGAAGGGGGAAAAAAAACCACCCTCACCTCCTCTTTCTTTTCCAGATGTCTTTGTTTTTTGTTTGTTTGTTTGGTTTTTGGGTTTTTTTGCTTTTTTCAATGGTGGATTCTTGGACAGGTTTGCTGCCTTTTATGATGACTGATGTTTGGGAGAGAACAAGAGAGACAGAGACAGAGAAGGCAGGAGAGGCCTGGACACCTGGAGAGTGTTTGAACTGGTTGGGACGGAGGTGTCAGGGCCCCTGAAAAATCCCAGAGAAGGTTGTTTTGTGAGGCTGTTCAGAAGTGGTTCTGTGGTTTTGAAAAATGCAGGCGGGGCTCCGGAGAGCCTGCTTGTGAGTTTGCTGGCCTGCGTCTGGGTTGGTGCTCAAAGTATTCCTGGGATGTTCTCGCTGTAGCCTCCTGGAGGGGGAAAAAATGGAATCCAGATCTTGAATGGCGTTCTCTAGCCTTGGAGCCAGTAGAAGTGGATTTGGTTGGGTTTTCTTCCTGTTTCTAGTGTGAGATTCCAGATAGATCTTTACTCTCTGAGAAAACAGAAACTGCTCAGGGCCAGGTGCACTGGCACAGAAATTCTCTTTTGCCCTGCCCCCACACCACCCCATCCCACCCCACCCCACCCCACCCCACTCTCCAGGCCTCCTGGAGGCTCAGTGTTCAGTTTTCTTTCTCTTTGCCTCTGGGCTTGGGGGCTCTGTTCTTTTTCCTTACTTCTCAGACTGAGGAGTCAGTGGGCTCTGCCTCAGACCCGAACGTGCTGGCCCCTTTTCCCCGAGGCCTCACTTAGAGTTTGGAGACGGGAGACTGGCAGGATCGAGAGTTCATGGAGAGGCCACGTTTTCTAGGCGATTAGCTTGGTATTAGAACCACAAAATGACCTCGGAAGCCCCTTGACCTCTCTGAGACTGGACATTGTGCTAGCTCTTGCTTCCTGCCCCAGAGGGAAAGTCACACCTCTTCAGGGAGGAGTTCCCAGTTTCTTCATCTCCCTGTACTTCACAAATCCTTTACTATCTCAGAATTTCTAGATTTTTTTATAATTGTAGGTTGAGGGGAAAGAGAGGGGTTTTGTTTGTTTGTTTTATGTTAGCCCAGAAGTCCTGTGGGTAAAAAGTAAGGTGCTGGTCCGTCTGTATAAGGCCCTTTCCCTAGGTTGGGCTTCAGTCTCCTCCCCTATCCCAAGTCCATTTGCATCTCTGTCTCCCTCTCTTTTTTAGCTTTGCTTAAAGCAATCGGAGGGAAGGGGTTCTAAAGGATACAATAATCAGAGGCTAGACAGACACACTCTAGACCATCAGAGGAATAAGTTCTGAGCTGGAGAGAAAGGGCTCTCACCATGAACAGTACTTTGGGAGGAGGGATATTCATTCTTTATCTCCAAATCTATAGTCTTGCAACCCATTTTAGGAAGTTCCTTTCTTTAAGGAAGCTCTTTTTATGATCATTTTTATGTTCCACACCTCAATCTTTCCTTTCCTTGGGTACCTCAGCAACTGGAAGAGCAAGAGAAATGGAAGGGTTACCCTGACCGCTCCCGGGACCCACTTGGCCGTGCTAACCAAAGTTTGCAGACACTTCTCAAGTTAAGAGGCAGATGGAAGATGTGCTGAAAAGGGGGGAAAGCACCTCTGTAATCTGTTCCATTTTCTGCCTTAACTACCAGAATCAGCAGCAAAGGGGAGGGAAAGAAGGAGAGAGGAAGAGGAGAAGGGAAAGTTTTGTTTTGTGAAGAAGCTGCTCTTCTTAGACAGGGCTTCCCTGGAGATCCCGTAGGGTGCTGTTTGCTCACAGTGTATCTCTTCTGTAATCCAGAGACTCCTGTCTCAGACAAGAAATAACTGGGGCCATTTGCTTTGTCTTTGTCCCTGGGTGGCATAAATGGAGGAACTGGGACCTCAGGAAGGACAAGGGTGGGCAGAGAGGCAAGCCCGGTACTGAAAATACTTGGGGCTTGTTGATGACAGACACTCACTGCTAGAAAAGATCCATGTTGGCCCTCTCTAGGCCCCAGTGACAAAAAACCTAGTCCGGTAGAACTTTTATAAACTGCTCTCTGGGACCGAGGATTAGGGGTTCATCAAAAAGAAGAGAAGGGTGGGATTCCCACCCCCAGGCTCACCCTGAAAGACCCCCCCCTTTCTCTCATTTCCAAACCTAAACTTTTTTGGAGTTGACAGCTGCTTGGGCTCATTTTGTACAGAGCTAGTGGCCACCCCCCCGCCACCCCCACCCAGTGAGGCCTTCCAATCTTTTGACCTCTCCCCCATTTCCTGGGTCCTTTGCACCCCCCCCCCTCTTACTTCTGTTGCTTGCCTGCCAGCCCAGGCAGGAGGCTGCCCTGTCCCATTATGGCCCTGGAGGCAGCCTCAGCGCCCGCCCGGTGGGTCTCCCTGGGAAGCCGTGACTGCAGAGTGGGTTTGATTGGAAAACGGAGTTGGGAAGTTTCCCAGCGTGAGTTGAGCGCTGACGGATTTGTGACTGGCCGTAAAACCGGCGCGTTCAGATTCGTAAATCAATCTCGCTTTCTCTCAGTCTAAACGTTCGCTTTATCGGCAGCAAGAAAGCGCTCAGGCTGAGCTTGGTCGCTTGTTTATTTGAACGCGGACATTTCCCAGGATCCGAAGAGAGTGTGCAAGAGTGTGCGTACTTTAACAGAACCTGGCTGGCCTCTCCTTTCTGTCTCAGAGCTTCCTTTTTTCTCTGTCCTTAAAAAGTTTCTCTGTTTTAAGGATTGCTGTCTTCAGTTTTAAAGACTGTCATTCCCTCTTGGTCCAACTTACTCATTTTCCTCCTCCTCCTCCTCCTCCTCCTCCTCCTCCTCCTCCTCCTCCTCCTCCTCCTCTTGTTCTTCTCTCCCTCTCTCTCCCTTCTTCTCCATTCCCCTCTTCCTCATTTGTCTTTGGGGAAACAATTTTGCTTTTCATGGGTTTGTAGTCAGGGACCTTGTAGACCGTTTCCCTCTCAGGAGCCTGGAGCAGGCCTGCATCCTCACCAGGCTGAATTCATTTCCAGCCTGTGCTGGGTATCTGGACAATCAAAGCCGACTACCCCCACCCCCCACCCCCGACAGAGTCTGGGCCTCTCCGGCGCCCCCTCCCCGTGGGGCTGGGGCAGGATTCCAGTGCTTTCCGCAGGGGGCCTGCTGCCTCGAAACGCGTGGGGAGGCTGTTTCTTTGGGGTGTGCTACACGAAGAGGTCCTTAACCTTCACTAGTCTCTTTTCGTTCAGACCCTTTTAAACAAACCAGAAGAGGCCCCTCATCCCCATTCCCCGCTCTCCTACCCCGTTGTCTTTATTCTTCTCCATTACACGGATGCCCTGTTGGCCCTGTCGCAGCTACCCGAGGAGAGAGCTGCTGAGGTAGATAAGGATGGGAATGTGCAGCTCGGGCCTTTTTAGGAATGCCTTTGTACTTCCCTTTGCGCACCCCACACCCTGGCCCAGCTCTGATTCAGATTCACTTAGAAGTTGTGAAGTTTGGGGTTTGTTTGGTTTTGTTTACTCTTGGGGGAAAAGAGTGGGTGCACCCTTCCCATCGCCCTCCTCCTCCGGCCCTGCTTAGGGCATGGATTTCTCCCATCCTAACGGTCAACACTAACTCTTTTCCTCATTGACCACTCTTCATTGTCTGTTGATTGGAAGCCCGGGACACTAACACCTGGAAATATAGAGTTCAGACTGCCAAGCCCGCTTCAGGGCGAAATTTCCTTCCCCTTTCATCAGCTCTTGTTTCAGCATTTCAGATCCCTCCATTGGCGTATTTCAGAGACTGGGCTGGGGTGGACATAGGTAGAGTCATGATCTGCTTCTTTTGTGTGGAATCCTTGGTCCAGGTCTTTATCTCTGGAGCCTACTACCAAATGTCAGCAGTGCTTGGTTCCCTGAGATAGCAACAATGCTAAGGGGAACCCCCCCCCTTTACTCTCAATCCTGGGAGATCCAGCATCTTCATTCTGTTTGCTCCTGACCTTTCAGAGGTGTGCTAAGAAAGATTAGAAAGTGAATGAAAGCCTGAAGAAGCCCACTCTTGACACACACACACAAGGTAGCATACTCTTGCAAAGAGCCTTCCTTTTCTGTCCTGTTCCCTTAGATACACTGTTGGTGAGTTAGAAGCTGGTGGGTCTTGCTAAAATAAACACCCCAGGTAGTGGGGGGCAGAAAGGAGTTGGAGGGGGAATTTCAATTCTAAAGGATACAAATGGGGAGCCAAGAAAACCAGGGGCTTGGAGAAGGGCTCTATGCCCACCCCACCCCCACCCTGACGCCCCTGCAGACAATTTCTGCACCTCTAGGAACTAAGCAGAAGCAGGAGGAGAAGGGAGAGAGGAGAGGTGGGCTGTGGGTAAGTGTGTGCCTGTGGGGGTAGGGAGCTCTAAGAACAGTATGTATACATGTGCTGTGGGAGAGAGACCTTGCTACTGTTCCATTGGTGGGTTGGGGGGGGGGGACCTATTTTACAGGAAAAATTCTCCTCCTGAAGGGGAAGGTCATAGTGGTCCTTTGAGCCTGAAATCGAAAGACCCCCTTCCCCCTCCCCGGTCACGTGATTCATTAAATAATTAATGCCGAGGTTGCAGAATAGATATGTATTCGTCAGGAAAATCGCAGGCTTGGTCTCCCTGTTTCTGACGTCCAATTCAACTGTCTTTTGAAAAACAAGCCTGTGCCCTGAGGAAAAAAAAAAGGGAGAGAGAGAGGGAGAGAGAGAGAGAGAAAAAAGAAAGGGAAGCATCAGTAAAACAGCCCTCAGCCGGAGCCACACCGAGGGCTGGGGCACTGTAAGTAGAAGGGATTTCTCACTACCTACCGCGCCTTATATGTCCATGTAAATTTATTGTTTGTTATTAATGTTATTGTCGTAAAATGTGACAAATAGCCATCTTCATTTCCTGCCATTTCTCTTCACAGGGTGCTCTGTGTTTGTACCCATTGAGGCATTGCATAGTGATTTTAGGAATTTTTCCCTCTCTCTTTCTCTCTCTCTCTTCCTCTCTCTCCCTCTCTCTCTCTCTCCTCCAACCTTTTTCTTGATTTATAGCAATATGGGTGTCAGCTTCTCAGCCCGCATGCCAACCATTGTGTGTGCGTGTGTGTGCTCCTGTGCACGCGCGTCTGCATGTGTTTGTGAGTGAGTTGTGTTGTTTATGGCCGTGCCTTCGATAAATCATTTCTCACAGAAAATGATGTAGAATCTGGGCTGCTTCTGTGGCCGGGGGAGAGAGAGAGACGGTCTTGGAGGTACTTCCTCCCTTTCTGCTCTGCTCCCAGGAGTTGGGTAGTTCAGACGATTTATAGTAATACATCAGCAGTTAATATGAAAGCTCTGTAGCTGGAGGTCTTCAATTACAGCATCTGTGATTATCAATTAAGATGAGATTTGTATAAATTTGGTAAACCAGAGATGCCTCATTGGCATATAAACCCAGTCAAAGATCACGACCTAATAGAAAAAAATGGTATTTGCAAACCCATAGAGCCAACATTCCAGCAGCATATAATGCTGTATTCTGTATCAGTCTCCTCCAGGAGTTTGGCATCTCCAACCCTGGGTGGATAAACCCAACTCCGAGGGCAGAGGGAACCTGGGGGCAAGAAAGGTGAAGGCACTGGAAGAAATTACAGGACTTTAGGGCAAAGTCCTGTAATTTTTGTATTTGATGGGGACCCAGTAGAGAGGTTGTGCAATTGTTAGGGGAGACCGGGAGTTCTCTTAGAGAATTAAAACTTCACTTAGAGACTTGGTATATATTGGGTTATTGAGGGTGGAGAAGGAGATACCTAATTTAGGGGAGACAATGGAGGCTGGCAAAGGGTGAAGGGCAGAGAGAGAAGCTAAAAGCCTTGACTCCCCACCCTCCAGCCTAACAAAACAAGGAAATGAATTCACACCCCAGGAGCCTTCCTTCGACCTACTGAAACAAAGAAAGTTTCCTGGGTAGTGAGAGTCTCTCCCCCCCCCCCCCCCGCAGTACCCTCTCCTCCGTGTGTGTGTGTGTGTGTGTGTGTGTGTGTGTGTGTGTGTAGGGGCTAAAGTGGGAGATGTTCTCTTAAGGTTTTACGGGAAAAGTAATGTTTTAGGAATCAAGTGGTCCTAGAAAGTTGAAGAGTGTTCCAAAATATTAGATGTTTCTTTGCCTTAACCCCTGGCTAAAGACTGAGGAATTGGGGTGCAGACCAAGAATGGGAGATCTGGTAACTTGCCCCTGTCGCTTCATATGGGGGAGAGGTCGCTGGTCAAAAGCAAAGTCAGACGTGGCTTCTTGGGGGACATCCTGTACTACACTCCAAAACTTGTGATGGATGAGATACAGAGAGCCAGAGCCTTGCCAAGTCTGGTCTAGGCTGTTGGCTGCTCCTTTCCTGGCTGGAGCCCGGCCAGCTGACTTTATAGCCGCTATTATCTGTGATATTTAACTCTGCCTGCTAGTGTAAACCTTTGAGCAGGGAAATTAGAATGATGCTGTATGGGTGTTAATTATTCACTCCCGGCATCACAGCCCACGCACCAGCCATGCACCATGCGCTCTGCTCCAAGTGGTCCAAGTGGTCGCTGAGCCCTTGTCTCTGCTGGTTAACAGGAGATTTGAGAACTAGCAGTCTGAGTTGGGAGAGATCTAGAGAGAAGGAGAAGGTGGGGAAGGGAGGCTAGGGTGGATGAGGACGCTGTCTAAAGGAAGTGGGAAGAGTCTGGATCCTGGGACAATCTCTGAAAGGGCTAGCAATTGTGGGGAGGGAGAATGGTTGGGAGAAGTAAGCAAGCAAGAGCCTTGGCAGTTGGAACCTTTCCGGTCCTAGTCTCCATCTGTACTTGAGTGCTAGGGAACCCCAGTGTGAGAGGTAAGCATTGTCATCTGCTGTGTGTTCTACATGCTCATGTGTAAAGGTATATTTACCCTCACTTGGTATCCCAGAATCTTAGGCCAAAATCTTAGGGCAAGAGCCGTGTCTTCCTCCTTACAGAGGAGGGAGAATAGGAAGGAAAGAGGGTAGAATTGTGCTAGCTTCTGAATTCTGCCTGATTTAGAGGCTAAAGCAGGATTTAGTTGGGGGAGCCAGGTCATGGCTAACTGGAGATTGCTAGCAGCTGGTCCTATGGAATAGCTCCTTCCCTTTTATTCATCTCTCACTTTCCCCCACCTTTTCCTATCTGCTCCCCACGCCAGCATTTTCTTCTTTCCCTATCACTTTCCTTTGTCTACCCTGGTTCCAGGGAAAGGAGGTGGTATTGATACCCCTCCCCCTCTGACTCCCCCAACTCTGCACACACTTTCCCAGGAGACAAAGCAAGGAGACCATCCCTTGTCACTATTATCTTTCAGTTCACTCACTGGCCCCTCTCAAATCCCCTTGTGTGAGGCCTGGTGCTCTCCATCCAGACATCTAGGCCTTGTCCCAGAGCAGCAAGTTTGAGAAGACTGTGTTGCTGTTTTATTTAGCCCTCAAGCAGCCTGCCTTTTACATCCCGAACCCCTACCCTTGGATCTTCTTTTATGCTACCAAGGGATGGAGTAACATGTATCTGGTAGATGGGACTCTAGGAAAGTTGCTGATCTGGTCTTTTCCCCAGCATAGGTGCACGTCCTCCTTCTCTGTATAACTGTAGCACCTATCGCTGTGCCTTTAAGATGCTAGGATGCTGGGCTGGTAATGCTTTCATGACCAGATAAGTTGGGTGGAAAGATGAACTAGCGAGGGAATAAGAAGTGAGGGAGAGAGAGAGAACAGCAGCTTCCCTTTTGGTCGGGAAGTCAAGGCTGAGCTCAAGGACAAGGAGAGAGGAAGAGAGGAGACAAAGGCAGGTCACGGATAGAAAGAGACTGTCCTGGAAGGACCAGCTTCTATGGCACCCACACAGTTAAATGAAAGAAGTGGAAAGGGAGCTGCTCATTACTTCCCCCCTTCCCTCAGAGACAGGATGCAGGTTCTCCCACAGAGAAACGGGCCCCTGGGCACGAGGAGGAGAGGTAGCCAAAGGAGCAAGCCCAACCTAGAAAACATTCCTGGAGACACTTAGAAGTCCTGCCCAGGGTACAACTCAGGTTTCCTTAAGATGCTAAGAGAGGCCCAAAGTGTGAGGAGACAAAAGGGCTGTGAGAGAGTGATGGAGACAACAGAAGTAGCAGAGAGAGGGAGGGAGAGACAGACAGACAGACAGACACACACACACATACACAGAGAGAGAGAGAGAGAGAGAGAGAGAGAGAGAGAGAGAGAGAGAGAGAGAGAGAGAGAGAGGAGAGAGAGAAGGAGGAGGAGGAGGAGGAGGAGGAGGAGGAGGAGAGGAACAGGGCAAGAGCCTAAACCCCTTGGAAAGCAGACATCTTCAGACCCATGAACCATTCTCCCCCCTTGTACAAGAAGCTTTCTTTACAGGAAGTTGCCTGAGACCTTCTTAGGAACTATGGCCCTATAGAGTAGGCCCTTGAAGCATCTAGGGTACAGTCTAGCATGCCAGGGGGTAACCAAGATGGCCTGGACACTCTAGTCTCCTTCTGCAGCACCACTGGCCCCTTAACCATTGGGACTCTTTCTCAGAACAAACGCCATGCCATCCCGTCGCAGAGGGAAGATTGGAACAGGGCTCTAAAACCCAGGGTGAAGAATCCTCATTCCCAGGCTTCCCTTCCCTCCTGAGGCCCTTGTCTCTCTCTCTCTCTCTCTCTCTCTCTCTCTCTCTCTCTCTCTCTCTCTCTCTCTCTCTCTCTCTCTCTCTCTCTCTCTCTCTCTCTCGGCCAAGGAGGAGTTGATTTTTACAAGAACTTTCACCTCCAATCCACACCTCTTCTCTTAACCCTTCAATTTAACAAATGGAGGATGCGTCCCTTTCTGATCTCACCCCTCCTTCGTCTTTCAGGGAAGAAAAGGAAAAGAAAAGATCCTACCAGCAGCTTTAGAAAGCCTGAAGGGGAAATGGAGGGTGGGGAGAGAGAGAGAGAGAGAGAGAGAGAGAGAGAGAGAGAGAGAGAGATCCTTTTGGCCTCCTAGTTCTTCCCAGAACTTCTGTCTCCCAGGCTCTCCCTCCTCCATAGTACCCCACCCCCTCCTGCCCTGCCCAGGACGGTCTCCCCTTCCCTCCTTTCTCCTTCGGGCTGGGCCGGACATATGGAACCCATTTCACTAGTGACATTGAAGAGCCGCTGGTGCGCCCGCCTTCCGCCATGGCGCCCCCGAGGTCCCAGCGCCTCTCCGTGGCCCTGTCAGTCGCCACTTCTTTCGCCCAGCGGCTCGGTCAATCTCAGGTCGGGTCTCGCACCAACCTGGGACTGTCTCAGCCAGGCGCACCCGCCTTGGTGGACTCTCGGGGCCTGCGGCACTCTGAGCATCCCCGGGCCGGAGCGGTGCTCCGGGCCCCACAGGCGAAACAAAGCCGGGAGCAGGGGCGGGGCGCAGGCCGGCCTTCCCCCACCACCGCCACCCCCAGCACGGTGGGGTGCTCTCGGGGGCCGAGCGACCAGGATGTGGCCGGCCCAGGAGTATCCCCAGCCGGGACCGAGGGTCCCTGGACTGGCCGTCAGATCCCACGCCTCCCCCGCACCCGACCGCCCTCCGCGGCCCGCACTCTAGTCCGAGATTATAGGTAAGTGTGCGGGGTTCCATCCCGCGCCCCCAGCCTGGTGGGCGTAGAGAGAGAGGGGCGCGGATAACCTCTGTCCCCAGGTTGGATTGCTAGACAAAGATCAGGACAATTTAGAGGAGGTGTTGTGGGACTGGGCCGGGGCTCTGGGTGGGTAGGGTGAGCGTGGAGGCATGTGGAGCTGTGGGTAGACAAGGTCCGATCAGGTTTGGGGGGACTCTCGGGGTTCAGGAAGGATAGAGACTTTGGAGGGCTTTCCCGGGGAGAGAGCAGAGCTGTGGGTGGTGAGGCTGGGCCTGGTTCGCACAGCCCAGCTGCCACTGAGGGCCAGCCCCTTAGCACCTAGGAGTTATTTGAAGCTGAGATTACAAGGGGTTGCGCGGAGGCTGGGTGTTAAGTTGAGAAGGTAGGAGAGGCCTTGATTTATGGCTTTCGGAGAAGCTATGTTTACTATCTGCCTGCTCTGGAAACCAAAAACCAAACAGCAGAGGCGGAAGAAGCCGCTCTCCTCGGAGTGGGAGGCGATGCCAGGCTGATGCACTGGGCTTTATTTTCTCAGATGCAGGGAGACCCCCAGGAATCACCTCGTTGCAGGCCGGGCGAAGGGAGGGTGTGGTGCTTTCTGTGAGGCAAACGGAGTGTGCAGCACACACATGTGGAGATTGTTTTTGGATCGTGGGAGTGGGTGTCTGCACGCTGTGGCGTGTGTGTGTGTGTGTGTGTGTGTGTGTGTGTGTATTTGCCCGGATGCGTTGCAGTTGCATAGAATCAATTGGTGATTGGACATAAGGAGTCAGGAGTGGGATTGGGTGTCCCCTGGTCCAGGTACTTTGGGCTGGGGTAGCTTTGGGTACCATTCCCCTTTTCTTTTCCTTGTCCACGAAAGTCCTGCTTCTCCTGCCCAGGCCTTTCTTTCTTTTAAAAGTCACCCAGCAAAGCCTGCTTGTCCAGGCCTCTAGCCACAGCTCCTCTGCGTGTACGTGCCCACGCTGTCTGATCTTCACTCTGTGCCTGTAACTTTGTGGTGGGATACTAAGAATCTAACAAGTGGGGTTGGGTGGAGGTATAGTGTGGCAAGGGAAACGGGGGGGGGGGGGGAGTGTGATTGAAAAGGCTGGGCTCTTGGAAGGGTTGGGCCCTACCACTACTGCTCAGATTTTCCCAGTCTCTGTTTGGAAGGGGGAGGGCTGTCAAATGAACACAAAGTTGATCAAAAATAAGGGAACCATGTGGAACGGTGGGGGTAGGGGGGGAAACATTTTGACCCCTAGATACTTATTTCCAACTAGTGGCTCTTGTGTTTCTGTCCAGACACAGCTTTGCCTGCAAATTGTTTTGCATTAAATTTTCTCAGCCACAGAATTATCTTTCCTCGCCTCCAGCTAAACTTGCATTTTTCCACCAGACACTTGGGTCCGAACCAATGAAATCTGAGAGGAAGCGGCTGGGCCCTAAGTGGCCGTAATTTAATTGATTTTATCATAAATCATCAACTTGATGAAGAACCCGAGGTTTCAGTGAAGTAAATTGATATTAATGGGAGTTTCTTGAAATGCAAACCCACTGCATTGTTGGGGCATCTTGAGCTGAGAAGGTGGATTACGTGTTTCTCAAGAGCTGAGAGCTTGACTTGGAGCTCAGAGCAGCTTGGGGTGGGTGTGTAGGAAATGAAGCTTCGAGGGGCAGCTGCCTGCCTGCAGACGGATCTCTGGGGGAATGCAGCAGAGAAAGGAACTTTGTTGGTATGGAAGCAGACTCTGGTTCTGAGGACCCCCCCCACACACACACATTGGCCATCCTGGAAATGTTGGTTGTCAATTGGAGGGGGGGGAGGGCAACTGGGAAAGTTGGTAGGTGTGTGGGCAGAGGTGGGGGTTTGGGGTGAGAAGGCCAGGCTGGTACAATGGGCTCATTGATGCCTGGTTAAAAATTGCCAGGTTGAAGCCTTCCTTCTCTAATTATACAAATTAATTATTTACTGCTCAGATCGCTGCATCCAAAAGCAGCACTTTTGATTTGGTAACGAGGGTAGAAAACAACCCATCCTCCACCCAGAAGAGGAGCAGTGAGACCCGCTATTTCTGTATGGCTAGAGAGGACCAAGACTAGGGTGTGTGCTCAGTGGTAGCTGAATAAACATGTGGATCCCAAGAGGAAGTGCTTTGTATCTGATAACAATGGCAGCTGCAGCATTTATTGTCTGAACTCAGTTTATTATTGCTTATTGTTACTCATATTTACATTAGGAAACAGAGAATTACTAATATTCAGCCTGAAAGGGAACCTTGGAGGTCATTTATTTAGTCTAATCCTTCTCCTCCATACAAATAGCTTGGCTTTGAAGAGGGGTGCACCGAGGCTCCAGGAGTGCTGGGCTTCCAGTCACACAGCCAAGCCACAGTGACTGATCCCTGATCCTCCTAGTGCTCCTGACTAGCAAGCATAACTCAAGATGAACTTATTTTCCACTCTGAACCTCAGTTTTCCTCTCTGCTACAATGGCAGGCAGGGTTGGACTGGACCCCCAAATTCTCCCTCATTCTGCTCTTGGACATCTTCTCTGTATCTCCATCTTCTATGGGATGCTGCTTGGGAATAACTTCTTGTGTGTCCCTGGAGTTCTGTGGGCATCTGCAGAAGTTACTGAATGATTTCTTTGCAAAATCCATAGAGTTTGTCTCTGTCTGTACCTCTAGAAAGTTAGTTTTCTGGACTACGTGGTTTGAAGCAGTCCCTAGTCTAACAGAATGGAAGCCCACGTTAGGAGCAATGGCAATAGAAATCTAGCCAGATGGGTTGAGTTGGGATTGGCATAGGGCTGAAGGAAGATGGGCCTTAGCGTCACCAAACAAGGTTCTTTTCCTGCTAGATTCTAAACCAAGGCTGGAGTTGTCCAGAATTCAGCATCTGCAGTTCCTCCTACCATAGCCTGAACTGTGGGTTTACAGTTTAGAATCTGTGAGAGCAGGTGATGCTTCCCTGCAGAGTCACCCTTGACCCCTGGGCCGCCTTTATCTGGGAGAGGGCAAACAGCACCACACTGTCTGTGCTTGCAGGGTAACTAGGACAGAGGCCAGCAAAATGGAAGCTTCCTACTTTGCTTTGCTGTATTTTCCTTCTCTTCTTCTGACTGCAGAGATACAAAACTTGAAAGCAGTGGCTTCCCAGATGCCCAGCTGTGTGAAGGGCAATTTCTTATGGGGTCAAGGATACAAGGAGAGTAGTAGGATTGGGGAGAGTTTCAGGCTGCCCAGGGAAATGTGGCTTGGAGCAGAAAGTAGAGACCACTAAGTAACTTCATCTTTAGAAATCCCAGGCTCCGGTTACATAATTCATGTCTTTGAACCTATTTGGAGAGAGAGAGTTTCATATATACTGCCAGACCCAGACCCTCTCCCATTCTGACTTTGGAGTTTTATATTTAGAGGCCTTCCATTGATTGTCCATTAATCCAGTGAGTTATTCTCTGCTAAACAGAGGTCATTGGGAGGGAGACATCTAATCTGTCAGGAGACACCCTGCCTGCTGACCATTCAAAGTAGACTGCACCCTTCAGCCAGCCAGTCTTGCCACGATCTCCCTCCCTTCCCCCAGCATCGTGACCCCAGCAGCCCAGGATTCAGTCTCTTCCCTCTCTCCCCTCCTCCTCTCCATCCTGCCCACCTTTGTCTCCGCACTGATAGGGTGGGGTTTGCCAGGCAGGACTGAGCTTCTAAACGTTCCTGGTTCAGATCTTGCATTACCAAAAAGCCTGCCTGCTGCTGATGTCACTCGAGGATCTTGGTCCCATTATTGTTAGTTTCAGGAGGCTTGCACTGGCACCCACTAGACTTTATAGATCCCTGTGGTGTTCTGCTTTCTTTCTGCCTTAGTCTGAGGTGGGACTGGGATACAGCCTGGGTTTTCTTTTTCTCCCTCACTGGAGTGGGATTTCTCCCCCCCCCCCCCGGGAGTTATCATCAGCTGCGTGTGCACTCGCCTTGGGGGAAAGCGCTCGCATCTTCTCCTTCCCACATTTCTTTGTTCCTTCCCGCTCAAGCATTTTCAGAGAGCCAGGGACTAGGGAAACAAATATCTAGTCTACAAAGCCATCTTCGTCAACA
Source organism: Pachyuromys duprasi (assembly GCA_028658305.1). Classification (NCBI taxonomy): domain Eukaryota; kingdom Metazoa; phylum Chordata; class Mammalia; order Rodentia; family Muridae; genus Pachyuromys; species Pachyuromys duprasi. Next base: position 23,572,022 of record CM053746.1, on the reverse strand, counting down.
GCACCCTCCGTCCACAAACCTAAAGCTTTAAAATCTTCATTAATGTTTAAGAGGAGATGGAGCTATGTGCGAACTTTACAGTACTCACAAACTTGGACCTCCACACTTTTTCTAGAGCATGGGACGGGGAGGGAGCAAGAAGCAAAGTACGAAATGCTTGCCCCAGCTCCAGAGGGACCAGAGGAGTTTTCTGCTGCTTAAGCTCAGAGTGGAATCCCTGGCCAGAGGAAGACTGAGAGCAGAAATTGGTTTTAAAAGAGCCAGCCCTTCCTGCCTGCCTTTATTGAGATGTTTGTTTGTTTGTTCTTTGATAGATATTTTTTGAGTGGTGGATGGGAAGGGATGATCACACTGAGGTTCAGGAGGGTGGGCAGCGAGTGATGGACCACTCAAAAGGTTGATAGAGCGCTGGGTACCTATTAGTGCAGAGCCAAGGATATCTGTGAAGAAGGGATGCTCTAACCACCACCCCCTTTGCCTTTATTAGTTCACATTGGCTGTCTCTTAATTTTTTTCACTTTTCCCCTTTTCATTCTCTCTTTCCCCACCCACCTTCCCACAAAGTTACCAAGTTCTCTGAATCCAGGAAAAAAAATTTTCCCCCATTTGTCTGTCTGTAACTACCCCTAAATCAGAGAATGTCTCATCTATTCTCCTGTCTCTGTCAGACCTCAGAGAACACCCTCAGAGGTCCTCCTAGTGTCTCACCCAAGCTCCTCATCCAGCCTTTATCTCTTAAATTTGAAGACTCTTAACCACCTTTCTGAGTTACACAAGGCCCCTTGAAGCTGTACCTCCTCTGTACCCTGCCACCTCCCAGCTTCATGGCGGCAGCTCCCTGTGGCCCAGAAAAAAAAGGCAAGCAAAAACCCAAATGTAGTATCTATCTCCCAAATATTTCAAATGGGTGCTGTTTTTGAGAACTGGTCAGGAAACATTAGATTCGGCTCCTACCATGTTTGGGGCTGCATATCCTCTGGAAGTCTCTCCCTACTCCTTTCCTGGCTCCTCCGTCTTCCTTTTTGGTCCCATCCCTGGATTTCCCTCTGGTTCGGACCACAAGGCCTGAAAGAAGGCTTTTGCTTACTCTGAGCACATTCCACACCCCCCTTCCCAGTGCAACCCAGGCTGCTGCCATGGCCGACGGCAGCTCCTCTCTTGGGCAGCAGTGGCAGGAGACCTGTAAGCCATTTTGTTATCTTTAGGCAAAGTTGTACAGTCCTGGAGGAGGAGGTGACCAGGGTCTCTTCTCAGTATCACAGTAACCGTCTCTAGCCAGTTGTAGAAGCACTGAAGTACACTTTAGAAGAGCCTGAAGTTCATTTAAAAAAAAAAAACTTTATTTGGGGGAACTAGAGAAAGGAGTCAGTTGCTTAAGTTTCCTGAAGCCCCCAGAAGCCTCCCTGGCCTGAGCTCCTGACCTACCAGGCCTAAGATTCTTTGGCATCTTACCCTGTACACGACCTCTTACCAGAGTTGTTGGATATCAGAACAGTTCCTCAGGAGGCTCCAGGCTTGAGCTCCAACACTTCATCATTTCTTTTTTCTTGATACTATTAGTAAACACAGCTCATTGGCTCCCTCTGCCTTGGCTTTCGCCCCTCGACTTCCACCTTCCTCCAGACATCAACTCTAGGCAGGCAGCAGGCTTCCAGGTTCATCTAGGGTTCTTCATGTGACTCCTGTTGCTGAAGGGCTGGAAGACCACAGGCTCCTTCTGTGTAGCAGGGTCCCAGAAAACCAGTTGCTCCAGCCATGCTAGACCTGATCTGATGGGCCAGAAGCGAGGAGCTAACCCCCCTTCATCACCACTAAAGAAGAGCTTTGTGGGGCAGGGAGTAGGAGAACTATTGCTAGAGACCCTGCCATCATCTCTGAAGATGGGAGGGGGGGGGACACACAAGAGCTGGAGACCTCTCACCTTTGCTTCCCTAGTCCCATCTCCTAAAAGGAGAGAAGGCACAGGAACACAGGGTCCAGTTTCCAAGCGGTCCATGTAGAAAAGAGACCCCGGCTGCTTTCTGTGTCATCTCCTAAGTCCCAAGTCAGCAGTTAGGTAGCCCGCGAGCACTCCAGCCCATAGAAATGGCCTGTGCCTCCCCCCCCCTTTTTTCTCTTTGCCTCTACCACCAACGACCATTTCCCCACCCCCTTGCCCCAAATTTGCAGACACCTACATTCTTGGCTCCTGTCTTCCTCCTACAGGCCTCCTCCTTGCCTCTGCCTGCCCTGCTCAAACACACCCTCAGAAAACTTTGAGCCTTTGTAGCCTTCTTCACTTGCGCCAAGGGCCGTAAGTCTTGCTGAGGAGAGAGCAACAGCAGCAGCAGCAGCAGCAGCAGCAGCAGCAGCAGAGAAACAGATTTGTTCTGAGTAGTAGTAATAATTATCCTCCATGCCATCTGCCAGGGCATTTAAAATGAAGGCGTTCTGGAGTCCTTCTCATCTTCTCAGGAGTACAAATGTCCTTTTCACCTCCTAGCCCCCTTTTGCCTGTCCCGAGGTGAGAATCTTAACAGAAGAGCATTACTGAAGCTAAGTTCTCAGAGCCCTCCTCCTGTCTGGAGCTCAAGCTAAACCACAGGGTCTTTTCTTTTGTCACTCTCCCTTCAAACCCACTCCCCCTGCAAGATGTTCTGGGGTTTTTAATCATCACTCAGCCCGCTAGTTGTCTGTTCTCAAAAGGGGTGTGTGTGTGTGTGTGTGTGTGTGTGTGTGTGTGTGTGTGTGTGAAAAGTCTGGCCTTGCCTCCTCCCCCACTAGAGACTGGACTTGAGATTTGGGGGTGGGGTGGAGAGGATGTAGGAGGAAAGAGGGATGAGGGACTGGAAGATTCAGCAAGGAAGTTTGAGACTCAGCCACCAGAGTGACTACTTAGAAAGAAAGAAAGAAAGAAAAGAAAAGAAAAGAAAAGAAAAGAAAAAAAGTCCCCGTGTGCCTCAGCATTGGAGGGGCACCCAGCGCCCCTGGCTCAGCCAGCCCAGCCTCTGACTTGATCTCTAGAGCCCACCTCGTGGATTAGCATAATGGTCCAGTCGTGGGGCCTGAAGGAGGTGTGTGTGTGGGGAGCAAATCGGTGAACTTCACCAGCTTTCTCTGCATTTTGCTCTCCTCTTCCTCCTCCACCTCAGTGTAAAAAAAAATTATATTTACCTGCTTTAAAAACAAAACAAGTCAAGACTACCCTGTACCTACTTTCTTTGCTTTGAACTCTTATTTGGGGGGGGGGAGGCATACCCCCTCCTCACCCCCCCTCTCACCACCAACATCACCTTCCTTGCTTATCAGGCATCTATGCCTGCTAAAGGGGGAGAGAGGTGGGGGTGAGCTTGTGTGTGTGAGTGTGTGTGTCTGTGTGTGTGTGTCTGTGTGGTTTTTTTTTTTTTTTCTTTCTTCCCTGTGCAAAAGCAGAGGCCATTGTTAACGGAGAGTAGGGCGTACCAGTCTTATAGGGCAACCACACTGTGGCGGCTTGGCCGAGCTGAAGCCCCGAGCTGGATTCTCGGCGAGCCGAGCCTCCCTAGCACCTTTCGGTCTGCTGTTTTTTCCCCCAGCTCCCCTACCCCTCCCTCCTGCGCACCCCCCGCTCCAAAGCCGAGTGAATTGAAGCGGACGCCGCGCGGCTCCTCTGGCCGCTCTGCCCCTCGGGCTCCCCAGCCGGGTGGCTTTGGGGAGGGGGGGGCGACGCAGCTTTAAACAGTGGTCTTTTTTTCCCTTTGCCTTCAAGGAGGGGAGATTTCTCGCCTGCCGCTCGCGCTGGGGCTCGATGTGAATATATATTATGTCTGCCTGTTCTCCCCTCGTCGGTGGCTAAGGTAAGCTGGACTGAAATAGGCTATCAGTTTGTGAATGGCGGAGAGTATGTCTCAATGATTTATGGCCCATATGACTCCAATCTCGGTTCAAGAAGAGTTCACAAGCTTTAAGCTTCCTTCCACGCAGCGACTCTCTCTCTCTCCCTCTCTCTCTCTCCCCCTCCCTCCCTCCCTCTCTCTCTCTCTCCCTCTCTCTTGCTCTCTCTCTCTCCCTCTCTCTCTCTCCCTCTCCCTCCGCTTTTTCCTTTTCCTCTCTCTTCTCTTATAGCAGCCAGATCTCGGGCTGAATTCTCTCTCCCCCGTTTGCTAAGAAGAGCCGTGCCTTTCTTTCTTTCTTTCTCTCTCTCTCTTCTTTTCTTATTCTCTAATTTTTCTTCCTTTCATTAAAATTTTTTTTAAAGTCCTGAAAGGTGGCCTAGCCTCTCTCCTGAGGTTTCTCCAGCTATTGTTACCCTTCGTGGTCCTCCCAGGAGTGTGCCTGGAAAGGTGGGGTTCTGGAAAGGCGCGGGAGGGGGGCTCGCCTCTCTTCTCTAGTGAGACCCCGAGGGGAAGCCCGGAGCCACGGTCTCCCTCCCTCCCTTCCAAGGAGCCATATGGAGCCTGAAAATTTCCAACATGGAGGCAAGGGAAATAGACACGTTTGGCTGGGTAGAGCTGTTCCCCACCCCCCTCTTCTGGATCCCCAGATTTCAGAATCCCCCCCCCCCCATGGCACCTTCCCTTCCCTTCCCGTCCCGTCAGCCAGGCCTTCTGCGCCTTCCAGCCTGGATCCCAGTTAGACAAAGTCCCGGAGCAGAGTTGCTAAGGCGCCTTTTAATTCGGTTACCTCCAGCGCCAAACTTGCGGCCGCGGGGGCTCAGCCCGGGCCCGGCCCAGCGAGCTTGCAACCTGCGGGCAGCTAACCAGTTCGGTGCCCCGGTCGGTTTCTCCTCGCCTGTCTTGAGTCTGAGCAGGAGGCTGGTAGCTACTCTCCAGCCACCGAGGCAGCAGCGGCCAGACAGCCCGCCGGCAGCGGCAGCTTGAGGCTCTCCGAATCCACAAACCTTCCTGGCCTGTCTCACCGCTAGCGGAGGCTCCATTCTTTCCTATGGCCTCTCAGGCTCCTTAGCTTCCCACATTCGCCTGGCCTCTGTCCTGCCACGGTTTGGGGGCTTATTGCAGGGGGAGCGACGGAAATCTCGGCCCCAGACGTCTAGTCGAATTGCTGGGTTTTTATTTCTTTATTAACATTACCACAAGTAATGTTAGTGCACAAGTCATTGTTGCTGTGGAAATCATTTAGACCAAATAAAGACAGGGCCCAGCCAGCCAACCTCCTCCAACGTTTTTTTTTTTTTATTTCATTCTCTCCCCTATCTATTAATAACAAACTCAACTGATGTCGGTTAATTAATTCTCCCTTTCAGCCAGGGCTGCTCCAAAGCTAATTTCGGTTAAATCATCAAAGGCTAATGATAATAATAATAAAGGGATTGGGTCAGCCTGGTCAATTGAACTTCGGTCCCCCCTGGAAGGACCTGCTGCTGCTTTGCAGACCCGTGTGTATTTCCAGAAACAAAAAAATTCCCAGAAACCAATGGGAACTCAGGGCCACACCAGCTCCCTTCTGAGCAGGGCGTCTGTGCCAGTTTGGGGGAGGCCCTCACTCCACCTGTATTTCCTTCGTTTTCTTTTTACTAAGTTTTCTCTGGGGTTGACCATCTGGGCTGAAAGATATTTCAAGTTTTGCCAAAAGCATGAGACACGGAAAGGATCAGTCCGGAGGCTTTAGGGAGGTACCCATGGAGGGCTGGAGAAGACAGCGGAAGAGGGCAGACAGTCAGAAATCTTGGAACAAATACAAAATCCTCAGGCACGGCCAAGCTTTATTTTTTCTGGTGCACTTTTAAAAGGCTGTATTTAAATAGTGACCATAGTCTTATTTTATTTTTGCCATTGGGACTGTTTCCCTCCATAAACAATCCCCCTTTCGAACCCAGACAAGAAGGCTGTTCAGATTGTTCTGTGAGTCTTTTTCATGCTGAATAGTTTCCCCCACCTCAAAAGAAAATTCCAGCAGTTGCACAATTTTCTCCTTTCCCCCAAGAAATAAAAGGAAACGGACTGTTAAGGAAAGGGTGGCGGGGGAGGGACACCCAAGCCAAATGGTCATAGCACCAACCGGGCTGGCCTAGGAAATCTAAACAATCCTGGTCCATTTGGAGGCTCCACAGGGGCCTGTGGCTGCTAGGTCCCAGGCCTGCGAGAGCCAAGGCTGGAGGTGATGGTACCTTCAGATGGGACATAGATGGATGAAGCTTGGTCCCACTGCCTCTGGGGGTTAAAAACCTTCAGGAATTTTCTGCCTTGTGCTGCTATGATCTTCTTGCAGGGAAGGGTCCCAAATGAACTTGCTTTTCAGTCCGGCTTGGGTTCAAGATCTGCAAGTTCCGTCCAGGCTAGACTTTGCTTAGGTCGGAGGATATGGAAGGAGGAGAGAAAGGAGGTAGAGAGGCTTCTTTCTACACTGGAGCGAGGAGGAGCCCCAGGATGCTTTTATTTTGGACTCTAACAGTGCCCCCTCCCTGGAATTACGCTATTCCGGAGCTGGGGGGGGGAGGTAAGAAAAAATTGTAGGAGAGGTCAGGGGGTTAGTGCACAAGCCAGAGAGATGCAATGGTCCACGAAGAAGCAGTGCTGTCTATTCCTAGGCACCCCCCAGAGGAGTACAATCCTGATTTTCTTGAAAATGGAAGTGAAAATCGGTAGTTTTTTTTTTTTTTCCTTTAAAATGAAAGTTGAAGTAAGAAACATCCATGTCAGGTCAGATACTTGGTCTCAGCGTCTGCTGCAGAGATACTGGTGAGGAGAGAAGAAGAAGAAAAAAAACCCCAATCCTATTGATGTCAGTTTCCTTTTTAGTTCCTAAGATGGATTCGAGGCCCAGTCCTCTTCTCCCCCTGTGTCTCTTCTCTCGCCCCGCAGGTCAGCCGCTTGGAACAGACCCGGGAGGAGGGGGGCAGAGAGGGGAGGGGGGTCCGGCGTGTCACGTGACCCCCAGGGGTGCCAATGTCCGGTCGTGAGGGTATCAGGCCCTTGCAAGTTGCCACCCACCGCCCGGGCCTCGCCCAGCGATGCAGAAAGCCACCTACTACGACAACACCGCAGCTGCGCTCTTCGGAGGCTACTCGGCGTACCCTGGTACCAATGGCTTCGGCTACGACGGGCCTCCCCAGCCCCCCTTTCAGGCCGCCACGCACCTGGAGGGTGACTACCAACGCTCAGCGTGTTCCCTGCAGTCCCTGGGCAATGCCGCCCCACATGCCAAGAGCAAGGGGCTCAACGGCAGCTGCATGAGGCCCGGCCCGGCCCCAGAGCCCCTGCCCGCCCCTCCGGGCTCACCCCCACCCAGCGCCGCACCTACCAGTACCACTAGCAATAGCGGGGGCGGGCCCAGCAAAACCGGCCCTCCCAAGTGCGGCGCCGGCTCCAACTCCACCCTCACCAAACAGATATTCCCCTGGATGAAAGAGTCGAGGCAAACGTCCAAGCTGAAAAACAGCTCCCCCGGCACAGGTACAAACCAGCTCTCTGCCTTACTGTCAGTCAGCTTTTGTTCAGTCCAGGAATGCCACTGTTATTCTAGCATCCGACCCCTAGGCGCCCATAAGGCGGCCTGGAAACAATATTAGGTGTCCCCCCCACTTTTTTCTTTTTCTTTTTTTTTTGTTACCTCTCACCACCTGATGACCTCTGACCCAGCCCACACCCAGTCCCTCCAGCCATCCCTCCCCCTCCCCCTAGGCTTCCGAGAGTTTCCAGGAGGTGGGACAGTTGGCCTCAAAGCCCTTCCATGGCCGCACCGCCTGGAGGCACAGAGTCATCAAGGGTAGATTATTATTAAGTATTATTACTGTGGGTATTAATCACCATTGCCCAGGCGGCCTGACGTGCAGGCCTGCAGCCTCCGCCACCTCGATGTGCCACACTCGCGGGCCCTGCCCACCAGTGTCCAGTCCCACTAAGGTGTTCTCAGTCACCCATCCTGTAAAGGGGATGGACCGAAGAGAGGAATCATCTCAGAACTTGGGTTGGGACCTATTGGGAGGGGGTGAGCACACACGCAAAAAAAAAAAAAATCGAGCCCTAAATAAATGGCCACGCAGCTCTGTCTGTGTGACATGATCAAATTTTCATAAGCTGGGGCAGAGAGAGGAGAACAGGTCTCTTAATAAATGCCACTATTATAGAGTGTCCGCTAATGCGAGGGAGGGGGGGTGCGGAGGAGGAGGCGGGGACGCGGAGGGGAGGGCGGCGGGGGGCCCCGAGTCCAGGCCTGGATTTATTAAGAAACGATGCATTCAATTTCGGCGTGTTCAGTAATTATCTTTTATTTCATTTTCTCCCCTTCCCGCCCCTCCCCCTCGGGTCCAGCAGAAGGTTGCGGCGGCGGCGGCGGTGGCGGTGGCGGCGGGGGCGGCGGCGGTGGCGGCGGCGGCGGCGGGGGAGGGGACAAGAGCCCCCCGGGGTCGGCGGCGTCCAAGCGGGCGCGGACGGCGTACACCAGCGCGCAGCTGGTGGAGCTGGAGAAGGAGTTCCACTTCAACCGCTACCTGTGCCGGCCGCGCCGCGTCGAGATGGCCAACCTGCTGAACCTCAGCGAGCGCCAGATCAAGATCTGGTTCCAGAACCGCCGCATGAAGTACAAGAAAGACCAGAAGGCCAAGGGGCTGGCCTCGTCGTCCGGGGGCCCCTCTCCGGCCGGCAGCCCCCCGCAGCCCATGCAGTCCACGGCTGGCTTCATGAACGCCTTACACTCCATGACCCCCGGCTACGACAGCCCGTCCCCGCCAGCCTTCGCCAAGGGCCACCAGAATGCCTACGCGCTGCCCTCCAGCTACCAGCCCCCTCTCAAGGGCTGCGGCGCCCCGCAGAAGTACCCGCCCGCCCCGGCGCCCGAGTACGAGCCGCACGTCCTGCAGGCCAACGGGGGCGCCTACGGGACGCCCGCCATGCAGGGCAGCCCGGTGTACGTGGGTGGGGGCGGCTACGCGGATCCGCTGCCGCCCCCTGCCGGCCCCTCCCTCTACGGCCTCAATCACCTTCCCCACCACCCCTCGGGGAACCTGGACTACAACGGGGCGCCCCCTATGGCCCCCAGCCAGCATCACGGACCCTGTGACCCTCACCCCACGTACACAGACCTCTCCTCTCACCACGCACCGCCTCAGGGTAGAATCCAAGAAGCGCCCAAACTGACACACCTGTGATGTGAGGGGAGGGTGTTGGGGACGAGGTCAAGGGCCAGGGAGCTGGGGGGAGGCTGGGGGCGGCAGTTTGGAGGCCTGAAAGAGGTGTGGGTTGGGGTTGTCTGGCCTCCGGGTACAGGACAGGCCTGGGGCAGCTTGCCTGCACCCTGGCCTCAGGGCCCGGCTGTCTTTTAAGCCCTCCAAGGCCTGTTCCATCTGCCTCCTAACACTGCAGGTTGGAGACAGACCACATCAATCCCAGGGCTCCAGCACACCCAAGTTGGAATTTCAGATTGGAGAGGGGATCCAAGATAGGCAAGCAGGGCAGAGAAGCACACTCAAAACTTAACGGCTTGGCTATCCCCAACCAACTTACCTTCCATCTCTGTGGGAAATTCCCCCAAATCTTGATTATTTTTTTGTCCTCCCTTTCATTCTCCTTATGAAAAAAACAAAACAAAACAAAACAAGAAAACACATTTAAATCTAAGGGCACAAAATATGCTTCCCTCCCACTTCCCCAAAGCTTCAGCTTGCCCCCCCCCCATCTGTTTGAGGCTTCTCGCCATGTCCATCATTTCTAGGCCTATGGTTTTTTCCTCTAAGGACCTATCTGCCCCCAACCCTTAGTGATTACAATTTTCAGAGGGCTCAGGGATGGTGAGAGATCCTGAAGGTTAGAGCTGCCTATAATATAAATATATATATATATTTTTTTTTCCTTTAAGGACGAGTTAAGAGGCTGAGTAAGGCAGGCAAGTTGTCAGGACTGAAGGCTCACCCACTCTGCAGCCTCTCGGCTCCGCCCCGGCTCCTCTTTTCACGGAAAAGCAATCCACACACGAGGCTCCCCACTTTCCATTTTCTTCTATTACTCCCTTGACTTATCGTGAAAACAGGGTATATTTGAACAAACTGTCTGTCCTAGGCAGGGGCTGCAGCCGGGCCTGTGTACCTTGCTCCAGTTCCTGACAGGGCATTCTTGTTGCACTTGGAGTTTACATTTTAATGGATATTAAAGAAAGAAAGAAAGAAAAAAAAACAACTGTGAGAGATGCCTGGGCCCGCAGAAGTCCAGCTTCGCTCAAAAAGCGTGTGTTCTAGTGAACATTTTCATATATATATTTATTGGTTATAGCCTGTTAAAATATTTTCTTTTTTGTATTATTTATCCCCTCCCTACATTATGTATTTATATGAGGGACAAAAAAAAGGGAAAATGTACTTTTTTAGTATTCACTTGTTATAAAGGATGTTGTGTCTCCTGTCATGTAAAACCAGCTATTTTAGTTTTTATTGTATTCTAGACAAGAGCTGTAGATTTATGTTAAACGCGTACTTATGAACAATTGTAATTAGTTCTAAAAGGCATGAACTCAGCTCCTAAAGGTCACTGTACAGTCCTGAATTGGTAGAGTTAGAGTTAATTCTCTCTTGGAACTTTCTTTGTTCTTCTGTAGTTACTTTTTTCCTTAGTTAAAAAGGTTGTCTGTCAAAACAATTCTTGAATAAACTTTCTGTTATCAATTTTATCTTGTCCTGGTGGTCCAATTCAGACTGCAGAGAAAGGTTCCAATTGCCAAAAGTCCCCTAGGAAAAGGAGGGCATTGAAGACACTTTTCTGGCCTTTTTTTTTTTGCCTACTGCTCCGACCCCGGTCTCCCCTCTCCAGCTTTCCCTCTTCATTTCAACTCAGTTTTTTGACATACATACCAGTCTAGACCACTCTGCCAAGTTCTTCAGCTAAGATTTAAGTAACAAGTTGGGGGAGGGAAGGGAATCTTGGGCTATGTTTGTTTAGCCTCTTTGCCTGTCCGTTTCTTTCAGTTCTTGGCCTCTCTTCTCCGTCTGACCCCCCCCCCCCTGCACCCCTCTGCCCATATCAAACCAACCCCAAACCTAGCTTATTACTGCTTCTTCCAGGCAACCCTAAACTTCAGGGTTCTCTTCCGGAGCTACACTGAGGCTGTCACGTGACCTGAAGCCCAACCACCATTGGGTCTAAAATGAAAACAAAGGAAAATGATTAATCTGGGGGAAAAAAAAAACAATAACAAACTGAGGCCTAGACTTCTCAGGTCAAGTCTTAAAACTAAAGTGAAATTCAATCATTAAGTAAAGCCCAGGATGAGGGAGAGAAGGGCCGGTTAGATTTTTCCTGCCTGGGAAGGCAAGAAGAGGGTGGGAAGCTGTTGAAATCAAGCGTAAATAAAATGGTCCCCAAGCTAATGTGAGGCTCTGTTACCATGATTCTTGGGGAAACTTCATTTCTTAGTCCTGGCTCCATAAAAGTTTTATCATGTTGGAGGGCGGATAGAGAGGGTCTGTCAAAGATGAAATGTCACCAAAGCATCGAAGTATCCGATAAGAGTGAGCAGACAGGGAGGCTGAAATATGGAGCTAATTCGTTGAAAGAGAAGCGATTGCTGCTTGCTGAAGAGTTACATAATTCTAATTGTAAGCGATGCGCCCGCATTGCTTAATTAGGAGCATATATTTGGTGGTAGTGGCGATACCGGGGTGGGGGAGGGGTGGGATGAGAATCATTCCAGGCCCTCAGCCTTAAAGCCAGGGCTGATTTTCATTTTTATGTTGCATCCTGGCAGTCCAAGGTTAGTAATTACAGTCTTTATGCAACAATAAATAACAATAAAAAAACAACCCAAATAATATGCCCCCTCCCCACCAAGTAGGATTTAAAAAAAAAACTGGACTTGGCTCATGCAGGCAGCAAGCAATTTAGCATTGGGTCAGGCTATAAATTAAAGGCAGAGGAGCGTGCAAAGTTTGATTGGGATCAAATAACGCTCAAGGGTCTGTCTTTCCTTTTCTCTTCCTCTTCTCTGAATAGCATTTCTGAATGATCTAACTACATGAAGGGTCATGTTTGGCCGTGTGGGTGGAGGGAGGGGGTGAATTGCTCATGTATGTACGTGGAGGGGAGTCGGATAAGAGAGGCTTTAGCCAGATATATGGAAAGCAGGGCTTTGGCTTGAAGCTAGGGCTCTGAACAAAAATAGAACCTACCCTTCCGTCTTTACCATTCCAGGTGCTCAGCTAAAGCCATTAAAAACATGGATAAAAATCTGTGCTGTAAGTTTCCGAGCAGACAGGGAGCAGAAGGGGAGTCTCTGGGAAGGAGGGTTCCCTTGGTCCCCTTTTAACACCCAAGTTTTCTGCTGTTCACTAATCTGGCCATAAAATCTGTCATCAAGGGTTAGAGAGCTGTATTTCCTACAGGATAGTCTGGGCCCTGGTTGCCTTGGGGGAGCCTTGGGTACTGCAGCCAGCTGGCAAGTCTGTTCCAAAACCTGCAGAGGTGCCCAAGGGTGCCGCCAGGGAGAAGGCCCCCTCCCAGGCATCACTGCACATGACCCCCTTCCAGACAGCTTGTATTTGGATTCTTCCCTGCTAATCACCATCTAGGAAAATATATGTGTTATATACTTTGTTTTGTTTGAGCTGAGCTACACACCACCCTCTCTGGCTTGCTGGCCTAGCTAAGAGCAGTTCCCCAAAAGCCTGCCTCTTTCTGTCTTTGCAGCCGCCACCTCCTCCCGGATCCTCCACCCTGCCCCTCCCCCACTTCCAGACAGACTACTCTGCCTTTTTCTTTTCTTTCTTTCTTTCTTTTTTTTTCCTCCTCTTTCTTCCTTTAAATACTTACCACCACCCACGCGGACGTTACATTGACAGAAAGTTTCTAGTTCCAGCTCCGCGCTGAGTTGCCACTTCTCTGCTAACCAGCCTTCTCCTCTAGGCTGGGCCGCAGAGAGCGAAGGGGGGGAGGGGAGGCCAGAGCCGTGGGAGTTCTCCGGGGCAAACTTTCCACCCAAGTTAGCGCCTTCCCTCTGTCCCCATTCCCCATCTGTTTCCTGGCTCTCCCAGAATCACCTTTCTCTTTTGCTACCCCCTCCCTCAGGCCTTTTTAAGGGATGTGGAATTTAGGCTGTTCCTCTGCTTTCCCAAAGAGCCAAATTCTTTGATGCAATCGGAGGGAGCTGTCAGGGGGCTAAGATTGATCGCCTCATCTCCTCTTGGTCCCTCTGACCCACTTATTTAAAAATCTTCCCCCAGATCGACTTTTCATTTTCAGCTTTGAGGCCCAGTTTCCCACCAAATTGCTTGTGGCTCTGTTTTTTTTTTTTTTCCTTCTTCCTCTAGTAAATTACAATATTCTAAAGTTGAGCCTATCATAGCCTGCTCACAACAGAATATATTAAAATGTTTTTCTCTCTGGGGGCCATAAACAGTATCATCTCTATTGTGGTCATTATTTCTTCTCCCTCCATCATAAGGAATTATTTTTTCTTACCAGGGATTAAAAAAAAAAAAGAAGTAGCCCAAAGGCAAATATTTGAGGTGTGTGTAGGGGGAGCCCCTTTGTCCTAAGGGAGAGTCCCCTTTCCATGTATTGTCCTTAGCTTTAAAAGTTAAGTGGATGGCTACCTTAAGTTAAGTGGATGGCTACAGCCTTGAGGGCTGCGAACATTTGCCATCTTAGACTTTCTTAGCTCCTCCTATGCCAGTGCTAGGGTGTCACAGAGTGTGAGTACAGGTGGCTCCAACAGGAAGGCAGGTGCACATAAGGAATTGCCTGTAAATACTGAGCAGGGAACAGAACCCAGAGCCCAGAGCTGGGAAGGGAGGCCAATGCCCCAAAGTGCTCCTGTCCACTTCTTAAGTGGGACCTGCTGCTTTTAGAGGGTAGGTGAGCTGCTGCAGCCGGCCCTCTGTCTCCTCTCTGAGTTTCACCTTTCCCCCAAAGGGTGGACTCCACTTTGGGCCCTGACTTCCTCCCAAAGGAGCTTTTGCTCTTTTGGGGGTTGGAGAGGGAGGGTGAGAGGATACTGGTGACCACATAAAGAAAGCATATTAACTGACATCATCAAAATCTCCGGGCAAGAAGACCAGTTCTCCCTTCGATTTGGTTGTTTCCCAGGCTCCCACCACCACACAGTCTCTGGAGGGGAGGAAGCAGTTCTCCCGGCTTTTCTGGGAAGAGAAAGGCATTGGGGAGAGGATGGGGTACTGATGTAGGGGTGAGGGGTAGAGGAGGAAGCCTTATGGTATCCAGGTCGCCGTCCTCTGGAGTTTTTGAATCAATTAAAGCAAATAATGCCTGTGTTTTCCACCAGGCCCAGACGAGCGATTGGCGGAGACCGGTCCCGTGACCACGAATTCCCTGCAATTTCGTCGGAGTCCTGGGCTTAATAGAGAGAGTCCCCATACGCTTGTATTTATCAGCAATATACAATTATAAAGGCCTAAATTTAAAAAGAGAGAGAGAGAGCGAAATCCCCCTCCCTCCCCCGCGAAATCGCTCCATTGTATAAACCTGGGGGGGGCGGGAGAGGGGGGTCCCTCCGATCCTCCCTCCTGACGCCCCCCCCAGCCGGCCCCCTCCCCCACCATTGAAAGCCATGAATTTTGAATTTGAGAGGGAGATTGGGTTTATAAACAGCCAGCCATCGCTTGCCGAGTGTCTGACTTCCTTCCCCGCTGTCTTGGAGACATTTCAAACTTCATCAATCAAGGAGTCGACATTAATTCCTCCTCCTCCTCTGGAGCAAACCTTCCCCAGCCTCCAGCCCGGCGCCTCCACCCTTCAGAGACCCGGGAGCCAAAAGCAAGCCGAAGATGGGCCTGCTCTGCGGCCACCACAGCCACTCCCCGCCGCCCCCCCAGCCCCCGAGTTCCCCTGGATGAAAGAGAAGAAATCCGCCAAGAAACCCAGCCAATCCGCCGCAACCCCCTCTCCAGCCGCCTCCGCGGTCCGGGCCTCCGGGGTCGGATCACCTTCAGGTGGGTTAGCTCGGTAGGGGCAGGGCGAGGGGCAGCTGGAAGAGAAGGGGAGAAAGTGAGGTGGTCGGGGAGACTGGTGGGGTTCCCTGGGTTGACGGATTCTGGGGTTGTGGAGGCAAAGAGTACCCCGCTGGGGTTCAGGCCCACGCACTGCTAACACCCCACCCCCAGCCGATTTTGGAAGCCGATGGAGGGGAGGGGGTGTCTTTTTCTTTTTCTTTCTTTCTTTAATGTGCCAGAAGAAAACGGTTTGATCGAAATGTTACCCCGTGATCTGTGTAGAGGAACGAAGCATTGTATTGTAGGACTGAATGCGCAGCCTGGATAAGACGCGACCCTCCTTCCTCCCCTAAGCCGGGGAGAGAAGAGGGAATTCGAAAGATAGGAGGGAAAGGGGTGAGGAGCACGATGATTCCCTCTCCCCGGGTTGAGTTGGAAAGTTCCGAATTGAGGGGGTCCGTTGGGAGGACTGGGGGTGGGGTGGGGAGGTTCTGGGAGAGAAGAGAAATTGCTCCCCGCCCCCTACGTGGCCCGTGGGCGGCTCAGAACTGCACCGGCCTGACCCGAGTCGGGTCTGCCTGCCTGCGTAGGAGTGCGCTGCAAAAAAACCCAACCCAACCCAACCCAAAACAAAACAAAACAAAAAAAACCCCAAACAACAACAACAACAAAACAAAAACCAAAACCGAAGACACAGAGGGGGAAGCGCTTTGGGGCTGGGGTGGGAGCTCGAGCAGGGCTGACGGTCTTCGGAGCGGCTGGGGTGCTCCTGCTCGAGACCTCTGTGACACGCAGGCTGCTTTCCCCGCAGACGGCCCGGGGTCCCTGCCGGAGGGCGGCGGCGGCGGCTCGCGCAGGCTGCGCACGGCCTACACCAACACGCAGCTGCTGGAGCTGGAGAAGGAGTTCCACTTCAACAAGTACCTGTGCCGGCCGCGGCGCGTGGAGATCGCCGCCTTGCTGGACCTCACCGAGAGGCAGGTCAAGGTCTGGTTCCAGAACCGGCGGATGAAGCACAAGCGCCAGACGCAGCACCGGGAGCCGCCGGACGGGGAGCCGGGCGGCCCGAGCGCCCCGGACGACGCCGGGGACCCGGCCGAGGAGGCCGCGCTCAGCCCCGGCGGCGCCGCCTCCGCCCCCCGGGGGCCGCGGGGAGCCCGCTTCCTCGGCGCCGAGGCCGCGCGGGGCCCCCGGGGCGCGCCGCCGCCCGCGCCTCCCGCCGCCGCTCCCCCGGGGAGGGTGGGCGCGGCGAGCCCCGGGGGCCCGGCGCTCGGAGCCCGGGGCGAGGCCTCCCTGCCCGAGGACGCCTGTCCCGAGCGGCGGGGTTCGCCCTTCCTGCCCGACCTCAGCTTCTTCGCCGCCGACTCTTGTCTCCAGGTGTCCGGAGGCCTCTCCCCCAGCCTGCACGGCTCGCTGGACAGCCCCGTGCCCTTCTCCGAGGAGGAGCTGGACTTCTTCGCCAGCACGCTCTGCGCCATCGACCTGCAGTTTCCCTAACCGCTTTCTTTTCCTCCATCTTTTCCACCTCGTCCTCCTTGGCTTTTGGGGAGGAGAAAAAAAACAAACAAACAAAAAACCGAGCCTTCTCCACCCCTACTCACATTTATTGTGTGTTTGGTTAAAATTCAGGTATTAACGAATTAGCGCTTCATCCACGCCCCCCCCCTTTCCGTTTTTTTAAACCACACAGGAAATTCCATTTGGTCAAACTCCTTCCAGCGAAATCTCAGGAATAATTAAATTCTAGTGGTGGGGGGGAGGATTTTCTTAAAAAGAGCTAAAGGGACCTATTTTCCTCTTTTTTTAAGTTTTAGACGGTAGACTATTTATTAAAATTGTTTAATAATAGGAAAAGGGGAAAGTATTTATTGTACATTATTTTCATAGAGTAAATAAATGTCTTTATAATACGAAAACCGACTCTTTGTGTTGAGCTCCAGCTCTTTCCCCAAGTCCCTTGGCTTTTTCAGGTCCCGCTTACGGTTGGTCTGGCTCAGGCCACGCTAGCAGAGGCATGGTCCTGTCTCCCGGGAGGGCAAGGTCCGGGTGGTACAAAATTGGCTCTGCTTTGGCGTCTGGCTCTCTGTCCACGACACCAGGAAGAGTTGTGAGTTTACTGCAAGCTTGGTCAACCCCCATCTGCCAACAGCTGGCCTTGCGCCCCTCTCCGATGTTTCCTGGGTCCCTGCTTGGCAATAAAGGTGGCGTGGGTGGAACAAAAAAAGAGAGCGTTCAGAGAACAGAAGCGGGTGCGTGCAAATGCCCCGGGGGCTAGCCGGGAGCCCTGGAGGGTTGCTGGCCTGCTGGCTTCAGGTGCTGAAGCAGCCGGGCGGCTGTTCTGCGAGCGTGGGCCCAGCCCGGGGCTGCTGGGGGCGGGGGCTGCAGGTCGCTGAGGCCTGGAACCGGGGTTAGGAGATGTGTCCCGAAGCGAGGAGGCCTGGGCAGCCTGGAGGCGTTCGGCTTCCGAGGCTGGAAGGAGCAGCGTGTTCAGCGGCAAGGAGAGCGGGAAGCAGGGAGGATGCTCAAAATGGCGCTGGGCCGGGTAGCAAGGAGCGCGGGGGAAGCGGCTGTGGCCGCCATGACAGCGGCTGCGGATGCTCGGGGGTCCCGCGCCCGGCCAGCCCCCAACTCCCACTTTCTTGAGGTCAGATCTCTCACACACCGAAGAATCTGGGAACCTCTGAACAATTGTCTTTATAATACGAAAACGACTCTTTGTGTTGGGCTCCAGCTCTTTTTCCCCAAGTCCCTACAGGGCCAGTCTTTGCTTTTCCAGGCCACGCTTAAGGTCGGTCTGGCTCAGGCGACCCTAGCAGACGCAGGGGTTTTAATTTTATTGTACTTACAAGAAAGAAAGAAGGAAAAAAAAAAGGAAGGAAGGAAGTTAGGAAGGATGGATAAAGCGCCCCAGGGATGGGAGGACGGAGACACAAGGAGAGTCCCTGTGGTGAGGGACGGGGAGGCGGGAGTTGGGGGCCTGGGACGACTTCACCCACTGTGGCTTTTGATCCTTTGCCCTGGGCTTTGAAAGCGTGCCAGAGCGTCTTCCAAATGCAGGCCCACCTGTCTTGACCAACAACTTCATTTTCCATGTCCTCTCTTCTTGCCCCCACCGTACCCTTCCCGGCTCTGGAAACTCGGTGAAGGCTGAGCAGGGGGTTGCTCTTCCCTCTCTGCTTCTCAGTTCTCCGGAACCAGGAGATTTAAGGGACCCTGGAAAGCCATTCATCCTTCTCGGGTTTATTTAATATTTCTAGGGCTCAGAAACAGACACCTACCTTCTCGGCAGATGTTGCTTTTTTTTTTTTTTTTTTTTTTTTGTACTTTATTTCCTGGGCCTCCTAGACTTTTCCCTCTTTTCCCTCTGACCAGCAGAAGACAATGCAGGTGGTGACATGGAGGGTTAGGGCTAGGGAAACCCACTGCCGTTTCTTTTTCAACCAAAGGGTCCCTCAGTGTGGGAAGTACACACCACGTTTTATTCAGCTAGAATTTAATCCCTTAAACTGTCTTAATGTAGAATCCACCTCATGCATTAAATAATCCTATGTCATGTTAAATTGCACTTATTTCTCTCATAAATAAATTAATGTAGAACAATTAGATGTGTTATTATAATAATATCGTGTATCTTATTAGTTTATTTTCTCTCATAAAATATATAGGTGTGAAATAAATTCAATATATTAAAGTAATAATACACAGCTTATTGGCTTGTGTGTTTATTTTCCCTATAAATAAGTGAATATATAATATATTAAAACTACACCATACATCTCATTGGGCCCTGTGTTTATTTCTCCATAAAATATGTCCACAGGCAATGTTTAACATCTTAAAAATCACATCACATAAGCTATCTCTATGCTAGCAAAATGAAAGAGACATGTCAGCTGGGGTTTTGATTTCTATGGATAGCCAAAGTAGATAATTTAGTCTAATTAAAAAATGCTCTTGCTGCTATACTAGGTTGTTAAAAAGATCAAGAATACCGGGAAGATCTCACTAATTACCCACCTTCCAGCTCTCTTTGGTCAAAAGGAGAACACCCTTCATCAATGCCAAAAGGCAGGAGCTGCAGAGAAGCCCCATTCAGGGATGCTAGTCTGTAATACCCAGGGATCTCTGAGGTGCCATTTCTGTAGACACTGGGTTGTTCCATGGCTCAGCAGTACCAGCATTACCTGAGCAAGTTGGAAATGCAGAATTTTACTGAGTTCCTACTCCACACCTACAGAACCTGAATCTGCAGTTTAGCGGATTTCTAGATGATTTATAGGTACATTAAAGTTTGAGGAGGTCTGCTAGATTATGCTGGTACCTTGCTTTCTGCTTTTCCTCCACACTTAAGAATTTTTGAGAGCTGGGCTTGGCGGTACACACCTATAATCCTAGCACTCAGAAGGTTGAGGCAAGAGGACCGCATAGTCTGGGCTGCCTCAAAAAAGAAAAAGCTGGGCATGGTCACTCATAACTGTAAAGGCAGACCTCAGAAGGCTGAGGCTGGAAGACATCTGTGAGTTTAAGGCAAGACTGGTTTACATGTATGGATTTCTGGGCCATCCTGGGCTACATAATGAGAGTATATCTCAGAAAACAAAAACAAAGCAGAAAAAAAAAACCTCACAAGGGAGAGAGAAAGAAAGGGGTGGTTGGGTGCTGGAGAATTAGTTGACTCAGCAGCTAAGAGCACTGGCTGCTCTTGCTGAGGACCTGAGTTTAGTTCCAGTTAGACCCATAGTGGCTCACAACTATTTGTATTTTCTACTTCCAGAGAATCTGATCCTTCACTTCTGACCTTCACAGGCACTAGGCAAACACCATACACATAAAAATAAAATCAGCAAATCTAAATCAAAACCAAAACCAAAACAAAGAAGAAAGAAAGGAAGGAAGGAAGAAAAGAAAGGGAAAAAAGAAAAAACGTTTGGTCCATTGTATTTGGCTACTACCTTCCAATTCTTCCAGCCTCAGTTGTTCAGAGGACAGAGGATCCTGAGGCTACGCAAGTCTTGCTTTCTCCTGTTAAAATGAAAGGTGCAGCGGAAGTTCAATCTACCGGGTTAGGTTCACGTGTCTCTTGTATGATAGGAGAAAGTCATTTCCAATCCAGGAAGCCAGGGCGTCCATCTTATCCTTTGGTGATTATTAGAGAAGAGTTGAGATTCTGTTTCCAAGAAACACACAGCCTTTCTGTCTCTGCCCTTCCTCAAATTCACAAACTTCCAGAAGGAAGAGACACCCATCTTTGATTTTTCCCTCTTGACTTCAAAACCAGGGGAGCCCCTGTCAATATGGAATTCAGCCCACTTGGCTCCTTTTCCTCCTCCTCTCTAGGGCCATTCTGTCTATTTTACCTTGAGATATTTTTGCAGATATAAAGACTAGGGGAGAGAACCAGAGTGGTTCCTGGGTAGTGCAGTGGGCCTCTCCAGTGGCGGGAGACTGATTCCCTCCTGACCAGGGTAGGATTCCTCGTGGGTCAGAACCAACTGTGAGTAGCCCACAGCCCTGAAGGTTATAAATTGGCTGTGGCTGAAGTGAGAAGCCTTCAGTGCAGGCCCAAGAGCTGCTGGTCCATCTGCCATGCTCTTCCACGAATCCTTCTTGCAAGAAAAATGGCTCATTAGTACTACAGTGAAAGCAAAGGACCATTAAACTGAGGAATTACTTGCAATCACGATAACCCAGAGTCATTTAAAAAAACCTTAACTTATGCCTGGGCAAGTCCCTTCCCCTCTCTGGACCTCAGTTTCTCTCTGTGAAATAAATGTCCCTAATGTAGTCTACATTGGTTTATGCTAAGGGTGCATTTGTAAAGCCTCACACGCGATCCGGTGAAGTTTATTATGATTGGGGTTTAGAGGCCCGAACGTGATTTTTGATGTTTGACAGTAGCCTACCTCCACATTTTTGGCAGGACCATTTTAACAAAATGTAATGTGTATCTTTACACCTACAACCAAGCCCACACTTGTTTATTTACATCTTTTACACAAGCATGTCACTGGATACAGTGTAATGTGCCAGGAGCCACATAGTCATTGAACATGAGTATTCAGAAATGTCCTAGCCAAGTCTTTCCGTGGCTTTCCACCTTTCCCATATTTCCCAATATTCGAGTATATTTACTATCATTTAAAAGGACTAGGCCATTTCACTTGAAAAGAACCACCGAACCTTTAATCCCAGCACCTTGGAGGCAAAGGCAGGCAGATCTCTGTGAGTTCCAGGCCAGCCTGGTCTACAGCTCAAGCCCAGTTCAGCCAGGACTACAAGAGAAGCCCTGTCTTAAAACAACAACAAACCCCAAACCAAAACAATATAGATTTGGTATAAGAGATTTTTTTTAAATCTGGTTACAGGGTATCAGAGCATAGGCACAAATTATGAGCTCTCTAAACAGCCCACATTGAATTCTGATGTTCACCATTCTTCCAGACCTCTGATAAATATCATGGGCCCTACTGCATTGCTTCCTGAAATGTGCTGTCAATCAAATGCAAGCGCCGGCTTTGCAGAAGGTGGCCTCTGGGGCCCTATTTTATCCTTTCTGCCTCCTGTGGCCACCACAGCCCAGATCCTCCACTGAACTCTCACTGGCCATTCCCAGTTCCCCACTCTCCTTGGCTAGGCAGGGATTTTAATGGTCCTTCCTCAGAGCACAGAGTGAATAGAGAAGGAGTCAGTTCTATTGCAGCTTCCAACCACTACCACAGAGAAGCCAGTTTGGATGGCCGTTCGGTTCTAAATTTAGCTTGATCTAGCTAAACGAACAAACAAACAAACATATTATTATTATTGTATAAGTTGGGGGGGGGTTAGTCAGACCTTGGCTAGCATGCGGAGGTCAGAGACAACTTTGTGGAACTGGTTCTTTCCTGCTACCTTCATGTGGGTTCTGGGGGGCTGAACTTGGGTTGTTGGGCTTGCGTGGAAAGGGATTTTAGCCACTGAGCTATTTCACCAGCCCTTAATTAATTTTTAAAGAGTATTTGTGTGTGTGTGTATGAAGGACCCGGAGAGGCCAGAAGAGGCGGTGCTTGATTTCCTGAAATTGAGTTACAGCCGGTTATGAGCTGTCCTGTGGGTGCTGGGAACGGACCCCAGTCCTCTGTGAGAGTAAGTGCTCTTAGCTGCTAAGTCATCTCTCCTACCCCTTGTCTTTTCCTTCTTTCTTTTTTTAGCAAAAGTTACAGTTATTTATTTTGTGTGTGTCCATGAGCAAGGGGCAGGTGAGGAGGTCGGAAGACAACTTGTGAGCCGTAGCTGTGGAACTCAGATGGTCAAGCTTAGCAGCAAGTGCTTTTACTAGAGAAACTGTCTTGCCAGTCAGTCCCCTGATCAAATTTTGATAAGCTTTCCAAAATATATATTTTGGTCAAAAATATTACGCTGGGCTGGGCGTTGTGGCTCATGCCTTTGATTCCAGCACTTGAGAGGCAGAGGCAGAGGCAGGCAGATCTCTCTACAGATGGAGTTCCAGGCCAGCCAGGGCTACACAGAAAAACCCTGTCTTCAAAACAAACAAATGAACAAACAAACAAGACAAAAAACAAAAGAACAAGAAACCCAACAACAAAAAAGAATTAAATAAAAAAAAACTGCTTTTGACTAAACACCGCTACCACCACCACCATCATCATCAATAATTTTTTGAGCTAGGGTCTCCCTACCTAACGCTGGCTGTCCTGGAACTCACTAAGTGACCAGGCTGACTTTAACCTCACAAGAGCTGGCTGCCTCTGTCTTTCAAGTGCTGGGATTAAAGGCTTGCTCCTCTATGCCTCGCCATTTTCTTACTTTATTTGTGTATGTGTTTTGGCCTTCTTCCATGCCTGTGTACCATGTGCCTCCAGAGCGCCCTCCAGAGGTCAGAAGAGGGTGCTGGATCCCCTAGAAACTGAAGTTAAAGATGGTTGAGAGCTGGTATGTGGGTGCTGGGAATTGCATCCAAGCTCTCTGGAAGAGCAGCCAGTGCTCTTAACTGGTGAGCCGTCTCTCCAGCCCCTACTATTTTATTTTATTATTAATATTAAATTTTCACAGTACTGTGAAGTGAACCCAGGGCACACCAGGCAACTGCTCTATGGCTATGCTATATTCTCAGCCACGAATAAACCCGATCAACTAGAAATTATTTTAATTCTTAACCACAAGCTAAGCTTTTCTTCCAGAACTATCTCAATTGCTATTTGATCATGCGCTCATACAGTCATTCACCGCAGGAGCAAGTTCAGCCTGCATCCTACTAAACTCTCTAACTCCACCCTTCAAAAGGACAATTTCTAAGCTAAATACCATTAAAAAAGAAACAACATCACCCTTTCTAGAAATGTTCATTAAATATTTGAAAAATAAAAAATTTCTTATTTACTATGCAAACTTAAAACCTTTCTGCTGCGATTTTTAGATTTTATTTCATTGTTAAGTGTTAGGCTTTAATTTTAAAATAAAACCTAAAATAATACAAAACAAAAATTGCTTTAGCTTAGAAGAAAGCTGTCTGCCTAAATTGGGCCAACCCTCTCCATTTTCAATAAAATTTGCATATGATACAATGCATATTGTGTAATATATGGTGATATGTTACAGAAAAGGATAGCACATATGCTGTTCTCCTATCTCCTATTTCCATATTTTAATATGCTAGTCATATTAAAAAGCAGAAGACTGACTTGTACTATTTCAGAGTGTGTATGTAATGTTATTATCATACGTCTACAGAATTCTCTATGGTTGGTATTTTCTTGTTTGCTTTAATCTTACTAACGCTGCGGCAGGGGAAGTCATATTAAACCCATTCTTCTTTTAGGCTGAGACTTAGAGAAGAAGTCAAGGAACTTGTCTTAATATTAAAAAATGACCAAGCAAGGACTTGAACTCAAGAACACGAGTCTAGGACTCACCTCACTACACCATTGTAATACCTACTGCCTGAAGTCTCAGCCAGAGGATTCATGACACTTGAACCAGCTCACATCCTAAGAAACGACGGTGGGTCCACATTGCACTCCTTCTTGTGCGGCAACAAGATGGGCAACAAGATGGGGAAATGGTGACCTTACATATTCTTCTTACTCTGAAGTACTAGCTGTTGATGTTGAGTTTTTTGCCTCCCAATATTTGGGCTGGGATGAGCACACAGATGTGCTGAGGATTGATAGGCTTGTTACATTGATAATGGCAGCTCTGCCTGCTTTCCAGCCTAAGCCGCTTCTTTAACAAAAAGGACCAGACTCTGAGATGTATTCCTGTTCAGGTTAGACTGGCTCTCCTGTCTATGTTCTTAGCATCAGGACCAGAGATCTCAAAGAATTCTAAAGCAGGAATGTTAGGCACACTTGTAAAGCCAGCACTAGGGATCAGGAGTTCAAGGTCATCCTCAGCTACATAGGAAGAACAAGGCCAACCTGAGCCACAGAAGAGCCTGTCCTAAAAAACAAAACAGAACAGAACAACAAGGTAATTTCAGATATAAACATGCCTATGTTTTATATAGGTCTAAGCACATCATATGCAGTAGCAAATCACCTTTATTTCATTTTGGGTGTTGGATCCACTCAGATCCTTAGGAGAATTTCAATAAGCCGGTTAGAAGATTTTAGTTCAAGAACTCTGCAGGTTGAGGCAGGGGATCTCTGAGTTCGAGGCCAGCCTGGTACAGAGTGAGTTCTAGGACAGTCAGGACTACACAGAGAAACCCTGTCTGGAAGAAGAAAATAACAACCCCCACAAACAAACAAACAAATGACCCCTACCCCAAACTCCAACCAAACAAACAAAAATGAAAACAGAAAAAGAAAAGAAAGTTCTCTGTTACTCACTCCAGCCAGTGAAGCTATGAAGAAGAGTTGGGAACAAGGGAGACAGACTGAACAGCTGCATTTCCAGTCTTTTCTGAGGTAACTTAAAGAACCAGCAGGAATTTTGGAAAGTTGAGGGCTTTGTTTTTTCTGTGTCTTTGTTTGAGACAATGTATGGAGCCCTGGCTGGCTAGAACTTGCTGTGTAGACCAGGCTGGCCTTGAACTCACAGAAATCCACCGGCCTGTGTCTCCAAGTGCTGGGAGTAAAGGCGTGTACCAACATGCTTGGTAATTTTATGAAGTTTTTATGCGCTTGCTAACTAGACAGAAGAGTGGCAAGGCTGAACTAGACAGCATAACAACCACGTCTAGAGATCTGAGGTACAGCCTAGGTCTTAGCCCAGACACCAAACAATCACTGCATTGACTGTGACTTGAAGTACCTTTGGCCCAGACTTCTTTTTTTTTTTTTTTTTCATTAATAACTGACCGTAAGTGATACGGAGTTCAACCATTACAGGGGAAATGTAGCCCCCAATTCCCAGACAGACACATGCAGTTTATTAAGTATCTTTGGAGTTTACTTCTTTCTTTAGATCCTAAATTGGTCCCAAAATTAGGTCAAGGGATTGGGCGAGAAGGTTCTTCCTGGGATGAGGGAAAGATGGAGTGAAGGGGGGCAGTCTGTCACACACAGGCCTAGCTCAGGCTGGTGTTAGGAAGTAATACCTAATCCCTAGACCCAAGGCTGCCATCCTCTCCCTGCTCCTCCTCCTCCTCTGTGGAGAACATTTTAAAACAAGAGGAAAAGTGTGAGAGAAACCACAACGTGCCCCTACTCCCTACCCCTAAGTATGAATGAAATAGGAAGAAACCTGCTTCCTCCCACCTCAATAATATTTTCATACTTTGGTCCTCTGCGGGCCGCCCTTTCCATCTCCATTCTCTGCTCTCTCCCTACCTCTCATTGCATCTCCCTTGAAGAAGTTGCTAACTGCCTGGATCTCAAACAGAGCACATATGAAGGGGATAAGGTATCAGAGAAGTGTTTCTGAGCTCTTTCTACCCGAGGGCTAAGCAAGGCTTCGAGCTGCTTAGAGAAAAGGAAGGCAGTGATTCTGATAATGCAGAATAGGAGGAGGGGGGGAAGACTACAGAGCAGGACAGCTGGCGAGGGGGTGGGGGTGGGAGGCAGCAAGGTGGAGAGACACCGAGATGCAGACAACTTTGGGGCCCTTGAGGAGAGAGAGAGGAATGCAGGCCTGGCTTGTTTTAGGATAAGGAAACCTGAGAGGCTTCAAGGCTTGCTTCAGACCTGTCCCACCTGCTTTGGCTTCCTCCCCTGAGCGCCACTGTTTACTGAGACCCCTCCCTGAACTCTTGCCCTCCTGGACTTGCCCTAGCTCAGGCCCCAGGCCTGTGGCCAGGCAGACACCCTGACAAGTTACAAATGAGAGTGGGTGTTGGATTCTTGTCCTCAGAGTCTGGAGGAGGAGACATCAATGGGATCTGCCCAAGAAGCGTCTCTTCTAATCCCAAGATGTGTTTCAGAGTCAGTGAGGCACTTCCTGCTTTCCCTCCCCCAACTTTAACCCAAAAGAACGAAAGAAAGGGGAAAAAAGTGAACTCCCACTTCTAAGCCTTAGTTTCGAAACTGCATCAATTCTCCCATTTCTCTGAGCATACTAAGCTTCCCTTTACCTATTCTAGAACATTCATGGAAAACTTGAATAACCATTAAGACTTAACTAGCATTGGATTTGTGTATTTGAGGCTTAAAATAAAAACTTTTAGGGAGACTAAAGATACTAATAATAGAGAGGGAGAGGTAGGAGAAAACAAGTCTTTCCTAGTTTTAAACACTTTTGAAAAGAGACTAAAAATCCCCCTCCTCCCCACCCCTTTGTAAATATCACCTGGATCTTCTCATTGCTGCTCTCTGGAGAGATATAGGGAGTTATTTAAGTCTGAGTGAGTGAGCCAGCTACCGCTATGGATGGCTAGAGAGAGGATAAATACATCTAGAGAGATGAGTTGATGGATAGGTAGGGAACGAATATAAATATGGAGAGAGATGGACGAACAGAGAGATGAATTGAGACAGAGAGAATATAAAGGGAGAGAAATGGATGTGTGAATGAGGGGCGCGTTTACGCGGAGAGATGGAGAGAGGAATGGGACATTTCTCATCTTCTCCTCCACATTTGTGTGGCCCTCTCTTGTTCCCTTGAAATGCCACTTTCCCTCCCTTTGATTTGTAATGAATTCTTCTGGGTTTTAGAGCCGGGATCACACCCTGAGGTGTTTTTACGGCCGCCCTTCCCCCCCCCCCCCGTCCCTTCCTAGTCATCCTTTTGTCCCAAGATAACATACCTTACTAGGCTGCCCTAGCTCATCATCCCAAGACAAACTGGGAGGGAGAAACATGGATTGGGGGTTCTGGGCAAAGGAAGGAGCCTCGTTCTCCCATCTCTACCTCTCCAGCCTTGGGGTGGGGGTAGACTTCTTTGAGGGGAGAAGAGAGTGAGGGGCAGCTGGGTTGAATTTGTCCAAATCTAATAATCCAGGAACCTATTGAAGGCCTTGGGGGTTGGGAGGGAAGGAAAGTCTTGAATATTCTCCCAACTTCTACCCCCCCCTCCCTCTGGTGCCTTCTTTCCAAAAAGTCTTTGAAGAAAGATGTTTTTGACGCTTCCATGTCGTTCTCAGATGGATGGGCTCAGGGTGATTGAAGTGTCTTTGTCATGCTAATGCTTGGGGGGTGATGGATGGGCGCCCGGGCTGCCAAACTCTGGCCCGCTTAGCCCATTGGCCTGGGAGAGATCACATGTGCCCCTCCACCCCCACTCCCTATACCCTTCCTAGGGGAGCGCTGGCCCGGGCACGCTGGCCCAGGCCATGGACTCAAGCCTCAGCGCTGTGACATACTGCCGAAAGGTTGTAGGGCAAGAGGGTGTCTCCCCCAAACGGCCCGACCCTCCTACGGCCTCTACATGGACTATAATAGGATGAATTCCTTTCTAGAGTACCCACTCTGTAACCGGGGACCCAGCGCCTACAGCGCCCCAACCTCCTTTCCCCCCAGCTCAGCTCCGGCCGTTGACAGCTACGCAGGGGAAAGCCGCTATGGTGGAGGGCTGGCCAGCTCAGCGCTCCAACCAAACTCGGGGTATCCTGTCCAGCAGCCGCCTTCATCCCTGGGGGTGTCCTTTCCCAGCTCTGCCCCCTCGGGGTACGCCCCAGCCGTCTGCAACCCCGGCTATGGGCCTTCTCAGTATTATTCAGTGGGTCAGGCGGAAGGAGATGGAGGCTACTTCCACCCGTCCAGCTATGGAGGCCAGCTAGGGGCTTTGCCCGACAGCTACGGAGCGGGTGGAGCCGGCCCAGGGCCTTACGCCCCGTCGCAGCCCCCTTACGGAACTGAGCAGACGGCAAACTTTGCACCAGCCTACGATCTCCTTCCTGAGGACAAGGAATCCTCTTGCTCGTCAGAACCCAGCACTCTCACTCCCCGGACCTTCGACTGGATGAAGGTCAAGAGAAACCCACCTAAGACAGGTAGGGGCTGAGAGCGTTCATTGCCTCCTCTTGGCTCGCGCGTGCACACAGGGGCCTGAGCCAGAGCGTCCTTCATCCCTTGAGTGTTGGGGATTTGGCAGGTAAGCACTTCCGGGGGCTCAGGTCAGCCGAGATTTTCCCACTCTGTAAGTTCGGGGCCATCTACCTCCCTAAGGAGGTCTCCTCAATCTACTTCCTTGTCCGTGCGCCCAGTCTGAGGTCAGTACCCCACATTTCTATCTGAAGGTGAGTATGGGCGGGAGGTTGGCTCTGGATTTGGAAATAACTAATGGGGGTGGGGGGAGCGTGTGCGGTGCTGCATAGGGACTTAGGTTGGGTAGAATGATGGATGAGTGGACTAGGAGGAGTGGAGGGGAGGGAGAGAGAGGTGAGAGAACTGACGTGGCTTTTCTTTCCCCCCACTCCGCCCCGCCCCTAGCGAAGGTATCGGAGCTGGGACCGGGCGCTCCCGGCGGCCTCCGCACAAACTTCACCACGCGCCAGCTGACCGAGCTGGAGAAGGAGTTCCACTTCAACAAATACCTGAGCCGCGCCCGGAGGGTGGAGATCGCCGCCACCCTGGACCTTAATGAAACGCAGGTGAAGATCTGGTTCCAGAACCGGCGCATGAAGCAGAAGAAGCGCGAGCGAGAGGGGGGCAGGGTGCCCGCGGCCCCTCCAGGCTGCCCCAAGGAAGCGGCTGGAGATGCCTCCGACCAGTCAGCCTGCACCTCCCCGGAAGCCTCGCCAAGCTCCGTCACCTCTTGAACTGAACTTCCTAAGTAACCCGGCTCCCCGCGCTGGCCCCAGGCCTCTCCTAGACTCTCCCAAACTTCACAGCCCTGGCGGCCCTCCTCAAGGCCGAGGAACCAGCTGCCTAGGAAACTGGGCAGGAGTGGGAACACTTTTTTTTTTTTTAATTTCTTCTCGGATCTAAGGGTGGAGGGATGGCTGATAGGTGGGGATCCAACGGGTTCCAGGGAGCATCCAACCCATCAAAGGTAGAGGGAAGGCCTTTTGCCTTTGATCTAGAGATTGGCTCAATGTCAACACGTGGGTGGGGTAGGAGCAGCCCGCCCAGCCTCCTGAAGCCTCCTCCTTTCCCTTCCAACTGGAGTTCAGTGCCTTTGAGCTTGGAGAATTCTCTCTCAGCCCAACTCCCCTCTCTAGGCCTGGGATAGAGAGAGTCCTCAGGGTTTTCTCCAGGAGGGCGTGTTTGAGTGCGGGCTCGATACCACCTTAGTCATAATCCTCAATCCAGCCAAATCACCGAAGACCTTACAATAGCACGGACTGACTGCCTTGTGACTACCAACCTCCACCCCTCGTCCCAAGTATAATCCCACAAACCCTTTCCTGGCACATTTCTATTGCACTAACGCAGCCTTCAGAGGCTGGTTTATGAGACCCGCCCCTTCCCCACTGGCATCACTAAATCACCAAAGTGTTCTGGAACTTGGCACTGCAGAGATTTCTGGAACGCCACTTGCAAGGACTGCCTCAAGCAAGCCTCAACTAGGAAGGGGTAGGCACCCTCTTCCCTCTCCCTATTTATTACCTCCGGGGAGGAAAAAAAACCAACCCGGATTCTCCTTTCCATAAACCACCCTACCCCTGGGGCAGTCTGGGGAAGTCAAGGAACAGCTTCGAACATATCCTCTGAACCTTGGAGACAGCAGAGAGGCCATTTGAGTTTCTGGGAAACCAAGCTCCAAGCAAGTCAGGTTCTTTTCTGTAGCTGCAACTACCTCATTCCAATAAAGTCTGTTTCCCCTCTCTTTCGGCTTCTGCTTCTCCATCTTGGGGTGGAGGAGGAGCTGTGAACTTTATGTCAATGAACACTGACAGGGTCCCAGCTAAGGCAGAGGTGGGCCCCAGATACTCAGCGGTTCTGAGTATCAGAAACACAGTTCTGAGCCGGTCTTGAGAAAAGGGGAGGGAAAGGAAGAAAACATTTGAGAGGTCTGAAAGAGGGTGAAGGGATGGGGGAATGGTGTGTGTGTGTGGAGGGAGAATCTACTGTTTCCTTTCCCTCTATCTCCACATCCCCTTCCCTCCAGAGCTTGAACTGGACCCTGGAAACTGTAAAGAGATCAGGCTTGGGGCTATTGGGGTTAGGAAGCCCCATTCTTGCTCAGAGAGTCAGAAGATAGGTCCTTAGCAAATTTTTCGCCAGCACACACGGTAAACCCAGCTCCATCCCTTACATACAGGATTGAGTCCACTGCAATCCACCAGCTGGTTGGTCATTTGGCTAGGGCCCAAGGTACTGCAGAACAGGAAGGGGTTGGCCTTGGAAGGGGTGCATGGGGGATGGGGATAAGGAGGTGGATTGGGGAGGTGCTGGCGATTGGGTGGACAGTGGGGTCTAGGGGTGGACAAAGGCAATGGAGGGACACCAGCTGACCTTTTTACCTCTAAAAGCCTCTGGGCTCTCCAAACAAGCCTGTGGAGCGCCCAGGGGGGCAACAATTGTCTCCCCAGCCAGTACCAATGGCAAACCTTTAGTATGCAGAGGCAGGGGGCCTGGCTCCTCTGGAAGCTCCAGAAGAGGTGTCAAACAGGCCTTACTCACAGCACCAAAGTACCATCGAAATGACATGGGGCCCCAGGCTCTGGGCCTGGTCTATTGATTCTGGTGATGCAGAGATCCCCTAAGCTATAGGGCCAGGACCATACCCCTGGGGTGCATCGATGAGGGAGACAGGTCTTATCCGACCCCTCCCCAGTCCATTTAATTCATGACTTTTGAAAGGAAGACAGGCAGCAAAAAGGACCAGAATGCTTGTAAGCAATGCTAAGCGTTTGCTTCCTCATGAAATTGCCTCCCATTAGGCAGGAGGCAACGTTATCAATAATTGCACAGCTCAGCTGGAGAGGAAGAGAAGCATTCAAGAGCAAGACCAGCTTTCCCAGAGGTTGCTTTCTTGCCCTGTCTTAAAAGGGGGAAAAAATCTATTAACTGCTTTTCTTCATTTAATTGAAATTGCCATCAAGCTTGGCATCCCCAAAGGGGTCACCTTGACTGCAGAGGACAGAACAAGTGTCTTTGAAACAAATTTCCCCTCGCTTGAAGCCATTTAATGCCAACTGGTTAGATCCTCTTCCCTAGGGTATTTATGGACCCTCCAACTTATAGCCCCTAAAGAGGAAGAGGCAGTAGTTAGGGCAAGGATGGTGGAGCTGAGTCTCAGAGTTGGGGTGACAGGCCATGGGGGGAAGGGTGATCGAAAGGCCTGGAGAAAAGCAGAAGGCTGGAGCCTTTGATTTTCGGCCATAGCAGAAGGACCCATCAGATTCCTCCAGGGAAGGGGTGTGTGTGTGTGTGTGTGTGTGTGATCAATTCTTCATTAACAAGAGACAGGCTCAAGATTATCCTCAATGGGTGACATCCTTCCATCTCCTTAGAAAGAAAGGTTCAGACTCCATTGCACTCTCCTTCTTGAATCCCACTTCCAATCCTAGGATGTGGAATTGAGTCTACAGGAAGATATTTGTTTGGAGGGGAAAAAAATCATCCTGGTATAGTCTTTTCTCACAAACATCAAAAGAGAGTCTAGTAAGCAGACAAGCAAAAATTCATCTTGCTCCAATTGACTAAAATCAGCAGTTTGTATTGTCAAACTCTCCAAAATATTTCACCTGTAGACTCCTCCACACCTCTCAGATAGGCACTTTTTTCTCCTTGTGTGCACAAATTGAAAGTCATTTAATCTAACCCCTTCACTTACCAGATTTTTTTTTAAATCCAGTTTTACAAATAAATTCTTCTCTCTTTAATCTTGGGTTTTCATGGGAGGGAGAATTCTTAGGGCTGGTTGAAAGTTTGTTACTGTTTCTAAGGAGCCTAACTCTTCTGATCTCTGGCTACCAGCCTTGTGGGCAATGAATTGGGACTTCACCCCACTCTACACCATCTGTTCTCAGCCCGAGTGTGAACTTTTCCTCTTTTTACTTGCCCCTTTCCTCAACATTTGCTCTCTCGATGTGAGGCCCTTTGATCTCCTGGATAAGGAAGAAGGGTTTTGGAAACCCTCCACCTCTTTTTTTTACTTGTAACCCGGGATTTCTTTGCTGTGGACCTTCGTTGTGACAGCAGCCTTGGGTGGCTGGTTGGAGTCAGGGCAGAACAGAGGGAGTAGATGGAGAAGTTAGAAGAGGATAAAGGTCAGAACGGTCTAGAACGGAGAACCAACTGAGCTGGGAAAATATCAGCATAACTGATGGTGAAGTCTGAGCCTTGCCTCCTTCTAGCTTTGTGGTCTTGTGCAAGGGGCCTATGTCTCCAGTTCTGCTGTCTTCAAAGTGCGGATAAGGTTAATACCAGTCTCATAGGACTGACGTTGCAATTACATTAGTGAACACATGTTAAATAAATAAATAAATAAATAAATAAATAAATAAATAAATAAATAAATGTGAGTTAGAACAACTATTATCACTCTATAAAGGGATATGTTTGCTTCCCTTTCTGTAGTCCAAGTCTACTTTGGGGAGTATCTTGGGGGTGTCACCAGCATCACTTGGCAGATGCATAGGGCTAATCACGTGTAGAAGAAGTTCCTTAAGTCGTCTGACTGAGATTTCCGATTTTCATCATCCTGACCACCTACCTATCCAAGAGGTATCCCAGCACCCTCCCCCCCCCATCTATCCCCCTGCATGATGGAAAGATGGACAGAATGTCTTTACCTGTCTTTTGATTTGTTTTGTAGACGGATGTTTTAAGTTCTTGATTAGAGTGGCGGAGGGCAAACATCCTGAACTACAGCTTAGTTCTTAGTGTGGTCCTCCTTGTACTGGCTGAGCTCATGCCAGCCTGTCTCCTTGGGCGTCCAGTCCTCCAGATGTAATGTAGAAGATGTATGTATGTATATGTATATATATGTTATGTGGGCTTCCACATCTTCTAACACACACACACACACACACACAAACACACACACACACACACACACACCCCTCTAGCCCTTATCCCTTATACTGAGCCAGCAGACCCATTTGGCACTCAATCTAGAGGACTTGTTGCTAGGAAATACACTAATTATGAAGGAGAGGATACAGAGGAGTTCCACAAAGCACCGCTTTATAGTAAGTGTAACTTCCACAAAGAGGCATTTTCTTGACCAGACGGGCTTCACTGCGTAACTGTGGGTGCATATTCTCATGGCAGTCCATGAGACTGGGGCTCCCCGCAGCTGTTTCAACTTTCCCTGGTGACTTATCTCTGGCTTCAAGTAATTCTTTGCGCTACTCCTCCTACATGACTTAACTCATGTCTCAGATAGCTGGATAACACGTGCTATCTGACCAGGATGTCAGGGACACAACAGGAATTGGAAATGCAGAATCTTTAATTCTTGGAAAACCAGAAAGGCTCAAATAGCCACAAGCTCTGGCTCAAAGGCTGACCTCCTCCTGGCCTTCATTAATTGTCACTGTCTTGGTTGAAAAAGGCATGCATCAGATCTTCTGAGAAAAAAAAAATTCAGAGGAAGTCAGGAGTTTACTGAGATCCTCATTTGTAACTTTGGAAAAGCCACCAAATTTCTCCCAGCCTACTTTCCTAGTATTTAACGTAAGTGGCAATATTTCTTTGCCCCTTAACCCATTCTTTTCTCTGGGGAGAGAAGAGATGGGTGTAAGAATATATGGATACCTGGGGGTTGAGGTGCAAAGAGAAGGGAAATTTGGGTGGGAAGACATCCTATTGAAGCTAGTCTACTGGCTTAGTTACAGCCAATTAAAATCAATCACCTTGTTCTCCATCTCCTTCAAGCCATGTCTGCCTGCAGGGGAGTTGAGGAGGGAGGCAGCCCAGCAAAACATGTGCCCTCTGCTCCCTGGAGGCCAGACGCTCCCTTCGGTTTACTCTGGCTTGACAGCTCCATTTCAACCCCCACCTTGTAGATGGGGCAGCTCAATATTTACTCAGCCAGGATCGCTGCTCAGAAGACTGGCCCCTCCAGCCTGCCCTTGCTGGCTGTCTTAGGTTGCCTCCACCCCCTTCCCTTCCTGGTTCATAGAGAGTTCAGCTCTGAAAGCTTGCAGCCCCCAACTCCCCAGCCCTTGAAAACTGTCTGTCCAGGGGATTGCTGAAGCCAGAAGGGCATGAGGGGCAGGTAGGGGGGGAGGAAGGGCTGTTGTCCTGGGGTCATGCCCTGGTCTCTCTTGCTGGATCAGCAGCATGGGTTTCTTGGAGAGCAGGGTAGAGGAAAGACCTGGGCTAAGATGGAGCTGTCTGGCTGGGCAGAGGAGATGATCTAGAACTTCAAAGGACTGTGCCTTTTGCCATTACGATTATAAGCCATGCCACCTAGCAGAGAAACTAAGTAAAACCATGAGAGCCCAGACTCTTCCAAATACACTATAAAAGCTAATACAAAGAGAGAAATCACCTGTGTCTCATAGTATATATAAAAATTGATTTCTTATCTCCTAGTATTCCAGAATATAAGGTCCATAAAGGCAATTTTTTCCATGTGTATTTGGTCTGAGGTATTGTACACAGGCTCTCTCTCACACACACACAGACACATGCCAGGCAAACTCTCTACCAACAAAGCCACATTTCCAGCTCTTGGTTTTCTGAGGTCTTGCTCTGTCATTTAGGCTAGTCTCCAACTCACAAACTTCTGCCTTAGCCACCTGGGTGCTGGAATTGCGGGTGTGATGCACCAGGTAAGTAGGGATTTTTGTCTGTTCTACTCATTGTTCCAAAACTAATCCTCAGAACAATACCTGTGACAGATGCTCAGTAAATGTATGTAGAATAAACAAATACTAAGGCAAAATCCTTCCCTCTAGCAGATAGACATCCCCAAATGGTTCTAGCAATGTTTTCCTCAGAGGTTGTGGTACCAACAGGAAGCTAGTGAAGTAGGGTTAGAAATGGAGGCACACTTGGGAGGTTTTGATTCAGCTCTATTCAGTTTGTCTAGGATTTCCTTGGCTTTAGGAAGTGTGAACCCAAGGAAAGGTCCAGCTTTGGAAATGCAAAGGTTCTGAGGGCCCACTGGATAGGAAATGGATAGATAGAAAATGGAGAGAAAGGCTGCCCAGCAGGGAGACCCAAGAAAGATGCCCCTGTCTCTGGCAAGCCCTCCCCGCCCCCCTTCTTTCCATATTCCAACATCCCCTACACTGGAGCTTTCATTTTCCCTTTTCTAAACACACGTGGGTTTTCTTTTCCCATTCCAGTGTCGTTAAAGAGAATCATTCGTTGGATATCAGAAAGGAGACATTTCCTAGAAGCATTAAGCTCAATGCTTAATGCAATTCCAGGGAAAAGATAGCCGGCGCCAGGTCTGGGGAACGAAGCCAGTTTCCATGGCTGGGACCTTCTGGGAACTGATGGCTTCTTCTTGCTTCCTCCTGCCGTGGATCTACACACGAGGACCCTGATGCCACAGAAATGGTTTTTAGAAGAGAGGGGAGACCATCCAGGAAGATTGTTTAACCCCTGTTCCGTATGATGGGTTTTTCCTAAGGAGAATGGTGCAAGGTTTGAGAAATCAGGCATGGGTTGGGTAATTTCATCAAGAGTTCTCCGATGGCCATTTTGAAATTAGCCTCTGCCCGGAGCTGTTTTCTTTTTCTTTCTTTCTTTCTTTCTTTCTTTCTTTCTTTCTTTCTTTCTTTCTTTCTTTCTTTCTTTCTTTCTTTCTTTCTTTTTCAGATGAGGAATCTGAAGAGTCAACGTTTGGATAAGATGCTGTGGGGAGGAACTTTTTTCTAGCTTTATGTTCCTGAAAACAGGCTGGCAGAGTGCTGGGATCTAGTTTGTGGTCTTTCGGGCCTGTTTTTCCCCTCCATCATTTCTTGTTACTCTTATTTACGCTCAGTCTTTGTCATAACCAACATTTCCATCATCTCCACACTGGAGCGTGGCAGCAAAGACCATCTCTAGCTTGTGAAGGGTGACTAGAAAGAAAGGGAGGAAAACCGGGTATCAAAGGGAAAACAGGGGCGGCGGGAGGGACACGGAAAGCCTGGGTCTCACACAGGCTTTCTATTCAGAACATTTAAATCCAGGGATTTGGGTGCTTTGAAAATGGAAAAGGACTGAAGCGGCTTTGAAAGGGCCTTGTGTCTGTGGGATCCCACCTACTGAGGGAACACTTCAAAACTAATTGAAAACCCATTGAAATCCACACCTTGACACATTCCCTCCGGCAGGGTCTGCCTTCCTCACCGGTCCCAGGTTACCTATCTGAAAACAAACTGACCTTGTACACAGATAGGCCTTCCATGAAATCAAAGAAAACAGGTTAGTTGGCCAGTATCACGCCTGTTGACCTTTGTCGTCCACCCTTTGGAGTGTCTTTTGACGATGTGATCCGAAATGAAACTTCAGACAAGAATGGGTGGGAACAATAGTTCTAGGTGAGGTGGTGTGAAGGGGGTCTTTTGTTAAAAGGACCCCTTAACCTAATCTATTTTTGTAATGTTCCCAAATGGAAGTGGGAAGGAACTGAGTTAAGATACCTTCCCTTGGTCATCCAAGTGTGACTCAACACTCAGAGAAAACCAACAATTAAAAGGAAAGAAAACCAGAACCCCCCCCCCCAAATAAACAATTCGTTTACACGTTCTTCCTAGAACATCAAAGCTCTAGGTAGCTGCCATCCCTTGATTTTGGTTTGAGTGTTTTGGATCTATCTTGCTTGAGTAGGAAAACATAAAAGCTTGACTTTATCCAATCGTAAAGAGCAAAGGTACTAGCTGGGGGTGGTGAAGCCCACCTTTAATCCTAGCACCCAGGCAGGCAGTGGTGTATGGATTTTTGTGAGTCTGAGGCCAGGCTGGTCTACAAAGTGAGTCCAGGACAGCCAAGGCTACACAGAGAAACCCTGTCTAGGCTCTCCCTTCAACCCCCCCCCCCAAAGAAAGAACAAAGGTACTAACATAAGAATAAATGGAAGTGCACAAATTTAGTACTGACTAACACTAAATCTAACATTGAGTTTTTTACTAACCTGTGTCAAGGAATTTAAGGATTCTGAGGCTAGAGAAACTGCTCAGCAGTTAACCTCTGCTGTTCCAGAGGACTTGGGCTCAGTTTCCAGCACCCACATGGCAGTTCACAACCATCACAACTTCAGTTCCGGGGAATGCAACACCCTCTTCTGGCTCCGCAGGCACCTGGCGGGCCTGTGGTACATAGATGTACATGGAAGCAAAGCACCCACACACATAAAATAAAAGTAAACCTGTAAAAGCGTTTAAGGTTATCTAATGTGGAACTGGGGGAATAACTCAGTCAGCAGAGAGCTTGCCTGCCGTGCACAAGGCTCTGGGTTTAATCCAGCACCACATACACAAGGAATAGCGTGCACCTGCCCAGAATCCCAGCCACTCAGGAAGTGGAGGCCGGAAGATCACAGGTTCAAGGCCATGCTCTGCTACATGAAACCTATCAAAAAGGGGGAAGGGGAGCTGGCCTAGTGGTAGATATCAATAATTCCGGCACTTGAAAGGCAGAGGCAGCTAGTTCAAGGCCATTCTGGTCTACATTCCAGGCCATTCTAGGACCTCCAGAGCTACATCATGAAACCCTGTCTCCAAAACAAAGGGCGGGGATGGACTTGAATATGCATTGAATAAATCTACTAAGTTCAATCTTTGAGCAGTTTACAAAACCTACCCCATATAAAAGCTCTGCTTTACTAAAGAAATATTTTTTAGTTTTCTTTTGTGTATGGGAGATCAGAAAAAAAAATTCAGAGCAAATTTCCCTTTATCTTCTATTAATTCTTCTCTTTCTTGAGCCCTCTGAAATGCAAGTCTCTGGAAAAGAGCAGGGTCCTCCATTTGCCTGATGAGGAATGAGTCTCTGTTTGTGGTGTCCTCTGCATTGCGCAGGTCTAGAGCTGCTCCCTGTACCAAACTCCTCTCTTAGGAAGAAACGGACCGCCCGGTTCTCTCTCTTTAATTCCTTCTTGGGGTCTTTACATTCATTTCTCAGTATTGTTTTTGGTGACAGGAGTATATGAGTCACTGAGAAATAACTCAGAGTCTTGACTCTGGCCATAGGGAAGTCCTGAAGAACTTTCCTTTCAACTGAGGATTCTGGACTCAGGTGACTTTCCTGCAATCACCCAGAATCTAGAGTCAGTTCCTCTGGAGTCCTTTCCCTCTTCCAGGTGCATTCCTGGAATGGGTGAAACATGGAGTCCACCCCCAGATCGGAAGCAGAATTGCTGGTTGTGGAGCTGGGGACAGAGAAGCTCACAGGTCCCATGCATAGCTCTGATTATCAGATTTTTTTTTTTTACAGTAGGTGTGCCTGCTGAGAAAGGGTATTTCCCTACACACACACACACACACACACACACACACACACACAGTCTATAGCTCCTGTCCCAACTTCCAAGCTTCATGGAGGAGTTTAAGAAAATGGACACAGAAGAGTAGTGACTTGCTTTAATATCTGCTTCCAGCAACAGGAAAAAAAATTCTTTTTTCATGATCATTGGCAGGCATGGGAAAAGATTCCTGACCTAGAAATAGATGCTGTCCCTAAACCGTCACTGCCTTTGGACATCTCCTTTTTTCCCCCAACAAGATCTTGTGTATCCTAGGTTGGTTTTGAACTTGCCAACTAGCTGAAAAGACCTTGCCCTACATCCACCTCCTGACTGTTAGTACTATGAGACAGTGTCATCACATTTTTGCTTTTGGCAAAAGGTGTCTTGACGATCATCCTAGAGAGAAGAGAAAGGAGAGAGAGACAGACAGACAGAGAGAGAGAGAGACAGAGACAGAGAGAGAGAGACAGAGAGAGAGACAGAGAGAGACAGAGAGAGACAGAGAGAACAGTTCTTTGGGTGGTGTAGGCATATGCCTGCTGGGTTCTTGTACCCATTGACCTAGCTTCTTTGAGGCCTTCTATAGCTGATGAAGTAATTTGAACCTCTGTTCCCACAAGCTACTCCTGCAATATTTGAAGACATTTTTCCCCGTGGAAAATGTCCCCAGAGCTTACTTTAAAAGTTAAAAAAAATATTTATCATTTTATGTATATGAGTGTTTCTGTCTGCATGTGTATCTCTGTACCACATGCATGCCTGGTGCCCACAGAGGCCAAAAGAGGGCATTGGATCCCCTAGAACTGGAGTTAGACATCCCTGAGTCGTCTCTCTACCCCCACCCCAAAGCTCTTCTATGAGTCTCTTTATGCAGTGTCTGTTCCTCTGGAAACTCACTGTGAAAGCAAACCAGCCTGAAACTCACAGAGACCCAGCTGCCTCAGCTTCCCGAGTGCTGGAACTAAACGTATATGCCGCCACACCAGCTTACAGAACTTCCTTTCATGTTTCTAGTAGCTTTATTGGTTCATCCTGAGACCTAACTCTGAGGTCCTCCATCTTGCCCCCCCCTTTCCTTAGTTAATATTTTCCGCTCAGCGAAGTGTCTAGAAGTGAACATAAAATACAAAGTGTGATAAACACAGTTGAAAGTAGAGTAGGATACACACAGGCACTCACACACACAGATATACATATATCCTTTGATCTGAACATTGTATTTCTGTGGACAGAGGCAGGACAGCCTAGGCAGGGAATGGCGAAGGGGCAGGCTGGTGATGAGAAATGGGAGGAATTCTCCCACAAATCATGTCCACCTACTTGACCTCCAGGGTCACATCAGTAGGTGCATCCTTGATCCACAGGGATCCTTAGGATGAGGGCTCAGGGTGAGAGCTGCTGCATCAGCAGCTGTTTGCTGAGCAGTCTGTGCAAAGGGTGAGAAGGAGAAGGTGGCAGAGAGGGTGAGGGTGGAGAAGGAGGAGCCTTGTTACCTCAGGGGACAGCAGTGCAGGTGACCCAGCCGGGGAGCCCTTCAGTTCCGCTCTCCTTTATCACTGCTGCCCGGGTAATTCCACTTCTCTCCACTCTGCCCTGACCGCCCTTTTTGGTGGTAGCTGTTATTATTTTTGTTATCGTTGTTGACACTATTGACATTTATGGAGCACTTTGCTGTTAGCTCTGACTCCTCGCCACGTGTCTGGGAGGTTAGTGTGTGTGATCGTTATTCTCACCCTCCACACGAAGAGCCCGAGGCACAGAGAAAATAAGTAACACACTCAAGATCACATATCTGAAGAGCAACATATCATTTTCTTTGTCTGCCTCTGGTCCTCAAGTGTTTACAGAAATTCACACACGTGGAATACACAATGCATTCATGATGGCCGTCTCTCTTCCCACCTCTCCCTATTCTCAACCACATCCGTGGCCATCAGACCTCTGTGTGTCTCAGGGCCTTAAGTCACTGTCTCCTCCTCTTTTTCCAAGTAGACTTCCCAAGTAGCCAAGAGCTGCAGCTTCACCAAGGAACTAGCCCCTTCTAGATTACCCATAGAGGTTGAGAATGTCTACAAATTGAACCAAAGTCACGTATTTGTTGATTCATAGATTTTTGTGAAACTATTGTCCACTCAACTGCTTGGGTATGATGTGTGTGTGTGTGTTTACTGTAGAGATCTTGTTGTTGAGGTAGTCTTCTCCAAGTAAGGAAGGATGCAGGCACTTTGAACATGATTAATCTTGAAGCTGAAGGTCTCATACTTGTATATTACAGTGATCCAGAGAAAATGGTAAGAAGGTTTGAAGTTGGTATCTGTGGCTTGGGGAAGGAGAATTTGCCTAACCTATGTCCTTGGTTTGATCCTGAGAAAAAGGGAGGAAAGAGAGAGAGAGGAGAATAAAAAAGTGGAAAGCTTCCTTAAGATTTCAGAATTATTTTCTGCTTTGTTTTGTTATATTTCATTTATCTATCTATCTATCTATCTATCTATCTATCTATCTATCTATCTATCTATCTATCTATCTATTTATTTATTTATTTATTTATTTATTTATTTATTTATTGAGGCAGGATTTTATGTGGCCCAGCATGGCCTTGAACTCTCTATATAGCCAAGGTTGACCTTGAACTCCTGACTTTCCTGCCTCTACTGTTCAGGTTCTGGGATTGCAGGTGTCCGTCCCCACACTTGATTTAATGTGGTGTGAGGGCTCAATATTAGGGCCTTGTGGCATGTGACGCAAAGAAACAGACTATCTACTGAGACCTACAGCCTCAGCTTGTCTTAATTTTTTTTTAATTACTTAAAATTCAGACAACTTGCCCATTTTAATTCTTTAACAAGTGTGTATTGTCCCAAATTCTCCCTGTGGGTAAGGGAATGATGTGAGTTCCCAGGCTGTGGCAGTCATGATAAGAAGTAGAGGTTTTCATCCCTGGGCTAGAGCCAG
Organism: Pachyuromys duprasi; assembly: GCA_028658305.1. NCBI lineage: Eukaryota > Metazoa > Chordata > Mammalia > Rodentia > Muridae > Pachyuromys > Pachyuromys duprasi. The sequence goes on along the minus strand of CM053746.1, from coordinate 23,530,546 downwards.
AGCACCGACCAGTTAGTCCCCTGCTCAGAAGAACCAGCCTTCCCTTTATCTCTTTCTTTGCTTCCTCTACTTGCTGGAGATCCATATCCTGGCAGATATACGGCTCCAGGCTTTGAAGGCTTTGGGGCGCGAGCAGATCAAAAGCCCAAATCTCTGACCTCCACCTGTGATCTGCCCAGCCAGGCACGGAGGCAGATGGAAGACAGAAACCCGGGGACCACAGCAGCTGCCGGCCTCATAACTTAACGCAGGTCCGGGGGCCAAGGAGATTGGTCCTGACAGCAAAATTAACATGTGGTGGTGTCTGGTGGAGATCCAAAGGGGAGAGGGAGGGGCGCTGAGCCAGATAAGGGCCGTAGATCACTTGGGGCTGGCATCTGTTCTCCTACTTTATGCAAATGTTGCTTTAGCCCCAAAAGAAGCCACATTCTGGGCCCGGCTTGCTGTTTATTTAAAAATACACCGACTTTGCAATCCGTCTGGAAAGCTCTGAAGGGGCTCTTGATAAGAGCATCTTGGCAGAGCCCAGCAGCCGGGCAGTAAATCCAGAACTTGCAGAAACATTAAAAAAAAAAAAGTCCTTCCTTGATCAGACGTTGTAAAGAATTTTGCCGTCTATAGATAAGGAGATGACTACAGGGAACACCTGGGAAGGTCCCTCAGAGAAAGCCCCACGTATTTTCTCTTTGCCCACCACTCTAGATGAGCCAGGCACACACTCAAGAAAGCAGGGAGCCCCTGGTTGTGAACCCACTTGGTGCAGAGCAGCATGGCTTCTCTGCTTTGAGTAAGCAGCAGGGCATGCTCTTCCCTTATCGGTTAAGAAACTGAAGGCATGGAGACTCAGCGCGTGCCTGCCGAGGTGAAAGGCTGTGACGGAGTAAACACCTGAAAGGGAGAGACGTATTTGAGAAAGCGCAGATGACATCTGCAGCAAAGCTGGAGATTCCAGCTTTCAGCCGTGTTCGGTAGTTCCCTGTCCGCGCTTTGGCGGGCTCCGGTAAGAAGTGTCAAACAGATTAGGTAGTTTATAGGAAGGCAAGAGCCAGGAATCTGAGCAAACTTTTATTTATTTATTTATTTTCATACATTGGAGTCTGCCTGGAGACAGGCTGGAATAATGGGTCTTGATAAGTTTCACAAGCCAAAGGGACTCCTGGTCTTCCATTGCTCACTGACTTTGCCAGTAGTCACTTGGCCCCCTGACCAAATCATTAAACAACACTGAGAAGGTTCAGAGGTTCAGGGGCCCGGTGGGACTTAGAGCGACTTTCCACAAGGCCAAATTAAAACTTCATAAGTCTCCTTTGCTCTCAAGGCCAACTCTCCCATCACCAGCCCTGACTGTGGGGCCTAAAGAAACAGTGGTCAGCTAACTGGAAGGAGATTAGGGAAGATGCCGAGAGCGGGAGGCGAGCTTCGGGAAATATTGCTGCGCCCGGGACTCTCTGCAGTTTGGATAATGGACACTTTCCTCTTCTAACAATCCACTTGGCACCTATCTCCTTTCCTTGTGCACAGGTCTCTCTCTGAACAGTGCACCTAGCAACCTCAGGCCCTGCCTGCCCTGGGCTACACAGACACTCCTATCTGAATGGTAGGCTATGTTTCTCTTCCCTTCAACAACTTTTTTATACGTAAATAAATAAATAAATAAATAAATAAATAAATAAATTTTAATGTATGTTTGGTGTTTAGGTATGTCTGTGTGAGGGTGTCGAATCCCCTGGAATAGGAGTTACAGATGTGAGCTGCCACGTGGGTGCTGGGAGTTGAACCTGGGACCTTGGGAGGAGCAGCCAGTGCTCTTAACCACTGACTCATCTCTCCTGACCCACTTTGACAATTCTTAAACTTAGATTTTGTTCAGTTATACGCTTCTTATATCCCAGAAGGAGATCAGAAAGGCAGATCTAGCTTGAACCAGTTTTGGGTATATGAACAGTGAGGCAAACTATGTCCTCAAAGGAAACTTAGGGAGAATCTTCTACTTACCATCTTTTAAAATGACTTTATTATTCTTTTTATTATTTTATGTATATGGGTGTTTTACCTACATGTATGTTTGTACCACATGTATGCTCTGTGCCCATAGAGGGTAGAAGAAAGGGGCTTAGACTGAAAGTCACAGATGGTTGTGAGCTGTCCTGTAGGTGGCGTGCTGGGAATTGAACCGGGGCCCTCTGGAAGAGCAGACAGTGCTCCTGGCTGCTAAGCCATTGACTCCAGCTCCCATTCGCCACTTTGTGCCTTTGTATAACTGGGCATGCACATGTTAAAATCAGATACATTATGGGAAGGAATGTGTACAGTAGAAAAGCGATTATATGACTTACTCCATCAATAAAAACAGGGAACCATCTAAACTACACCCCTTAGGGACCAGCTCCTTCTTCCTCTAGATCTCTCTCTCTCTCTCTCTCTCTCTCTCTCTCTCTCTCTCACACACACACACACACACACACACACGCACACACATACACACAAACCCCACACAGTGGGGGCCCTTGAGTATTTCACTCACGTGAACACAGGAGCTGTCTAACACACTTTTGAGAAATCTCATGATGGAACAGCCGACCCTTCTAAAGGTACAAGGGGGGCAGGTTGGATAGATTTAAAGTGTTCAAGAAATCTGAAAACTGGCTGGACATGATGGCACAGGTCCTTAATCTCAGCGTTCAGGAGGCAGAGGCAGGTGGATTTCTGAGAGTTTGAGGCCAGCGTGGTCTACAGAGTGGACTCCACGATAGCTGGGATGTGTAGAGAGGCCTTGTTTCAACCACCACCTCCATGCAAACAAACAAACAAACATCTGAAAACTGCAATCAGGAAGAGATCAATGTGTCTGCAAGTTCTCTTAAAATGCAAGGATGTAGCTAGGTGTCATGGCACATGCCTTTGATCCCAGCACTTGGGAGATAGAGGCAGGTGGACCTTGTGAGTTTGAAACCAGCCTGGTCTACAAAGTGAGTTCAGGACAGCCAGGGGTATTGAGCAGAGAAACCCTGTCTTGAAAAATCAAAACAAAGCAAAACAAAAACAAGAAAAGCAAGGATGTCAGGAAGGACAAAAAATCCCTGTAAATACTTAGTGCTTTAAGGAGATCAGCAGTTTAAAGATGAGGATATCAGATCCCAGACAGGCTCTGAAAATGTGAAGAAGAGAAGGTTGTGATTACCCCTCCTCCTCCAGCTCCTGTCTCTCTTGGTACCTGAGGGTTCCTGGCTTTCTGAGTTTCCTTGTCATCCACTCTTTCCCCCCTGCCAAAAAAATTGATATAATTTTTTTTCTTATGTACACTAATGTGAAGGTGTCAAATCCCTTACAGACAGTTGTGAGCTGCCTATGTGGGTGCTGGGAATCGAACCCGGGTCCATTGTAGGAAAAACAGACAGTGCTCTTAACCACTGAGCCATATCTCCAATTCCTTGTTGTCCACTCTTACAGGATACTTGCTCCTCTGAAGCCTAGCATTCTATATTTGACTTTTAAGAAGCCATTCCTCTTGCCTCGAATGATTTTCTACCTAGTCCACGTCTAAAAAGAATATTTATAAATAAAGAATATTTATAAAAAGAATACAACCTCTGAGAGATGGCTCAGAGGTTAACAGCATTGGCTGCTCTTCCAGAGGTCCTGAGTTCAATTCCCAGCAACCACATGGTGGCTTACAGCCATCCACAATAAGATCTGGTGCCTTCTTCTGACATGCAGGGGTACACACAGACAGAACATTGTATACATAATAAATAAATAAAATATTAAAAAAAGAATATTTATCTTCTGAGTTGCAGTTCAAATGCTCCTTCCTCAAGGAAGGAGGAAATGCAACCCACCACCGCCAGAGGAAAGGCAGCCACATTCCCCTTCGCCACAGGGCCCTTTTTTCCTCCCGTGCTGGTAGTTATCACATTGCTTTCATCACTTATTTATCCATCTATTTATTTTGGTATCTTTAGTACCTAGGAAAAATATATGTCCTGTAAATATTTATGAAGTATTGAAAAGATAAATGAATGAATATGAGAGTAAAGATTGGGTCGACCCAACACTTGGTGAAGATAGCGTATATTAATAGCCGACAGACCCAGCAAATCTATTCCGTTTTTGGTTTTCTCACCTTCGTCATATAAAGCAAAGATCTCCATGATTTAAATAACAGTGCTAAGTATGTTAAGGGAGACATTTGTCTCACTAACTTTAATCTATCGCATTGTGTCCACATATTTTAACAGTATCTTAGAGTGTGCTAAAGGACCTTAAAGATCATCTGGCACCAGTTTTTTCTACTCATGACTTAAGACAATGTTTCCATCCAGTGGTTGCGAAGCCTCTGACTGAAACCCACCCATCACCTGAGACAGGGGGCTCAGGACTTCCCGAAACAGTCAATTTTCTCTTTAAACCATTCTGACTGTTCTCTCTTATTAACAGGAAATTTATCTTACTGAAACATTTAGCCTTTGCTGCCAGTGCTGTTCAGCTGTCCTAAAGTAGTCATGATGGCTTCCCCCACTCCAAGTGACTTACCCTTACCCCTCAGCTGCTCATCATATACCATGGCTATGAGGGTCACCCAGGACCCGGAGCATTATCCTTTGGGTACACCCGGAAAATAATCTGTGAGTCACTTTACTACTTTCCTTGCTCTTCCAATCCTGCCAGCTACTTACTGAATACCTACTGCACACTGGCTTTTTACTTTGTGTCAGAGTCATGTGAATACCATGGCCTCCAACTCACCATGTAGCAAGGGATGGTCTTGAACTTCTAATCTTCCAGTCTTTACCTCCAGAGTGGGAGGATTATAGGCGTGTGCTTCTGTGCTCAACCCCAGGCCTTTGTGCATCCTAGGCAAGCACTCTACCAATCCAGCCATACTCCTAGCCCCTGGCTTTTGCTTTAAGTTTTTTTTAATGTATGAACATATATATATATATATTTTCATTTATTTTTGTCATAACCCTCTGAGGCAAGGTATATTTTCCATTCAATTCCTGTATTTCCATTCTTAACACAGCTTATGTTTAATTTTCGGTATTTTGTTGACTTTTTTGCAGCTGTCTCCAGAGCCAAGAGTTGACTAGTATTGGTGTCCTTTTTCCTTTGTCTTCTTTTCAGCACGACGAGGCAGGTAAGTCTCTAAGTTTGAGGTCTACAGACGGAGTTCCAGAACATCCAGGACTTCACAGAGAAAAAAGCAAAAACAAAACAAAAACCTAAACAAAACAAAACAAAATCCTGAAAGAGAAAAGTTAATTATCTCAGGACTTTGTGCGCGTGTGTTTCTTTCTTATAGCGGTGACGTGCTTCTAAGATTCATTTTTGTTGACTAAGTGCTTGTTTCATTTTTTGTTTGTTGTTTGTTTGCTTTCCTCAGTGCTGGGGGATCAAACCCAAGGCCTTGCCCTCTACCACTGAGCTGCCCCCTCCACTTTCCTAAGAGTGAGCCCTTTAGAATCTTCTCTCTACCTCATCACACGAACCTCTGCGCACTTAACAAAACCTCCATCCACCAAAGAAGGGCATCACTTCCTTATAGAGAAGTGGGTAGTATTTACTCCTAGAAGCAACTAAAAGGAAATAACCGTAGAGTTCAAGAAACAAGACTAGAGTCTAGCAGAAACCACATGATGCTTGGAACTGCCATGCTAAGAAAGCTCTCATTCAGCCAGGTGTGGTGGCACATGCTTTTAATCCCAGCACTTGGGAGGCAGAGAGGCAGATCTCTTTGAGTTCGAGGCCAGTCTGGTCTACAAAGTGAGTCTAGGACAGCCAAGGCTACACAGAGAAACCCTGGAGAGAGAGAGAGAGAAAGAGAGAGAGAGAGAGAGAGAGAGAGAGAGAGAGAGAGAGAGAAAGCTCTCATTCTAACTCTAATCAGAAAGTCAAGATCCCCAACACTCAAGTGTCCTCAAAGGGAATAAGGAACATCCATCCTTGAGAAGCAGGCCAGGCAGCCTCTCTGAGGGGGATTTCCATCTACAGATCTACAGGCTGCTTCCTCCTGGAAGCTCTTGGAAAACCCCTGGCCTTTGGTTGCCTCTGGGCAAAAGGAAAAGCTAGGGAACTGAAGTGTTAGATTCTCCTGAAGTAACAACTGTCAAATGTCCCTTCTCCTCCTCCTCCGAAGTCAAAGGCGGCCAGGAGTTCTGGCTCCCTGGCTGCTGAGAGCAGCAGTGAGGTCCTGAGAGGAATGGATGCTGATGAGTGCATGCACGGTGAGGATTTAATAATCCCGACGCATACCGTGCCAGCCAGCTCTCCTGTGAACCTTGACCTTGTTTTCAAGTCCCTAGCCTCCGTGTTCATTAAAAAATCAGATCACCTGACCTGAGCCCTAGAGCAGCTGACACTGCCTTGGTCCTTCCATTTCTCCTCTCATCCTGATGTGCTCCAGGGAGACAAAACAGCCAGGGCTCAGGAGAAATCTGTCCGCAGCAGAGACCTCTGCGAGGAGCTAAGACGTGGGGAAAGGACAGATGGATATGGGAAATTTTGCCCTGCTGAGCAAGAAAATGTTGTTTCCACAGGCCGCCAGGAGGCAGAGGTTGGGGTAAGGATGCAGTTCTGAAATCCTCCTTTCTCCAAGGGATGAAAATCGAGGAAGAAACAGAATCTCTCCCGTGGCAGCCCAGAACAACGTTGCGGTCATCCTCTGGGGCACACATTGCTCTGCACTCCCCTCTCTCAGGGTTGGAGTCTGGGTCTAATACGTACCTCCATATGGCTTTGAAAGGGTGACTTGGGTTGCGTTCACGACAGATTCTTCTTCAGAATGTGATTTTGAGGTCTTGCCTGCTGGCTCTGTGACTCTCACACTCTGCTCCTTAATGGAGATACAGGCCTGGAGCCTGTTGACATGATATGACATCTTCAGGACCTTGACATTGAACAAGGATAGGTGAGTCAAGAGGTGATTTTTTTTCAGTCCAACAGGGTAGGCAGATTGAGGGCCTGGGGCTCACTGGGTTTATGGGGCATAAATCCTTTCCTGGACTAGTAGTCTCACTGACGGAGTTGGCAAAGTGACCAGGCTAAGATTGGAAAAACAGCTGGTTTTTGCATCATTTAGTACTGAAGAGACTACAAATCATGTTCCTTGAGCACATGCTGGGTGCCACACACACTGGGAAGCCGGGCCTAGCCTGACCTTTGCACAACACCTCTGTTTCGAGTTACTGAAACTGACATCTCTCTCCCTCGGGAGCCTGTGGTCTGCGTATAATAAGTCTTACGATGACCATCTTCATTCTAGAGATGGAGAAACCAAGAGTCAAAAGAGTTAGGTGGCCCGGTGTGATAGACAGGGTCTCACTGTATAGCTCTGGCTGTTCTGGACTCATACAGACCAGACTAGCCTCGAACTCACAGAGATCCACCTGCCTCTGCCTCCTGAGTGCTGGGATTAAGAGTGTATAGGGCCTGGCTGGGCTTCTTTCTATGTTCTTATTTATGTACATGAATGTGTCTATGTGAATGTGCGACATGTGCTTGCAGGTACCCATGGAGGCCTGGAGGGTGTGCTGGATCCTGAGCTGGAGTTATAAAGGTTTTCGAGACCGCCCTACATAGGTCCTGAGAACTGAACTCAGAAGCCCTCTCAATAGCTGGTCATCTCTCCAGCCTCTTTCTTCATTTTCGGACTTAAATACCACATTCTTCCTCCTAAAAGAAAATACTGACACCTGTGTTCAAAATAAGACCTGGGTGGGGCGGCGAAAACCTTTAATTTTAGCATGTGGGAGGCAGGGACAGGCAGATCTCTGTGAGTTCGAGGCCAGCCTCTTCTACAGAGTGAGTTCCAGGAAAGCTAGATCTACACAGAGAAACCCTGTCTCAAAAAACAAAACAAATAAGTATCTTAAAACAGATTATACCTGTACGGGGGTTAAGAACGACATACAGTTTGCCTTGAACTGCAGCCAGGGAAGTTGTAGGAGATTGGATATGTATGGAATTTCATTTGTTCTTTCACTCAAGCAGTAGTTTGACATTTTCCTTTTAAAAATACAGTGACATTTAAAAAAAAAAATGTGTGTGTGTGTGCCTGAGTGTATGTATGTGAACCATGTGTGTGCAGGAACTCTTGGAGGTCAGAGAGGAGTCCCTGGAACCGGACTAACCGACAGTCTTGAGTCATTATGTGCATGCTGGGAACCGAAACTGGGCTCTCCGCAAGAGCAGTAGCATTCTTAAGTCCTGATACAATTCTCTAGCCCTCAGTTAAAAAAAAAATTCTAACATAAAAAACTTCAAAAGATTCAAGCTGAGTTCTGAGCTGAACTTCTAACCCTTTACAGGTTTCTTTTTAAAAATAATACAATTTTATTACATCTTAATCATTTGACGTGTTTGTACGCACTCATACATATGGAGTTGGTGCTCAGCTTCCATTAGGTACGTTCCAGGGATTGAACTCAGGTGGTCAGCGCTCATCCTTATCTGCTGAACTATTTCGTCAGCCTTGAAAATGTCTTAGATAAAGTGTGTGTTCAAGGTTTGGTATTAGGAATTTAACCCAGGGCTTTAAACAAGCTAGGTAAGTACTTTATCAACAGAGACACACCCGTGACCGGTGTCCAAGCCTTATCTTTTCATTCATTCGTTTTATTTTATATGTGAATATTTCTCCCTCATGTATGTATGTGCACCACGTGTTTGATGCTAGCAGAAGTCTAAAAAGAGCATCAGGCCCCCTGTAACTGGAGTCAAAGGTGATTGTGAACCACTATGTGGGTGCTGGGAATTGAACCCAGGTCCTCTGCTGTCCACTTAGCTACCTCTCCAGCCCTCCAAGCTTTATGCTTAATGGTCAAGGATTCATTCCTCTCTTTCTGATTAAGACATGTTTTTATTTTACAGACATGAGTGTTTTCCCTGAATGTATTCGCGTGTGCGTGCAGTGCCCTTGGAGGCCAGGAAAGGGCATTGGATCCCCTGGAACTGGAGTTGCAGATGGTTGTGAGCCACCATGTAGGTGCTGGAAACTGAGCCTGTCCGAGAGCAGCCAGTGCTCTTAGCCACCGAGCCATCTCACTGGCCCTAATAAGCCAGTACTCTCGGCGGCTGCTGTTCACTGAGTGTTTACTATGTTTAGGACTCTAACAAGCGCCATCTTCACACAGCTGATCATTTAATCCTTAGGAGACTGGGACTCAGAGATTTCTAATACCACACCTTCAGTAAATACCAGGGCTGAGACTTGAACTCACGGCCCAGGAGCCCCTCTTACCTCCTGCTGCCTTCCAACTTAACTCCTTTTCTTGGAGGCAGCACTATTTTGAAATGTACGTTCACTCTCTTATCCCCGGAAGAATTCCAAACTTGGAACTAGAGACACCTTTCTCCACACTGCTGGGAAGCTGAGATTCCTTAAACAGAAAAGCTCTTTTCCCGCCGCCAGGCCCGTCTGCCCCCACCTCCCTGAGGGGATTCAAGCACTTACCTCTGTTTTGTAACTTCAGGTTGATGAAGATGGCATCTATCTAGCATCTGAGAGCAGGGGTCATGGTTATTTTTCTTTTTAGTTCTTGCAAGAGAAACTTCGATTAAAGGAAAGTGTCGGTGTGTATGTGTGGGGTGTTAGAGAGCAGGTGCAGAGTGGGGAGGGGAGAACTGCCTTTGAGAGGGACTTCGCTCCATGTCTCTTCATGGATTTACAGCAGGCCCTGTCTTTGCCCCTAAGTGGGCAGAGGAGCGCCTACCTCAAGCCCTGTCTGTTTTTAGCCAGGTCCCCTCCTCTCTAGGGCCAGTTTTCTCAAGCCAGTGGGAAGAGCAGCCTTGGGCTGTTATCTGATGTGGAATCAAATATTTAGCTGGAGAACTTTCAGAGTGCTTCAGAGACACAGGGAACTGTTTAGATATCAGATTCTCTCCTGCCAGGTCAAGCGAACCCCCTGTTGACAAATGGCTGTGTTTCCTCAAGCATCTTTCCCAGCAGCAAGCTATCTCTCCAGCACCCTTTAGCTCTCTGTCCAGCTGAGAGGCCCCAGGCCTGCAGAAGCTGTTCCTCTAATCCCTGTCTCAAGCTCAAGCCACTGCAGTGGGCGGTGGAAGATTGTTTACAGAAGATGAAGGCGCACTGCCTTGCACCTGGTTTCTGTCTGGCCCACGCTGATGGGGATGAAGGATACTTCATTTATCTCAGCCTCTCTTCTCAGGCAGCTCCTGCTGTCATGGCAAGCTTGGGCCAGTGTTTCAGGGCCTGATAAGCAGCTTTCTGAGAAGCTGGGGAGAGCCACTTACAGGCTTTACATACCTTTCTCCAGACCTTTCTTGGAGCTACCCGCCCCGCCAATCTCCGTTGCCAAGGGCAACGGGGCAGTGAGGGGCTGTGAGGGGCACGGGTGTGTGTGTGGGGGGAGCAGCAGGGCCCATGAGGAGTGCGGGGCTGCTGAGGGCCTTCAGGAGTGGCCAAGTGGGCCTTGCATTCCAGGTATTTGGCCAGCTAGCTAGGCTTTCCCCCTCTGTGCTCTGTTTTCACAGTTTTGGAAGTAGGTGTCCAAAATAACCCATCTGCCCCTTTTTCTTCCAGGGAACTAAGAGAAAAAGAACATTTTTTTTCTGGGCAGAGGACGTGAGAGCTAATCTCATTTTATAATGAAGGTAACAGACAGACAAAGAAGAAAAAGTCCTTTTGGGCTAGACACAGCCATCTGAAAGAACGGAGTCCAGGAGCGGGAAGGAAGGAGGCCCTCCCCTAAAAGCCGGAAAGAGAAAGGAGTGATAACAGCCAGCTGACTTTTACGAGGTGCTTAGCAACTACCCAAGCCCTGTGCTGAGCACTTGATCTCATTTAATCCCAAGAGGTAAATACTCTTATTACATCCATTTAACATACAAGGAAGCAGAGGCTTAGAAGGCAGCTAATAACAAGAAGAGCTGAGATTTAAACACAGATAGCTTGGCTCCAGAGTGAGCCCTTGGCAGCCTGTGCTTGCACAGGTCTGAGGGTGGACACCAGCGTGTTGCTCAGACAAGCCGGTGTCAAGTTGCCTCTAGGCTGTCCCTTGTGCTGACCCTGCATCAGATCCGGTGCCTGGTAGAGATCCAGCAGCCCGGCTCATGCACTTTCTCCTCTTCTATCCCCAAGGTGCAAACACCTATGCGTCTATGTGAGGGGCATTGCCTTCTAAGCAGGGCTTCCTAAGCTGCTTCTAACATTTCTTTACTCATGGAGTTAGTTAGCACTTCCATTGTGGACAGCCAACAAGCTCCCAATTGGACGACACCCTCCATGACAGCCTCACCCTCCCAAGGTCTTTGCCATTGTACCCTGGCTACCTTCTGGTCGAATTAGCAATTCTCTCTACTACAACTCTGCTTGTCCTTCTGGGAGTGCGCACTGGTGTTTGGTTTCTCTGTTGTTGAGAAACAGGATTACAGGGTCGCATATACCAGTGTAAAATTTCTCAGGAATATTGGTGCCTAGTTTTACTTGGTGACAAACTGGACACTTGAACATGGGGTCAGCAACTCTAGAGAGTGGGGAGGGGAAGCAGATAGTGAGGAGCAGGCAGGACTTTCCTCTCCCCCCCAGGACCCAGAGATGCTGAACTTGGAATCTACTGGGCCCCAGCAGATTTGGAGGGTTTTCAAGAGACAGACTTCCACTAAAGCAACCATTTCCTTTATTTGGATAAATGCATTTACTGCCTTCTACCTCCTTGGGAAAATGAAATAGCCTTTTGGAAGCAAATTCCAACTGCAGACCTAGCAACGGTATTCTTTGGGTGGAGAATACCATTTTTTTGTTTATTTAAAAAATTTTTTTAGGATCTATGCCATATTGTTGAGGCTGAGGGTGCAGCTTAATGCTATCGTGCTTGCTTGTCATGTCCAAGGCCCGCCCTGAGTTAATATTTAATTCGAGAAGCACTAGGTCTCTCCTAGGATGGGTGTTTTGAGTCATTTAGATAAGTTCTTGCCTTCTCTTCCCTGGATGAACATTGGAGCTGGCCAGAGGAAGCTTATCCCGTCAGCAGGCTGCTTTTTTTTAAAGCTCATGCCGGCACACCTGTTGTAGGGTGATTCTGAGGCGTCAGGCTGGAGAGTGTGAGGGTATAGGGGATTCATTATGCCCTGGCTCCCAGCCACACCTGCTTGGGGCCTAACAGCAGGTGAAGGAAGGACTGAGCCCTGACTAGCCTGGGAAGGGCTTGCACTGCATTCTTGATTTTTCTACCAAGCTCTTGGGGAATACTAAAGAGGCTCTGGGCAGGATATGGTGGCACATGCTTGTAGACAGTGGGGACAGAGGCTCAGGAGGTCAAGGTCAGCTTCGGCTGAGTGGGTCTGAGGCCAGCCTGACTGCTTCATGATATCCTATCTCTAAAACCAACCAACCAAAACCAGCTTTGCCCTCTGGGCTTCTTCTCTATGAACTATGGAAGCTTATCCCATATCCCATCCTGAGAATGTGCCACGGACAAAGGCAGAAAGGCAGATGGGACAAGTGTCTCTTGCATTAAAGGCAAGAGTCCTTTCTTCCTCCTTTACCTCCCTCCACTAAGTACCTCCTTTACTGGAGCAGTCAAAAGGCTTCAGGGAGGACTCATTGTCCCCAAGGATACAAGGCCTCAAACTTCTTTCCTGCAAGAGCAGCTCTTATCTGACCCCTTGAGGACAGGCAGTTAGAGACCTCAGCAGAGGAGAAGTGGGGGAGGGGACCCCTGGCTTCACACCCTTCCAACCTGACGCCACCAGGACTGGGTTGGTGACAGGCCCTGACTCAGCGCTCAGAGCAGCTGACTCTGTGGACAAGAAGCAGATAAACTGCGCCAGGCCTCTTAATGAACCCAGCGCCGGCTTCAGATAAACTGTCGCCACTTACTCCTCCTGCCTCTCCTCCCTCCTCCAGGGCAGACTCCACTCCGATCCAAGGGGTTTGGAAGAGAGCCGGTGCCCCCAAGCCAGCTGCTCTCCAGAGACATTCTGGAGGGAACCAGGCTCCAAGACTACGGTTACAACCTTGTTTGCTTGGCTTTAATTCTTGTTGAACCCAACCCCCTAGGTTAAGAGAGACCAGAAACCGACAACTGCTTTAAAAATGCGCTAAAAACCACAGGGAAAATGCCAACCTAAGACCAGCGTCTGTCTTGCCTTTGTTTTGAAGCAGGGTCTCACTACATGGCCTTGGATGACCTGGAACTCACTGTAGAGACCAGGCTGGTCTTGAACTCATGGAGATCCACCTGCCTCTGTGTTCAAGCCTGGGGGAGGGGGGCATAAAAGGCATGTGCCCTGCCCTGCCGTTTTCTTGTGTTTATTATGATTCTTCCTCTCATGTTGCCTTTGCGCCAGGCAACCATTTTAACCACTGGAGAGGGACGTGTGTTACGAGAGGGTAAATTCTGTCAAGGAGGAAGGCAAGACTAACATCTGGGAGCTCCGACTTCCACCCAGGAACATTTCACCGTGACATTTTCAGTGTAACTCAGTAATTGTCTCAGTTCTATCCTGTTTTGTCCCTTGGAAGCCCGGGGCCTGCTAACTGGGCTGAGCAGACTCGAGCTCATTCCTTCCAGAAGGCATGCTGCTAGGAAAGCCTCAGAGTTACACAAATATTAACTAATTAATATTCCTGAGGGGGGCGAGCAAGCAGGTCATTTTTATTAGGGAGGCGAAGAAACGCTTTCTGAAGGCATCTGAGGGAAAAGGGAAGCTGTTTCTCATCTGCTGTGATGTCAGGATTCCAGAGAAGAGATGCAATGTTCTCTGAGGCATCTTTGAACTCTTGGATGAAGTCCAGGCCAGTTTAACATCATCTGCTGCGGTCTTAAGATTCCATGGGTCAGGCATTGTGTTACACGCCTTTAATCCCATCACTGGGGAGGCAGAGGCAGGATCTCTGTGAGTTCAAGGCCAGCCTGGTCTACAGAGTGAATACTAACATAGTCAGAGATATGTAGAGACTGTCTCAAAAAAATTTTTTTCCCCCATGGAACTGTGTCAGGGGACAGTTCTAGTACAAGATATGGTCTAGCTGTGTCAAGCACCTTCTATGCTTATTTGTTTATTTATTTATTATTGTTATTGTCTGTTTTGTTTTTGAGAAAGGGTTTACCATGTGCTTCAGGTTGAAACACTGTGTGGACCAGGCTGTCCTTGAACTCCTCTCCCCTGTCTCCAGAATGCTGGGATTAAAAGCCCGTGCCACCACAACAGGCTTTCAGCTCTGACGTTTCATATATTCTAGGCTGGCCCTCAACTCCTTACGTAGCCATGGATAGCCTTCAACTGTTGAACCTCCTGCCTTCACCTTCCAAAACTGGATTACAGGCCTATGTTACCTGTTTATTTGGCAGTTCATGCAGTGCCGGGAATTGAACCCAGGACTCTGTGTATGCTGGGCAAGTGCCCTCTACCAACTAAGTGACATCTCTGGCCATTAAGGTAATGTTTTATAGCCACGGCAAGGGGCAGAATTCCATCTGATGTAACCTATTTACCTGTTTAAATATTCCATGGATCTCTTGTGAGTCACCCTACTTTACTGAGGCTTTTTCTTACCTTGAGGACCTTACAAGGATGTGCGTACGCTCATGTGTGTACCTGTGTATACGGAGGCCTGAGGTCAATATCAAGCGACTTCCTTGCTTGCCCTCCACTTCGTATGTTGAGGCGGTCCTGGAACTCAGAGTGCTGGGGTGGCAGGCATGTGCCGCTGCTCCCGGCATGTTTCTTTCTGATTGTTTTATGTGTATGGGTGTTTTACCTGCATATGTGCCTGTGTGACTGGTGCCCAGAGAATTGGGTACAGGATCTCCCAGAACTGGAGTTGTGGGTGTTAAGAATCAGGCCTGTGTTCTCTAGAAGAGCAGCCAGTGCTCTTGACCATTGACGTATTTCTCTAGCCTCTGTTCCTGGCTTCTAATATGGGTGCTGAAGATCTGAAATGATCTCTCGTGTCCATTTACTCACCTCCTCCAACCCCCTTTATTTTATTTTTATTTTTTTCCAACCTCCTTTATTTTATCTTTTGATTAAACCTCTGGATGGCTTGACATGCTCTAATGATTTCACCAGTGCAAGCAATCGCCATAGCTTTCATCACTTAGCAGGGCCCTATGCAATTTTCTCCTTATATATATTTGGCACTGTATATCCATTAAGCTTTCCCTTCCTTCCTGCTTTTTCCTTTCTTTTTTTTTTTTTTTTTTTGAGACAGGGTCTCCCTACACAGCTCTGGCTTTCCTGAACTCATACAGATCCACCTGCCTCGGCCTCCTTAGTGCTAACCTACATTTAGCTAACAAGTAGTTTGTTTCCTTCTACTCAAATCACAGTCCATGGCTTGTCTTCAGCAGAGAGCACGTCAGACACGCTGTCTCGGGTCCACTCAGCTGTACTGAGCGGGAACCTCCAGTTGAACAAAATCCCCCAGGTGACTCGCACACATATAGAGTTCATATAGTAGTACCTCACCTGCCAGGCAGAGCAAGTATTATTTTTATGTCAGGTCACTCTGGGAAGCTGAGACTCAAGGGTCAGGCACTCACTTCTCAGTAGAAGAGTTGAACTCAGATCTGACCTGAGATCCCAAACTCCATCTACTCTGTCATGATTTAGAAGGTGAGAGAAGCTGCTAATTCAATGCCAGTGAGTTATCCCAAGGGAGGACAGGATCCCTTTAAGTGTCTGCCTCTGTCTCATGGTGGGCCATATGGGACGCTCTTTGCGATGACAGGTTTGGCTATGTCTTCAGTCCTTTTGTCTCCTGCTACCCAACAGCATCTTTAACCATGGCCAACCAGTTCACAGGCACAGGCAGTTAGCGGTAATTGCTCAGACCTGTCATGGCGCCTGGCTTCACAAACGTTTGTGGAGCCAAACAGAACCACTTAGCATTCACACTAGCTCTTAGCTGTTGTTTACCAAGAGCGTACTGGTGAAAGCACATGGGTTAAGAAACTTGAATTGCAAGAAACTTCTGGAAAAAGTAGTGACATCATCCTCCTGGACCAAAGGGCAGATTTTCAAAGCTGATTCTACTGTCTTGTCTCTCTGTTTTTTGAGCAGGTCTCAGCCCAGGGCTGCAGAAGAACGAAGATGCTGAATGTGGGGTTTACATGCTCACACTGAAAAACAGGCTTTGCTGCATTTTCTCTGGCTGGAAGCACAGACTGTGGGAAAAATCAGGAACATTGGCTGAGTCTGGTTTGAAGGCAGGGGTCAGCGGGAAGAGGTTGCTTGATGACAGCCACTTGGGTTTCTCTGTAGATGCTGGCCAGAGTTTGAGGTTTTCTCTGAGGTTGTTGACAATGGGAAAAAAAATACCAAAGTGAACCAGACAGGGATTTTAGAACGTCTTAAAGGAACACATGAGCACTGAACAGGAAATGCCTAGGTTTCTTTGCTTGCTTCCCCAAGAGAGCAGAAATGAGGCAGAGTTCTGCAAGGAGGGTTGAATTATTACACTGCAAGAAGTTTCCTGAAGATGTGGGCTGTGAGGATGGATCCCATTAGTAAATTTGACAGCTATTCCATGCCTCCCTGCATTTTAGCATCTCACACCAAAACATAAATGAAAGGAGTACACTATCTTTTAGAAGGAAACTATCAATCCTTACATTCTTTGAGCAGCCACAGAATTTTTTTTTTCTCTTCCCTACCTGGATAGGGTTGGCAGTGTAGCCTGATCCCACAAATTTCTCATCTAGTCTCTGTGTCTGGTGAAATCTGAGCCCTTGGGTGGACTCCTGTAATTTTGTCATCTCTGTGTGCGTCAGCTCCTAAGCCCCAGAGCAAGTAAGTCCACACATGCAACAAGGGGCAGTGAGGCCTTTGATCATATGAAGAGTGGAGAGACTTGGTTCATCTTCATCCAACTTCTGTAGAAGCCACACAGTGACTCACAATGGCTGTTTCCTTTCATGATCTTGGGAGTCGGGACTCAGCACCATGAAATGGCTGGAGGAAAGCCCTCCATTTTTGCTTGCTCTGCTCAGCTTGTTTCAGAACAAGAATGGTTCCCCTACAGAAATGCTACACATAGCCTTGGGATGGTCTAAGAGCCAGCGCAGAAGGAAAGATGGTGCCAATAGGCACAACATGTATATTTCTGGCTTCAAGGGGTTGTTTACAAGAAGGTACACCCCTTACCTCCACTTCCTTTAATTTAGATGGTTTGCCTCATAGCACTGTTGGGATTTCGGTTTCCTCCAGCTCTTCCGTCAGAAGCTGTCTGCTGGAGCATTTTTATCCAACATGTATAGAACACTAAACCCTGGGAACGTGCCGACCCCTTCCTCCATGACACTCCAGTACCCTCTGCAGATCCTGCCCCCCGAACTCTGAGCTTTTTACTGCGTTCCCTTGCTGTGTTTTCATGTGCCTCTCTTTAAAAGACGATAAACACTCCATCCCAGGGGAAGATTCTTAGCCAGCGTTCACTTTCATGGCACATGCCATACACATGGACCAAATGGAACAGTCAGAAGGAACGGAAAGACAAAGACAAGTTAACCAGAGGGATCCAGGTCCAGCGAAACAAAACCCAAGCTCCGCCTCCTGCCCCCAGCAGAGCCAAGCTATTCCGCAGAGCCCGAGCCTGCAATAGATCCCGGGTTTGGAGGTTTGACCTTGTCAGCATTGACGTTGCTAGCTCTCACTGTCACCGCTTCCCTGTTAATAATGTCACAAAGAAATTCGTCAGGGCCGAGGACAGCTGATAACGCGCCGTCATTCTGAGTATGACATAACTCATCTCTCAGTGATGGAGCATCGTTTGGGAATGAGCGCAACAATACATTCGCTAAACTCGGTTTGTGAAATTGTTAACACGCCGCTCAGTGTTCACATTTAACATACATTTTTTTCCTTTTTTGTGTATGTGTGTTTGTATGGGTATATGTGTGAGTGCATGTACATAGGTGCGTGTGTATTTGTGGGTATATATATATATATATATATATATATATGTATGTATACACAGATATATACACGTGAGTGTTCCTACACATGTGCTTGTGTGTGTTGCATGTATATGTTTGTGTGCATGTGTGAGCACGTGTGTGCTTGTGTGTAGGTCAGAGGTCATAGCGGGTGTCCTCATCTCTTGCTCTCCACTTTTTTTTTTTTTTTTTGATACTGGGTCTCTCCCTTAACTGGTAGGTCTTCAAGTTGACTAGGCTGGCTGGCCAGTAAACTCCAGACATCCGCCTGTCTCCACCCCCCAGTGCTGGGGTTATAGACACTGTTGGCTGTGTTTGGTTTCTATGTGGATGCTGGGAGTCTGAACGCAGGCCCTCATGCTTGCACGGTAGGCTGTGAGCTAACTCCAGCTATCCGTGCTATCTGTTGAGCCACTGGACTATCTCTCCAGCTTGCGCTTCCGTTGAAAAACAAACTGCATTATCGGGGTGTACTTGACATACAGAAAAAAGCTTTAGATGTTTGATGTCCACAGCTTGGTGAGTTTGGAGGTAAGTACTCACCTGTGATAACACCGCAATCAAGGCCATAAACACAGCAACCTCTCCAAAAGTCTGTATGCCCTTCTCAGGCAGAACTTGGAGTAGACTTGCCAGAAGTGAAACTATCCCAGAAAGTAGGCTGCCTCGGCTTCTATGTCCTGGACCACAGCACCTTTCTAGGTAGCCCTGGCTGATTTTGAACTCAAAATCCTTTCCCCCAGGGCTGGGATTACAGACCTGGACCACCATCCCTGACTTGTCCTTCTTTATGGAGAAGAGAAACCAAAATTCAGAGATAGCATGAACACCCATTTCCGATGTGCGAAGAGCTAAGATTTGAATGAGAAAGCCTCCTAATTTTCGGTCAAACCCTTCGAAGCCGTACTATCGCCCCTTAGGTCTAACCTGGACCCTGTTAGTCACAGCTCCAATGGGAAACGGTCTGCCTGGAAAGGTGCCTGGTCCAGGTATAGCCGTATTCCCTGTTCTGCTAGGATGACGCCTCTGCAATCTATTTGGCAAGCTTCAAGTCTAAGCCACCGCCCCCCACCCCGGGCCCATTGCCCTTCCTGCTAAATGGATAGAGCTGCCCCAGGCCTAGGGAGGAGAGATGGGTTGCCCTCTGGTTCTTTGCTCTTCCAGATGGCCAAGGAGTTCCAAACTCTCTCTGGTAAACCTCATCACAGACCGTGTTCTCCAATGGGAAAAGACATGGGCTTTTTTACCCGAGCCCCAGGAGACACCGCAGACAGGCCTAGGAGGGGAAAGGACGGTTCCTTGTACTATAAATATTTCTCCAGCGTCTCCTGTAAATCTCCAGCTGTGTCAGCGAAGCAGGGGGAAGAGTTAGAGCCGATTAGAGACCATATTCTCCCAGAGGAGGGTAGGCCTGCCCGTCAACCTATTCCCACTGGGCCTCCGGACCACCTTGGGAGGAAGCTTTCCCTGTCAGCTTTCCAAGCAGTTTCTGGGCACTGATTCCGGGGCGCCCAAGAGCTTAGAGAAGGACAGACACCACCTTCCCCTTTGCCCCTGCCCTCTGTGGTGCGGGCTCGTGGGTCATCGAGGCTGTGCCCTCTTGTGAGGTGAATTGGGGCGGAGGGGGACCGACAGGGTACCGAGAAGAACTGAGACGTGACACAAGCAAACTGCCCGGGCCGGTGGGTGATTTATGAAGTGCTGAAAAGCATCTTCGAAGCCGTCATTTATCTTACAGCTCTCAGCCTAAATAAACACAGAATCCGCCTAATTATAGTTACAGTAGAAACAACACCGAACCTCCTCGCCATCGCTGCCAGCTCATCTCCTGTGCGGCTCCGCCCCTGGCGAGGACCGCACATCAGCCCACAGCTGCACCCTAGCGGCTGGCTGCCGCCGCGCGCCGAAAGCTCCAGGTTCCCAGCCTCTGGCTGGGCTCTGACTTTTGCCAGACTCCCCGCTGGCCCTAGCTTGCTCCTGATTCTATGCCTTGCAGCTGCAGCAGGGTGGAGGGACTCTAGGCGTGGATTCTCTTTCCCCGTCCTCGGAACTTGCTTGGGTTGTGGGAATCTGTCTCTACCCAAGATCTTCTCTAAGAATAGGTGAACTCTCTCTGTGTGTGGTTGATCTGGAAAGAGATTCCAGGCACTGCTTCAGGGAGAGAAGAGACGCCCTTTTGCTGCTTGGTGACTGTGTTCTCCCTATGATGGTGGAAGGCTCCTCCAGCTTTATGGCAGGTCCTCCCTTTTTGCCAGGCCTGTTCTTGGATTTGAACTTGGAATCCCCCTTTCTTTCTTTCTTTCTTTCTTTCTTTTTTTTTTTTTTTTGCATATTAGAGACCTCTTGCCTGGAGATTCACTTCTATGCTGGACTTCAAAGCAGGCAGACCATTCGGTGGAGCACATCTTTAATCCCAGCCAGCACTCAGGAGGCAGAGGCAGGCATGCAGATCTCTGTGAGTTTGAGGCCAGCCTGGTCTACAAAGGGAGTCCCAGGACAGCCGTGACTGTTACAAAGAGGAAGCCCTGTCTCAAAAAACAAAAAGCAAACAAACCAGAACAAAACAAAAATCTAGGGCAGTGATGGTCCAAGGCGGTTCTGAATGAAATGTCTCCCTGTTGAGTCACACTCGCCAATTCAGTCCTTGTCCTGGAGAGGAGGAGGCACAGGGCCATGACTGTGTGTGGCGCAATAAAAGAACCCACAAATCTTTAATATCCAGGAAAAACCACCCGTCCCTTCAACTCTGCAAAAGCTGCCCCCCCCCCCGCGCTCTCCCCCCAAATGGGGATTTAGAGCCCAAGGCTGTGCAGCCAACAGCTCATGACGTCATCTCCGGAGTGTTAACTTTCATGTGGACATATGTGTTACACAGGGCAGATAACTCATTCCTAATTTACTGCTGTCTTTCTCAGCGTGGAGGGATCTTGTTCTTGTCGACTAATTTGGGGATCTAATAACAAAGTAAATGAAGGATTCTTAAGGGCATGTGTAATCTGAGCCGGCCCCTGGAGGATGTGGGCTGTAGAGAAGGGTATAAATAAATGTTGCCACCCACAAGTCCTTGAGTGGGATTGCAGAGGAGGCCTTGGAGAAAGAGAAGGCAGGCCCGGGAGACAGAGCCAGGAAAGGAGGTGCAACTCCTCACTGAGAGCCCAGGCTGGGAACTCTTGGAGTGCTGGAAACCAGGACTTTGGACATGCCAGGCAAACTCTCTGTGGTTAAGCCACACCCTGAGATCCATTTAAAATCCGTTTTGGTTCTTCCCAAATGAGAGGGTTAGGACGAACTCGTGTGTGTGTGTGTGTGTGTGTGTGTGTGTGTCTATCACTGGAACTACAGGGACCCCATCTGACTGTCAAGGGTTTGGCATCTGGATGTGAGCTTTGACTTGACATCAGCAGCCTTCCTCTTAGCCTGTGGGTCTTTCCCCTCTTGAAAGAGCAGGATCCCCTTCCTCAAAATCTATCCCATTCTCTGAATCCCACTCAAAGAATGGCCCAGCCTTCTCTGTGGTCCTCAGAAGAGTGCAAGAAAGGAGAGATCCATTTTTTACTAGTTACGCTACTGCTTATCCATTAAAGTAAGATAAAAATACCTGTTCCCTGCCCAGTTCCCAGAACACCAATTCAAATGAATGAGGATGTAAAAGCTCATGGTAAGAAAATCTCTCCCCAGGTAGTTCCAGATGAAAGAACAGCTCTTTAGCACTTCCACTGAGTTAGACAATGAGGCCTCTCCTTAGAGCTGGCTGGAGGGATCGCTGCATTTTTTTTCCTCCTTTTAAATAAGAGGGAGGCCTCCCTGCTCAGTACTGTTGAGTGACTTTTCTGAAGACACACAGGCCCTTGACGATTTTCTTTTTTATCTAATTACAAATAAGTTTTAGGGACATTTGGTTTGCATTATGAACTCTTGGGAGGCTAAGACAGGAAAGCACACTGAAAGATAGCCCATCTAGGGCTGGGGAGAGGGCACAGTGCTCAAAGCACTTGTAGGGACCGGAGTTCAAATCCCCAGAGCCCAAGTAAAGTAGGGTGTGTTAGCCTGGGAGTCTGTAATCTCAGTATAGGGAGATAGGCAGGGTAGGGGGAGCTGGCTTTGCGTACTCACTGGGGGTGGGGGAGGGGAAGAGACCTTTTCTCAAGCAAGATGGGTGGGGATTGGCTTCCACTGGAGAAGGCAAAGGAAGCAGGGGAGGAGGAGGAAGAGGAAATGAGCCTACTGGTCGATAAGGAGATTAAGAATATATTGATAGATAGATATTAATGGCAAAGGAGGGGCTAGAAAGATGGCTTAGAGGTTAAGAGCAGTGGCTGTTCTTTCAGAGGATCTGGGTTCAATTCCCACACCCACAAGGTGCACCCACAAGGCAGCTCACAACTATCTGTAACTCCAGTTCAGCTGATCCAAGACTCTCATACATGCAGGCAAAACACCAATGCACATAAAATTAAAAATAAATAAATTATTTAAAAAGAAAGAGGAGGAGAACTCTCCTTAAGTGCTTTTTCAGTGGTTCTGTGTGTCCTTCTGTCTTTCCTGTTTTTCCCCCTCCAGTTTTCTAAGACTCCTTTGTCTTCCTTCCTACTTCATAAAAATTTAGTCAGCGGGTTTATTCCCAGGATGCTTCGCCTTTTCTGTTTTCTTTTCTGCCAGTCTCTTCCTGATGGCCTCAGGGTCTCCCTGTTTCCCACTTCCGCAGCTGACCGTGTGCAGAGCTCGATAGCTTATCAGTCCACAACAAGAAGAGAGCGAGATAGCGGACTCAGGGGCCAGCAACCTCAAAGCATCTTGAGAAATGGCCTGTCTCAAAGAAGGGTCTCTACTTCACCCCCCGGGAAAAGGTCACCCAGAGACACTTCTTGACTCTTTCTACTCTGATCCTACAATAAGAGAGGACACTGGGTTATACCACACGAGCCTGTCTTTATATGTTCAATGCCAAGCTGGTTCAAGTCCTCATCTTTGATATGCTAGGCAATGTCAGCAAAGTCACTTGGTCTCTGGGGTTCTTTTCCTTAGCCAGGCAGGATCCAACCAGAGTGAACCTTTTATGTACTCGACCCCAAGTTCAGAGTACTAGCAGATCCTGTCTGAACAGTGGGAATTAATTGCTCTTTCCAGTAACTCCTCATGAGGCATGACCTCATTCTCCACTACTTCCTTCTTTATCACCCCAGTGATCTGACAGGAAGATTTTCTTCAAGGCAGGAATTCACTCACATGGAACCTTCCTTGTTTCCATTCAGAGAGACCTGGGGGTGCAATCGCGTTACTCATCAACTCATAATCTGATGAATATTTGCCCTCTCTACTAGGAAAATCTCTTCCATTTCCATGAGGCCATAAAAAGGGGAGCTATCCCTTCTTCTCACGCTTCAGCCTCAGCCAGTGATTCTCAGCTTCCTCTTGCCTTCTACCCACCCTGAGTGCAGGGGATATTTGGTGTTGTCTAGAGACATTTTAATTGTCACAATTTGAATGCTATAGGTAACTAGTGGGTCGAAGCCAGGAATGTTGCTAAAACCTTCTATGGACATCCTAGGATGCACCGAAAGACCTGTCTGGCAGAGAGCATCAGTAATGCTGTCTTTGAGAAACAGAGATCTAACAGTGATAAAGGTTTGAGGAATCATAGACTATGAGGGCCATGGACTTGTCTGCAAGTTCCCAAATGTTGAGGAAAGTAGCCCCTTGTTTGGAGCGATCTTACCAAATAAGAAGAGATAGCCTTTAAGTCCATGCTGAGGATTTTAGGGTATAAAGAGACTCAAACAGGAAGGACACATCAGATGGGTATAGTGGTGCATGCCTGTAATCTCAGCAGAGATTAGCAAGAGAATCAAGAGTTCAAGGCCATCCTCAGCTAAACAGTGAGCTTGAGACCAGCTTGGGCTACATGAGGCCCTATCTCAAAATAAATGCTAGGCACGATGGTGCACACCTTTAATTTCAGCACTCGGGAGGCAGAGGCAGGCAGGTCTCTGAGTCTACAAAGCAAATTCCAGGACAGCCAGGGCTACACAGAGAAACCCTAACTCAAAACAAACAAGTAAACAAACAAACAAAAAGTAAGTAAGCAGGAGCTGCAGAGATATCTCAGTGGTTAACAGCACACTCCTGAGGACCTGAGTTCAATTCCCAGTACCTACAGCAGGTGGTTTACCTCTGTGGGTACTTTGCATTCATGTGCACATACCACCCCTCCCCACATACACATAATAAAAGCAGATACTTAAAAAATAGGTAAGCAAACAGATAAATACTACAGTAAACCAATGTTTAGACATTCAATGTGCATTTTAAATTAATTAAAACTCTTATGTGTATGTGTATGGATGTTTTGCCTGTATATGTTTTTGCACCACTTGTGTGTAATCTCCACAGAGGCCAGAAGAAGGCACTGAATTACCGGAACAGGAGTTTAGAGGTGGTTTTGAGCCAGAGTGTGAGGACAGAACCTTCATCCTTTAATGGGTAACAAGTGTTCTTAGCCACTGAGCCATCTCTCAAGTCTCCAAGGGAGGAAATTCTGATGCACGCTGAAACATGGATAAAACCTGAGGACACTCTGTTCAACGAAGTGAACCATTTATGAAAAGATAAGTACCGCACGGATCCGCTAATGTGAGTAGTAAAATTCCTTGAGACACAAAAATACAACACTGGTTTCCAGGAGGCAGAATAAAACGGGATACGGGAGGTGTTGCTTAAGGAACTTAGTTTCAAGTATCAGCAACACCTTCCTATTGATGAACCGGCAATTCTTCAAAGTGGTTAGGGGATGGGGAAGATGGCCCAGGGGGTCGAGGCACCTGCTGCCAAGCCAGAACACCTGAGTGAGAGCCCCAAGATCCACACAGTGGAGGGAGAGCACCAAGCCCAGCAAGCTGTCCTCTGACGTCTGCTTATGTCCTGTCCCATCCATGTCCCTCCATCATGAATAAACATGTGCAGTAAAAGTTAAGACAGTGAATTTTATGTTCCTTAGAATGTGCCACAACTCTAACTTGTTTTACGTGGATGCATGTGCCCCTGAGTGTATGTGTACACACCCCGTGTGTGCAGGAGCTCATGGAAGCCAGAAGAAGACATCAGATCCCTTGGAACTGAAGCTGCAAGTGGCTCTAGGTTACTGTGTAGACCCTGGGAACTGAACTCGGGTCCTCTGCAAGAGCTGCAAGAGCTCTTAGCTGCTAAGCGACCACTCCAGCCCCCACCAAGCCAAAATGTAACTGTTTACTCAGCCTGACGTAGATAAAGTCTCAGCTGTCTCTCCATGCTGTCCTGCTCTCAAGACCTACCCCTCTTTCTGTCCACTCATGTCACTCTGCAAACAGCTCACAGGTGATTTCACATGCTTTTGAAGTCGAGGAGATCCCTGGCAAACTTGCCAGCGAGGCCAGGTTTGTTGTTCAGAGCAGGGTGGACTTTCTTTTTCCATAGCTGAAGACCAGAGTCCTAGTTTCCTGCTGTTGACTTGGTGAGGGAGCCCTCCTCTGGGCTGGGCTTCCCTCCTCTGCAACGTGGCAGGTTTGTTCTACATGGCTTCTAAAACTTCTTCTCCAGTCCTGACCCTGCAGAATGTCGGATCCTTCAGCCCCTCATTCTTCTGCCTCTTTCTGGCCTTCTACCTCTTTCTCATATAGTTTAGCAAGACTGCCGGGGACAGGTTCTGATACACCCATTTGCTACAGGCATTCTTGCTTTTCTGCTTGGATCCAAATGGAAGGTAACAAGTCTTTCATTTAGGAAAGTCTTTTGTTTTCGTGAGCAAAGGGGCTTGTTGAAGGGGTAGAGTGGAGGTTGGGGGAGAGGCCGTCTGCCCCAGTCTTTGATGCAGATTTTTGTGACTCCCTCCATGTGTGGCTCAGGCATGAACCCACCATGCAGGCAGCCTCCTCTGCACAGTTGCTAGCTAGAAACGCTAGAGCAGTCTAGCTGGCCTTACGGAAGCGAGTTTCAGCTTGGACACCGATGAGGTCATCAAGATCCCTAGTCTGAGCTGGAGTCTGGAATCTGGCGTGAAGGCTCCTGGGGCAGCTGTTTGTGGTTGCATTTTTTTTTCCCCGTCTGAAGAAAGTTCTGAGCTCATGATCAACCCTTCAGTGCCACGTGTTTCCATGTGAGGGAGAGGCAGAGCGTGGCTTGGGATAAGCAGAATGGGCGGGGATTTGGCAGAGAGAGTCAGGGGAGATGCAATTCATAAGATGAAAGATTCCAGTCTGCCTCACTGTCTCACATCACTTCCTCCACCCTTCTTTTGCCTTTGAAAAGCCTCATCTCTTCACTAATTCTTGGGTTTTTATTTTGTTTTGGAGATCTTACAAAACTGCTGTTTGGTGACTGAGGGATTTTTTTTTCACTGTGACAGATTTTTATGGGTACCCCATACAACTGGGACCCTCAACACCGACATCACTCTTTAAGTAGCTGGGATGGGGGTAGGGTAGGGTGCAGTTGAGTGGGCTGAGGCACAGCTGTGGGAGGCTCCTGGCCAGGCAGCTTTGGAATCTGGGACAGGACAGGACAGGGAGAAACAAGGGCCACTTCCAAAACACAAGAGGAGGCCACACAATGATACAGGCATCTCTGCCCCGGGAACTCAGGGAGTCTTGCCAGCCGGCAAAGCGTTGCAAGGGAGACACCAAGAGTTGGGAGTTACGGTCTGTTTGCATTTTTCAGAGGCTTATGTGTCTAATGGGAGAAAATAGGTACTCCTTCGTGCCAGAGAACAAGCCCAGCGTAATAAAACGTAAGTGCACAAAGGGATGAGCCAAGATGCTTCACAGAGAGGAGAGAATTAGAAAGAGATACATGCACGGCGGTTTTGATAGGGAAAGACGGTAATCCTAGAGTGTCAGAGCTGAGGAGGGGCGGGGGAGAGCTGGGGCCCAGCCTTTTTAACTTGCAGCCAGAGAAATCAAGAGCTTTGACATCCTAAAGTGCTCGTCAAAAGCGAAATGAAAGTCTTCTTTTCAATTTTTATTTCATGTGCACGAGGGTTTCGCCTGCCCCTGTGTATGTGAATGACCTGCATGCCTGGTCCCTGAAGAGACAAGAGGAAGTCTTTGGATGCCCTGGGACTAGAGTTATGGTTGGTTGTTAGCCACAAAGTGGGTACTGGGAACCAATCCAGGGTCTTTGGCTATAGCAACCCATGCTCTTCTCTGTCGCTGCTGAGCCATCTCTGCAAAGACTAATTTTATTTTTATTTGTGTGTACGTGTGTCTGTGAGCGTGTGGGTATCCACAGGGCCGAAGAGGATGTCGGATCCTCTGGAGCTGGAGTTGAAGGCAGTTGCGGACCACTCAAGGTGGGTGTTGGGAACCAAACTGTGGTCCTCTGAAGGAGCAGCAAGTGCTCTTACCTGTAAGCTGTCTCTCCAACTCAACAAATCTTTCAGACCTTTGCCTAGGGCTCTGTATTTGACCACTGTGTCCATCTTGTGTAACCTTCCCAACCAGCCCACCCCAAACATTCCCTTTTGCTCATCACTCACCAGTTCCTTGCCTTTTTACTTTTTTCCTCTCCCTTTCTTCCCTCCCTCCCATGTCCCCCTTTCTTTTTCCCTCTCCTCCCTCCCCTGCCTTTCTCCCCCATCTCTCCCCTTCCCTTTCCTCTGTTGCTAAAGATTGAATGCCCCGGCCCTGGGATAGCAGGCGGTATTCACAATCGAGTCACACTTCAGTGCTGAAGCCTCTGTAAGACCTCAGGGGGTTGTAAATACGAGACCCTAGGTTCCTAAGCAGTGTCCCCAGGCAGAAGATGAACTGCAGGGGAAGGCGGCAGGAAGCCGGACTCTTTCTCAAGTCATCCATTTTCAGCTCTTCATCCTGATACCACGCTTCATCTTCTGGTTTCGTTTTGGTTTTCAGGACAGAGCTTCTCTGTGTAGTCCCAACTGTCCTGAAACTCATTCTGTGGACCAGGCTGGACTTGAACTCCCAGAGCCATCTGCCTCCACCTGAGTGCCGGGATTAAAGGCGTGCAGCACCACCATCCTCTAAGACTTAGTCTCCAAATCTTGACTCTAGACCTGGCCTTAACCACTGGCTTATCTCCCTCCAAAAATTTTAAGTGTTTTCTGTGTCTGGAGAGATGTCTCAAGGGTTAAGAGCGTTGACTGCTCTTCCAAAGGATGCGGGTTTGGTTCCCAGCACCCGGCGTGGCGGCTCATAACCATCTGTAACTCCAGTTTCCCGGATCTAATGCCCTCCTCTGGCTTCCGTGGGCCTCAGGCACACATGTGATGCATATACACACATGTAGGCAAACACCCAGACACATAAAATAATAAGCAAGTAAACAAATCCTTGAAGAGTTTGCTACTGAGCACTTGGCAGGTGATCATCCCAATTCCACACTTGTCATTGACTTGGCTTCCTGGTATCAAACTGCTAATGTTCCTGGTGCCTTTAAATTCGAAGAGGAGGTTAGGAGTTCGTGGCAACTCGTGCCCGTGGGAGATATGAAGGATTCCTTGCACGTAGAAACCCAAAAAGTCTCTATTCTTTGTCCAGTATCTTCTAAGGGAGAACTACTGAGTTGAAAGAAGAATTAAGGTTAATGTTTGTCTTTTACATTCAGGAAGGGATAGAGTCTGAGATTCAGTCACGTTTGAATTTTGAATTAAGTTCATGTTTCAGACTGGGGTCAGAGTTAGGGCTAGGAAAGTGTCTTTCAGCTAGGGTGCAGGCTAGGTTTAACGTTGGTACTTAACGTTTAGGCTAATGTTTTGCTGAGGTGAATGTACTGCAGCAATACTACACAATGGCTTCCAGGCCTAAGTGGGAACTGTGGGAGTAGGAGGCTGCCAGGCCATTGTGTGTCTCAATGAGCACTTACCACACTTGTAAGTACTAAGGCTCCCATAGGGAGCGTCCTGCTGAGCCCGTGCAGTTAGGATTTTGTTCTGTTTTGTTTTGTTATTGCTGTTTAATCAGGCTCTTATGTATCGCTAGCTGGCCCTAAGCTTACTGTGCAGCTGGCGATGACCTCATTCTCCTGTCTCCACCTCGGAAGTGCTGGAATTACACATATGCCTGGCTGGGGAGTGGCTTTGTAATGTCCTTCAACTCTAAGGAAGGGAAGAGCGTAAGGATACAGTTTTGTTCCTTATCTCTTCTATGAGACCTAAAATTTGGTGAGAACGAGCTGCCTTAGAAAGCCAGTGATTGCTGGGGACTCTCCTGTAGAGTCCAGGACATCACCCCCTGCACCCTGCCCTTCGTCACTTCCTCCCTCCCTCTGCACCCTGCCCTTCCCTTTCTTTTGTGTGGAACTGCAGACGAATCCTCTCCTGGTTTAGTTTTCCCATCTGAGAATAACAGAAAAGAGCCTTACCTGAAGCCTCTATCCATCCTCAGGTCAATTTGCTCATTTCAACAGCTCTCTAAGTGTTCATGAAGAAAGATGCCTGGGTCAACTCAAAATATTTATATTATTCTTTGTTTCCAGAAGGAAGGCTGGCACAGGCCTTCACTGGCATGGCACCCATCTGCCCACGTCAGAGGACACAGGAGGGACGGCAGTGTCAAAGGCAGATGCAACTGAGAGGGAGCCATGCTTCACCAGCTTGTCATTGTGTCATTAAGGTGTTCCTGTGGGAACTGAGAGCAGAGGCAGGAGACGTGGGAGGGAGTGAGGAAGGAGGAGGGAGCAAGGGAGAGAAGCGGAAGAGATGAAGGGGTCCACACCAGTACCGCATTCATCCCTGTCATGAGGAGAGCTCTATCAAACCAAGGCCAGGCCTATAAATCAGGCCATAATTAGTTGCGAAGAGAAAGCTTTAACATCCTCATCAAATTGATTAATTCATCTTGCAGCTCAGGACAGGCTGGCCCTGCCTCAGAAGCTTGCCCAGCTAGGTGGGAATGGAGTTGGAAAAAGGGTCAGTTCTAGCTGGGGAGGCCCACGACCAACTGAGATCTGTTCCTCTGCTTACCCACTAGAAGAATGCTCTGACAGGAGGTAGGTGTGAGGGGCTCTTACTTAGTCCAGAATCTGGAGTCTGGAGAGTCAAATGAATATACTGGCTCTCTCAGAATTAGCCCTAATATGAGTATTTTTCTAGTGTGTGTCTCAGTTTCCCCATCCATAAAAGGGACACATTCACTGAACATTAAAAAGTCTCTTGGGGTCCTGCTACTTAAGACATTATAATATCTGTGGGTAGAGGGGGCACATGTTTGTTGGGTGTAGGGGGGAGTCATAGCCAAGACTCTGTACAGATTCAACTTCTAGGGCATCTAAGGGAAGATGAAGGGCTTGCAGTAAGCTGAATGATTAGGTCTTGCCTTAACCTTGGGATAACCAACCATAGTCCTTTCCTGAGACCCAAGCAGTAGAAATCATGTTGGCCCCATCCAGACAGCATGGAGCGTTTTGTTCTGTAAACAGCACTGAGCTTGAACTTGAGGGAGGGGCTTAGATCCCACCCTCAGTTTAGTGAATCACGTGACTTTGTTTGAAAGCCCCCACCTCTCTGAGGCTCAGTTTCCCTAAAAAGGAACATTTTCCACTTCCAGTTAGGTAATGGGTATAAATGGTCCTTTGCAAATCTAAGACATTGTTTAAATACAAAGCATTTTCTAAGCCATTGCACAAAAACACCTGCTGCTAACTGCCCCTGAAGCACCTTGTCAAGGAAAACAAACAGAAGAGGCTCTTTCCAGGGTAGGCTCCTTTGTTTGAAGGGATCTCGTGTCCTCTACTGGTTGGATCCTGCTGCTTCCTATTCCTATTTGTTCAGTTACTTAGTTTTGTTTTTTTATGTGTACAAGTGTTTCCCTGCATGTATGTCTGTGTACCACAAGCTTGCCTGGTGCCCACAGAGGCCAGAAGAGGCTGTGAGATCTCCTGGAACTGGAGCCACAGAATGCTGTGAGCTGCTGGGAACCAAACTGGACTCCCCTGGGGGAACAGCTCAAAACTGCCGAGGCATTTTTCTAGGCACACTGCTTCCTAACCACTTAGTACAGATGAAGGTTTTGTACGTGGTGATGTTGGATTATGTATAGCAACCAATTCACTGTGTTAGAACAGCTGGAGTGTTTTCTTCGTTAGGGGTGGTGGTGTGAGAGGGCTTCTCCTTACATAAGAGAAGTTTTGTAAGCTGAAATGATGTGACCCTTAAGGAATGAGAATGTTTTGTCCATTAATAGGTTTTTCTTTGCTGACAAAATGAGCCAATTCAAGTCAAGTTAGAGCATAAAAGGCAGGTATATTGGGTACAGCTCTAGGGCAGGTTCCCTGGTCCCAAGAAACGAGGCCAGGGAAGTTGCCCATGGGGTGGGAGACAGAAAGGAGGGGGAAGAGAAAGAGAGAGAATGTGTGTGCACTCAGGGGGAGAGAAAATGCAGAGGGAGGGAGGAGAACCAAAATGTCTGGATTTTATAGAAAAGCCCAGCCCCTGGGCTGGAAAGTTCAAGGTAGAGGGTGGGGTCTGCCAGCCATACCCTGTAACAGGTAGGGGCTGAGGGATGCTGGGAGAACCTGAAGGCCAGGCCCACCATGATATGTTAAATATGCACTTCAGCTACTTGTCCGGGGCCTGAAACCCAGTATCCATATTTTTTATTTTTCTTGAGACCAGAACATGATCTGCCTAGCACTTGCTGACAAAGGCCTCACTCTTGAGGATGTTGGAAAAGCAAGACAAGGGACCTGGGTCCTTGGAGGACAGTGTGGAGGAGAGCCCTCCACCTACCTGGAACGCAGACTGTTTTGTGAGAGAAGAATTAACTTCTATCCCATTGAGCCATTGAGTGTTAGGATATCTTCATTACAAGCGTTTGTCTATTTATTTAATGAAGTAGAGTTGGGGATTAATAAAGCTATTTTAGTGGAAGCTGAAGCACCAGGGTTAGGAGAAAGAGAGGTTCTCAGATGAAAGGGCAAGACAGAGGCAGAGCATGAGTGTGTGGGTGTGGGCTTCTGAAAGAAGAGTCACAGAAAGTGAGATGGAACAAGTGTGGGCCCAGAATCCTCCAGGGGTAGTCACTTGGAGAGGTTTATCATTCTAGCCGATTATTCATTTGTAGTGAATGCCCCTCCAGAGGCCAGAAGTTTTTGACTCATGTTTCTATCTCTAGGCCAGCCACAAAACATACCAAATGTTTAAGACGAAACCTATTTCTGATTACTTTAGTTTGATGTTATTGCCTCTCGAGACCAAATCTCACCCTAGAGCCCATGTTGGCTTGGAACTGGTATGTAGCCCATTACTAACCTCTAACTTAAAGTGACCCTCATGCCTCAGCCTCCTCAAAATGCTGAGATTACAGATATGAGATACCACATCTGGTGAGGACATTTAGAAAACAAAAACAAAAACCATGCTAACAGGTCCAGATACTCATTTTGATCTTGAAGGCTGGGTCCACATTGATCTTCAGATCACCCTCTCATAGTAATTTCATTAAGAAACTCCCCACACAGACTCAGACATACTTCCTCAAGGTCAGTTGTTTTATTTTCCTCTGCCTTGTACTATCATGGGAGTAGGAAACCTTATTCTAGTCCTAAAAAAGGTCAAGGGGAGGACAAACGAAACAGAGCAAAAAGAACTTTATCTAGAGGGACCCACCTATCTCCAGCTCTGACCCTGGGCTGGGGGCAGGGATCATGAAATCCCAAGGACCACGGGCCTGGAGAAATGGAGTACAAGTGTCTAACTGACTTGTCGTGGCCTCCAGGAAGAGGAGGAGTTGGTAAAGTATAGACTCTGCTTCCTTGGGCTTCTGGTGTCTAGGAAAACTGACCGACTGGACTGTGAGTGCTCTGTTACCTTCTTTGCCAGCTGCTGATCTGTTCCTCAGAAGTTTCTGAGGAACTTCTGCCGGAGCCTGCCGACTGCACTGAAGAATCCCCCGATGGTCAGCCTGTCCCTGGAATGCGATCCTGGAAAGACTCAGAATTGCTCTTCAGAATGTTTAGCCGAGCAGATGCTTTGGAATGTGAGTACTGAAATGCCTCCTTTGAAAAGCCAAGAGCTGCTGCAGGAGTCTAGAAGCCAAGGGATGGGGCAGAGGAAGAGGGGAACTACGGGGACCGGAGGGGGCCCAAGGATGACAAGGAAGCAGAAGCTTTCTGCCAGTAGCCATAGGTGGGGCATCAGAGTGGAGAGGAGGGATGGCCTCACTTTCTTATACCGCTAGCCCCGATCTCGGGCCAGGGCTGGGAGGAAAGCGCCAGCTGCAGATGTTCCCCCCTCCCCCCCCCCGCGCTCATCTTACAGCTCACCAAATATTACAGCCTCGCACATAAAAACCTGAGAGCTAAGCTGCCCGGGGTATTAAACTCAAGGAGCTGTGACCGGTAACAGGCGGGTTCTGGGGGCGCTGCATCCGGGCCAGCAGCTCCCACTAGACCCTGCTGGTTCTGAGACGGAGCAGCAAACAGTGGCCTGAACTCACCTCTGCCTCTTGCCTCTCCCCAGCGAGAGAGGAGCTCATAGAGGAGTCCTGCAACTCCTTCCCGGGAGCAGGGCTGCCTCTGAGCTGGAAATAAATGCCTTCAAGCCACATAAATCAATGAAAATTAGTAGGAGTCAAAGTAAAGATCCATCCTTCACCACTTGGATGTTTGAGCCAAGGTTCTTCTCGGTGATTTAGAGCCGTATAATTGAGTGATCCGATCTCACTTGCTTTTTTTTTTTTTTTACCCCTCTCTCTTCTATCCTCTTTTCTTCCCAGACAAAATCCTCTCCTCTGAGGCAGGCTTCCACTGGCTTTTAGCTCCTCGGGCTGGAGCAGGTGTGCTCACCTGTCAGCCTGGCACCCTTGATGGATCTCTCCGTGCTATCTCGGTTGGTCTCTTCCCTGCCTGCCCCGAAATGAATAGTCTGCCCCAGGCTAGGTATGAGTTGTGGGGTAGGAGATACCGTTCTTCATTGCTGCTCTCTTCTGTCCCTGCAGAAGTGGCAAGGTATGGCTGCTAAGGTCCCACTGAAAGGTCATGTCATCCTGGAATGCAGACCGAAGAGAACCTTTGACCTCTGAACCGGGGAGAAGATGGATAATGGCATGAAGATTTCCCAGCTTCATGACCTCTGCCAGGCTGAGAACACAATCTACAAGTTGAGTGATGTTCAAGGCAGGACCCAGAGACATTAGGGGCTTGTATTCGCATAAACACAGACACAGACATAGACACACACACACACACACACACACACACACACTTCTGGGACAGCCAGGGCTACACAGAGAAACCCTGTCTCAAAAAAAAAAAAACACAACCAAAACAAAACAAAACCCAACCAGCCAACCAACCAACTAAATGAATAAATAATCTCCCCCCTTTCCCCACACACCAACTCCTGAGGTACGGTGGTTTATGTCTTTAATCCCAGCACTAGGGAGGCAAAGGCAGGTGGACCTCTGTGAGTTTAAGGCCAGCCTGGTCTAACAGAGTGAGTTCCAAATCAGAGCTACACAGTGAGGCTTTGTTTAAAAAACAGAACAGAACAAAACAAACCAAACAAACTCAAGTGTTGGGGATATAGCTCGGTGGTAGAATGTGAGCTCACCCTGTGTGCCTATGTTTTATGTTGGCTTGTCACAAGCTAGAGTTCCCTGAAAGGAGGGCACTGAGAACATGTCTCTGTAAGATCCAGCAGCAGGGCATTTCTTATATTAGTGATTGATGGGGAGGGTCCAGCTCATTTGTCAATGGTACCATCCTTGGGCTGGAGGTCCTGTGCCCTATAAGAAAGCAGGCTGAGGAATGAAGCCATGATGAGCAAGCCAATAAGCGGCACCCCTCCATGGCCTCTTCATCATCAGCTCCTGCCTATAGGTTCCTGTCCTATTTGAGTTCTGTCCTGATTTCCTTTGATGATAAACCTTACTATGGAAGTGTAAGTCAAATAAACCTTTTCCTCCCCAAGTTGCCTTGGTTATGGAGTTTCATCAGAGCAGAGTAACCCTAAGACACCTTGTGGAAACAAGGCCTTGGGTTTGATCCCAAGCAACACACACACACACAGACATACACACACACACACACACACACACACACACACGCACGCACCCACGCACGCACGCACACAGGCACAAACACCCCTCTATACAGACACAAGATCCAGACAGACAATGTGGAAAAGGGAAATGGGAGTAAAATTTAGAGTTAGGGAGACACAGGCTCAAATCCCATCTTTGTCTCTTACTGTTTATATGAACTTGGATAAATTTCTTCAGCTCTTTGAGCCTCAGTTTCCACCTTAATGTTGTTTTTTCCAAGTCTAATGTATCCAGCATTATTAAAGATGCTTTCCATAAACAATCATGGTATTTCAGGAAGGACATGGGCAGACAATCATTAACAGTATACAAGAATTTCCAAACTCCCTTCTTGTATAGACTACCAAAATCAGAAAGCCACTATAAAACCCAATGAAATCTTCATTCAATGCTTTGAAAAGGGGGAAGTAGCTTAGAGTGAGGGTTGACATTTCACATTAAGGATGTTGTTTAACAACTTTTCACAAGCCGACCCTG
>CM053746.1:23324700-23494639 GCA_028658305.1 Pachyuromys duprasi | reverse complement strand
ATGGGCAGACAATCATTAACAGTATACAAGAATTTCCAAACTCCCTTCTTGTATAGACTACCAAAATCAGAAAGCCACTATAAAACCCAATGAAATCTTCATTCAATGCTTTGAAAAGGGGGAAGTAGCTTAGAGTGAGGGTTGACATTTCACATTAAGGATGTTGTTTAACAACTTTTCACAAGCCGACCCTGACTTTCAGGAAAGGAAATGAAAATGGCATTATCATCAATCTGAAGATCCACAATTTTTTTATAAAAGGAACCACCGCTCTTCCGAGGACACTCAATGATGTCACTGCAAAGTCCAGGTCACCCAATAGACCGGAAAACCAATTTGGGGGGTCAGTTTCCAACAGGTCACTGGTTTTAAGGGAGTTAAGTCAATGCTGACGGTACAGGGGGAGGATACAAAAATGAGTTTAGTTTTCCCATACCACAAGGCATTTTGTGCCATGGCGGCCACATATGTCAGAACCGCGACGTCCCTTCTGGGAGCCAACAGAATCTTTCAAAAATTATCAGGGAAAAATGTTTTCCATCATCAATCCAGCTTGGGAGACATTTTGTTAGTGACACATATGTTCTTTCCCCCAAACAATGAAGTGTTCTGTGTGCTAACACCATAGCTTAAAAAAAAAAAAGTAAAACAAAAGTCTGCATTTTTATAAAACTTGATAAAAAAAGTATTTCAAACTGTACAGGCACCAGAAGTACACAGTTATCAAAAATGCACATAGGTCACTTGGCATCTCCAGCACCTTCAAGCTTTCTGCGCCTGGTCTGTTTTGGCGTCTCCATTTTCCGCAGGATTATTTGCATCCTTACCGGCGTCAGCCTTCCCTTTCTTCCCCTTGGGTACATTCTCTCCCTTCTTTGCAGGGGCCTTTTTAGGCTTGGGCTCTGGCTTTGGAGGCGCAGGTTTAGCAGATAACCTTGCAGATCTTCTCTGTGGCTCGTCCTTCACCTTGTCTTTCTTTCCTTTAGCATCCCCTTCGGCCTTTCTTTTGGGCATGGCGATGGTGGGGGACGTAGGCGCTGGATGCGGCGGGGGTTGGGGGAGAGACAGCGGTGCGTGGGTTTGGTCTGTCCGGGGGTCGCTCTCGCTGCTTCTTCACACTGCTCGGGCTCCGGGGGGTTTATAAAGTTTTTATAGCGCTGGGAGCCACGGACCGGTTAGACCACCTTAATGTTATTTGAAGTTAAGGTAACGATGCACTCCCAAAGAGATCTAGTGAAGATTAAATGATGTCATTGTTGTTATGCAATTGGCATATGGTTCCTAGAGCATGGTCTTTGCTTACAGCATGACACCTTCCTGCTTCTCCGGTCTTGCTCATGGCTGACTATCATGCTTATAATAGTTCCTATTATTGGTCTCCCAACTTCTAGCATCTAGCTCAGTCTGCTAAAGGCTCTGTCTGAGTTGGCTAACTGATAGGCAGAGAGGATGTTTTATTTTTTTAAAATAACTTATTTAATTTTATTTTATGTGCATTGGTGTAAGGGCGTCAGATCCCTTGCAATTGGAGTTACAAACAGTTGTGAACTGCCATGGGGGTGCTGGAAATTGAACCTGGATCCTTTGAAAGAGCAGACAATGCTCTTAACCACTGAGCCATCTCTCAGGCCCTGAGGATGGGTTTCTAGAAGAGAAGGAGGAAGAGGAGAAGGAGGAGGAGGAAGAAGACTAGAGTACATGTACTCTGAAGAAGAAAGAAGACACACAACATTGTGGTGTAGTGCTACCAGCTTCAAATCTAGCCTCAGCCACTTATCCTGATTCTGGGAAAGTCCTTGGGCCTTGTTATCCTTCAACATAAAATAGTTATAATTCTTGCCACAGGGTGGCTCTGAGATTCAAAGGAAATAACAGATGAGAAACCCCTTAGCAAATCACTGTATATGCACGAAGAAGTAACTATTTTACGGGCAGAGTTCTTCTTAGGAAGGGAATTCTGTTTAGAAAAATGGGTGGATATGGGTTTACCATATGGACAATGTCACCGACACTTTAGAGATGGGGAAATTCCTCTTGGCATAAGAGAGGAAGAGGAAAGGGAAGGGGAGAGGAAGAGAGGGAAGGAAGGTAGGGGAGGGGAGGAATGGGAGGAGAAGGGAGGGGAAGGTGGAGAAGAACCAGCAAAGAGGAAGAGTGAGGTGACAGAATGGAGGGGCCAGGAAGTGGTGAAGAGACCACTGAATCCCTCTGCTGTTGGATTAACCTGTGTGTGTTTTAAAAACCATGGTGCCCACTGTGCCCTTAGAGCTGTGCTTTTCTTCACAATGCAAATTTCTTCCTCCCCCACCCCGACAACATCCCTGAGTTTATCTCCTTTTTGGATCTATCTCCTCCTTGGGTCTATCCCCTCCTTGGATCTATCCACTCCTTGGGTCTATCCACTCCTTGGGTATGTCTGTTCAGCTCATTTTTGGAGAGCACTAGCCCTGTCATTTGGTGATTGGCACAAATTCTTTCCTTTATGTGCCTTATAGCTTCCCATAGCTGAAGAAGCGACAGATTAGAAAGCTTGGCTAACAGGCTCAAGATCCCACAAGTGTCTGGGATAGGAGGGAATTCAGTCAGGTCTAGCTTTAGACTCCATACTGTGTCACCTCATGTGTGCCTTAAGTTTGGAGCATCTCAAATCTTCCTGGCTTTGGCTTTCTTCTCTCTTTAAGAAGATGATAGACGAGGCGGAAATAGTCATAAAGTGCTTTGAGAGCCATTAAACAGACAACCCCACTGCAAAAGCGAGCTCTTATGACCACCACATGCTCTGTGTAAAAGCCCTGCTCAGTCCACCTTGCTCTGAGAAGCCAGAGGACCCTCTGTTTCATTTTCCCCCTCTAGCCAGATGCCAGCTCCCTTCCATCCTGTTTTCTCTTAGCAGACACTGAGCATGTGGGGCTCCAGTGAGGTGGCCTAGTGGAGGGGCATTTGCTGCAAAGCCTGATAACCGGAGTTCAGTTGTGGGAGCCCACATGGTGTGTAGCGAGAATTAAGTCTTGTAGAAGCCGAGCATGTGTGAATTCCCTAAAACTACCCAACTCTGGGGCCTGCAGAGGGCAGAATGCTTGCTACGGAAGTATGAGGACCTGAATGTAATCTCTAGCAGCCACATAAAAATGTGAGGTATGGTGTCTCAGTGGGCAAACCCCCTGTGTTGCCAAGCCTGACAGTGTGAGTTCAGGTCCCTGGTTCCACACGGTAGAAGGAGAGTCAACATCTGACTCCCACATGGGTGTTGTGGCACACACGTGTCTCCCGTAATAAATGAAAATGAAATAAAAAAGTCAGGCAGGGTGGTGTGCACCTGTAAACCCAGTGCTGGGGAAATGCAGGTAGGAAGATCCCTGGAGGTTGTGGGTTCACCACACCAGTCTAGGCAAACTGGTAAGCTTCAGGTTTGTTCTAAAACCGAAGCAAACCCAAACAAAAAATGTAGAAAGGCAATAAAGAAAGATTCTTGATCTAACCTCTGGCCAACCCCACAGACACAAAGATACATACATGCAGGCACACATGCACACATACAGGCACAGACAGACAGGCAGACACATACACACACAGGCATACACACAGAGACAGATAGACATATGTACATACAAGCACACATACATGCATAGACACACACACACAGAGACACACACCTACACACACACACACACCTATCTCTCCAAGTCAAGGCACCATGATCATCTCAAAGGAATTCCTTCTTCTCACCTTCTTCCAGCCCTTCCAAAGATAGGAACTGACATACCATAAAATGTGCAATGGCTCTTCAGAACAAAAGCCCCGCCCCTGACTTTTGCAGTGTTTGCCAATTTCCTCGGTGTAAATACTCCCACCATGTCTGATTCCCAGACTTCCTTCCTTGAAGATAATCAGAGTGAGCTGTGAAGTAGGAACATAAAGCATTTACTTTATACAGACTTCACAGCAGAAATAACCCCCGAAGGTGAGAGAGAAGTCAGATTTAACAAAATGATTAGGAAGCAACACTGTATCATATTTATATCTATCATCTGTCTGTCTGTCTATCTATTTATGTATTTAACTTGTGAGACAATTATCGGGCAGTATGTACAACATTTTATATCCATGGAATGGAGCCAAACACTGACTGAGACTGCAGGGTATACACAAGAAATCAGCTGGCAACAGAGTAGGAAAAAGACAAAGGAATGAAGCCTAAAGACATGGAACCCTTCCCTGGGATCTGTTGACCACAGCCAGAGCCAGGGCCGGATCACACAGTGGCAACAAGTTCCAGGACAGGAGGAAAGGAGTAGGGAGGACAGGGTGTGCTGGGCAGTGGGTTTAGGACCAGCTAAGTTGCTCTTGGTATTTACGTAAAGGTATCTGGCTCTATTTCTCAAAAACACACACAGAAAGAACTGGAGATGTGATCATTTGCTTTATGAGGAGTCGGATCTCTTCAAGCTAGAGTTACGGGCAATTGTAAGTCACCTGACTTGAGTGCTGGGAATCAGGTTTGGGTCCTTTGGAAAATGCGCTTTTAACTGATGAGTCAACTCCAGTCCCATAGTATTTTTCTTTCTTCCTTTCGTTTTTCGGTTTATTTTATTATTTTAAGTGCATGGGTGTTTTGCCTGCTTTATGTCTGTATGGCACGTGCACGCCCGCGGCCTGAGGTCAGAAGAAGACCTCAGCTCCCTGACAGAGTTACAGACTTGAGTTACAGATAGTTGTGAGCCACTATGTGGGTGCTGGGAATTGAACTCGCGTCCTCTACAAGAGAAACAGGTGTTCTTAATCTCTGAGCCACTCTCTAGCCCATAGTCTTTATTTTAAAATATGATTTACTTAGCTTTAGCTTTCACAACTTTAGATCTTTTAAAAACAACTGTTTTCCAACAACTCTTGAGCATTTAACATCTGGTATCCACAAGTCAAGATGTGGCAGCTCCAGACCACCCCTAAGGACCCCTAGTTGCACACGCAGACAGACAGGCTATAGCCTGGAAGCTGAGGCATGCTGCAGAAGGTGCCAAATGTCTCTTTGATATATATATATTCTAGAAACAAGAATCGCACAAGATATAGCACACTGAATTGAAAATGGTTATTTACTTCAGTCT
This sequence comes from Pachyuromys duprasi, assembly GCA_028658305.1. Taxonomy (NCBI): domain Eukaryota; kingdom Metazoa; phylum Chordata; class Mammalia; order Rodentia; family Muridae; genus Pachyuromys; species Pachyuromys duprasi. The sequence goes on along the minus strand of CM053746.1, from coordinate 23,489,534 downwards.
TAAAGATTCCTAAACTGGGAATGTTCATCCAGGTCTATCCCTTAACCAGAAACAAGAATCCGTCTGGGGCTGCTTTGTAGGACGTGGCATTAGTCAGAAGCATGTTGGGAAATGGGTGGCAGACTTGAACAGAATTTGTGAAGAGTTTTTTGTTGTTTAAAAAAATTTTCTTTTGAGATGGGGTTTCACTGTGTGGCCCCTGACTGGCCTGCAACTGGCTTTGTAAATGTGGCTCGCCTTGACCTCCCAGAGATCCATCTGTCTCTGCCTCTTGAGTGCTGGGACTAAAAGCATATGACACCACACCTGGCTGAGAAGGGTGTTTAATAAAGTCATGTTTACAAAACTACAGGCAGGGATTCAGAGAAGTCCCTAGAGAAGAAGCCAGCCAGAGCAGGAACCATTGGGCTGTTCTAGGCCTGAAGGAAGCAGAAGCCCCCAGGGGGAAGAGGGCTGCTCCCCTAGGAGCTGTGGTCATTGGTTAAGGAACACAGATTGTCAGCCTGAGGCCCAGCAGAGCAGGAACCTGCCACACAAAGAGCCAAGGCTGTGATCTCTGTGTCCCACTATCTGCCAGGGACCTTCTTCATGATATGAACATACTTTTCAGCTCCTCTCTAGGAACTTCAGGTAAAGCTACACTCTATTTTGTTTTTTGTTTTGTTTTTGAGACAGGGTCTCCCTCCCTCTGGCTGGCTTGGAACTCAATCTGTAGACCAGGCTGGCCTTGAGTTTACAGAGATCTGCCTGCTTCTGCCTCCCAGTGCTGGGGTTTAAGATGTGTACCATCATGCTTGCCTTCTCCCTTTCTAGTTTGGAGACAGGGTCTTGGAATGCATCTCAGGATCGGCTGGCCTGGAACCTGCTTTGTAGTGAGTGTGCTGAAGAAATACACAAGACAGTGAGTTTATCAATTTATTTACAACCAAGAGTGGAATGGTTGGGGTAGAAGGGACCCAAAGTGGCTCTGGAAGGGCAGAGATACCGTCCAGCTCATCTAAGTAGTAATTTCCCTCACAGCACCAAGACCAACCCTTCAAGAAAGGTAACTTTTGCACTGGTGAGATGTCACAGAGATTAAGGTGCGTGCTGCCAAGCCTGACATACCATGGTAGGAGAGACCCAGTTCTTGGGAATTGCCCTCTGACCTCCACGTTTGTCTTGGTATGTGTGTGAGCTGAATTTTAATATAGGTAATTTCCCTTCTTTCCTCTTTCCTGTCCCCCTGCCCTTCCCCACCCAACCTCTCTTTCCCTGCCTTTCTCCCACCTTTCCTTTTATTCCTTTTCTTTCTTTTCTCCCCTCTCTTTCTTTGTGTTTTTCATTATTTGTTGTAGGCTCTGGTCTCAAATTCCTAGGCTTAAGCAAAGCTCACGTCTTGGATTTCCAAGTGCTGGGACTACAAGCCTGAGCCACCATGTCTAGTTACAAAGTAACCTCTGATTCAGCAAATCTGCCCTCTGGGCTAAGGCCTCAGAAGCAGATGAAGGGATGCCCGTGGCCTATGGACAACCCTCTGTGTAACCAGGCCACACTCCAGAGCTGACTATCCCAAGCTCTAAGGGAGCCAAGGTTATAAGGAAGAGCAAAAGCCCTGGTCTTTCCTTTTCACTTCCTGCCTCTTATTCTTTTCCAAAATGCATTTCCTGTGCCATGCAGCCTTCCAGCAGCAAGCCGGAATTTAGTCCTCCAAGCCCCCTCTTCTCTCCCAAAGCCAAGGTGGGCTTGTGGAACACCTTCACTTAAAGCCAGGTCTCCCCTCCAGAGGAGATCCTTACGGAATATTCCTAATTCCCCACAGCCTCGTCTGCATGTGTCTTGGCCTTGTTTCCTTATTCCTATTCCTACATCCAGGATGCTGGGGGAAACCAATTATCTTCCCACAGGATGCTATGGGGCTCTGGCCACAACTGGGCTCCTTCTCCATTCCTAACACCTCCTGCCAATTGTTTGGAAGACATAGCTTTGGGAACTGCTCACAGCCTAAGACATCAGGTAACAGATGTGTGGAAGTGATGGTCACAAGGACAAAGGTCATGGTAAAGGTCCACTTCTAGACAGACAGAAGCCAGACGGGCCCCATTTCTGGAGAGTAGGAGCCCTCACTCACCTAGAACCAGGAAGCAGGTTAAGTTAAGCCTTAACCTCTTTACAGAATTAACTCAGAGATGCGAGAGGCTTGGGAAGGAAACCTGAGGCAGGAGGGAAGCAGCTGTGGCCTCTCTTCCTGGCTCTTTGGTCCATTGCCTGATGTAATAAGAAAGCCTGACCCTAGGAACGTCCCCACTAATTCTGCATGTGACACTGGTGTGACCCAGTGAGTAGCTGTGCGTGGTGTATGTGCACGGGGGTGGGGGGGTGGGGGGGAGGACCAATGCAAGCAGGAAGGTGAATCAAGAAGGCTTAGACACAATTCCTTCTTAGGGACCGAAAGACTCTGAGAGATGAGCTCTGAAACAGCAGTCACTAGGCCTTCAGAGGCTTCCTTCAGAGCCTGCCTTTGCCACCTCAACAGAGGGGACTTCCACATGCCCAACTAGGAAGCAGAGGCAGAGTGACTTGAAGATTCCCTGGGGGTGGTTTTACAAAACAGGCCTCCAAAGTCCAAGGTGTCCCTGGCAAAATGTTCCGAGGTCAGGGGACAGTCCCTCCTCCTGTTCCTGAGAGAAAACAGCAGCCGTGTGTGTTTTGGTTCTCTAGCTGGCAAGGTCCCAACCCATAGCATTCCCAGTGCTATTCAATAAGCACTTCGCATAAATGCACGGAGGCTGTGGAACAATTCACAGCTTACAGAGGACTCTTCAAAGGCATAACCACATTTAATTTTTACAACAAATCCCACAAGATAAAATGAGGCAGGTGCATTACCACTTTACAAACAGGAAATGAAGTTGAGGAGTGGGAGAGGTGGCTGTTCTTCCATAGGACCCGGGTTCAATTCCCAGCACCTACCCAGCAGCTCACAACTGTCTGTAGCTCCAATTCCAGGGGATCTGCCTCCCTCACACAGATATGCATGCAGCCAAAACACCAACGCACATAAAAATTAAATGGAATCATCATAATAAAAAAAGAAATGAAGTTGAAATAAGAGAAATAACTAGCTTTAGCTCACAAGATTCTCAGGCAAAAAGCAGACAGGATTAGAGTTCAGGTCTCCTGATCCTTACCCTCTCCTATGTCTGCCGTCTTCTTCAGGTACGTGTAGTGGCTACTCTGTCTATCTGTCTTAATTTCTTTTTTCTTTCTGATTTTTGTCTCCATAAGACATGGAGAGATAGCTCAGTAGCTAAGAGCACTGGCTGCCCTTACAGAGGACCGTGACTCAACCCTCAGCACCCACACGGTGGCTCACAACCATCTCTAACTCTAGTTTCAGGGGGTCGGATGCCTTCTTCTGGCCTCCCAGGGAAACAGGTATGCACAAGGCACACACACATATATATGCAGGCAAAATACACACACACACATTAAATAAACATATAAACTTAAAAATAATTAATTTTTTTTTTGTCTCCTGACAGACATGTGTCCACAGAACACAGGCTTTGTCTCTTTTGTTTACTAATGTTACCACAACAATTATAACAGTGTCTGACATAGTTTGGCATAGTTTGGGCTTAATAAAGTTAGGTTGAATGAGTGAATAAATGAGGCTGCATGCATGCTACCAGAAGGCAGGGCCCTAGCTTGGATTTCTTGGCATCTATCAAAACTGTTACTCGATAGGATAGTAAATGTGACTGGTAAGAAAAAAAAATGACTTAATATATCCATCGGATATGATGACTCAGAAAGCCACCACCTGCAAGGTGACATGTTCCAAGGAAAAGGGTCTCTAACACTGCTGCTACCAGAGCTCTCAGGACCGGTTCTCTTCTTAGCCCTTCTTGTTACCTTCAGCTGCCCCTCAGCCTCAGGGTGAAGACATTTGCCCAGAAGTCCAGGCTGCGTCATTTTGATTTAGAAAGAAGGTCCTCCAGAGCCCCGGAACAATGCCTTGTATCTCCTCATGCCCCCAACGCCACCAGAAATCATTAAATGGTTTGTTTCTCTTGGCAGCCCCCCAGCCAACGGTTCCCCATGTGTGTGTTGCTTTCTTCAATTTTCCCCTCTACAAAATCTGGTCATGTTTAATAACAATAAATCAGAGAAGAGATCGCAGCCTGGAAGAAAAGTCTGGGCAGCCAGTGTTTCCACATCTGGGGCCCATTCGGGTCGAAGTGATGACAATGTCTAATAAATGTTAATGGAGAGCCTCCTCAGATTCATACACTCCAGCCATAATTTACCCTGTCTTCGTGCCAGATGACCTTTTGAACATCCAGAATACACCCATCATAGCACCGGCTACAGCCCGGGATTACTTCCTGCATACGAAGTGGGAGAAAACAGGGCTTGTTGCTAGCGTTTATTGAGCGCCATTCTTCCCGCCCTGGGTTTTTCTTCAAAGCCTCTCACAAAGCCTTCAGGGTCCCTTCACCTACACCCAAGTGGCCAGAGGCGTGGAGTCTGAGGGGAGGGGTCTCCTTGGCATTGGTCCCAAAAGCGGCGACAGAGCTGGACATCCAAACTGGTCCTTCTCTTGTCTCCTAAGAGCCTCTGTGGACCCTCCTTGTCCTCTGCTCTCCACCAGCCATGCTTACTCACTTCCCCCCTTCCAGCTCGGCAGTCTGCAAGGTTGGCTTGGGTCTTTGGCTTTTCTTTTCCTGCGGCTGTCACCTCTATCCGCCCCAAAAGCCTCTTCCGGCTCCCCAGCTCCAGCTCCCCTCTCAAGATGCTGGGCACTTTGATTAGATGCCAGCCGGTACCCAACAGTCTCCTTGTCTAAATCAACACATTGCCTCTCTTGAATGCGACTGGCCTCTGCCCTAACTTCGGGATCTTGTAAGATATTCCTCTTCCTCCTCTTCTTCCCCTTCCTCCTCCCCTCCCATGTGTCTCCCTCTCTGCACTGAGAAGCAAATCCTGGTCCTTGTACAGGCTAGGCAAATGCTCTGTCACTGAGCTACACCCTCAGCCTAGAGTATGTCTGTATTGAGACGGGGTCTCTTTATATAGGTCGGTTGGATTGGAGCTCTCGATGTAGGCCAGGTTGGCCTTGGGCTCAGGAAGATCCATCTGCCTCTGCTTCCTGAATGCTACACTTAAAGCACGGGCCACCGCATCCAGCTAGCTTTCTTTCTCTTTCAATACAGAATCACAAATCATAGAAATGCCTCAACACCCCTCCCCTTTCACCTACCTCCCTTCCCATCAAATGTATGATTATTGAATTTTCTATCATAATCTTTTTTGGGGGGGTGGGTGGGATGGGGACAGGGTTTCTTTGTGTGACAGAGACCTGGCTTGTCCCATAACCTGACTTGTAGACCAAGCTGGCCTGGAACTCACAGAGACCTACCTGCCTCTGCCTCCAAATGCTGGGATTAAAGGCGTGGGCTACGGTGCCCGACTTCATGATGTACTTTTAACTCCCACTGGCACCCTACACTTCAGGCCTCTCCCCCTTCGTTACGAAATTGCCTTCCAGCTAGTCTGTCTCTGTTAAACCAACCCTTGAACGCAACAATCATATACACCCTCGTGAGACACTGTGTCTCCCGACCTCTACCCCTGCCTGCTGTATATCCCAGGTTGGCCTGTGAGGGGGCATACACAGTGGCCTTAGTTACTTTTATATTGCTGTGACGAGATACCAAGACCAAGCCGATTTATAGAAAGAAAGCATTTAATTGGGGTTTGTTTATAGTCTCAGAGGGTGAGTCCATCCATGACCATCATGGCAGAGAGCGGGGCAGGGACGTTTAGCACGAGAGCAGTAGCTGGGATCTTACATCTGATTGAAAAGTTCAAGGCAGAAAGTAAGGGACTGGGCCCTGGTGTGGATTTTTGAAACCTCAAAGCCCACTCCCAATGACACACCTCCTTCAACGAGGCTGCACCTCCTAATCCTTCCCAAAACAGTTTCACCAGCTGGGGACCAAGTATTCAAATATGCAAGCTTATGGGGACCATTCTCATTCAAAGGACCATACACACATACACACGTTTGTATACTTTTATTTTATGTGTGTATTTTGGCTGCATGTACATCTGTGTACCATACGTGCATCTGGTGCCCTCAGAGACCAGAAGAAGGAATCAGGTACTTCTGGGCTTTCATGACCTGCTTGAGGTTTAAATAAGACACAGGACTTCAATATAGTTTAAAGCTGTTGGCCTTTAGCTGGGGCAGTCTCTCAGCTAGCTCGTCCAAATTTATCCTAACTTCTCCACCATCTCCTGTTCCTGTGCGGTTCTCACTACCCGCTTACAGCTCCGGTCTATCCTTCTGCCTGTCTCTTTGAGTCCTTCATGTCTCCCCATGTCCTGCCCCCGTACTTCCTGCCTCCGTCCTGGGCTACTAGCTCTTTATTATACAAAAACTGTTTTTCAGTCTGAGTCAATCAGCAGCAAGACAATAGCTGCCCGACCTTGATCTTTTGGGCATGTGAGGAAGAACAAACAGTTGCAGATAGAAAAATTGCGATGGGCCATAGAAATTACAATACTAAAATCCTGCCAGCACTCAGCTCTCTGTTCAGCATTAACAATTGAAAATACAGGGACACACCTCTCAAAGTAAGGAAAGTCACCCCAACAAGCAGGAAACTTAGAAACTGGAGTTGTGGATGGTTGTGAATGGCTGTGTTGGTGCTGGGAATAGAACTTGGGTCCTCTAGAAGAGCAGCAAGTACTCTTAATTAGTGATCATTCTAGCCAGTCCCTGTTGTTTTGATACAGGATCTAACGTAGTCTAAGCTGGGCCTAGGACTTGCTATGTAAATGAGGATGAACTGGCCTTAAATGTTACTATTTATTTAAAAATGATGTCACACATAAAACAGGTATTATATGAAAAAGATTTATTGGGTGGGGTTGGAGAGATAGAAGGGAAAAAGAAAGAGAGAGAGACATGTGGGGACCCCCAGGACAGAAAGTGAGGTGCAGAGAACAAGAGAGGAAAGTAAGAGAGAGGCAGAGTGACAGGTTGGTCCTTCCATAGCTTGTGCAAGTGCAGCTGGACTGCATCTGCCACACATCTGGTCGGTGACACATGATGACATCATAGGTTACTAAACAGCCCAGAAGCAGGCAGCCTAGCTGCTAACACTAAAACACTGTTTTTTGTTGTTATTGTGTGGTTTTGCCTTAGTTAGGGTTTCTATTGTTGCCATGAAACACCACGACCAAAAAGCAAGTTGGGGAGAAAAGGGTTTATTTGGCTTATGCTTTCATATCGCTGTACATTATTGAAGGAAATCACAACAGGAACTCAAACAGGGCAGGAAGCTGGAAGCAGGAGCTGATGCAGAGGCCATGGAGGGGTGCTGCTTACTGGCTTGTTCCCCATGGTTTGTTCATCCTGCTTTCTTATAGAACCCAGGACTGCCAGCCCAGGAATGGCACCACCACAATGGGCTGCTTCCTCCACCCTCCACATTGATCACTAATTGAGAAAATGCCTTACAGCTGGATCTCATAGAGGCATTTCCTCAACTGAGGCTCCTTCCTCTCTGACGTCTCTAGCTTGTATCAAACTGACACAAAACCAGCCACTACATTTTTGTTTGTTTTTGTTACAAGGTCTCCCTGTGTATTCCTGGCTGGCCTTGAACTTGCTAAGTCCACCAGGCTGACCTTGAACTCATAGAGATCTGTTAAGCTGCTGGCTTGGTTGTATCCCTCCCTAGCGCAAAGGTCTTGAGTGGCCTCTCCCTGACTTTATTCTTCAATGTTTTACATAATTAGATATCACTCTTGCAAATTACAACAAGTGCTGAACATGCATGTCCACTCAAATCCAGACACTGAAACCCTGGTCCCTAGGGGAACAGTGTTAGGAGACCGGACCTTTGGGAGGTGATTTGATCTTGAAGACAGAGCCTTTCTGAAAGGTTTTCAGCATCCTTATGAAAGAGGCTTCCAAGAGCTAACTCATCCTTTCTACCATGGGAGCCTGTGAGCACGCAAGCTAGAAGATGAGCACCATTTGGGGGGGAAGCAAGCCCCCTTCAGACACCTCAGGCTCTGGGTCTTGAACCTTATCAGCCATCTAGTTAGCAGTGTGTAGCTGCAGAAGGGCAGCTGACATTCACACAGGCCTGAGGCTAGACGTGTAATAGAGTCCAGCTCATCCCCTCACCTGGCTTATTGACATACCCTTATCACCTATTTGGCATTTGCATTGAGCAATGACACAACGACACAAAGGTAAGTGACCAATGTCCTGTCCCATTGGAAATATTTTTCTAGTGGGCAAAACACACAAACAAACACATAAATAAAAAAATTTTCTGTGAGTTTAAGGCCTGCCCGGTGCAGAAAACTGAAGAACAAGGGAACAAGAGCGCTGGGGTCAGATTCTCAACTCTCCTCTCACCTCTTACTTTTTTAATTGAAACAAAAAAAGTGTGTGTGTGTGTGTTGGTGCTCTACGAGGCCAGAAGATGTCGGATTCCCTGGAGCTGGAGTTATAGGTGGTTGTGAGCCACCTCGTGTGGGTGCTGGGACCCCACACTGTCATCCCCATGCCCTCAACTGCTTTCTACATCTCTGATTCTGCTCGAACCCACCGTCTATTAGGCTAAAGGAATCTATTAGAGCCGATGACACTTTGTAGACAAACGATTCTCTGAGAGCATCTTTATTCTATTGGCTCAAACAGACATCAAGTAAACCTGGTATATTTCTTGGACATTTCCTTTAAAAAAATTTTTTGAGACAGCATCTTTAATATAGTGTGGTCTCTAACTCCCTATTACAACAGCAGATGACCCTGAATTTTATATCATCCTGTTCCTATCTCCCATGTGCTGAGATTACAGGTGTGCACCACCTGTAATCTCAGGTCCAGGTTTCCTGTGGTACTGGGTTTTCATGTGTTCTGGGCAAACACTGTACCAAATGAGCTATGTCCTGGACCACTTCCGCATGTTCGGAACAAAGCATTCATTCTAGCGATCCCCTCCCATTTGAGCCACAGATTAAAGAATGTGTGACTTAGGTTAGGTGCAGTGAAAACACTCCCTCACAAAAGAGCAGTAGAGCATGTGCTTGAAGAAGTGTGTTAGTCAACGTTAGTGCAAACGAGGCTGCTTAACATATATACCGAGCTCTCAGAGGCTTGCAACATTATCTCTTGCTCACACACAGGTGGACTGGTTGCAGCGAATCCTCGCCACATCGTGAATCTTGTCTGTGTCTATTCTATGTAGTTTCTCATTCGGGGACTCAAGATGAAAAGGCAGGGGAAGGCTGCCGTCACAGAAAAGGGTAGAACGGCAAGACGCCAAAGGAAGCCAAACCTTTAGCGGTGTAAACCTCTGCTCACATTCCATTGGTCAGAGGAAGTCACGTGGCCAGGCCCCTCACCAGCGGACTGAGGATATTTTCTTGCCCCCACGGAGGGGCATAGTAGCGAGTGAATGCTTGCTGAACAACGCATTTCACCACAGGGAGCTTCTGGAATTTTCTTCACAAGTGGCCTTTACAAATAGAAGATGTTGTTATCTATTTGGGTTCCTCTGGGTACCATATCACCTGAAGGAAGAACGGAAGACATGACTTCTTAAAGATGCCTATTTTGGTACAAGGGCCATGTAATTTGTGTTTGATATCTGGTTGCCACTGAAGTCCCTTTTTCCTTTTCCACCAGAGCTGTGCCAGGGGGGTGATTTACTAGCTAGGGCTTAATATCAGAGTCTCTGTGTGATTGTATACAAGTGACAGTCGCACAGCAAACATAAATACGGAAGAGGCTCTGATACCATCGGGGAACGGTATTCCTGCCATCAGGCCAGGTCTGTCTGCCACCACAGTGCAGTTAACTCCGGAATGAAATTGGAAAGCTAACTGACGGTCAGGGGGGACCAGGAAGATTTTCATTTGTAACGGAGACAGGCAGGGCATGGTGAAACCTAAGACAACAAACAGGTCCTGGGCCACAGTCTGGATAAATGTGTAGGCCTTTGGATTTGAATGTACTCAAATGGAGAGGCACCGGGTAGGCACATGGGTAAATTAGTACTGATTCCAAGATTTCACGAGCAGTACCCTTTTCGTCCCCCCCACACACACACTACCTTCTCCCATCTGTCTACGCCAAGGAACTTGCCCCTTCCTCTCCCCAAATATCCACCATCAAGAACTCTTTAAGGAGATGTCATTTAAAGAGAAGTCCCCAGACTGGAGTGGCTGGTCTCAGGTGACAGATACTATTGAGAACTGCATAGCTTCTTCTCCATACTTGCTGAGCCCAAGTTGCTGGTGATGAGAGGGAGGTTAACTGTCCCCAGGAACTGTTTGTGTAAACTCTTCAGGGGATAATTTATACACACACATTGTTATTGGAGGACGTTATGATCCTGACTCGGTGGGCCATGGCGGGGAAAGATTAAAATGGGAGAGTGGGCTGGAAGAAACAGAGAGGGACTGGGTGGGAATTTGTAGACCTGGGTTCCAAGGCTCTTTCCTGCTCTAAGGGACAGTGTGTCAAGACTCAGTCCCTTATTCCCTTGCCTTCTGTAAACTGAAGATGACAGCTATGCAATCTCTCCACATGCTGGCCCCTTTTAAAATTAAGTAAGAGTATATTTACTTTAGCAGTGGTTTCTTTTCTCTCCAAGTGAGTAAAGGGAGACCCCCAAGCTGCAGAATGGAGGGCCCATGAGCTGAGTAGTTGGCTCGAAGGGCCCTTGTGAACCATCGGTGGAATCAGGTCTGGCTCTTTCCATCCCTCACACACTTCTCAAGGTGTTGCTTTGAGGGTAACCAGCTCTGAACCAGGGGCTGAAATCTCTGCCTCCGGCTTCTTACTCGTGTGACTTGGGACAAGCCATTCTCCTGGAGCTGTAACTTTCTATTTACTAAAAAGAAAATGACGATAAAACCTATCTGATAAGGTTACTGGCGATTTTAAAAGGTTCAGTATGTGTGTGTCAAGCGGTGTCTGGCTCGATAGAAGCATCGGATCAAGGTCGGGTCTGGCACCTGAAGGAGGCGCGACCACAGCAGAGCGCAGACGGCAAATCCCCCTCTCTCCTATAGGAGGCGCCTCTCCTTGTTGAGCTGACTACCTGCGTCTGGCAAGTCTGAGAAAACCGAGAAAGTTTCTTTGCATCTCTTGCTCTGCCTAGTATTGCTAGAACCGGACTCCCGCAGTCTCCCGAAGCTTGTGCCCAGGACGGCCAGGCTTTGGGATGCCGACTTCCTAAATGACGTGGTATCCCTTCCCTGTTCCCAGGCGCGTGCCACCCAGGAGGACTGGCCTGGGCGGGTTCCCCAACCAGCCCTTGAGGTAGGGAGTTTCCTTTCTGCTAGGTTAAAATGACAAATTGGTACATGAGCGGTTAATGAAAGATGCTGGAAACGTCCGTGGAGATCAGAAAAATCGCCTCTCTGAGCTGACAGCCGGGCCATCTGCATTCCTGCATTTCTATTAATTCCTTAACAGCAAACGACAGGCGCGCCTAGAGGGTTAACAGCTTAATTTAATCTCCGAGATTCCTTCCTGGAGCACTGAGAATTAGAAAGGCATTTTACTAACCGTTATCCGCACACCTGGTTTTTCCCCTCTTGACGCTCTTGATGTGTCTTCGGGACCACTCACACCCATCGAACACAGAGACTCCAAATACCCCCCACAAGTCACCCTCGGGCTCCCTGGACTCCCAGATGAGGCTCCTAGTTTCTCAACACTCTAAATGTTGGTTTGCGTCATTTCCCTTGGGGTTTTCCCTATTGGGAGCGAATATCCTTTCCCAAGCCAGAAAAACAAGAGCTTTTGATTTTTGTTTATTCATTAACATGCATGTGTGCGCGAACACACATAAGAGCCATAGCCTGCTTGTGGGGGCTACAACTTCATGGGGTTATTTCTCGACTTCCACCTTTTACATGGGTTCTGGGCGTGAAACTCAGGTCACCAGTTTTTTTGTGGCAAATATCTTTATCAGATGAGGTATCTGGCCATTAAATCAGGCTTTGGGTCCCTAGCCAAGCATGAACTATTATTTGCAGACGTTATTTCTAATGTCAATCCTTTCAGTTGAAGAAGAGCAGGGCCTGCAAATGGTAAGCAGCTTGTAAGACTGTCTATCCAGCTAACGTCAAGGCCCTTAAATAGGACTCAGGTCTTCTCACGCCTGGACAAATACTTGTTCCATCATAGGCAAAGAAGTTCATCTTCTGTCTTGCATCTTTCGTGACTTAACTCCCGTCAATCAGTGGCTTGTAGGGGTGGCCTAGGGCTCTGTTGGCTTCTTAGGTTGTGTGCCCTGGCTTAGTAGGAAAGGCCTCAGGGACCATTAGAAGATGCTTTCCAGGCACAGGGAAAGAGCAAAGGTATTTGCTGTCTGGGCATTTTCAGTGGGTTTCCTTTGGGTTAGGCATTTAAAGACTCTATTAAAATGGAAATGTTATCTTAGAGGAGTAACACATTAAGCCATTATCTGTCATTAACACCTGGCAAGAACATATTTAAGATTAGTCTGCTGGTTGCCCAGCAGGCCCCTTAGGGAATGGGAACCCTAGCCTGGATAGAGGCCTAGGAAAGGGCCCAGGGTCTCACCCTGAAGAAGTGTAATGTTTGTAGAGAAGGAGCAAAGGTGCCAGGTGCTTTTACTGTTGCTCCTCATAGAACACACTAGAATCAGTCATTTTACAATCTGGTCTAACAGGTTATGTATACTTACAATCCCAGGTTCTTGTATAAATAATAGTTTTCTTTAAAAATATATCAAAGTTCAGAGGTAGGAAGGAAGATACTTAAAACCTCAACAAACATTACACATAAAGGAAGGTGTGTAGAAGTTGTATTTTGATTCATCAGTTCAAAAATAGTGTAATAGGCCAGGCTAATTTTTTTCTGTTTTTTGTTTGTTTTCTCTTTTTTTGTGCTGGTTTTGAGCTTTCAGGCTCGTTGCTGCATGGTTGCCATAGTTGATGTTTTGTTTGTTTGTTTGTTTTTCCAAGTTTTTTTCCTAATTATTTTAAAGACATGCTTCCTTTGTTGCCTGAGCTGTCTGGAAACTCATGATCTTTCTGCCTCAGCCCCCCAAAAGATGGAATTACAGGTGTGCACGGCCACATCAAATGAAAATCACTTCTTTCTTGTTTGTTTGTTTTTCAAAACAGGGTATCTTTGTATAGCCCTGGCTGTCCTGGACCTCAATCCGTAGACCAGGCTGGCCTCTACATCACAGAAATCCTCCTGTTTCTGCCTCCTGAGTGCTGGGATTAAAACTGTCTGCCGGGGCTGGAGAGATGGCTCAGCAGTTAAGAGCACTGTTTGCTCTTCCAAAGGTCATGAGTTCAATTCCTGGCGACCACATGGTGGCTCACAACCATCTATAATGTGAACTGATTCCCTCTTCTGGCAGATGTAAATGCAGATAGAACACTCATATACATAAAATAAATAAATCTTAAAAAAAAAACTGTCTGCCACCTCCCTAACCTCCCCCTTTCCCCCCTCCTGCCTGAAAACACTTCTTACGCAATTGCTTCCATAGACAGGAACATCATGCTTATTTTATTCCTTTGACCAGAAGGACCAGCCAGTACCTTTTCTAACTCCTCAGTGGCCAGAAACTGAGTCATGTGACCACCTTTATTTGCAAGGGTGTCTCATCAAGCAAGAGCCTAAAGTTTTCAGCCTCTGTAAGAGCTGTATTTGACAAGCAGTAAGAATAACTGATAAGACGTGGGCCACAAATACTCACAAAAGCTAAGGCCTTAAACGTATCTGTCCCTTTATATTCTGCTTCCTTTACCAGCCAGAGCCATTTCCTTCATGTCTGTGGTTCTAGCTCCTGAGACCACATCCTCCCACCTAGGCAGGAAATATAAACGAAGATCAGGGGCCATTGGGATGTGTTTTGTTAACTTGTGCTGTGAGTATAAAGGTCTTTCCAAACAGCGGACTGTTCGTCTGGGCTGTTGTTTCTCCACACTCATCTTGTTAACTAACCTCTTGGCGTATCAATCGCCATCATACCCCTGGACAAGAGAGACCACCCATCCTACAGCATCTGTCTTCACCGCACAGATCCCCAGACTGCAGGTGTTTGTTTGTGCTTGTCATCTGCCGAGTGCTCTGGTGACCCTGTGTCCCTGACAGGCAAACTGAACTCTGGTGCAGGAAGGTGGGGGTTGGGAAGCCTGAGTACAGCCAGAGGGCTGAACACATAAGGAAAAACCCAACTACATAGGTGATGAGGGTCTGCCAAGTAAAGGAACCATCCATTAACTTAATTCTATCGAATTGGATCCTGGCAAAATTTGGCATTAAAAAAATAGCTTTTGGTGGATGGGTTAATGCTCTTAATACATACAGAGCTCTTATAGATCTAGAAGAGATGTAAGAAGAACATAAATCCTCCCAAAAAGGAAATGAGGAAGATATAGAACAAGTGCAGAAATAAAAACATATGAATACATATGAAAGGCCAGTAGATGAATCTTTTAAAAAGAAGTATTAATTAAGACAATATACCAAATCTGTCAGGTTGTCAAGATTTTAGAAGGTTCTAAAAAATAATATCTAACAAATTCCAGAAGATTCATTAGTAATTGGTAGCCTTCTCATTGTTCTATTTTATGTGCATGCTTCTTTTCCATTTATGTATGTCTGTGCACAACCTGTGTACCCTCTACCCACAGACGCCAAAAGAGGGTATCAGATCATCTTGAACTAGATATATCAACGGTTGTGAGCTACCATGTTCTGGGAATTGAACTCCAATTCTTCTTTCTCCTCCTCTTCTTCCTCCTCCTCTTCTTCCTTCTCTTTTTCTTCTTCTTTTTGGCTTTTAGAGACAGGGTTTCTCTGTGTAGCCCTGGCTATCCTGGAACTAACTCTGTAGACCAGGCTGGCTTCGAACTTAGAAATCCGCCTGCCTCTGCCTCCCAAATGCTGGGATTAAAGGCGTGCAAGCAGCCAGCGCTTCCAACCTATGAGTCAGCTCTCCAGCTCTGCTGTCTCATTGTTTTTTACATGATTTTCTGTACTGCAGGGGTTGAACAGTCACATTCTATATTCCCGGGCTTCCATGTAGCCAGGATCCTGAATATAAACTGGGATCTGATAATTAAGTTCACTTTCTTGAAATTTAGTGGCGCTGTCTGCAGCTGTCCGGATGTCTTTGCCAAACGGCCTTTTTACATTCTGAGCTCTTCGGCAAACAATGGGCTCCACGTCTAGGGTGATTGGGAAAAGTTCAAAGCAAGGGCCCCACCATCAGCTTGCGGAAATGAAGCATTTTAGTTTCATCTCTGGCTCTCGCTCCCTGGCCTTGAACAACAGCCAGCCCAGTCATGGAATCCTCAGCTTCCTCACCTGCTCAGTGAATAAAATGATTTATCCGATGAATCCTTCCATCTCCCACAGATTAGATCCATGCTAAACAAATACAGAGCTACTCTCTTTTAGCAAAGTCTGTCATCTGTGCAGCCCAAATGCCTGTAGCAGACAAAAGTTCATCTCTTTGACTAACTCACTGAACCATGGAGGAGACCACACACCCAGTTGTTGAGGCTGCTGTTTTTCTTCAGTGTTGGGGAGGGAGCCCCAGGGCTCATACACGATGACCAAGTGCTCTTCCAGGGAGCAGCAGCATCCTCAGCCCCCAGTGTTAGTACCGAAATGCTTGCAATTTAAGCTCCGTGATTCTTAGACATGGCGGCAGGTGACGTTGCCTTAGAAGTCTTCAGATATAGGCCTTCAGAGCTGCCCTGCTTACCGTTTCCCAACTTCTGACTACTCTGAATGCCTGCATAATGTGTTCACTATTTTTTGGGGGAAAAATGGCTCTATTAGGCCAAGGAACTGTTTCTCATTCAAGAGAAAAGCCGCTTTTAAGAGAATCACATCACTGTATTAACCCTGGGTGACCTCATCATTACATACAATGTTAGCTATCTAGAGATGATCAGTTTGGAGAAAGAGCAGATCTGGAGGAGAGACGGAGCCTAGAACTGACAAAATTTAAAGAGTTCCCAATAAGGTTAAGACTAAGGTAGAGCCCACTGATAAACTGGAAGCAGCATTCATTCATTCACTCACTCAAACGACAAACATCCATCACGCCCATATAATATGCTTGCCACTATGTTATGTGTTATGGACACAGAGAAGAATAACAGTTAGTTTCGGTTTTTATAGCTGATCTGATGTTGTTGGGGAGGGAGAGGACTATATGAAACATTGCCAAGAAAGTAATGTTCATGCATACATAGTATAGACACACAGACAGAGGCATTCATTTACATGCCACACACATCTTTACTGGATGCGGTCATTCTTCCCAGAGATGTCAACAAACTTCATGAAGGTAGTATTGCTTTCTTTCCTGGGGGAAGAAGAGGGAGCTGTTAGTGGCAGGAGCTACCTCATGCTCTTTTATTAGGATCAGACTTATTGGAGGAGGGCCAGGAAGTTGCCTTATTTCCCTTTAACTTAAATTTTAAAATATTGTTGTATGTGTGCATGTTGTGTCTGTGACCAGCAGCCAAGTCCTGGGTATCCAGCAGTGAATTCTTCAGGGAACTGGGGGTGAGGGGGGAGCCTGTCCTTCCCCAGAATGAATGACCACAGGAGGTCATCTCGGAAGAATGGAATGAGAGAGCCGGCAAGTCTTTATTTTGTGAATCAAGGACCTTATAAACCTTTGGGCAGTGATGGGTTTGGGGGTGAATGTGTTTGGTCTGCTGGGGTTAGGTGGTGCCAGGAATACTTCATTTACATGAAATAGTGCCTATCATGAAGGGGAGGGATACAGTAATTAGTTATCCTATGGGTGGAGAAGAATTCGAGTTATGGTTAAAGGTCATTGGTTGAAAGGCAAGACACTAAGACATCTCATTAGCATAGGGTGGGTGTTTCCGGGAATCCCCAGGTGTACACTGGATGGGTTTTTTTTTTTTTTTTATAAAGAAAGGGAATCCGGTCTGCGATTTTCCCTGAGGGCTATGTGACTCTCCTCAGAGGCTCTGAGGTTTCCCCTGATCAGGAGAGAAGGGAACCCAGCAGAGGAAGGGAATCTGTCATTTTTGCACCAAGCTCAGGGGCTATTTGGTATTTCCAGACTTGGACCTTACCAGCAAGGTCCAACAATGCCTGGTGACTATGGAGGTTGGAGAAGTGTGTCAGATCCCCTGGGAGTGGAGTCACACAGATGGTTGTGAATCACTGTTGCACAGGTGCTGGCCACCGAACCCGGGTCCTCTACAAGAAGGGAGAGTTCTCTTAACTGCTGGCGGCTCCCATTTCATGATAAGAGGCATGAAGTGCTTTCTCTGTGATTGGACAATGAGGCAAAATAAATTCAAACATGAACCAGAGGCAGAGTTCCATTTGACTCCTCCAGCCATTGGCAGACAAGTGGCCTACCTAGCAATATGGACACAGCAGCTTTCGGAAAGGCCGTGGAGGCTGAGAGCCTATATCTTGTTATCACACTCTGTGCCTTTGGATCCTGACTCTGTATCTTTTGGGGGTGAGGGGACACTACAGACATCCCTGGTCTCATCTTTCTTATTCACAGAAAATGGGAGGCCGGTAGTCTCCAACCCTCAGAGCTGAAGGGTGAACTGAAAACGCTCGGCAAGTTCTCAGCAGTGGTGAGAGCTACCCTGCATTTCCTGAGATGCGTTCTATGAAACAGAGACTACCCAATATGGGGGGAGAGCCCAGGAATTCTGAAAACTCTAGTTCAGTCTTTTACTTCAGTGACCAAACTGGCAGCTTCTCCGTGGCGGTTTTCCAGGAATCTCGACAATCATTTTTTATGATCTCCTTGCCGGCCTCACACTCCTGTTCAATTCTTTTGTGTTTATGGCCCGTGCTCAGAACATCCAGAGCAGGAAAATCTGGACGTGTCACACAGCTGCTCCTAAGGTTTCTTATCTACATCACAAAAATAAACGTGCATTTTAAAGGAGAATCGGCTTTTATGGTGTTCTTTTCCTATGTACATCCAGAATAGAATGCAGGATATAAAAATTTATGATACATACACCTCAGACTCATTGAATTATGTAGATGGAAATGACCTGACTTTGTTGTAGCGGCCTTATTGCTTTAAAAGTCTTAGATTTCTTTTCTGATTTTTTGTTTGTTTATTTGTTTGTTTTTGGTTTTTTGAGACAAGGTTTCTCTGTGTAACAGAGTCCCAAGCCCTGGCTGTCCTGGACTTGTTCTGTAGATCAGGCTCGCCTCAAACTCTGCCTGCCAAGTGCTAAGTCTTAGATTTCTAAGGTGCCTAATACAAATCAAAACAGAGCCGCTCTGATGAGGCCAGGGATGGAGACGTGGACCACTCACCCTTATGTCCCCTCGTCCTGTCCCTGAAGTAATTCAGAGCACCTCTATGAATGCTGCCTCTTCTAGGAACATAAATTTTCATACTACTGATCCCTCCAACAATCTCACCTTGTACATTTCTTTGTATAAGTCCTGGCACTTCATATTTCTATTGATTTAGCTGTCTTATTTTCTTTTTTTAAATTACAGGTCTCTGGAGGGCAGGAACTTTGTTTAAATAAAAAATTTTAAAGTGAACTTACCTTGCCTATGAGTACTTAAGGCCTTGTTAAAAATGCTCCTGTTATTGCCAGAAATGATCAGGGACTTTAATTATATATAAACATCCTTTATTGAATCTCTGAAAACTGACTTCGTAGAACCATGGGATTCTCAGCTTGAAGGGACCTTGGAGAACATGTGCTTTAATGTCTCTAATTTTCTGGATGTGGAGACCAGGGCCCAGATAAGTGATTAGGTTGATGTCATGTACTGAGGTAATGGAGATACCAGGACAAGAGTGCTGGATCCTGTTTCCCAGCTTAGGGCTGTCTCTGATAACTTCAAACAGGAGGCTACACTTCCATAGCTAGAATATCACGGATTTATATTTCTGAGAAAAGCACTTCAACTACCCATAAATCTTTTTCTCTCTCATCATCATCAGATGAGAATTGTTATTGGAATCCAGGCGCTCTGTTTTATTAGCTGTAACTTTTTAAATTATTAAATTAAAAGGTACTGACGTGAAGAGGTGTCCGTAATACGTTAAATGAAATACAGCTGTTGTTCACTTAAAGCTTTGGGCAATTTCCTGAGGGTTAGTGGGACGTATTTTTCTCTGATGGCTCTTAACTTTATTATTTCATGAACCACCAAGTCTGTTCATAGTGTGATAACTGCATGTAATTCATACAAGATGATACTAACCGTTTATATCACAGCTCAAAGATTTTTTTGTTTGTTTGTTTTGAGACAAGCCTTTTCTCTGTAGCCCTGGCTGTCCTAGACTCACTTTGTAGACGAGGCTGGCCTCGAACTCACAGAGATCCACTTGACTCTGCCTCCCAAGCGCTGGGATTAAAGGCGTGCGCCACCAAGCTGGGTGAAGAGATTTTTATTTTTTATTTTTTCCATTTATTTGTTTGTTTACTCACTTTACAGCCTGATCCTAGCCCCCTCTCTCCTCCCAGACCCAGAAAGACACGAATGGTATGTGCTCATTTATAAGGGGATATTCGCAAAAAAAAAAAGTACAAGATAACCATGCTGCAATCCACAGACCCAAAGAATCCAAAGAGAGCTCAAGGGAGGATGCTTGGATCTCACTCAGAAGAGGGAACAAAATAGATATCTGAAGTAAAAGGAGGGAACTGGGTGGGAGAGGGTGTGGGGAGGGTAACGGGGGGGGGACACCTGTGGGGAGGGGGACCAGGGAGTAGTGGGGAGGGCTCTAGAGAGACTGGAAGTCAGTGGGGAGGGGCCTCTCTGGGACAGGGGAAGCTCCCAGGAGTCTATAGAGGTGACCCTAGGTGAGATTACTAAACAGCAAGGATTAAGGAGCCTGAAGTCACCACCTCCTGTAGCCTGGTGAGACATCCAACAGAGAGGGGGATACTAACCCACTCACAAAACCTTCCACCCAAAATGGGTATTGTCTACAAGAAGTACAGGGATAAAGATGGAGGGAACGGCAAACCAACGACTAGTTCAGCTTGAGACCTTCCCCACAGGAGAGAGCCAACCCCTGTCACTGTTAATGATACTTCTGCTGTGCTTGCAGACAGGAGCCTAGCATAACTGTCTTCTGAGAGGCTTCATCCAGCAGCTGATGGAAACAGATGCAGACACCCACAGCCAAACAATCAACTGGCAGAGTTTTAAATGTACATTGCCCTGTTTTGTTTTAAACTACTGTATACTATCACATGGTATATGTAAATCATTTATTCACTTAGTCCTTTATCGACAGGATTAAAGTTATCTCAGATTTCTCAAAAAAAAAAAAAAAAAAGCTGTAGTGAAATTCCTCACACATTCTTCCTTTCACATCGATGTGATGATTTTTGTGAGATGGGTTTCTAAAAGTGCAATTTCTCGGTCAAGTTTTGAGATATTCTATGACGTTCTTTTTCAACATTTTTTTCCCCTGTTGGCAGGACTAAAATAAACAAACCCAACATCTGTACGTAACTATATGCTTTTATTAAAGTTTGTATGTAAATTAGGTTATTTTAACTTACAGAATTATTTATTTTCATTATACGTGCATAAATGCTTTGCTTGCACATATTTATGTGCACATTGTTTTTTGTTTGTTTATTTGTGTTTATTGGAGACAGGGTTTCTTTATGTAGCTTTGGTTGTCCTGGACTTGCTTTATAGACCAGGCTGGCCTCGAACTCACAGCCATCCGCCTGCCTCCCTGAGTGCTGGGATCACAGGCGTGAACCATCACACCCGGCTCTGTATGTGTGCTTTATGTGTGCCTGCTGTCCCTGAAAGCTGGGAGAGGGTGATGGATCTCCTGGAACCAGAAGTACAGCCAGTTGTGAGCAACTACACGAATGCTAGGAACTGAGCTTGGGTCCCGCAGAAAAACTGCAAGTGCTCTTAACCACAGAGCGATTCATTTCTCCAGCTCTGCCCCAGCCCTTTCACTTTTTACATGAATTTTTAGGTAGGGAAGCTGACATTTAGATAAGTTTGTTCGTGTCCTATGGATAGGGAGGGGGGAAGCTGTTTTGGGGCTGAAAGTCCCCCAGTAAAGGGGTCAGAGAAATGGTCCACGGGTTAAAGGCACTTACTGCTCTGGCAGAGGACCCAGGTTTGATTCCCAGCACTCCCATCAGGTGGCTCTAGTTCCAGAGGACCCAACACTCTGTACCGGCCTGCACAGTCCCATAAATGTGCATGTATGTGGTGCACATGAAACTCTTGCAGCTTCCCACACATATCCACGAAGATACATACATATGTGTATATTTTGTTTTAGTTTTTTTGAGATGGGGTTTCTCTGGGTAGCCTTAGCTGTCCTGGAACTCACTCTGTAGACCAGGTTGGCCTTGAACTCATAGAGATCCACCTGCCTCTGCCTCCCAAATGCTGGGATTAAAGGTGTGCATCACCACCTCCTGGCTTTTTTAAAAAATATATACATTTTTTAAGTTCCCAGTTAAAACACAGAAGTAAACTTCTTAGACAAAGGATGGGAATGTAACTACAGCAGGATGGCTACTTTGGGCCAGACATTGTCTGAGCAAAAACATCTGGCTCTTCCCCTGATGTTTACTGGAGAGAGCACCAGCTTTCCTGTGTAAAGCTCTCTCCATGCCCACAAATCCTTCTTTTCTCACATGGCTTCCATGTCCCCCTATTCTGAGATAGGGTACCCTCGTTAAGAAAGAGGTGGGCACTTCGAGATAGAGGTAGAGAGTTTAAGCAAGGCTCAAAAATATCACCCTGAGATGGTTTGATGATGTCTCTGGAAAGAAATACTGCTGTTTGCCTTAGGAGGAGAGATGACAAAGGATGCTGATACAACTGTTTGTATCCAAGACTTAGATGTGGTCTTTCAGGAGCAGTTAGGCCATGTGGGAAGAGATGAAGGCGAAGGCGATTTTTGCTTCCAGAGACAGAGATGTTGTTCCAGTGTGCGTTCAGTTCTGTCCTCAGGACCATTTCCGGTATGGAATGCGTTGGGGCAGTGGGCTGGTGACAAGCAATATTTTTCCTGGATCACAGTCTTTTTCCCTGTTCCTACACCAAAGCCTCGTCCGTGCTCAGATGTTTAAACTTCTCAAAGTAATCACCGGTGCTTTAGCAAACATGGATTCTTATTTGGCTTTATAAAAAATTGTTGGGCACCTACTGTGTGCATGGAAGGCCCTGAGGACAGGAAGCTAACCAACACACGGGTCTCTGCAGAAAGTCATGGGGGCCGTGGGAAGCGGCTTCGTTCTTTGCTACCCAACCCTTCCCAACCATAGGCTCTTGGGAGCAGCAGCTGCTGGCGCGTGGAGTTAGCAAATGCCTGGCTCGTCACACTATTGCCATGGGCTGGTGGCTCCAAAGGGCCCTCAGAAAGCTTTGGGGCCTGGGTCATGTTTGGCTTCAGCCTTGTGGGACCTCATTTCTAGACTGCGTATTATGTGAGTGGGGCCCGGAGAGATTTATTTTCGTGACCTTTCCGGATGTGGAATCCGAGCCGGGGGAGGGCGAAAATCAGCTCCGAAGCGGTTAATTCTACCAGCTCCTAAATTGATAAGCGGTGGGACGTCAGCCTGAAATGAACTCGCCTTGTTCGACGGGGTTCTAAGACAGCGGAACTCAATCAGCAGCGGGCCGCACGGTTCAAGGCTGCAATTCATCCCGCCGTGCCTCTGAAAAATGGGAGGTGACAGTTCATTTTGCCAGTGACAGTCTGTCGGTCTCGCTCGCTGCTTCTCCTGTCGATTGCCTGGCTGAGGTGAAGCTCAGCTCCGAGACACCCTCGTTTGGTATTCCACTCAGCTGAGCAGGACAGTCCCGGGACCCAAGGTGTGCAAACCTTTCCGCCCCACGGCTCATCTCCCTGTCTCCTCCGCAGCTCTGAACCGCTCACGCCTGATCGTGGGTCCCAGGAGCCAGCTTCCCGCTTCCTGCACCCCCTCCTCCTGTTGCCCCTCTAACTTCCACTTCCGGTGAGCTAGGCCGCCTCTCTTCTCTGGGACCCTGTGACACAGAGCTTAGATTAGCCTCCCGACAGAGATCTGAGGGCAAGGAGAAATACAGGCACAAGTACAGAGGTGGCCCTGTAAGTGGCAGCCCTGTGGTGGAGCCCAGATCCTTGCGCGTGCCCAGCCAGCCCTCAACGCCCAGCTCTGCAGCTTGAGGGTTTGAGAAAAGATGTGAGATGTCAAGATGTGAGAGCCCAGGGAGACAGGAGGGAGGATCAGCGCTGGGTGTGTACTTAATCCCCGACTGCCTCCCCCCCACTAGTTTCTACTTCTTAAAAACAGCACACTTGGAATTATGCCTGCGTTTGTATTAAAAATCTTTGCTTTAATGAGTTTGAACAGAATGTCCTCAATGTTAGGAAATACTTTCAAAGTCTTTTATATATATAATCTATCTGTATGTATACCTGCATGCCAGAAGAGGGCATCAGATGCCAGTACAGATGGTTGGGAGCCACCAAGTGGTTGCCAGGAATTGAACACAGGACCTCTGGTAGAGAAGACAGTGCTCTTAACCGCCGAGCCATCTCTCCAGGCCCCATTTCTAATGTGTTTAGGGAAAAAGATCTGCCTGTAATTTATTCTTGAAAGGTCCAGAAAAAATATATATATATAACAGAAAATGATAAATATGCCAGAAGTTAATGACTGATGGATCCAAGTTAGTGATATACAAGAGGCCTATGTATATCACTTATAGAAGTTTTTCTGTAAGTTTGAAATTAATTAAAAAAATAGAATTAAAAAAATCTAAACAGATTGATCTCACCTCAGTCACGAGGCAGGGTCTCAATAAACATTCTAAAAATTGCTTACTTTGATGGCTGACGAGGCGGCTCAGCAATTAAGAGCACTGGGTACTCTTCCAGAGGGCCTGAGTTCGATTCCTAGCACCCATTTGGCAACTCATAACCGACTGTAATTCCAGTTCTGGGGGAATCTGATGTCATCTTCTGGCATTTGCAAGTGCAAGGCAAGTGAGTGGTGAACGGACCCACACGCAGATAAAACACCCGTACACGTAAAATAAAATTATTCTTATTTTTTAACTGTGCTTGTTCACACGTACAGCCACACACGTGTGGACACCTAAGGTTGATCGTCCAGTGTCATCCTCAGTTGCTCGTCCACCTCATTGACGAAGCAGTGTCTCTAGGCCAATCCTAGAGCTGCAGGTATGCCCAGCCCCTCTAGGCAGCTGGCTCTGGGATCCCCTGTCTCTGCCTTCCAGGCTGGAATTACAGGCCTGCCGCCACAGCCACCTGGTACTTATGTGGGCTCTGGGTGCCTGAGCTCCTGCTTTCGTAGCAAGGATTTCAGCTGCTGAGGTCTGTCCTCAGTTCAACAAGCGTGTGTTAGATTCCTCCGGTGTACGATGGAGATAAGCTGACAAATAACACAGGAAAGATCTTGGGGAAGACAAGCGGTAGGTAGACCTGTGAGTACGGATGCGGGTGCTAAATGCAACAGGAAGGGATGAGAAGGATGAAACTCAGTTCTGCCAGTCAAGGCTTATCAGAGGAAATGCTGTCTTAAGTTGTGATTTGAGGTGTGAGTGGTGGTTAGCTAAGGGAAGGGCAGGGGGAAAGTGTGAAAAACAAGACAGGACACAGAGACCTGGGCATGGTAGCGCACGCCTTTAATCGCAGCACCGAGGAGGCAGAGGCAGGCAGATCCCTGTCCACTTGAGGCCAGGCCATATCAAGTTCCAGGCCAAGCAGGGCTAAACAGTGAGACTCTGTCAAAAAGAGAAGGGAAAGACACAGAGTCAGGGAGTGTGGAGAAAGAGGGACTAGGGAGGTAGCAGCTCAGATGAAGTGCTGGTGACGGAGGCAGTGGTGATGGTGGAAGTTTGTTAGCCACACTGAGGAGTTGGGGAAGTAGCTAAAGTTTTTGGTAGATGAGACACATTAAGTAGGTTTTTTTAATTACTATTTTTAATATGTGTACGTATGTAGGGGTGAGCAGGCATACACACACAGGTGATATACGCACATGAGTGCTGGTGTCTGCAGAGGCCAGAGGTGGTGCATCTTCCTGGAGAAGAGTTGCAGAGCTTTGTGAGCAGCCTGGTGTGGGAGCTGGGAATTGAACTCAGCTCCTCTGAAAGGACAGTGAGTGCTGTTACCATCCCCTTTTAAGGAGCAATCCTTGGGTCAAGGGTGGAGAAGGGCTGTGTAAATGTGTTAGCTACTTTTCACGTTGCTATGACCAAACACCTGACCCAAACCAAAACCAACCAAACACACAAAACTTCCAAAACAAATTAAGAGTTTATTTGGCTCACAGTTCAGGGGGATACAGATCACCGTGGTGGGAAAAGCATGGAGGCATGGTTTGTGGTGCCAACCAGGGGACAGAGAGGGGAAAATGAATGCCAGTGCCCAGCTGGGTTTTTTCTCCCTTTCCCACTTTTTATTCAGTCTAGGAGCCTAGCCCACGGGATGTTCTCATGGTGGGTCTCCCCACCCCCCGCCCGGGTTAAATATCCAGAAACATCTGTAAAGCTGTTGGACTCCCGAGGTGGGGAGACCCTCCGTTCCTCAGGTTAGATGCCAGACCCCAATAACTCACAAAACAGAACTCGATGCAAACAGCAAGAGGTGTTTACTAGTAGCCAGCATGCTGGGGCTCTGCACACAGCTCCCACGCAAGGGGGTGGTACAGAGCCCTGAGCTGCAGAATCAGTTTATAAAGGCGAAAACCGCAAAACAGGAGGGGGTCTAGGGGTAAGGGATTTCTCTAACGGGGGCAGTCAGTGATTGGCTGTGCCCAGGTGTGGTGACTAGGGGATGGTTAGGGACTGTTTGCACTTCTCAGTCCAGGAGCAAAGAAGGGCGTTGAGGGCCAAGTTAAAATTTCCTACCCTTACAAAGCTATACCCAAAGACGTGTCTCATTAATATCCTAGCACGAATGTGTCTTAGCTGAATCAAGTTTATAATCAACACGAACTATTCCAATGGGGCCTGAGATGGGAAGGATGTAAGGCAAGAGACAGTGGTGGCTTGGACCAGGGTGGTGCTGTGGGGGCTAGATCGCAGCAGATAGTCTGGAAGATGCTTAGCAAGTCATAGTGAGGGAGGGAGAAAGGAATGAAGGACAGCTCAGGTTTTCCAGATCAGGCTGTTGGACTACCCACGGCACTGGATTTGGGAGGATGGAAGAAGGGGGAAGGCACTGGTCAAGAACAAGGTGAAACTTTATGTCTGGGTTCATCTTGAACACATCGCCAGCGATGTTGAAAACAGCCTAACACTGCAGGTAACAGAATTCCCTGGAGGCCAATGCCGATCCTCTGGTGCAGGGATTCTCACCTCATGGGTCTTGACCTCCTTAGAGGTCTCATATCAGATATGTAAGTTACGATTCATAGCAGCAGCAAAATTACAGTTATGGAGTGGCAATGAAATGGTTGAGACTCACTACGACATGAGGAACTGTATTAAAAGGTCAGTGTTAGGAAGGTTGAGAACCACGGCTCTGTCCAATGGTGAAGGGATCTACTTCCCTCTCACCAGATTACATCTCTCATTTTCAAGGCCAAAAAGTCCTGTGTAAGAAAAAAGATTTTAAAGATGAAAAAAATTACATGTCTCGGCGTGAGCTCGTGCGTGCCTTGTGTTTATAGGTGTGCATAGAAGCCAGAGATGGTTTTAGATCCCCTGGGGCTGGAGTTGCAGGTGGCTGTGAGCTGCCCAAAAGTGGATGCTGGGAAGAATCCACTAGGTCCTCGCAAGAACAACGGCTCCTATGAGTGAGGAAATGTTAATGTTTTCTGCAGCTATTCTGGAGTATTTCAGTAGATATGAAGAGTAAGGGAATGTCATGGGTAAGTAGCATTTCCTTTTTAAAAAGGAATGTATGTGTGTGTAGAAGTGCATGCGTCCTGTAGGCGTGGAGTCTAGAAGAGGCTCTCTCAGACCTGGTGTTGCAGTTGTTTGCGTCATACCTGGCTTGTTGTGTACCTGCTGGCGTTCAAACTCCAGTCCTCACGATTGAGCAGCAAGTGCTCTTAACCACTGAGCCATCTCTCAAGCCCCAGACTGCATGCCCTTGCGTCAAGCCTCCCTCCCCCATACACACTTTAAAAACTAGAATTAAAAATCTGTGTGGTCTAGCTTTTTTTCCTCTCTCCACTCATCATCCCTAAATTGACCTTGGTGGGAGCTGTATGTTCCTTCGTGACACTACCCTTGTGACTACAACTGAGAAGATTGGGTCAATGAGAGTGTGAGCGATGGAAAACATTCAATCCAAGGACGTGAAAGCTAGCTGTGTTTAGGGCCTCCTATGCCTGTCCTGTTCAAGGATTTAATTTTTCCTTGGCATCTTTCTCCCTACTTCTCCCCAAGGCTATTTGGTTTGGGCTTTATCTCTTAAAATCAAGAGTCTTGACAAGGAAGCCCTTAAAGAAAGGCAGATTGTTGGAGAGATAATGAGACGTTGACAGTGAAAATCACAGAGTAAGGATGGAATCTGCAGATGGCAAAATGTGAATGGAAGGTAGCATGAAGCTGTTTCCTAGCTCCTCCAAACCCAGCCCCTTCGTGAAGGAATCTCTTGATCAGGTAAAGTGTGCAGGGCCACGCCTCAAGGGCAGAATGGCAAGAACCGGCTCTTTGACAATGAGCTGAGAACAAACAGGCTCCAAATGGGTCAGCCAGAGGCAGAAGAAGTGATTCAAACCGGTGCAATAGCCCTGGAAACCTCAGAAAGACATGAGAAAGGACCAAGATAATTGCACTTGGCAGATGAGGGCTTTTGACCCAGAAGACCTTAAAGTAAATTGTTAACGTGATCTCGCCTGGTAGTACCTGAGAGAAAACGGAGACCACATTAAAACTTTTATTAGCACAAAGAAAAGCTGCCGAGGAAGCCCAGGGCTGAGCCAGGAGTTTTTGGATGGTTGGCCAAACCTGGGAAGCTTCCAGAAGGCCGTGAGCACAACTCCTAGGTGAAAACAGAGTGGAGGCTGTGGAGGCGGCCCAGCCTCCGTGACGTGCTGGCTTTGCTAGCGCGAGTTCCTGAGTGTGATATCCAGGACCTTTGTAAAGAAGCCAGGCATGGTGATGCGTCCGTGAGTCAGTCTTTGGGGAGAAAGAGAGAAATTCCTGGGCCTTCCTGATAACTAATTTTGTCAGATTGAGGGCCATATGTTCCAAGCTGGACCCTGTCTCAAAAAATAAGAGAGTAAATGAGAATGATATTCATTGTGAACACACACACACTGAAAAACAGACTTTGCTTCCTTATTAATCTTCCCCCCACCCCCCCATCCTTCCTTGGTATCCAGTTCTTTGATGGATTTTAGCATTTCTCTGGGCCTGAATTCTCCTGTGTAATACTCAGTGTCCTGGACATTTCCTCCTTTCATGTCTTATCAAAATTTACCTGCGTGTGTCCTATGTCAGTTCCCGGGGACAGTGACTAATCTGATAAACTGACACGAACTAATAGGATAAGGAGTGTGAACACCCCGACACGTTAGACCTCCAGGTGATTCATGTCTTATTTATTTATGAATTCTTACCTTCTGACACTGTTCCTGGCACATGCCAAGTATTCAGTTCATGTCTGCTGAACTGAAATAGATAATGCATTCTCCTTTTCACTCAGACGTTGGAAGACACAATACCTTACTCAAAGTCAAGGCCCTGGTGATCTGCACCCTTGCTTGTATGCTGGACGGTCTACACTCTGAATCTCACAGTCTACGTGAATCATGAACCGAACATTTCTTTCGAGAAACTCTGTTTAGTTGTGACCGTCTCTGAGCACTCAGTTAATGCTGAAGCTATTAATTAGGCAAATATTCCTATCTCTCTCTCTCTTTGTTTTTTTGGAAGAGAATTGTGTTATGAAGTGCTGAGTGAGTATGTTTTGTTGACATGATTATGGCCAGGTCAAGGGCCCCGCTCCTCAGAGCCATGGGAGTGGCAAAGCCTTCCCCAGGTGGGGCTCAGAGGAATGAGGGGTTTCTTCAGTCTGGAGGTCCTACCGCCAGGCTTCCAGTACCAAGCAGTGCAGGATGCAGTGATCACCAAGGCCTTATGAGCTGTATCACTGGGTTCAATATAGGCATGAGAACTGGCAGCAACCACCAGGTTAAATTTAAAACAACAACAACAACAAAAGGTTTATTGGCTGTGTGGTGGTGGCGCACGCCTTTAATCCCAGCGCTTGGGAGGTAGAGGCAGGGGGATCTCTCAGTTGGAGGCTAGTCTGGTCTACAGAGTAAGGGGACAGCCAAGACTACACAGATAAACCCTGTCTTGAAAATTAAAGTTTATCTTGGTGTTGGTGAGATGGCTCAGTGGTTAAGGGCTCTGGCTACTCTTGCAGAAGACCTTGGTTCAGTTCCCAGCCCTCAAGTGGTGGCTCATAGCCACCTGGAACTCTGATTCCAGGAGATCTGGCCCCCTCTTCTGATTTCCTGATATACCAGGCATGAACACACATATAAACATGCACACAAAATACCCATACATATAAAAATAAATCTAAAAAGATATACTCAATTTTGTTTTATGTGAGTGGGTATTTTGCCTGCATGTATGTCTGCACCACTTGCCGGCAGTGCCTGGACACACCAGGGGAAGACGGCATATCCTCTGGAGCCGGAGGTGCACACGCACTAGTGAGCCGCGTGAGATGGGTGCGGGGACCCGAATCCCGGTGCCCTTAACCACAGAGCCATCTCTCCAGCCCCCAGATTGTACACTTTGTGAGAGTATTGTATTGTCTGCGTATGTTTGTGTCCCAGTGTTCTGAATGTAATATTGGTTCAATAGATGCTGGAAGAATGAGGGAGGAAGGGCAGAAAGGGGTAGAAGGGAGGGAGGGAGGGAGGGAAAAAGGAAGAACGGAAGGAAGAAAAGTGCGGTAGTATTTTTGGTTCTCTTTATGACTACAAGAACACTCTGGGCCCTTTCGGAATTTAGCTAACAAAAACCCCAAGGAGCAGAAATGTTTTGTTCTGTTTTCCTTTTCTTGCAAGAAGCTGATGAGTCTACTGAGGACTGAACCTATATGTAACCTTGACTGTGACAGAATTGGCCTTCCCCGAGCTATTCTATTAGCAAGAGTGTTAACATCTTGGGTTGACATGAATAAAACATAGCTGGCTGCCTCTTCCTCCTTTTAAAAACACTAGAAAGAGCTTCGCTGCTTCTAATGTGGAGTCCTCGCTAGCCCCTGGGAGTCGGGCACGATCTTAGGGCTTGCCAGGGTGATGTTGTTTAGCTGGAGCAAAGGAGAGCACGCATGCACGGTTTACAACACACACACCACTCCTTCTATAATTAAACAACTTTAAAGGGCTGGGACCTTGCTTCTCTTAGAGATCTGAGAACCCTGGCGTGTTAAAGCTGGAAGGGAGCTCATTTCTTCATTTACAGTTTATGAATTGGGTCCTTTGGTACTAAAGAAGGTCGACCAAATGGCCTGTCTTCCAATGGTTTGATTACCCAGCAACCAAGAGATGTGATGTCCAAGCAGGTGTTCCGACAAACTCCGTTATTCTTAGATTTCACGATTCTGTGCTGGAGACCAAACAATGAAAACTACAAACACTCTGAACAACTGGGTTCACCCTCTCCTCTGTGGCCTGAAGGGAAGAGTCCGTATGAATGGCATGGGAACAGCTGTGTGGGAAGTCACTGTCTTGTCCCCGTTTTCAAGAACTCTCTTTCCTTTGGCAACAGCTGCCGCAGGAAGCGGTAGAGCTATTATCTACAGATTCAGCCAAATCACCATTTCCTGATTCTAATGTTTGGTAACCACTTTTGACTCTCCCCCTACTTCCCTTCTATTTCAGTTTGAGGTTCACAGGCACACTGGAGGTCCATTAGCCCTTAGCCGAGCGGAGTCAGTCCCTGATGCAATGTCATTTCCACCGCCAGTTTGCTAAATCCTAGGCATGCCTATTCTCAAGTCT
Source organism: Pachyuromys duprasi (assembly GCA_028658305.1). NCBI lineage: Eukaryota > Metazoa > Chordata > Mammalia > Rodentia > Muridae > Pachyuromys > Pachyuromys duprasi. The sequence goes on along the minus strand of CM053746.1, from coordinate 23,458,532 downwards.
GGACCTTGGGTTTTCTCAAATTTCTTCCCAATATGAAACTATGAGTTTCTGAAGTGGAATCTGAAAGCCCCTTTTGGGAAGGAAAACATGTCATCTAGCCCTATGGATCTCTTCCTAGTCCATGCTGCTCTCTCTCTCTCTCTCTCTCTCTGTGTGTGTGTGTGTGTGTGTGTTTCTCAGAGTGTTACAGTGAAAGACTCAGAGAAGCATGTACCTGAAGTCTTCCAGCATCTCATGGGATGCATAAATGGAATCAGAGGATGCCAGCCTTCATCTGGAGGGGAAAGTTTGCTGAGCCAGAATGGGATTTAAGGGAAGAGATTGCAGAGTTCTCCTCGAATGCTGCTTAGACCTTGGTATCTCATGAGTTTAGTGAAGAACTCTTGTTTTCTACTTTGCACAGCACAGTTGTATCTTGGCCTTGTTTGCAAATGAGGAGCAGGGAGAGGAAGGCCCACTGAGACCCCCTACCTTCACCCCTGTACTCTCTTACTGGCAGTACTGACCACCAGCAATGTTGAAAATTCACTTCTTGGGTCAAGGCTCCAGCAGGGGTTAGCAGAATTCCCCTGCTAAGCATGGCTGGGTATTGTCTTCTCTTGGGAGTACTGAGGTCTTCTACCTTCGATTTCCCAGGGCATCTTCTCTCTTATGGTGAAGAAGTTGCAGGCTGAAGGTTTAAGCCACACTGTGGTGTTAGAGGATGAGCCAAAATCTCGATTGTCTTTTGAGTTCTTGGTCTGGCTATTATATTGTAGTTGTTTCTCATTGAAGACACAGCCCCACCTCCTGAGGAAGCGTATGGAATGCCAGGTGTTGCTATGACTGCTGCTCCAATCCTGAGCAAGATTTTTAACATCCTGTAGCTTGCTCAGACAGTGTAGAAATCAGCTCTGGGGCAGGGGGATTGCCATATGCAGAACTGCCCTGGTGAGGACAGCAGGTTGTCTGTCAATGTATAAAACCTACGTATGTCCTGGACCACAGAGATTCCACCGGAGGAGAAATTAAACCTGTCTCACACACCAACCCCAATGCCCTGATTACATTTACAGAGGTCGTGGCCTGCATTCTGTCACCATGGAAACCACTCAGGCTGCCACGGTGTTGTCTGTGTGTGTGCGGTTGATATTTAAAGACAAAGTGGGGTATTCGCCCTCCTCCACCAGCCTGTGTGAGAGGGGGTGAAGAAACACACCTCTCAGAGGCAGGTCTCTGTAGGAGAGCCAGGTCCTCAGCGAGGAGGGCCAGTGAGTGGGTGAAGGTGAGGCTGGGCGGGCTAAGGGGTGCAAGCAAAAAGAACTCCAACCTTGCAGGACTATGAGCGTCTTTTCACAGACGCATGGGCCCTCACGTTGAGCAGAGCCCCATTTCCTCTGATGCCTTCTCTAATTTGCGAGCACGCGTCAGAGGAGCCAGATGGAGCTGGGGAAACCCCGTTCGCCTGAATGCCCTTGGTGGTTTTAGCTTCGCACATCTGTTGGCAGTGTGCATTGTGCTGGTAACAATAGCATATTATGAAGGATCCCTGGTTCCTCTAAAGACCCCACAGAGCTGTCCTGGAGAAAGCTACCAGGGGAGTGACTTATCAGGGGCCCCAGGTGCTGGAAGAGGTAAATAACACCTGATTCAACAGAGGGAGAGAAAAAGAACACAAGTGCTGACTCGGCTTGTGACCATCAATTTTTTTTTTTTTTGCCTTTCGTCTGAAGACAATTATTTCCACACCATTGAATGGGATGTAGATAACACAGACACCTTAATAGGCTGGGAGCAGAGGCTGTTTAGAGGAGATTTTAAGCACCGTGAGCATAAAATGAATGCGGGTATTCTGCAATATTGCATCTTACAACTTGTCATTAAGTGGATGGCCTCACTGACGGCACGCAACGCTCTCTGATTGGAATATTGAGTTTGGGAAAAGGAAATTCTGCATCAATAGTCTCTCGATGCGGAATATCACATACTGCTCAATAAAACATGTCGTTGTGTTGGTACTGTGTAGGCTAAAAAGTATACAGCAGCAGGTCAAAACAGCTTGAAGGCCTTTTCTCCAGCGGTTTCCAGTTGCTCTCTGAAGCTCTTCTGAGTCCTTGGGGTGGGGGTGGGGTGTAGAAGCTGTTATATCTTGAAATCATCTTAGGAAATGGAGTGGGGATCTACTTCTAACCCCCAAAACTATGGGGACATTTTCCTTTTTTCCCCTTTAAAGATTTTTTTCTCTCTGCATTTTTATTTGCTCCTCATTCTCCTCTTTTTCATAAGCCTTGTGCATAAGCCACGTCACGTCCTTCCCCCCTCTTCCATTCCATACCCTTTGTAGACCTTAGCCCTGCCAGCAGCCTTCCACCCAGGGGACATAACCTGTCTTCTGATTGGTTCCCTACAGAGTCTGTGTCTGTAGCGGAGCCATGGGTTCCTGCCACAGTGAGTGAAGGGGAAGCTAATATCACACGGTTTCCAAATCAGGGTCTTCCCTTGGAAGGGTACCAGCCTTTGGGGGGGGGGGACAGGGTTTCTCTGTGTAGCCCTGGCTGTCCTAGAACTCACTCTGTAGACCAGGCTGGCCTTGAACTCAGAGATCCACCTGCCTCTGCCTCCCAAGTGCTGGGATTAAAGGCATGTGCCACCACCACTGGCTAACATTCCTTTAAAATAACAGATGAAAGGAAACCAAAGAACGTGAACTTCAGAAACACCGCTGCCCGTCCGTTATTCCTTTCAAGTGCCTTACTCATCCAACCTGCAAAGAAACTATTACCTCTTCGTGTTAGTTTTCAAAGTTATTATGCCTTGCAAATACCTGGCCCACGAAACTGGCCTTGGCCCCATCTGCCTGTCATGTGGATCAAGCCCACAGACTGCCTGCCTGCACCGTTACTCAGGAGCACAGCCTCATCTGGCTGAGCCTGTCACATTGTGAGTCCCTCTAAAGCCCTCTTCAGGTTCCCAAGACAACCAATCAAAGACAGAAAGCGTCCGAGTCAGCAACCTCTTTGGCCTCCCTGTCCTCTGCTGGGCTCTTTGGTGCCCAGTGGGGATGTCTAATGTGGTCTCTGGGATAGGTGGAGTCCAAGAGCCGGGGAAAGTGTGAGGGAACTGCAATAACAGAGAGACAAGACAAAGAACAGAAGGCTACTATGTAAAGGGACCAACAGTAACTGCGTCCCAGGGCCAGCTGCAGGTTGTAACTGTTTATCTTAGGTGTTGCTCTGATCCAGAACTTCAGTTCAGTACTGGGATCCTAAGACCAGTACAGCTTCCGGATGAGGGCCGCTGGCTGGAGCACTGAGTCTGATCCTTGTATTGATCAGACATTGATCACCATAAGGATTCTTTTAACTGTTTGCTTGTGTGTGTTTGTATATGTGTGTGTATTTGTGTGCATATGTGTGTGTATATACATATATGTGGAGGTTAGAGGTCAACCTTGGGCTGCCATTCCTCTTTAGTGGTAGTCCACTTCTTTTTCTGAGGCAGGATCCATCTCTCAGACCTGGAGGTCAGTGATAGGATAGATTTGACGTCCATCAGGTCTCAGGATCTGCTTGTTTCCACTGCCCCAGCTCTGGGATTGCGAGTGGGTGCCACCGTGCCCACTTGTGTGGGTGCTGGAGATCAAACTCAAGTCCTTACACATGTGCAGCAAGCACTTGATTGGCTAAGCTATCCCCCAATCCCCTCTTTCTTCCTTTCTTTTGAGATAGTACCTCACAGTATATGCCCGATTGGCCTGGTACCATGTAGCTTCGGCTGGCCTTGAGCTTTTGGCAATCCTCTTGCCTTAGCTTTCTGAGTGTTAGGACTACCGTGTGCACCTCATTTGTTCAGCTTGCTTGAATTTGAATCGCCCCTCATGTATTCCCAGCCTGGACCTCAATGAGAACCTGCTATTGGAATATTTTCTGATACGTTGTGTTAACCCACCTGCATCCCTTGCTGTTTCTTATAGAAGAGAGTTTAGGAGTGTGAGCTGGGAAGGGAGATCATTGAAGGTGCGTGCTTTTTGGTACTCTCCTAAGCCGAAGGGTTAGATAGTACCAGCAAGGCTCGTGGCAGGTGGGGGAAGCCCTGCTATCTAAGGCCACAGACATGACGGAAGTGATGTGCCACGTTAGCCCCGCCTTCAAGGTGGCACGATGCATGTTGGTTTCTGGGGAGTTGAGAAGCATCTCGGGAGCCCAGTTTTTGGCACCGACTTACACGCGTCATCTTTCCTTCCACATCCCTTAATGAAGTGTGCAGCTCTTGTCCTCATTAGGCCCTAGCATTGTCAATAAAAAGAGTCAATAAACCAGGTTGATGGAGCCGGCTTGGAAAGGTTGAGACGCGGCCGCGGCACATCCACAGGGCAGCCCTCAGCTCTGCTACGTGTTGTGACCCAGTGCTCGGGGATCAATAACAGGCTGAGGATAGGGCCTCAGAGCCTGCCCGCTGCAGTCTCCTCTCCAGATCCGCTGAGCCCAGGGTGGGGCAGTGCCAGCCAGCTCCTGCTTGCAGTTGTTCCCCGACCTCATGACATTTTAGGTGCCAGGTGCTTTTGTTTCTTTCTGGCTGAGCCCTTTGGACAGCCTGTGACGCGTACTTTGTGCCCACCTGGCAAGAGAACACGCAGACAGCATCTCCAAGGAGCCCAGAGGCCAACATGGGTTCAGTTCTCTGCATCTTCTGCCTGCTGACGGCGTGTGAGGCGTCCCAGCGGACTGGGCATGCGCATTCTGCGTGCCGTGCGGCCGGACTCCATTTCTGGCTGCTCTGCGTCTCTCTCTAGATACCCTTATCTTATCTAATTACAAGGAATTTTAGATTAATTTCATGGCCTCTGCTCCCCAGGACCTCTTATCTGTGAGGGCCTTGTATTTTAACCTTGTCATTCTTTTGTTGTTTGCCTTTAAGGGGTGATGGCTAGAAGGGGATGATGTTGGAATTGGGGTGGGGGAGGGGAAGAAGGGGGAAGGCAGACAGATCTGGACCACTGCCTGTGTGTGGAGACAGCTGGCTGCTTTCTTCCATGACAGCCACATGGTACCCAGCCACACAGAACAGGACCTGGGAAGGGACTCACCCGCTGCCAACCCCTCCAGATCTCTTTGATATTTCCGACAGAGTAGTAAAGGACTCTTGACTAGCTCAGGTTTTTTGTTTTTTTTTTTTTTTTTTTGCTTTGTCTCTCTCCACCTCCTGTAAGACTCTTCCATGTCGTTTCCATGGCTACCCCCAATCAGATTTGGCTTCCTGCGAAATTGGATTTCAAAGAAGGACAAGGCTTCAAAGGAATTTGTCCATTTAACAGAATGTCATTAGGAGGGAGGCTGACTGCCGAACCAGGAGCCTCAGATGATTAAGGAGGGCAGCACTCGGGTGTGGTGGCAGGCTCCTGTCTGCAGCGAAGAAGCTTGATGCAACATGACAACAGCGTATTGGAAACTGCCAATCACCGCCACACATTACCTGCTTTACACCTCCCTCTACCTCTCCAAAACCCAGACATCCATCGGGGGGACAAATGCATCATCCACCCCGTGAATCTTTGCTTCTCCTTAGCTGGGAGTGAGCTTTGACCAGGCGGTGGCGAGGCCTGGGGTCAAACAACTAGAGCGTGTCTCCCCTATGTGACCGTGCTGCCCAATGTCCTTAAATAAGGAGTATGGACACATGGCTTCCCTTCGGAGCCTAGGAATCTTCTGCCTTTTACTAAAGAAAGAGGGAGGGGTTGTCCTTTTTTTTTTTCATCGCTGAAAGAGAAATTGAGGAAGTTTGTATGCTATAGAAGGACTCCTACACCCTCCCCATTTGAAGAATAGTTTTGGTACTGTGTTTCCAAAAGGGAGACTATGAGCCACACAGCCTCCATGTTGAAACATGTGTGCCACCTCAATGACTCTAGAGTAGCTTCAGTCTGATCAGGGGGACAGCAAGGTAGGGGAAAACGGCCCCAGTGACAGCCAACACTCAATCTGGAGCCAGTAGGAAGCAGCACCAAGGAGACAGTCTCCTGGCAGCCTTGACCAGTCTCTACTCCTTCAAAGCAACTTGTTGCAACTTATAGGTGGGTCATGAGGCCCTGAAACCAAGGCACCATTCCTTCTTAGGTGTCAGGATGTGATAAAAGCCACTAAACCCCTTAAAAGTGAGGTCTCTAACCTGGAGACTGGGCCTTCATGGGGTGTGTGCCCACGCCTACTCTAGGAGATGTGCATTTGGGCCTTGCGCCCTTTCGAATATCATCCCCATCCTAGGCTGATACACGAAGCATCTTCTCTCCCTCTTATTATATGTTCATTCACCACTGCCAATCCTTCCTATGTATTGAGCGCTCTCTTGCTCTCTCTCATACACACACACACACATACACACACACACACTTTCTGGAGATGGTATGGGTGAAGAGAGATGTAGAGGTCACGTATTTTAGTTAATTTTCCACCTGTAAAGCCCTCCTACCCTTTTAAAGTCTGGTCACAGCAGCTGCCCCTCTAAGCACACATACACCCACAGGCCCTACCATCTTTCTCTTCCATTCCTGTTCTTTCTTACGTCATCCGCATCACTCTACTTTCTTCGTGGTAGAAAGTATTTAAAAACAACCTTGCATTTAAAAAACAACCAACCAAACTTCTTTTCTTTTCGGTTGTAAGAAAGAACAGGGTCCCATGTAACTTTGCCCAAGCTCACGCCGTGGTAACATCTCCGGGACCTCCAACCCACACTTGGGTACTGACCGACTGTACTATGAGAGGGAGAGGGTACGGGGCCTATGATCTCATCCATCACTTTCTCAATTCCTCAGCTCTGAGAGAGAAAGAGCTGTTTCTCACCTCCTCAGTTTTTATCTCGGGAGGGATGGGCCGACTATCGATGTGTACTGCCTCTGCTGTGGAGTCTCCCAAATGTTGGGGAGACTGTGTTATCACCAGGAAGTCTGATCTTAATCTTTGACCAGCATGGCTTCTCTCCCCCCCCCACCCCCCTGCCCCAACAATGAGCTGGATCAGCCATGAGGCACTCTATCCTTGGCAGGGACCAAGCTCTTTCTCGGATTCTGCCTCTGCATCCCAGTTCAGGAACTACGATGGCCTTTTAAAGCTGCCTCCCCGAAGTCAGACTGCTCAGGGCTTAGGTGTTTCCGCCAAGACCGCTGGCTCTTTGGCGTCTAGGCAGTCTTTCGGTGTGGGGCTCCAAGGGCCACGCCTTTGACCTTGCGTGTCACCTCACTAAAGGGCGCGAGCCCCAGCGTGCACCTGCGCCCAGGGTCCCGGCTCCCGGAGCCCGCTGCGTGCGCCGCTTCCTGAGCGCGCGGCCGGCGGCCCCGCCCTGCGCCTGGGCCCCGTGGCGACAGCCGAGGTACAGGTGCCCCCGGGGTGCAGCTCGCCTCCCTCTGCCCGCCGCCTTCGGAGCAGGCCTCGCGTCCCTTGTCCCGCCTTCTGCTGCGGCCGCCCTCCTGCCGAGCCAAATGCAGGCTGTCGCCTTTCCCGAGGAGATCTGCTGGCTCCTGGAAGGTAACTCCTGGCCTAGTGCCAGACCTCTGCCCTGACCCCTCCCCTCCAGGAGGTCCCTTCAGGCCAGAAAGGAGACACCGGGGCACCAGCCTTTCAGCCTAATATAAACTCACCTAATATAAGCTCCAGGCTTCCAGGGTCCTCAGTCCCCAAAGCTATTCTCTCTCCTGTTCCCCCACCTCAGGGTCCTTACCACTCTCTTGAGCTAATTACACACTCTGTCCCTTCTAGGCATCTACATCACTGGGCATCACTTCTAGGTTTCTAAGGTCTTGCAGGCCAGGTTCATGGCCTCCCTTGGTACCTTGCTTGGTCTTGAACCTGTCTCCCAGGAAATGCCGAAGGGGGTGTAGCCAGTAGCTCTCATCAACACGCAGCAACCCTCTCACCTCACCGATGACTTTCTGAGTAACTGTCTCCGAGGCACACAGTGGGGAATCTGTGCATATTTTCCGGTTGTTGGGCCAACCCTGGTGGTTACGAGGCTTCTTATAAGTGTGGAAATGTAAGGCCTCCTTTACCAGCCTGTAGACTTCTAGGGGTGTCATCAACCCCAGGGAAGGCTCAGAGCACATGTCTAAGCGGCCCTTTAGAGTTAAGGTCACACTTTCCGACACTCAGCGTAGACTCTTGGCATTCCCTGAAGGGACTTCCCTGATGGGGAATATCATGCTCTTGGCTCACAAGGCGAGAATCAGTGTTCCTTGCTCTCCAGTGTTCCTTGGCCTTCCTGGGAGGACAGGGAATCTGCAGTTGCATTCGGGTCCCAAGAGGAAACTGCTCAGAATTAAGCCTTTTGGCATCCAGGCGACATATCTGACACATAGTTAACAGATGGCCTACTTTGGGCAGGTCATGATTTTGGCAAGCTGTATTCTTCTCAGCTTCTCTCCTGTTTAATTGGTTTTATATCTCCATTACCTTGTTATCTTGGTTTAAATGCCTCCTAATAGAGGATTTGGCGAGTGCTTTTGGTTTCTGTTTGTGGCACTGTTTCTCTTCTGGATTGCTTCCCCGGAAGAGCTGTCAGCGAGGTATTTCTGTTGAGGCGATGGTTCCAACATCCATTTTTTAAAAAGCGTTTTATTTGTTTATTTTTGGAGTGCCCATGTGTGTGGGGGGGTGCGTGTGCCAGGGCCCATTTGTGGAGTTCAGATGGCAGCTGTTGGGTTGCTTCCCTCCTTCCATTCTCTGGGTGATGGGGATCGAACTTATGTCTTCAGGCTTGGCGGCAAACACCTTTACCTATTGAAGCATCCCTTCTTGTACTTATGGGGTTGAATCTAGGACCTTACACATGCTGGTTAGATGGTCTACCGCTGAACTACCACTCTCTAAGCCAGCCAAAATCCACTTATCTTGTGAACCAAGTGAAATCTAAACTGTAGTAACAAAAAGTTATTTGGAGGACAGAAGAATTCAACCGGCACAGTATTGATACATAAAGGAAGGCCCTAACTTGCCTTTGGTTTTTAGAGAAGGGGCTGCAGTTGAAAGTTTAGTTCGACCCTGGCATTTAAAGACAGTGTTTCCTTTTATTGGCGTCAGCCATTTTCTGAGAAGAAACCCATATCACAAGCTTGTTAGATGATACTTCAGTTCTGTGCCACGGCCTTGATAGAAAAATTCCCTCTTATTTTCAGAAGCTGGCGACACAGTCCGCAACTCCGACATTTTTGATGTGCAGTGCTTTTATTGTTCAAAACTGACACTTTGGTAAACAACTCATTTTTGCACCTGCCACCTTCCTTTAGTTCAGATTATTTTCTTGTTAGCTGACTGTTTTTAATTGAAGGCTTCAGATCTCCTTCTAAAGCAGAACCTTTGTTTGCTGACAGGCAGGGCAGGGTATGAATGGAGATTAATTGCATGTCACATACTTCTGTATCAGACTTGCTGTGTCTTAACAGTCTCAGATAGTGCTAGAGTTTTTAGAATACATGGAGGAGTCTGAGGTTACATTTTGAGGAGCTTCACCGGGTAACTATTTCTTTAAAGCCATCTTACCCTTTTTATTTTTTTATTTTTTAAGCTTGGACCTGTGCTCTTGAATCTGAAGTGGGGGAAAATGTAAAATGGGATATAACCAAAGATTCTACGCAGAAGTGGTTAAAGAGCGTGCCTTTAAAAGATTTGTGTGATAATAGCAACGTATTGGTTATAGGTTTTGTTTTGTTTTGTTTTAATGGAATGAAGTCTCTGGTGTGGACCAGCAAAATGATTCATCGCGTTACAATTTGTGGATATTAGAAATCCAAAATGGCCATCAATTTGTTGTCTGTGGTTGGATACACGCCTCCTCCCCCTCTCCCCCGCACGCTTTTTAAGGTTAACTGTTAACAATTAGAAAATATGTAGGTCCTTGATCTCTATATAGTCGCTCAGTGGGAGGGAGCCACAGGATATGAGATCTGAGGCTGTGACTACCACACAGCATGGGGGTGGAGTCTCCACCATGAATTACCGCTTTCATAAAGCAAGTCATGAGCATTTGCACAGTGATTTAATGCCGGCCGTCACAGCCATAACTTAAACATTTATTTATTTATAACAACAGGAACATGAAATGACAGGGACATTTTTTGATATAATGTGTGCGCTCTAGAAAAGTAAAATATGCAAAGCACTGTGAAAGGTTTATGCCAAAATTTTGCATAATGAGGCGCTGAAATTAATTTCAAGTATAAAACTTTAAACATCTGAAGATGTCTCATTTGACATGGAAATCCCACTTCTGGGAACCTGTTAGAGAAATTAAAGACCTGAAAAAGACATGTTCAAAAGTTTATCCCAGGTGTCAGTGAGGTGGGGAAAGCAGGTGATGGCTGAATGAGTCATGGGACCGCCATCTTTAGTTTGCATCCATTGCAAAGAATGCAGGAGATCTGTCTAGGTGTGTGTCTGTCATCTGTCTGTCTTGGCTAGCAAAGTGTCCAGGGCCATGTTTTTAAGACTAAAAAGGTAAAATACATAATACATATAATGGCCCATTTTGAATTGAAAAAAAAGCCAAAAAAAAAACCCCAAAACTTCCACACACACATAATATGGGTTTGTGTAAGCTTCAGAAAAGTGCAAACTCGGGTGTCCCCATGTTCCCCACAGTTTCCTTTTAAGGTCAGTGAGAACGGCAGATTTTTATTACATACGTCTTCAGTTGGTTGATTTGTGAGAAAGGTCATGAATTACTTCTTTAATCATGAAAGATTTAGGCAGGTTCTAAAAAAAAAAATGACAAGATGAACAGAAGCTCAGAAGTTAGAGGGTCATTAACCTCAGGTGTGATTGCTCCTCCCCCACCCCCCACCCCTTAGGGTGTATGGAAAGTGTAAACTAAAACAAAACCGAAATGAACAAACAAAAAAACCACTTTGTTGGGTTCTTGGCAAACTACAAAGTGTGGAGAAGCTTCTAGTAACCCAGGAAACAGCCTCTTCCAGTAGGCTGTCCCGAGCTATCGGGCCAGAAACTGGTCCCATATCAGTGAATAAAGCACGGACTAGATAAAGAGCGCAGGGCATCTTCCGCCTTGTTGAAAGGACAGGAAATACTCAGGTCTGTTTTCAAGCAGCCGGGCTTCAGAGGTAGAAGTTATCTTCTTGCTTTTGCTTTGTGATAACAGTGTCAAAAACAAAAACAATGGGATGCTGTCAGTTTGCTAATCTTTGTTGCCCAGATACAAACAAGTCTCTTCTTCCTGGTCTTTCTAGGGACCCCCCCAAACACACACACACACACACACACACACACACACACACTTTGTATATGTGTCTCTGTCAATGATTTTTTTTTTAAAGTAAGAACCAAAGAGGAAAGTGTGAAGGAAGGAGGTGCAACAACTAGATAGCTTCGCAACCCTGCTGACTTCACCCTGGGAGCCCATAGACCCAACGGTGCCGCCATATGGGCCTGGAATACAGAAGGAAGCCCAGACATCACCGCCTGCTGCAGTGACCTCCCTAGCACCAGCCTCGCATCCCAGTGGCTGCTTGCGGCTAAACTTCAGCAGTCGTTAGCCATTTCCATCCAGACGGGTCTCCAGTTCTGGAGTGGTGGATGCGGATGAAAGAGTAAAAACCTCTTTCGGCATAGCAAAGCTCCGACTGCGAGGAACTTGAAGCGCTGGGTTTCTCTAGAGAGCGGAGGTTCTTTTAAACAGGCTGACTCATAAACATCTTTGACCAATTCTAAATCAATTTTAAAACACGAATTAGGGACTTCCTCCATTTCTTCAGCCAGCCACCCTGGGATTCACAAGAGGCATGTTTAAATGCCTCCAAACTCTGCTTCGTTATAGTGAGTGTCTGCCGTTTCCCCCAGGGCTGCTTTTTCCTGGGCTGCTTCACGAATGCCCGTGACTGACTGATTGGTTTATATGGAGCTGGGCCTGAACCCAAGGCCTCATGCATGCTAGTCCAAGATCTTTCTAGTCATTCCTTTCTCCATTTATTACCTTCTTAGTGAAGCTGAGGCCTGTCACTAGTCTGTTGGCTGGATCTGTGTCTTCGGTGTTTCTGGGACAGTAGATACCCAGGTATTTTGTAGCTATGTGTAAAAGGCCTGTTTGGGCTGGAGATGTAGGTCACTGGTATAGCGCTTAGCTGTCATTCCATAGACCTTGGTTTGTTCTTAGCACTGTATGTGTGTGCATGTGTGTGTGTTTGTGTGTGTGAGAGAGAGAGAGAGTGAGAGAGAGACAGATAGACAGACACAGAGACAGAGAGACACAGACAGAGGCAGACAGACAGACACAAACAGAGGCAGACAGAGAGACAGAGGTAGTGTATGGCTGGGGTGAGAGGTTTTTTCCGTTCACCATGTGGCTGGGTTCCTGTGAGTGACCTTGGCAGCAAGCACCTTTACTCTCTGAGCCGTCTCAGCAGCCCAAAGCAGCCGTCTGGGTAAACAATCCTCAGGCTTTTAGGAGTGGCTCTGGGCTGTGTGTTTGGCTGCTTTACCTTTTTTTTTTCCTCCTACCTTTTGCTACTGGTGGTCTTGCAGACACGTGAGTTACTGATCCCCTGAATCCCGCCAGCGTGGTAAGATGTGAGTATTTAAGGATTATAAAAGTGATAATTTTCATTATTGAACCCAGAAAACATAGTAAACAGTCACCTGTTGCCATCGATTTTTAAATTTTCATGTATTCTTTGGATTTATTTTTCTGGAGAGATTAACACTGTTTCTCTAAGAAACTATGTAATGAACATTGGGAATAGTCTATTTTATTTTACTGGGACAGGGTCTCACTGTGTATTCCTGGCTGGCCTTGGGCTCACTATGTAGACCGGTCTGGCCTCCGGCTCACAGAGATCTACCTGCCCTTGTCTCTGTCTCCCAAGTGCTGGAATTAAAGGTGTGTAAAGCACACCTGACCCAATCATCTATTTATTGATTTAAAGATAATTCTAAGAACAAAACTCTAGTTCAGCTTCATTTCCTTGTTAAGTTTTCAATGATAACCAACTTCTTTCTTTCTTCCCTCCCTTTCTTCACCCCCGACCCCCCACTGGGTTTCTCTTGTAGGTCTGGCTGTCCTAGAACTAGCTCTGTAGACCAGGCTGGCCTCAAACTCACCTGCCTCTGCCTCTCAAGTACTGGGATTAAAGGCATGCATCACCATGCCCGGCACTAACTTTTTTTTTTTTTCTAACTAAAGTGAACATGTTTGGCTTATGCTGTCGATGTATCACTCGGAATACTGTGAAGCAACCAGAGCCTTAGAGGTCGATAAAATCCCTCTAGGATGGGAGCCTGTGGGAGAAGAATAGTTAGGGAAGGTAGGGACTGTGGAGGAGAAGAAAGAAAATTGAAAGGGAGAAGAGGTTTCCAGGGGTCCATCCCAGGCCATCTGGGGTGACCTTTAAATCACACATTACTGGTGCAAGGAAGAAACTAGCCTGGTCAGAGGTCTAGCCTCTGCAGAGTCTTATGATGACCTTTTCGTAGAAGAAACAAAAGCAGCGATTCCTGATTCCTTGTTACAGGTGCGTGGGGAGTTATGGGACCAGAGGGAGTTCTGCAGTCACTTTTATATACCCAGGAGGCCAGGCGTGGTAGTGCATGCCTTTAAACCCAGCGCTGTGAGTTCGAGGCCAGCCTGGTCTAAAAATTGAGTCCGGGACAGCCAAAGCTACAAAAAGAAACCCTGTCTCGAAAACAAAAACGAAGAAACAAACAAAATACCCCAGTAAAATCAAACCTCTAACACTTCAGTGTTTTGCTTCCCTATCCCTTTACTGGCAGTCTTCATGGAAACCGTGTCTATTTATGGACTAGTTAAATGAAAGTACCAAAGTTGGGAAAGATGATGTGACAGGGTTTCTCTGTGTAGCCCTGGCTGTCCTGGAACTCACTCTGTACACCAGACTGACCTTGAACTCAGAGATCTGCCCATCTCTGTCTCCCAAGAGCTGGGATGAAAGGCGTGTGCCACCACCACCTGGCAACTTTCACTTCGTTACTTAATATCAAAATTTTGATTTGACAACTAATTGTCTTTTTCTTTTTTGAGGCAGGGTCTCACTACATAGCCTTGGCTGGGTGGGAATTTGCTACCAGGCTGGCCAAGTTACAGCAATCTCCCTGCCTCTGCCTCCCTTAAGCATACATTTTGGCCTTTTGTTAAGAAGCAAAACTTGACAGTAAGGCTAAGATCTCGTCTACCAGCCTTGTTTGTTTGTTTGTTTGTTGTTTGTTCAAGACTGAGTTTCTCTGTGTAACCTTGTCTGTCCTGGAACTCACTTTGTAGACCAGGGTGGCCTTGAACTCAGAGACCTACCTGCCTCTGCCTCCCAAGTGCTGGGATTAAATGTGAGCTCCACCACCTTTCTGAAACCAGCCTGGCTTTTACTTTCAGGAAATTGCCAGTTCAAGTGGAGAACCTGTCAGAGATGAGGTTGTGGGTAGTTTGACCCAATGATTGTTTCTCCCTGAAGCCATGTAGTGTTTATGTTTTTAATTCTCCTTCTGTTTATTGTAGATGAAACAGTGAAAGCGTCCACATACTTACAAAACAGAGAAAACATAACAGGGGACTAAGACACACACACACACATCCAGAGGACTTTAGGTGAAGCTTTAGTTGACTAGTGGCCAACCTCAGCCTCCAGTGTCAATGCTTTTCCTCTGGGAATCTAATAACAATTTGGAAATATTTGCGTGTGTACAATGGGGATAACCTCAGCAGCTCTGTGGAAATCGAGAAATAAAATAGCGATAACACAAGCGTCCACCAATAGGAGTGCCAAACGTGAAATATCGTACAGCCGCTTAAGTTCATACAGAGGTCGGGAGGGGGACTAGGCTGATTCATGTTAAAAATGTCTAAAACTGGGCTGGCAAATTGGCTCGATGGGTAAAAGTGTTTGCTGCCCAGAACTGACCCCTGAGTTCTGACTCCTGAAAACTCTCCTCTGACCTTCACACACATTCCATAGCATGTGCAACCCCCCCCCACTAAATACAAGAATAAACAAATAGAATTGAAAAAGTCAAGTGCTCCTCTATGTCATGTGTAAATATCATATGATGTAGAATATCCCTGAGTTATTTTCACAGTTTACAATAGTGACATTAGTGAAGACATGAAACAGGTGATGTTCTCATGAACTGTCTACATACAGCCACTTTGGAACACGATTTGAAATTAAATGCATTCCTACACAACACCTAATAATTTTTACTCCTGGAAATTTACCTAAGAAAAATGAGTGTTTAGCCTCATAGCGCAAGCATTCTGTCTTAGTCACTGTTCTGTTGCTGTGAAGAGACACCAGGACCAAAGCAACTATTACAAGAGAAAGCATTTAACCTGGGGGCTTGCTTTCAGTTTCAGAGGTTTAGTCCATTATCATCATGGCAGGAAGCATGGGGACATGCAGGCAGGGGCTGGAGCAGTTGCTGAGAGCTACATCCTGATCTGTAGGCAGAGAGAAGGAGAGAGGGAAAGAAAGAGAGAGCTTGGGCCTGACGTGGGCTATGGGCTTTTGAAACCTCAAGACCCAGCCCCGGTGACACACCCCCTACAACAAGGCCCACCTCCTGATCCTTCTGATCCTTTCACTTGGCATTCAAATATATGACCCTATGGAGTCCATTCTCATTCAAACGACCACACAGTCAAAGCTGAAAACATCCCATTATCTGGTAGTGAGGGAACAGCTGTGGAGCAATTTATTCAAATGATGGAACACTACATAACAAAAGGTGACAAAGGGGGTTGGACTTTTTATTACACACAAGTGTAAATAAATCTCAGAAACATTCTGTTGAGCATAGACACACGCGTGTTTGAAATTTCAGAATCTTTTATGACAGAAGTAAGAATGATGGTCAGCTTTGAGGAGGGATACTGAGCGTTAGGGGAGGTTCTGGAAGGGCGGAAGCTTTTCTGGGTTGATCTGTGCGGCATCCTCACAGGAGTTTGCATGCCAAAGTCAAGATCAGTGCACCTGAGCTGGTAGTGTGGCTCGGAGTTGCACTAGACACGCACTGGCAATAGGTGGGAGGCCTTTGGTTTGACAAAGCAGCGTATTTCATGTCGTCTATAAATTTCCGGTGAGAAAGGAAAAACGCAAGGAAAGAATATCAGGAGGAATGGAAGGAGGAGGGAGGAAAGATGAACTTATAGTGATGAATAACTAGGCACACAGAAAGTTACCAGGAAGGTAAAAAAAAAAAATGTTTTGACAGAAGTATCATTCGAAGCAAGTTTATTACCATTCAGTTAGGAGGCTGGGAGAGGACTCGGTGGTTCACTTGCCTCGAAGGCTGGTGATCAGCTGGATTTGATCTTAGCAACTCACACACGTGCACACGCATGCAGACACACACACGCGCACACACACCCACACACACGCATGCACACATGCACACGTACGCACGTGCTCGCGCGCGCACACACATACACACACACACACACACACACACACACGCACACATCCAGATGCAGTGGCTCACACCTGTAATGCAAGCACTCCTACAGTGACACAAGCGTCAGGGATAGGGGAATCACCTAATCACCCGGCGTCTCGGAGGCAGCTAGCATTTATTTAATCCACAGCACAGAGGAAACAAAAGAGACCTTCCCTCAGCAAGGCAAAGGCTTCAGCTTGGGGTAGAGGGATGTAGAGTTCAGTGCTAGTACAATTGTCTGGCAAGTAATCACTAGGACCAAAAACAAAACAAGCAAACAACAAAACAAACAAAAACGTTAAGTAACAAATAGAGTAATATGTATGTATGTATGTTTGTTTGTTTGCTTGCTTGCTTTTTTGAGCCAGGGTTTCTCTGTGTAGCTGTGGCTGTCCTGGAACTCACTCTGTAGACGAGGCTGGCCTCGAACTCACAGAGATCCACCTGCCTCTGCCTCCCTGAGTTCTGGGATCCAAGGTGTGCACCATCACACACAGACGTTAAATAGATTTTTAAAGTTTGTGTGGGTGTCTGTAAGGGGTATGTGTATGTGAGTACAGATACAGAGGCCAGAAGAGTGTGCTGGAACCTGAGTTATAGGCAGTTGTAAGTCACTTGATCTGGGTGCTGAGAACTAAACTCAGGTCCTCTGCAAGAGCCATTCAAACTTTCGAACTCTTAACTACTGAGCCATCTCTCCAGACGGAGTCAGATATTTAGTATGTTTACAGATGCTTTGGTATCCCATAGTATTTTTCACACAAGTTATAATATGTAGTATCTTAGTTGATTCAAACTATTACACAGTTCAACTAAGTATAAACACAGATATCTACTACTGAACATGTTTCCATAAAAGTCCTATTGTGTGATTTTTTTTGTGTGTGTGTGCCTTATTTTTCCATAGCATACCAGCATTAGAATTGTCAACAGTGGGGGCTGGAGAGATGGCTCAGTGGTTAAGAGGCCTGGCTGTTCTTTCTTAGAGGTCCTAAGTTCAATTCCCAGTAACCACATGGTGGCTCACAACCATCTGTAATGGGATCTGATTTCCTTCTCTGGGGTGCATGAAAACAGAGCATTGGTATAAATAAATAAATAAATTTTAAAAAAGAATGTCAACATGTTAGGGAAAACCTGCTAGGTGAGGAGTGTGTGTGTGTGTGAGCTGTGCCTGCAGAGGCAAAGGAAAGATGGGGAATGCCCTGTTATCACTTTATTCTTTTGAGACAGGGTCTCTCATTGAACTTGGAGCTAGGATTGAGGCCAGGAGGCTCCAATAATCCATATGTTTTCCCCTCCCTGACCGGTGCTGGTGTTAAAAATATGCATGTATGGCCATGTCAGGCTTTTTTTCTTTTTTTTTAATTTTTTTAAATCAGTGCTGGGATTTGAACTCATAACCCACCGAGCCATCTCTTCAGTTCTCTCTGAGATGAGAATTTACATATTTCATAAATTATCCTGTCTGTCATTAGTCTTCGGAAAGACTTGCTCTTCGGAGGCTAAGGCTGTTGTGTTTCTAAGCTCAGTCTGTCCCATGTCCCGTATACAAGCCGGACAGTAAGAGTAAACAGTGGCTCTTGAAGACTTCGGCTCCCAGCAGCAGTCTGTTATAGTCACCTGACCTATCACGTGGTACTGGCCAGCCAGAAAAGCAAGAGATGAACTTGGAAACACAGGGGGTAATAAATATGAACAAGCATTGCAGAAATTACAAGATTTCTGCAGGGTGTGACGGCTTGTAACGTGACAAAAATTAGATCTATGACCGTTACATCAATATGTTAAGATCCTCAGACGATGGTAGGATTAAAACGTATCCTATCTCCTTCTATATTTAAAATGATTAAAAACTGCTTATGCCCTGTGCTTAATGAAATTAGTTAAAAATATCATCGTAATAGTTGGTTCTAGAATCTCTCTTCGGAAATGAGCTGCCATTGTTAGGGGAGTAACATTGTCATTATTACTGTTATTATCCTTGTCCTCGTCATTATTATTATTAGAGACAGGGTCTCACTGTGTAGACCAGGCTAGCCTGGAACTCACAGTGGTCTTCCTACATCTCCTTCCTGAGTGCTGGATTATAGATGTGAGCCTTGGAACACCACTACCCTTCCTTCTGTCCCTGCCAGAAAAACACTTCTTTTTGTTGTTATTGGGGTGTTGTTGAAGCTGAGACAGCCGAACAGACAGTTAGGCAGCTAATAGTTACTAGCAAGGAAAAAAAAATGTCTTTTGATTTTTGTCTTGCATAGGAACAAGGGAGAAAATGTAAGAAAGCTTGGAACTAAATCACATGGAGGACTAGAGGGTTCATCCACTGTGCTAACAGGGGTTCGAGGTGCTTAGGAATGAGGAAATCCTTTGACTGACTGCTGTGTGAAATCCCTCTCACTCCCCCTGCACCACCACCGTCTCCAGAAGGCAATGGCTTCTGCGTTCACAGACCCAGCAAATGGATGATGCTTTGAGGAAATTGAGGAAGAAGCTAGGTCTAAACCAGGACTTCTCAACCTCAAAATTGCTGACCCTTTGAGCTAGAAAAGCCTTCACTGTTAAGGCTGTCCTGTGTATTCTAGAAATTCTACCTTCTGCTCATAGATGCCAGCAGCAACCTGCCCAGTGGTGTCAATCAAAAGTTCCCAGATACTGTCGAACTCTCCTGAAGGTTCCTGGTGGCGACAGCTGTTCGAAGCCTGGATAGCCAGGACAGGGGGCACGTTAGAAGCATGGGGTCCGGAAGGGGTGGGGCTCTGAGAACCTTGCTCCTTGAAAATGACCTGGAGGAAGTTCTCACCGAGAGGTTAGAGGTTGAGTTGGTCTGAACATCTAAACTGTTTTCAGAATGAAGTTCAAATAACCCAGCTACACCCCACCATCCCCCAGCTTCTTTTCCACGTGAAAAAATTGCAAGCATGTCCTTGCTTACCTTGTCGGCCCCTTCTTGGGTTCCTCCAGGAGGTGAGACTTAGGAGGAACTCCTTTCTGGTCCTTTGAGGTCCTTTATCCTTTTGAGTCTATCAGTGGTTTCCGTGAGAAACTATGTGGAAGGAGAGAAGCCAGCCACATTGTTTTTGTCGTTATCTAGTTCATGAACATTTTACACCTCTATAGGTTCCCAAACAAACAGCTTTCTACTCTTAATTTTTCCGTTGAAATTTTGCTTTGCAGACTCTTTGAGGTGGCATTAAATTTTCTTTTTTTCCTAATCTGCTCTTGTGTGATTTAAGCACATATGAGAAGGTAGGCTCTACTCATCTTGCTATAAATAGATTGTTTCATGTGTGTGTTTGTGTGTGTCTAAAAATGCCATTTTCTAATTAATTCTAAGTTTTAAGAATGAAGTTATCTCCTCTCTTGTTTTTTACTTTTTAAGTTTTTTTTCTTAATTTTAATTATCAGGCTCATGTTTAATACAGTCTACATATTGTTTTAATTCATTTTCAGATATCTACTATCTTCAAACGTTTTAACTCATTTTCAGTTATCAGGTATCTTCATGGAAATTCTACGAGCCGGGCATTATTAATATCCTCCAAAATGGACGAGGAAACAGGAAATAGGAAAATGGCTGTCAAGAATGGAGGGCAGACAAAGTGGACCCAGGATACAGCAACTTACACGCAGGGCCCACGAGAAAATACTAAAATTAACAAGAGAAGTTCTCTGCAGTGTGAGAGGCTGTGCCTCCTCTTGAGCTAGAAAAGACGCTGAGCAGTGTTCTTACCTAGATTCTCAAAGATGTCCCCAAAGTTGTGGATTGCGGACGCGAGGCAGAGCATTATGGAACAGTGAGTGGTGGGGAGCGCTTACGTCCATGGAAACTGGCTGAGCACATCCGAGGCCAGTGCGGATCAAACACACACCTCAGCACAAAGACAGGACAAAAGCCAGGTAGAGCTGCTCGCCAGAGCCGCATTCCTGAAGAAAAAGGACTCTCCCTCTCGTAGCAGGATAGGGGAATAGAGCCTGTGCGTACCTCCCCATCCAGAGTTTTGATCGCCTTGATCCTGTCAGTCTGTGGTGCATCTTCTGTGTCCTATCCAGGAGACACTGTTTCAGAGTACTTCTCCTCAACCGTGGCCCTATTAAAAATCGTTTTGCCAAACCTTGAAATTTTCATCTTCCTGCCTCTACCTCTGGGGTGTTAGGATTGCAGATGTGTGCCACCACACCCAGTTTATACAGTGCTGGGGAGGGAAATCAGTGCTTCAGGCGTGCCAGCCGGGCACTGTGCCAACTGAGCTACATTCCTAGCCCAAAGAAATCTACCTTTTATTTATTTTGAGATAGGACCAGACTGGCCCCAGTAGAAAGCTGAGGCTGGCCTTGGACTCCTGTGCCTCCTGCCTCTACCCCCCTGAATTCTGGGATTAAAGGAATGGGCCACTCCTGCTAGCTAGTTTTATTTTATTTTAAGTCTAAATAGCCACATGTAGTTAGTGGCTACTTCGTTAGACAGCACAGTTTAAATATCTGTTTGCGAATTTTAAATATTAAATATGCAAAATAAATAAAGAGGTCAAGATAGGGAAAAAAAAAACCTCATGACACAAAAGTAAGCAATCAACAAGGGAGGCGGGAAAAATATTGTAGTTATGATTTTGAAACTATATACATGTACAGATGTCAGCTTCTTGAAATACACTGCACGTAATAAAATGCCGATAACTTTCTCGGTCTGGAATGTTCACGTTGACAGAAAGAACCAGCAGACACCAGCTCATTAATACTGTTAATGGGAGGGACAGGGTTCCGTTCCTCTTTAAGTTATGAGGCTGAAGCTGTAAGCAGACCTACAAATAAAATGTGTAACTTCTAGGCCCCTTGAAGGCAGGTAGAACAACATTTAATCATTGTCTTAGGCCATTTGGGCTGCTCTAACAAAATGCTGCAAGCAAGGTAGCTTATAAGCCACAAATATTTATTTTTGATAGTTTTACAGATTAGGAATTTGAAGACGGAGATGCTGGCAGATTTGCTGTCTGGTGAGGGGGTACTTCATGTCTTAGAGGAACAAGTCAGCCCCCTGGGGCCTCTTTTTATAAAGGCTCCAACCTGCATCAGGACAGGTCAGTCACCTTCCAAAGGCCTCACTTTTAATATTACCACATGGGTGACTGTGATTCAGCGCGAGGATCTGGGGGAGACACAGGCTCTCAGGAAATAGGGGTGACCTAAGCGAATGCTCACAGACACCAGCAAGTGAAATTCTGAAAGCAGAAATACACTATACAAAATTGTCCACACAAGGTACCCTGGCTAATAAAGTAGGCACGGGCAAGAAAGACTTAAAGATGTGGAGGTATGGTGATTAGAGGAAGGGCCTGGGGAAGGGAGGGGTGTGATGGCAGAAATCAGCTGAGGGTTGTTAAGGTAAAACAGGGACTAACAATCTGAGAAGTCGGGTATTCGGGCCAGGACAGTCGGTCATGCTAAAATGGTATGTGCAGTAGCCTGGACTACTAGCCAGTATTCAAGTCCATGGAATTAATTAAATTAACTAATTAAAATTAACATCTTAACCTATGTTGATCCTTTAATTCACAGACCAAAAACAAATAAAGGAACAAACAAAAAACACCTCAAATATTTTCTTGGGTGTAATGCCAGTCACAGGCAGAAATTTATCCATTATTCTTCTCAGAAATGCGAGTTCTGCTTTAGTAGTTCAAATACTTTCCCACAATATCCCCTCTAGGAACACTTTTATTGGTATTTGGTTGGTGGAATTGTTTTCAACAGCGCTGGGTCATTCATCTTGCCTCCAAATAAAAGGTTGATTGAAGCAAACTTTTGAGTTTCAGAAACATATATCAACAAAAATCATTTGCAACTGTTAGCGGCACGGGCTCAAGTATTTCTCCTCCCAGTGTGTCGGGAGCATTATGGAGAAAACTGAAAGAAGTCACATTTATCTTTCAGTCATTAGGAAAAAAAAAAAAACAATGTGACCGTTAAGATGTCATTCTCCAAGGAAAGGAAATAGTAACCTTGAAAAGGGACAAGGTCAGAAAATTGGGGGTGGGGGGAATGTCAGAAGCTCTCAGCAGCCATGAACCAGGGTGGTCCTGGCCCCTCCTGGCAGGTGGCTTTATGGCTGCTGTGGGTATTTGCAGGACACTGTGACCTTATTTTGCTTCTAGTGTTGTATGTGCCTTTTAGTCCCTTGTCCCTCAGTGTTTTATTTTTTATTTTATTTTTTCTTGCTCTGACTTCCTTGCTCAGATGTCTGGAACCTACTGGCATTTTGTTGTTGTTGTTGTTTTTGTTTGTTTGTTTTGTTTTGTTTTAGGGCAGATGTGAATTTTAATGAGAACATGCACCTTTGTCAAAGCTGTGTTTACCTTTTAAATACAAGATTTAAAGTTATTGTGTGTTACCACCACCTGTTACTTTTAGTATAAAATACTATGTATTTACGGTTGTGCCTTCTAGATGGACTCTCCCACCTCCTCCTTCCCTCCTGACCTTGTTTAGCTCTCCAAGTTTAAATCTTCTCATTGTCTGTAACTCACCCGTGATCCCCGGCCTCCAGAGACATTTGCGAATGTCACTTCCAGCACTTCCCTTTTTGGTAGCTCATATCTTAATTCTAACTGTGCCTCTAAGCATCTATCCTTCGCTAGATCTGTCTTTCTGTGTGCTCTGTTCACCTCCTCAGTGCTCACTGGACAGGTGATGAAGAACAGGTGCCTTTGGGTGTAGTGTCTTCCTGGCAGGTGTCTAGCATCAATTTCACGTGAGGATGTGAACGCTGCATGGTATCACTCATCCCTTAGCTGAAAGCACTGTGGGCAGACGCCCTCATCCTCCATTTTGACAGCGAATATTGCTGTCACAGGGACTCCAAGGCATCCTGATCTGCCAGAACGTGACGTCTGTAGAGGAAGAGGATTTGCTTTTTTGAGTGCTAGATATCAACTCCAGGCCCTTGCGTATATACCAGGCAGGTGTTCTGCCCCGGAGCTGCATTCCCCACAAAGAACTCTTGTTAGCAAATGGCTTGTCTGCTCCATGGAAAAAAACTACTAGCAGAACGGTGACCAGAGAGACCCAGGCATTGCAGGATAGCTTGAAGTCTCTTTCCTGTTTGGTGTGTTCAAGGAGCCTTGCTCGGGTCCCTTCAGGTCCTCACGGTGAGAGGTTCCACCTTCTCAATTGAATATGGAATGTAGCTTCTCTAATGTCTTTCCTCAGTGTTTTCATTGAGTTTTGGTATCAGGATTTTTCTGGAGATCAAAGTTGGTATCAAAACCACAGACCTTCATGTAGGTAGCCCTTCCTTTCGACTTGATGTTTTCTTTCTAGATGGAAGAGGTCATCTTTTTGATTTCTTTTTATTTCTCTGAGTAGATGCAGATTGCAAGTAAAGAAACTTAAATACTTAACTCCTGAAGTATTGGAAAGAAAGCCTTTCAAATAATTAATCTGAAGGAAAACTAAAATGGGACAGATTTTAAGAAGATGATCAACCTGTCTTTAGCAGCCTCCCTGGGCCATAGTTATGGCCCGTTGGTACATTTCAGCACATGGAGTATGCAGGTATTTTACTTACAAGATTTTAGTAAGGCTGTTTGTTGATTGTTTCTGAATAAAGCTGGGTAGGGGAAGAATTTAGCAGGGCAAGTCAATAATTATGTGTGTGTGTGCATGAGTGCAAATATGGGTGTGTTCTACAAGAAGAAAGTAAACACTTTAACTTATCACATCACATAAGGTTTCTCTATTTGTATCATCACCATCACCATCATCATCATCGCACTTCTCGGGTTTGAACCCAGGCCTGTGCACGTCAGGCCAGGGCCCTACCACTGAGTAACATCCACAGCTCCTTTTGTTTTTTCATTTTGAGACAGGGCATCCCTGAATTACGAAGGCTGGCCTTCCACCTCCCATCCTCCTGCCTCAGCTTTCTGAGTAGCTGGGGCCATAGGCCTGTGCCACCAGATCCAAATATAGGCTCACCTTTGCTGCCCACTTCCTGTGCCTGCCCATGGGAGTCTCTCTCTGCTAACGACTACGTGAAAGGCAGCAAGGTTCTCTACCGCTGAAAAATGCGAGAGACGGGGGACAGAGAGTAAAGTGCATCCCAACTGCTTTCATGCTGTCTTTATTTTACTGTTTTTTTTTTCTGATTCTGAAGCACATAACTAAGAAATGCACACACATCTAGAACTATAAGTAATGTGAGGGAGACTGTGAGAGAAGTTGAAGTTGCCATTTCACCACCCAGTGATGGCCTCTGCTGATGTTTCTGATGAATGAATCGAACCCAATACTTTATTTATGTGTGTCTGTACGCACACGCACGAGCATGCGTGCATGGGTCTGTGCTGTTTTACTAACTGAATGAAGAAGTTTCAGATTTACACAAATAAGGAGCAGACGATGTAGAGTTAGGTCCCTTGACCCCTCTCTTTCCTCCAGCTTCCCTTAGTTAGAACATTTTACATATTTTACATAGCCATAATGTATTAGTCAGCGTCCTCTGGAGGGACAGAGTTGATAGACTGGATCTATTTCTTTCTGTTCAAAGGGGATTTATTAGAATGGTTTACTCACTGTGGTCCTGTTAGTCCAACAACTTTGCTTACAGAAAAGCCAAGAATCCAGTAGCGGTTGGTTGTTCAGTTCATGAAGCTGCATCTCTCAGCTGGTCTTCAGTCCGTATTGAAATGCTGAAGAAGTAGGTTCTAATACCGGAGAAGGGATCCCTTCGCTGCTGGATAGATGGACTTGCAAGTGAGAGTGAGGGCAAGCGGGCAAAACCCCAAAGCCTCCTTCTTCCATGTTCTCTTATGTGGGCGTCCATCAGAAGGCGTGGCCCAGACTTACGGTGGGTCTTCTGACTTCGAATGATCCTGATATAGGGTGGGTCTGCCCACTTGGAATGATGAGATCAAGACAGTCCCTCTGAGGCAGGCCCAGCTGCTTGGGTTTTAGTTGACTCTAGATGCGTCAAGTTGATAACCAACGTTAGCATCGTCAGTACTTCTGTCATAACCGATAAACCTACACCACCACACTGCCTCCTAAAACCCACAGTCCAAAATGGCTCTCCTAGTTTTACCTAGTGCCCTTTTCCCACCTCAGGATTCGATCCGGGATACAGGCAAGTCTTCTTGGGCTCCTGTCAGCCGTGACTGACTCCCACACTCCCCTTGTTTTTGATAAATGTAATGCTTTTGAGGAGTGCTGGTCAGGTGGATGGCAGCGTGACCTTCTATTAGAACGTGTCTCGTGTCTAGTCTCGTGGTTAAACTGGGGTTACCAGTTTGAGGGGGGAAGATCACAAACGTGTCCTTTTCGCCACACTGCATCAAGGGTCCATACCGTCAGTGTGATTTATGATGCTTGATGTTGAACCGTGAACACCTGGCTGGGGTCAGGTTCCCCCCACTGTGGAGTCTCTCTTTCCCCTCTCTGTTCTGCAGCTTTTGGGAAGAAAGTGGCTGTGTGCAGCCCACACCCAAGGCTTGTGTCCTTTATTCTGGGGTAGAGTATCATAGAATAACAGAAATGATTTTTGAATTCTACACTAGAGATGTGTCTGTGATCTCCCATTTGTTAATTTGTTCAATTATTTATATTACTTGTAGACTTACGCATAAGTCTTATATTTTGGTTTATAATTCGAGATTATTTTGTTGGTCAGAACAAAACCTTTTTTTTTTTTTGGAGACAGGGTCTTACTCTGAAGCCCTGGCTGGGGTGAGTTCTATCTCTCTCTAGTCCACATGTAAGCATGCACTTCTCTGTACAACACAGAGGGGTAGGGGGAGGAGGGAGAGAGAGAGTGAGCTACAACAATGAAACCAAGCTGCCGGCAGTAAGCTGTGGATGGTCACTGACTCCTCATTTCTGAAGCTACTCACGTCAACACCTTTCCTCCCTTCCTTCCAGTGAGGCCACTCCATCCGTCTGTAGAACAGTCAGGTTATGTTGACAGTCTACATTTGAGATCTCCCAGCCTAAGTGATGTTTGATGTTTGTCGACTGTGCTGACTAGAGTCATCTAATAGGAAGGAACCTCAATTGAGAAAATGCCTCCATGAGAGTCAGCTGTCGGGCTTAGCGATGGATGGGGGAGGGCCTGCCCATTGTGGGTGGGGCCATCCCTGGGCTGGCAGTCCTGTAAGAAAGCAGGACCAGCAAGCCAAGCCAGTAAACTGTACCCCTCCATGGCCTCTGCATCAGCTCCTGCCTCCAGGTTCCTGCCCCTTTTGAGTTCCTGATCTGACTTCCTTCGATGATGAGCAGTGATATGGAAGTATACACTGAATAAGCCCTTTCCTCCCTAACAGCTTTTGGTCATGGTGTTTCATGTCAGCAAGAGTAAACCTAACTAAGACATAGACCTTAAGGATGCAGCCTCTG
Source organism: Pachyuromys duprasi (assembly GCA_028658305.1). NCBI lineage: Eukaryota > Metazoa > Chordata > Mammalia > Rodentia > Muridae > Pachyuromys > Pachyuromys duprasi. The sequence continues at coordinate 23,431,731 of CM053746.1, read as the reverse complement.
CTGTAGAGCCTTGCTGCTTGTGGCAAACGCATATATCATGTGCATCCTGCGTTATAGGGTTAGGCTCTATCGTGTTAGTGCTCTGACAAGCCCCGTGCTTCACCTTGCCCTCCCCAACCACTCTTGTGAACCTTTTGCCAACCATGTAATTTTTTAAAAAATTATTTTACCGTGTCTGTGTGTGTGTGGGAGGAGGCACCTATATGGGGGTCAGAGAATGACTTGTGGGAGTCAGGTCTCTCCTTCCACCATGTGTGAGTCCTGGGGATTGGATGTAGATTGCCAGACTCAGGGGCCAGGTGCCTTTGTGCTTTGGGCTCTCCGGCTGGACTCCATTCATTTCTTTTTAACACCAAAATAAGATGCCGTTGTATGGCTGTGGCATAATTTGTTGATCCAAATTAAGGGATGTCTTGGTTGCTTCCATTTTTTTTTGGCAGTTATGAATAGTTTCTAAAGGCATTTCAGTTTGTGTCTATGTTGCGTGTGGTGTGTGTGTACTCACCCACATATATTGATGTATGTGATTGTGTGCCCACCTACATATATTAGAGAGAGAGCGGGAGAAAGAGTGTGTGTGTGAAGTCATGCTCCATATCTTTTTCTATTATCCACCACCTTATCTTTTGAGATAGGACCTTTCACTGACCTTGGAGTTCATGAATTGGCTAGACTGCCTGGCCAGCAAACCTCTAGGACTCACCGGCTCTGGCCCTCACACCCAGCTCTGGGTTTACAGGCTGCATTGCTGTGCCCAGATTTTATTGGGTGCTAGACTTTGACATGTTTCAACAGTAAGCCCTTCGCTCACCGAGCCATCTCTCCAGCCTCTATTTTAAAATTTTTATGAAGGCTTAATAGGGCTAGGGATATGGCTCTGCAGCAGAGCCTTATGCCTAGAACACACAGTGCTAGGTTTACCCTAGGTTTACTCTCCCATCCAGAAGGGAGGGAGAGAGAGAGATGAGACATGTTGTTCTGTAAAGGTCAGTTGTCCTCAAGCAGTTGGAAGCTCAGTTACTGGACTCATACTCTTTTGTAATTGTTACGCATCCCAGGGACACGGCCCCTTTGTTGTTTTGAAAGAGCCATCTTTATCACTGGTATTTTCCCCTTTCTTGAAGTAGGCTTTGCCTGACATTGATAAAGCAAGTCTGTCTTCCTCACACTTTCGGTCTGTGTCTTCTATTGTTTCCCGTTCTTTCACTTTCAGCCTGTGTTTTTAACCTTAAAGTGTGTTTCTTGTAGACAGCATATAATTGAGTCTGGGGTTTTTAATATAATATTTTTATTCATTCGAGAATCTCATAATTCATGCAATATATTTTGATCATATTTTCTTCCCCTTTCCCCCTCCAGCCCCTCTCAGATCCCCTGCTATATCCCATTCAACTACTCCTGCCCTCTTAACCCCCTGAGTCCAATTCATGCTACCCGAACACGGATGGGTGTGGGGCCATCCACTGAGTCACAGATAATCCACCAGGGACCACACACCTAAAGGAAATTGATTCTTCCTCCCTCAGAAGCCATCCACCAGGGGTGGGTGTTGGTCTGCCCCTCCCCATCCATGCTCCAGTACTGACTGGCTTGGTCTCAGGCAGCTGTTGTGAACTCCTGAGGGCAAGTTCAGAAGACACTGTTTCACCTCGAGGCTCTTGTAGTCTTTTTGTCCCCTTTTCCACGAGTTTCCTGAGCCTTTGGGGAGGGGGGAGGACGGTGTGATATAAATGGTCATTTTATTTCTGAGAACTCCGAGAACTCCAGAGACACCTGTTTCTACACTTTGACTGGTTGTGAGTCTTCATTAACTGATGTTGTCTGTACAAAAAAAAAAAAAAAAAAAGCTTCTCTGATGAGGTCTGAGAGCTGCGTTCATCTATTGGACATAGAGATATATTTAGAAGGCATATGTCCAATTAGTAAAAATATAGTAGATTCACCCGAGGGCCTCTGATGCTGCCTAGCCATAGGATTTTGCTTAGACTTCTGTACCAGGCATGAGTTTCCTCCTATGGGACAGGACTTACATCCAATTAAAAAGTGGTTGGTTACCCCGTAACGTTCATGCCACTATTGTACCACAGACAAATCCTGCCAAGCTGGTAGTCACCGTGGCCTTCAGGCTTCACAGCTGGCAACAATTCTGCTACTGTGAAAATTAGCCAGCAGAGGAGGAAGCTTCCGGGATGGCACCAGCTTGATTTCTCCAAACCCTGTGGTCAAAGTGTATGATGTCTTCAATAGTGCAGTCTTACGGTCAAGTTCCCAAGGGCAACACCGAGCAGACGGCAACGGGTTGCACTGTCTTGAAGGTTCTTGGGACACACCCTCCCCGACATCCAACAGCTCCATGGGAGATAATCCATACCTGCCGCTGGGCTTGTTACTTGGCAACCTGTGACTTCTGGGAAGCCCAGCATCCCATCTGTGTGAGATGACTCCATCTTCTCTCTCTCTTTGCCGCCTCTGTTCCTCCCTCCCTCATACTAGCCCCCCACCCCCGTATGTGTGTCTATTTTAAAGGAAGCTTGAAGTGCCATTTCCATACAGCTCCCCAAGCATTCTGAGTGTTAGTTGCTCAAGCTTACGCTGTTGTTTTCCAGTTGCCGCTTTTTGGTTACCCTTGCCTGTAAAGTCTTAAGCAAATGTTTTTTAGCATTCACCTCACTTCCTTTTGAATGAAATTTAGTTGAAAAACTAGAATTCCCGATTTGCCTGGTTAAGGCCACTCCAGCAAGTCTACGCTGTCGCTTAACTCTTCGCAATCCGTGTAAATATTGGCTCGCTAATAGGATTTCATTTCCCGCTTTCCTCGCCTGCTGTGCTGTTGCGATACTGTTTTTTTTTGAGACAAATCTCCGATCGTACGTATGCAGTGAGCTGCGCAGAGGATCATTGTCACCTGCGCATGAGACTGCCCGTTGCCTTTTGAGAAAGTCAAGCACGAGGCCCATGTTTTTAGCTCTCTGGCACTCCTGTCGGGCTGTCTTCAGTGAGGGACCTCCTTTAGTTCCCTTTCACCAGCTTTCCTAGCAAACAGTTTTCAGTTTTCATTGATCTCAAAACTGTCTTTCCTCTGCCTTCGTCTTTTGATGGCCGCTGTCACTAGATACAGAATTTGGAGTTGACCAGGGCTTTTCAAAATTTTTTTTCCTTTCAGTACTTTAACGTGTCATTCCAGTGTCTTCTTACCGCCATTATTTTTTTTTAATGAAAATTCAGGTCTCATTCTCATCATTGTTCTACTCTATGTGATGGGTCATTTTCTCTGGCTGCTTTGAAAATTCTCTCTTTATCTTTGCTTTTCAGCAGTTTGGCTGTAACGTGCCTAGATTTACTCTTCTTTGTTTTGTCCTGTTCTGAGGCTTGAACTCAGGGTCTTGTGTATGCTAAGCGCGCATTATTCCACTGAGCCACACACTGGCCTGGAAATTTACTTTTCTTCTTGGTCAGCAACTGTATCATTGAGATTTTAAATGGCATTTTCTTTTATGGTGCCCATTTTTGAAAATAGCCTTTTAAAGGGGTAAACACACAAATAATAATAATAATAATAATAATAATAATAATAATAAAGTCAGACGTACTTGAAGCCAGCTTTAGGAGAGACGGCTCAGTGTTTAAGAATATATACTGCTCTTGCAAAGGACTGAGTTACTTCCCGCAGTTGCATTGGGTGGCTCACAACCTCCTATGCCTCCAGCTCCAGAGAGGCCAGGACAACTCTGGCCTCCACAGGCATTTGCACACATGTGTCCTTGCATACATACGCATATGCTCATGACCAAAATTAATAAAAAAATTAAAAATATCTTTGTCTCTTAAAATTCTCCCTCCTTCCCCAATTCTTCTCTCTCTTTTCAACAAGGTCTCTCAGTGTCCTGGCACTCACTAACTAGGCTAGCCTGGCTGGCCAGCAAGTCCCAGGGATCTTTTTGTGTTTACATGCCCAGCCTTGGGCTTACAAGAACAGGTCATCACACTCAGCTTTCTGCGTAGGTTCTGGGGCTCAAGCGCAGGTGTTTGTGCTTCTGTGACAAGCACTTTACCTACGTACGGAGCTACCTCGCCAGCCCTCGCAAACTCGTTCTTAAGAAATTAAATTATATTTTAAATAGAAGTTCTCTTAACTTTATTTTTGAATCGTTCACTGCTGATTCAGTTAGTTGAGGCTGGTGCTGCCACTCGGGGATAGAATTCCTGACTAGCACATGCAAGACCTTGGGTTTGATTCTAAGCACAGAAAAACATACTTCGGTATCCAAAAGTCAACAACCACATACAGCTGATGCTTGTATACTGGCTTTATACCTTAATAAGCACGTTGGCCTCATGTTGATCCTAGCGGATTTTTGGCGAACCTTCGGGTTTTCAAGATCACGCCACACGCAACTAGAGCTAGTTTTACTTTATTCTTTCCAACATGGGTGTTTAAAATTCGCTTTCTAAGCTAATTGCCCTGGCTAGTATCACTAAGACAAGACCAGTGTAAGTGGTGACGGTCCCCGTTGTTGTTTGCGATCTTTAGAACAGGGAGGGAAGCATTCAGTCTTTCACCATTCATAAGGGTAGCTGTAGAATTAAAAAAAAAAAAAAACAGAAAAAAAAAACACATTTTGTTTACTGTGTTGGGTCTCACACTTACCTAGCAGGCTGTGCTGGTGAAGTACTCTTCTAGCCCCTAGTAGTTGGGTATAAGTAGGAGCTGTTTCTCAGGCTAAGGGTGTTTCCTCCTTTTTCTAGCTATGTTGAGTGTTTTGTTTTGTTTTGTTTTTTTCATTTATTTATTTATTTATTTATTTATTTATTTATTTATTTATTTATTTATATCAAGAGGCACTACTGGATTTTGCCAAATGCTTTTTCTGCAGCTCTTAAGAAAATTGCATGGTTTTGTCCCTCCTATTAATATGACACCCTGCACTGATGGCGATTCAGATGCCACTTGCTTTTTTTTTTTTTTTTTTGTCTGTTAATTCAACTTCCCAACTTCTTGTTCTTTAAATTCACCACTGTCCCGCCCTCCTCGGAGGAACCCATCAAGTGATAGCTATCGTCTTTGTGATTCTAGGTTAGCCGCTGCTGGTGAGTCTTTTCAAACATTTCAGCCTCCGGAACGTTGTGTCTCACCAGAGTCCCTAGTGATGGTTACCTAGCACTGTTTTGTTTGCTGTTCTGAATAGTCTGAGGGCAAAGCAAATGTTTAGATGGACTTACATGACCTAGCTGTGTAAGTGCATCGCGTTATTCCGGGGATGTGGTTTCATATTGTGGGTACAATTTATTATTTTTTTTGGAGGTAGAGGCTTTTTAACTATATTACTTATATCTTTTTTTAGGGATGATAAACATAGTGCATCGCGTTATTCCGGGGATGCGGTTTCATATTGTGGGTACAATTTATTATTTTTTTTGGAGGTAGAGGCTTTTTAACTATATTACTTATATCTTTTTTAGGGATGATAAACATATTATGAAGAATAAGATATGTAACTCATATTTCTAACAATTGTAGTTGCTACCGATGTATTTTGTCTTCAAAAATTTGTGTACCTTCAAACTACTTCCTTCACCATAACCAGATTTGTTTCGTGGTATGTGTTTCCATCATGATCCTGTTTTATAATGTATGTTCACATTAATTGCAATTTCCCTCTCTTGGATGCATTTTTCTTTTCCGAGTGGACTCCTTCACTTGGTTGCCTCGTCATTTTCATTGATGATGTATCTGCTAATTAATGTTTCTCCTCTGAATGCCTGCCCTTTTTTTGTTCTTGATTTTTGCGGTTGAGCTCCATTTTTTATTTCAGCTGCAATTACCGGGACTTCTAGTCTACTCTTATTGGTCTGTGACCTTTTGTGACTTATTTATAATATTTGCATGCGCGTCCTCTGCCATCAGTAACCATCAAGTATGTAAGCATTGCTTTAAAAATGGTTTCAAAAACAGTTATCTCTTGTGGTTAGTGTATGTACCAGATTTCTAAATTCACAGCAAGGCCTCGGATTTTTAGAACTTGTCATTTATAGGGATGCATGAAACCTTAGTTATTCTGTATGGTGGCAAGCTGTAACTAATAAAAATTTAGCATCTCAGCCGTTACTAAGTGTGAGATTCTTTTAGCCCATTGTTGTTCAGCCACAAACGTTTGCAAGAAAAACAACATTCATTTCCCAAGCTTGCATAATTGTCCTTTCTCCTTTATCACCTCTTTTCTGATGACCACTTCTTTCTTTTCCTTTAGATACTGAAGACTTCCTGGCAGAAGGCTTGCGGAATGAGAACCTCAGTGCCGGGGCGCAGGACCAGAGAGACCACATTCTCCGGGGCTTCCAGCAAATCAAATCCAGGTTCGTATCAGCCGGCCTCATCATGCTTTTTCAGTAGAAAACCTCCCTTACCGGAATATAAGCTAAGGGCAGCGGCACCTGCCACAGGTCATCACACTTGGCAGAAATTTATGAATTGACTTGGAGGGTAGGTGAGGATACTGGAGTGTACCCACATAAACACGCTTTGGTAACTATCTTAAAATAATCAGGCTGATTTCGGTTTCGGGGGTTTTATCTTAGTCGTCACCTTTGTGGCTAACAGTGGCAGACACATAATGGTGAAATCGAGACGTTTATGCTTGTTTAGGTAACTAATGAGGAGGGTTAGGGAGTAGAAGAGGATTTTCATGTTTTTGGCATTTGGCTTTGCGTTCACATTTCCTTCTGCAATAGTAAAGTTAGAATCAGGCCTGGTTAATCAATTCTTTGACCACACTGGTATGTATTAGTCCCAGACTGGGTAGGAACATTGTGCTCGTTAAGTTTTTAAGATAAGGAGCTCTAATCTCATTTGCACGTTTTAGAATGTGAGCAGCTAATAGATGCTGGGAGCACACGCTTCCTTAGGGGAGGGAGAAATCAAAATTTCCTTTACAATCCATTTCCTGACCGGCTTTTACATAAAGGTGGCGGCTGAGTGAGCATCGACCCTAGAACGTTTCCTCTGCCCTTTGTGGTGTCCTGATTCAGGACGCCTGAACCGAGAATTCTGAGAGAACATCTGCACGGTTAGGGCCGGGATCTGATTTGCATGGCAGATCGTTCTGAGCGTCTACTTCCAAAACCGGTGGAAACTTCTTAGACACGGGGAAGTCTATGCTTTGGAAGGGCACAGCGGAGTGTGCTCCCTGCAGGAGTGGGAGAGACCCTCACGAGGTGGCCCTGCTGGATCTTAATCGACCTTTCCTGCTGGCTAATTAAGCATCACTTTTACTCAGCAACTGGGGACTGTGTAATTATCAGCCTGGGTTGCCCTGAATAATTGAAACAAGCAGAATGCTGAAGATGGTTACTTTTTTTTTTTTTAAGTGGGAATATCTAAATTTTGGTAGGCTGTGAAGTGTTGAAATCAAACTCTTGCATATTGTTACTTCATTAGTAGATACGTTTAGGCTTAGCTATGTACTTAGAGGCTTAGTTAATGACCCATAGATTTTCTTTATTTTCATGAGTTTGCCTCTGCATTACCATAAGGCTTGTGGAAAGAATAAAAGTGGAATTTTAAATTCTATTAAAGAGAGAGGGAAGCCCTGAATATAATAGGGAACAGAGTTGTTCTGTTGATGTGAAATATGTGATATGGAATGCAAATACAATTTTGTCAATTTGCGTAGATAAATACGCACATTTATACATATATTTATAACATAGCATTAGGAAAGACCTAAGCTTTGACATCAAATGGGTGGTGAAAAGATAATTTGTGACCACCCCACTGTCGATTTCATATTACTCCCTTTAAAAAAAATATTTTCTGTGTATGTGTATTTTGCCTGCATGTCTGTCTGTGGACCACATGCTTGCCTGGTGCTCACAGCGGTTAGAAGGAGGCATTGGGTCTCCTGGAACTGGAGTTACAGACAGTTGTAGGCTGTTATGTGTGGATGCTGGGAACCAAACCTGGGTCTTCTGGAAGGACGGCCAGTGCTCTCAAATGAGGAGCCATCTCTCCAGACCACCTCCTATCATTTCTCCGTCTTCATTTGAAACACATAGACACACACACACACACAGCCTCACGCCTCCTGGAATAAAGGAGGCTTCCAAAGAACATTCCACATGGTTTGTGGGTTAGACACTTGAAAATAATCATCAGGCACTTTTGGAAACATCTGTAGGTTGATGAGAACTTTCTGTTCATTGATTTGTTGCTAGAAAGATGACACTTTATTTAGAATTTTATAGTTATCAGATGGCTGAGGAAATGAGGACTCAAAGATTAGATACCACACAAGAAAATGGAGAAAGGGGGAACTTTCCTCTACGGAGAACTGGGAGGCCTCCTGCCACGCACCTCTTCAATCACAGTGTTGCTAATGGACTCCTTGTTTTCCTGAATCTTCTTCAGCCATGTCACCTTGATAGTCCCGTCTGTAGCTTGCCAGTATTAGATGCTTCTATGGGTTCATACCAATTGGTTTCAAAATACTGAAAATTTGCAAAAATGCCAGCATTTACTTACATGGCATGACAGTTGTCTCTATGCCCCCCAAAAGTAAGATGTGTTAGAAAAAATGTCAAAAATCATCAAATCTGAGAGTTAATTATACCCGAGAAATTCTGTAGCAACAGAATTATTGGAGGTCATTTTCAAACGTTTCATCTTTAGCCATGAATTCACACATATTCCCACTCTACCGTTTCGTAGCTTAGGTTCCTTGACTCTTTCTTCAATGTTGCACTGCTAGGGAACAACAAGGGTGAAGGGAAGTAAACTTCCTGCCTGTGAGTCCTGGTAAACTCTAGGGCCTTGGTCCTGGGTATTAATGGCTGGCTCAGAATTCAGGGCTATTTGCCATGGTCGTGGGATTGCTTGGAGCATCTGCCTCCATCACTACCGGTGAGATGTGCCATTTGCCACCTTCCTGATGTCCAGGATGAGTGGCCACAGAAAATGATAGTTGTGTTGAGTCAGCGGTGTCCTTGACATCAGTACCAATGTCACAGCTCCTGGCTCACTTCTCAGACTCAAAGGCAACAGTGGAATAAGATCTCTGTATCTACAGCTGCCTTATTGTGCTTGAAAGCGTGCCAAGAAAGGATAATGTTCTTCAGGTACGACTAAACAGATATATATGGACAGCAGTTTCTACAGTTTCAGGGAAAATGAACTCTGTTGCGGTATTTGATGTCCCAAGCTATGCCTTTCCTTCTGTCCTTCAAACCTCCTCCTCTTCACCTCCAGACTAACAGCTGCCACAGCCAGGCTCCGATGGGGCTCCTGCAGCGTGCCGGAGAGGAAATCGGGCAAAGGCTGCTGCCTGCTTTGTGGTGGTGCTCGATGCAGGATTAGCTCCAGATGTGAGGCACCTGGGATGAAGCAGACATGATCCCCAGTCGAAAACTCGATGACGTACCTCCTCGTTAGGAGAAACAGTAGGGCGTTTCTTCCGCGTTTGATCCGGAGGAGGCCATCTGCCAGCAATAATACATGGAGAGTGAAGGAAGGGATGAAAACCAGAAGATTTTTATCATCGAGACAGGGATAAATCCTCTCCTGACGGCCCTTTTGGGGACCCGTCACTTACATGCTCACTGCTGGAAGTGAGCGCCAGAGCCAACAGAAACAAACACGGTGTATTGTTTCCTTCTGTGAAGCCTAATAATGCCGAAGGAGTTCCAACAGCAGACAACTGGATTTATAAGATGTTTAAATGGAAAAAAAATAAATAAAGAAATAACTTTGTGTAACAGGTTTATGGCCCAAACTCCATAAAACTCACTACACTTAAAATATTGCCAGGAAACATATCTAAAGCAGGTTTTGTAGTGGGTGGCTAGCCCTTTACTCTGTATGAAACAGGATACACTATTCTCAGAAATCTCGTAACATTTTTTAAAAATTTATTTCAGGGGAATTTTAGGTTTTGTTTTTTGCTTAACATGAATGTAGCTTGAAAATCAGATTAAATCTGACAATATCTATGATTCTGATATCTTTGTATCATAGAAAGAAACAGTCTGGTAAAACTCTTGAGAGCCAGCAAGGGCTTTCAAGAAGTATACTGTAACTATTGTTAATTACATAGTTTTAATTTCCTTGGTTGTTGAGCTTACAGACTCCCCAAACAAAACACATTCAAATGAAGGGTTTTTGTTTTTGTTTAAAAAAAAAAAAACTAAGCTGGGATGGTAGCCCATGCCTGTAATCCCAGTACTCAGGGAGGCAGAGGCAGGTGAGTCTCTGTGACTTCAAGGGCAGCCTGGTCTATAAAGCGAGTCCAGGACAGTCAAGGATACACAAGAGAAACCCTGTCTGGAAAAAAACAAAACAAAACAAAAGCAAGCAAGCAAACAAAGAAACAAACAAAACCAGAAAACTAATGTTTAATGTGCTGTTTGGACATTTGTGTATTTACAAGTTTAAACATTTGCTGGTATGTCTCTGTTCTTTAATTCTGCCCTCTCTCTTTTTCTCTTTCTCTCTCACACACATTTTTCTTTCTCTTTCTCAAAAAAAAAAAAAAAAGACAACCACAAACCAAAACAAACACACCCACCTCTAGAAACCAAAGAGAATTTTTCTTTTCATTCTGACTTCTTTTCTATTTAGAAGGTAAGGCAGGAGGGCACAGTGACCTGGCGATACGGCTGAATGGGTAAAGGCACTTTGCCCCAAGCCTGACAACCTGCGCTTAATTTCTGGAAACCCAGATAGTGGAAGGAAAGGACAGACTCTCTCGAATGTTGTCCCATGGGCTCTACACGGCATATGACCAACACTCACATGAAGTAAATATATAAATTAATGACTGAATTTCTTTAATAAAATGAAATGAAATGGAAGAAAGGAAGGACGGAGGGAGGCCAGCTGGGAGTGGAGCTTAGTGATAGAACTTTCATGAGGCCCTGGGTTCTGTCTCCCACACCACAGATACACACATACAAAAAGAAAGGCCTTACCAAAAACTCCAGGCGCTCTCTCAACTGATTGGCGAATTATGTGCCAAGTGTCTGTATTTGCCGATTGCCATCCAGTGAGTGTGCACAGAGATTTCCCAGTGATGTGAAGATTTGGGGGGGGGATCAGCTTCTCTGGGACTGAGGGGTTTTTACTCTCAAAATCTGAACCTCACTGCAGTTGAGACTGATTCTGCATCCCCTCCGGCTGGCTTCGTGGCTCAGGTTGAAGGAGGATTATCTGATGATGGGTGCTCTTGTGAGGGAGCTCCTGCCCTTTCAAAGCAACCTTGATGAGCATAGCTCTCACCTTAATTTTATAATAGCGTTTATTTTATTTATTCCTTCATTTGTGGGAGGTATTTGAGACCAGCTCCAAGATTAAATTACCCCATTGCTTTCCTTTTACATAGGGCTACAGTGATGGTATCACTGAGTAGAAGCTTTTCCCTTTGGGCAGCTCATAAAATAAATATTTTATGCGAGTAATTCAGAGATGTGATAAGATTTTCATATTTTTCATGCTAAGTAACAAGATTAAAACAGTTTAGATGAAGAAATTTGTTTCTTTTTATCACCTTTTTATTTGTGTGTGTGTGTGCATGTGTGTATATGTGTATGTCTGTGTGTATGTGTACATAATGTCATGTTGTGCCGTGGGGTGAGTGTGGGGGTCAAAGGACAATGTGTGGAGTAGATTCTCTCCTACCATGTGGCTCCCAGGGATCAATCTCAAATAATCAGACTTTTGTTTTGTTTTGTTTTTCAAGACAGGGTTTCTCTGTGTAGCCCAGGCTATCCTGCAACTCTATAGATCAGGCTGGCCTCGAACTCAGAGGTGGCTGCCTCTGCCTTCTAAGTGCTGGGATTAAAGGTGTGTACCACCACTGCCCAGCCAGACTTTCTTTTTTAAAGAAAATGTTATCCTATCTATCTATCTATCTATCTATCTATCTATCTATCTATCTATCTATCTATCTAACTATCTAACTATCTATCTATTGGTTAGGATCTTTTACAAACTCACATGTCAACTGTGGTCACAGGGATCATGCTAATCTTATTCCAATTTTAGTACATGTGCTGCTGAGCTGGCCCATATTATTATTATTATTATTATTATTATTATTATTAAGAGATAGGGTCACACATAGCCCAGGCTGGCCTTAAAGTTGCTGTGTATTTGAGGATGGCCTTGAACTTTTGATCCTTCTGCATCTACCTCCCAAGTGCTAGGCTTACAGGCATAAGCCACAATACCTGGTTTTATTCGGTGCTGGGAACTGAGCCCAGGGTTTCCTACAAAAGCGCTCTACCAACTGAACCACACACCCACCCAGACCTAACGCGTTCCTTGAAGACTTTCAGTTGGAAAGATAGAAAATGTTTTCTGAGACAATACTTTTATAGGTAATAATGAACAGAGCCCTTAGTAGCTCTGAATAATTACCCTGTAATAAAACTGTGCTTATGATCTTTTAATTTTGTGTCTTTAAGGTTTCAGGTTGAAGTTCGGGAAAATGCACTTTTAGTTTTCCCCAGCGCTGAGCTCCTCAAACAGAAAAATGTGTTCTGTTAAGAATAAAGAGGGAAAAAAGGTCCTGAAAGTAAGAAGGGGACCTGTGAGGAGGAGAGGTGGAAGGCACAGGAGAATAATTGTGGCATGGTGGTGGTGGGCAGCATGATCATAGTAAATACATGTATAAAATTATGAAACAAAAAAGAAAAGAATTTAAAAAGGTGCTGGCCGGATGAGGCATGTCTATAATCCCAAGCCTAGGCAGGCAGACAGATAGACAACCTTAGCTACATAGTGATTCCCAGATCATCTAGGGGTAGGATAGATACAGCCATGTGTGCCCTGTAGTCCCAGCTCCTCTCAGGAAGTTGAGGCAGGAGGAGAGCCTGAGCCCAGGCTTTTGAGGCCCACTTGGTCAACATCATGAAACCCCTTTTTAAAAAGAGAAAGGTAGAGGAGAGGGAGAGGGAAAGGAAGGAACAGCAGGAGAAAGGATTCTGCAGTATGACATAGCCATCAGGCAGGTGATGCCCTGTACCCATCAGGTGGGCTCAGACATTAGAATCTCCTCCATAAACTGAATGCTGCCTTTTAGCTAATGAGTCAGGTCTCTGAGGTTTGCTTTCTTCCTCATAGAATTTGAGTCTTCATTATCACCCAGGGACATTTCCCATTATCTACTTGGTGTGGATTTGTCTTTGTCTCAGAAGATCCTCAGTGTCGGATTTTTAATGCATGAACCTTTCCGATTGTTCGTGGAGATCCTATACCCGTACATTGTGTGAAAAGATCATTTGTATGGAAGCGCTGTCTTCATTTCGTGACCGTTTGCTTTGCCCTTGATTTAAGTCTCATTAGGTCCCCCAGCTAGTCTTTTGTCCCAGAGCTATGCTGTGTTTTTCTGCTTATCAAAGGCCAGTGGGGGGGAAAATGCCTCTCTACCGTTCATCTGATTGTGGGTTTCCAGGAACCTTGTGGCTTGGAGCCTTCCTGGTTGTGGTTTTCTGTAATTTGCATGCTTCCCTTATTTCTGGTATGAACCCACCCTGGAACCACTTTGTGTGAGCAGAGGGAAGCACAAGAAAGCTCACGCCAACTGACAGGAGCCAGGCTCTTTGTTCTGATATTCTTTCTATAACCTTGACCAACTCTTCGGAAGGTTCCAGTGGTGACCTTAGCTCCCTCTCCAGATGGCCTTTCGGAATCTTTTTATTATTACTATTACTATAATAAAAACAAATGTTATGAAAATGCAAGCATTATTATGAGAAAAATGTTTATCGTGTGTTTAAAAGGCAAGCAGGCAAGCATTGCTAACCAGACCTTGAAAGCTCTGTTTGATTCCTTTTATGATGTCACTATGTTGGTCTTTCTTTCTTTTTGACTTTTATTTTTCCAGTCTGAAAAATGACTCAGGAAATTTCATTTCTTGGGATTTCATTGGGTTTCATGATGCTGTTTGAAATGAGCTGAGCCTAACATGGAGTTTCATCATTGCACAGCGCATGAGTCATTTCTTCTTTGTGGACCTGTTCTCCCACTGTGTAGCGGCATCTTGTCTCCTGAAGTGCAGCGCTAGCAGGGGCTGATAATGAACCTGGTCCTTATCATGCTCGGCAAAGGGCTCAGAGAAGACGGGAAAAATCAATCCCACAGGAGCCTCTGCCTGCTCATATCCATATTTAACCCCCGTGCATTTAAAATGGAAATGAGCTATCTCGGGGCTTCGGTTTTTTGATTTACGCAAGATGTCACCAGCTCCTTGGCAATGGGGATGTTTTACAGACCAACTGCTGACCCGGTTGGGAAGATCTCAGCCTATTGCCCCAAGGCTGATGTCCTTTCTTCATATTTCTTTCAAAATGCTCAGCACTGTCTTGCAATGTCTTTGATTTTCCAGGCTTCAAAGGGTGCCCCTTCCAGAGCCAAACTTCTGAAGGGGAGAAAAATTGGTTTAAGGGAACAGCCTATGAGGGAACAGCTACCCCTGTCTGCAACTGGTGTAGTCAGGCGATTAATAGGGAGTTTACAAGACAGTGGAACTATTATGGTCTTGCAAAGCAAGGAAACTCCAATATGATGCCAGTGCTATGAGCTATGGAATCTGTACTTAGAGTGACCCAGTCAACGCAGCTTCCAATAGATTTGCTGGGAACACACTGTGGCCAGTGTGAGAGGAATAATTAAACGTTTAGACTCAAACTCCCTCTTGACTTTGTGAGTCTTGTGAAGGTTTTTACTATAATTTACCAAAAAAAAAATTGTGCTCACATTCCCTCCAATTAGCTATTTCTCTAATTAACGAGTGACTCATTTGTGAATCCTGCCCTAACCACAAGGCCCATTTTGCATTTTGTGAATTGGGACTTATCATATCTACCAAGCGCTTTTTGTGTTTTTGTTGATGAGAGAAGCGATGCCCAGGACATTACTCAAAGTGGCGGAATTAATAAAAGATTAAGATGTAGAATTCAGGATGTCTAATTGGTTAATTTATTCAGCTGAATCATTAAAAATGAAATGGCATCTTTCAAAAGATTATTGGCTCAAAAGAATTATTGACAATTGCCGAAGTCTAGTTAATTATAGTCATCCAAAGTGTTTGTGGATGGGATAAACTACGCTGCCTATGTCAGTAAAACACGGATGGATGGGTACTATATAACCAAGCAAAAATAATAAGCAATGAAACATGAGTTTAGGTTGTGGCCAGATATGGGGCTTCTTTCAACTTTTATGCATATTTAAAAGTTTTTTTAAACGTAATATTATACAAATATACAGTGTATTATATAACATTAAAAAATACACAGTTGGTTTGGCTTAGCCATTTAGAAACCATTGGTTTTATTCACTGTGGTCCCAGAAAAATCACAGACTTCCTTAATTTGAAATGTAATAGCACATATTTGAGGTTTTCAAGAGTGATGGCTTTCTAGGAATAACCTTATTATTTTTGGTTGATCTTGAGCTCAGGGGTAACCCTGTAGGTTGTTATTACTGAGATAAGTAACAGAAAGTAGCTAACTTCTAGACTTCTTTAAAACTTCTAGGCCAGCAATTATTGAGAGCTGAAATTCAATTCAAACATTCTGCCCAGGAGATCTTGAAATTTTGATTTTTTTTTTTTAAGGAAAGGCAATTTCTGACTTTTCTCATAAATTTGATAAAAGGAAAGCTAATATGAGATTGGTAGTCCAGTAGGAAATGGAAGTCAATTTTACATTTTTTAAATCATTTTATGGTATTAAAAATGACAGAGGTCAGAAACAAAGCCCTTATTCTTTTATTGAACTAGAATTGAAAGTGGCAGAAAATCATTTTGGCCCCAAGTGCAGTAAATGTTATCACTAAAACATGTTCGGGGGATATTAGGACAGTCTCTCAAGCACCCAGAGACGAGAGTTCACAAAACAAAAACCGATTCTTTTCCTGTCCTTATCTTGAGGTTATTAGATGTACAGGAGATGAAGGTCTGCCGGTTCTGAGAGGACAGGGATGGAGTCTGCCTCAAAAACCGATAACGTCTCCATTCAGGAGAAGCAAAATGCAGCAAATGGCTGTGTAAGTGTCTCTGCTGGGAGATCACAGGGATGGGGCCTCCTGAGGCAGGCCTAGGGCCGCGGAATGCAGGACCAGAAAATATTGTGAGATGCTGATGCAAATGGAAGGAACGGAAATAATACTACTTATTGAAAGAGCCTTACAGGGAACTGGAGAGGTGGCTCACTGGCTAAGAGCACTTGGCTGCTCTTGCAGAGGACCTGGGTTCACTTCCCAAGACCTGGGTTCAATTTCCAGTGCCGCATAGCAGCTCACGACTGTCTGAAACTCCAGTTCCAGGAGAGCTTATGCCCTCTTCTGGCTTAGACTTACATGTAAGCAAAGTACCCATACACATAAAATGAAATAAGAATATTTTTAGGAAAAAAAAAGAACTGTTAGGAGATTTTTATTTAACAAAGAGATGGAACGGGAACTACCAGCAGCTACTTTGCTGTGAGAACCCGGTAGGAGTGAGAGCTCAAGTCCATCTGGGAAAAACCGATCACTTCGGAGCGCGCAGTGTGATTACGCTTCAGAATTTCGTGTAAATGAAGCAGGCTGGCAGACATATGTTTGCTGATACAAAAAAATGATTAAAATTCAGAATAAGTGTGGCTCTGGTGAAATTAAGTTTTGAGGTTGCAGCCAGTGTTCTGTACGGCCATATGGTATAACCAGAATTAATTGCTGTTCCCAGCTTCTTCTTCTCTTACTGAATACTTAGGTGCCCTGTTTGAAACAGTAGAGGGTCCTCAGACACACTTAATCACACCAGATAGCTGTCTGACAAGTCTGGGGAGTGTGTGCAGCTAACAGTTGCTCAGAAGAACCTTCTCTATGCATTCTTGCTTCCCTTCCACGCCTCCCACCTCCCACTCTATGCTCTTTGTAAATATGTATTATATCTACCCTTTGCTCATGTTTAGCTCTTTGCTTCTCCTGGAAACCTGGCAACGCAGAGTCTCAGGGTCCAGACCAGCAGTCCTACTGAGTCAGAATCCGCATTTTAATGGCTTTTATCTAACATTCTCATTGAATCTATGATGAAAAGCTGCAAGATTCTCCTCTGCATATTGGAGTCCCATGGGAACGTGCCCACTGGCCATTCCCTTCACCAGCCCTCCAACTCTGGCTACCTTCTCTCTTCAGCGTCACACCTTGTTTCTGTCACCTTTTCTATTCCCTGATGATTGTCTTCTGAATTCTCCCCTGCATTCTCTTGAACTCACAACCTTTTGCAACCAGACCCCATTGGGTCCCCAACCTTGCTCCGTCTGTGGGCAATTTATGGCTCTCCTGCAAGGTAGGGTTCTGCTTACAGTCCTCTTTAACAGAAGGTGTTCGGTTTCTAGGAATGCCTTTGGGCACTCTTCAAGCTCTTTCTGCCACCCCTAGACCCTCACCATTCAATCTCTTTCCCTTTCAGCTCTGTCCTGGTGGCTTTACAGGACTTTGCTCCTCCGTCACTTTTTGCATCCAGATTCCATCCTCATGGTATTTGAGAAC
Organism: Pachyuromys duprasi; assembly: GCA_028658305.1. NCBI lineage: Eukaryota > Metazoa > Chordata > Mammalia > Rodentia > Muridae > Pachyuromys > Pachyuromys duprasi. Next base: position 23,414,204 of record CM053746.1, on the reverse strand, counting down.
GCAAGTGTTCTTTGTTCGTTTGTAATTTGATTTTCTTGGCCTTTTTTTTTTTTTTTTTTTTTTTGAGACAGGGGTTCTCTATGTAGCCCTGGCTGTCCTGGAATTCACTCTGTAGACCAGGCTGGTCTCAAAAACACAGAGCTGACTGCCTCTTCTCCCAAGGACCGGGATCAAAGGAGTGCACCACCACGCCCTGCCTGGGACTGAAGTATTGACCCACCATGTCATGGTCACCCTGCTCCTGCCCCCGCCCACCTCTTTTGCTTTTAGATTGTCCCCTCCAGATCACATCTCTTTGAAGATGTGCTGAGATCCGCCTTCAGGTTAAAAACACGTTACACACATCTGCTCCATGTCCAAAGAGATGCGACGAAGAGGGGTATCTTGAAGTCTAGATCTTTCTCTTCGGGTTTCCTCTTCTGTGATACACCCTCAGTTTCTTACCACCTTTTAATGTAGCTTCTGTTCAAAATAAATAAATAAATAAATAAAATAAACTTTCCCCATGGTTCAGTCACTTCAGTTGCCACATCCGGATGATACTGTCCGTGTTTATCTTTGGTCTTCCAAGCATCTGACAGCTTGGTTTTACTTCCCCTTTCTCAGAAACTTCCCACTGTTGAGCCTCCCTTTCCTTCATTGTGTCTGGGCTCTTTCTTTAGGCTCTTGCTTGAGCCTGTTTTTCCTCTCAGTCCTCCTCCGACTCTTTTTTCCCCAGGCTTGTGTCCATCCCCACCCCCCGAGTTCTACAGCTCAGCTGCAGTTTCATCTTTGAGGTACCAGGCAGCATATTGGGTGCTTCATGAAACCCCAGGCTTCCCAACACTGTGAGAGCCCCTCCTGTTTCCCACTTGGCAGCCACACTCCATTCTTCCAGCCTAGGGATGAGTCATGATGTCAACCATTTTACTTTGGTTGTCCTAGGGTTTCTAGGGAATGTACTTTGGGTGACGGAAATGTAAGGCAAAGGCCTCTGCTAGTCTCTCTGAGGAAAGTCCTTACACCTGAGAGATAGTAGCCCATTGACACATAGCAGCAATCCATAGACAATGTTCTTGGTATTAACTGGGATGGTGGGAAGAGCTGGGTTTACCAGCTCTGGAATCAGCTTCCAGGCATTCTGTTTCCCAGGGCAACATAACCCCTATTTACATGTCTAAACCCCTGACAACCAGGTTTTCTGTTCCTGTTGCTGGAAGATTCCTAACCGTGACTCCAAGGCCAGTCCAAGACTGGCCTGGTTATATTCTACTCACCCTTGAGTCTTCCTGTGTTATCCCTAGGTTAGGCTTTCAGAGTCATGGGAGTCACTCCTAACTTCTCTCTCTCCTCTATCAACAAGGCCTACCGACTTTCACCCTCAGTGCATGTTCCTGCTTGTAGCCCTTCTGTCGCTGGCTAACCATTAACCTTCTGGAGTATTATCTAATTTCTCCCTCCCTCCTTTCCTATCTTCCTTCCATCGTTGCCTTCCTTCCCTCTTTCTTCCCTTCCCTCCTTCCTCTCTTTCTTTATTTTTGAGACAGCTAAGGCTGGTCTCACATTCACAGATACCCACCTTCTTCTGTCTGCTGGGTGATGGGATTAAAGATGTACACCACGATCATGTCAGCAGAATCCTCTTTTGTTCTCTGCCTAGGCTCAGTACCATGTTAGTTTACCCAGTTTCTTTTGTTCCTCCATTTTGTTAAAAGAGCAAACCTTCCCCCAAATAGTAATGTAATCATTCATGCTATAGGACAGTCACTGATATTGACCGACAGTCTATAAGTGAAAACATAGGTTGAAAAATGCATTAAATCTCACAGAGAAAAAAAAAAGTCTCCGAAAACAAACAAACAAAAAGGTCAAAATGTCCCTGGTAGTGATTTCTGGCAAGTGGAGTTTAACCTTTTGTTTGTTTGTTTGTTTGCATATTCTAGCTCTCCACGGTGAATGTTTATTTAATGACAAGTTACTAATATTAAAGTCCTTCGAGATTTTAAAAAGGGGCAGAGATGGGAGCACCGGGAGAAATGTGGCTCCCAGGTGGTGCTGAGGCAGACGGAGCTGGAGAAGATGAGCCGTGGCTGTGCAGCTTGGCCTGGGGCCCTCTGTGCAAACAAGCAACTGTGTCTGGAGGTGTTTTGCGCCCCGCTTTAAAACACACACGCAAGTGAAATTAATTTTGAGTCATGTGAAATGCTGTCCTTTGACTACTTGGTGATGATTGTTCTAAAATGTGTTGGGGATTTTTTTTTCCCAAGTAAAGGAAGTTCACTGTCAAAGCCCACAAGAAATGAGGTATCACTGACAGAGCAACTTCCGTCCCTGAGCTGTTATCCCTTTGAGCTAACACAGGATGAATTCTTCATTAGAAGGGGATTAGCAGCCCTCTCTAAGCCTATTTAGCAAAGCATTTGTATTTGTCCGACCACTTTTCCAAGCGCTGGTGTTTGAGTAAACCATTCACTTCCTCCTTCTCAAAACATCAGTCACCGTGATTGATTTTTATGTTGGTCATAAAGAGAAATGGAATGAACTAAAAGCAGGGTGAAGATTACAGGGCGGAAGTGGTTAATTTACTTAACAACATGGATTGGCTATTTGTTTACGGTGGGCTCAATGCCAGGTGATCAAGGCAGTGTCACATGAAACATCCTTGTCTTCCAAGCAGCACTTGGACCACTGAGCGGCCAGAGACATCATGGACACCCCGCTCATAGATGTCTCTCTTAGGAGGCCTCGAATGTTTGGTTTTCGTTTATTTTGTGTGAGGAGTTTTGCCGCTTAGAGAATTGCCGATGTTTAAGATCCTCTTTTAAAATACAAATTCATCTAGAACATTCAGGAATTTTGTGTTGTTCAGTTTTCAGTCCTGTCCGAGAATTTCCTCCCCCCAAAATGAGCAAATCCTGCAACCATCGAGAGACTGAGAATAAGTGACTGTTGAGTGTCCACCCCAGAATGGGACATCCATATATATGACCACTTTCAAGACTTAGGGGACACTGAAGAAGAGAGGGTGGGAAGACTGTGAGACCTGGAGGGTAGGGCAGAGGGCTGTGAAATCCTGTCCTTGGGGATTGTCCTGGTTGGTGTTCTATTCCTGTGTGAGACACTGACCATAGCCACTCTTCATAAAGGAAAGCATTTGACTGGAGCTTGCTTACAGTCTCAGAGACTTAGTCCATTGTCATCGCGGCGGGGAGCAGGGCACTGTGCAGGCAGACACGGTGCCAGAGAAGTAGCTGAGAGTTCTACATCTGGATCCACAGGCAGCAGGAAAAGACACTAAGCTTGGGTTGCGCTGATGAAATGCCAAAGCCCACCCCCAGAGACCTCCAACAAGACCGCACCTACACCCTCTCAAATAGTACCATTCCCTGATGACCAAGCAAGCATTGAACTACATGAGCAAGCCCACGGGAGCCATTCTTATTCCAACCACCGCAGGCATGACAGGGCCATTATATACACGGACTCATAGCGTGTATATTCATGGGTCCTCTACAAGGCTGGCTCCGTCAGCCATGGATGGGGGAGGCACTCAAGGGACGCTGTTGGTCAGGTCCCTCCTAAGGGAACTACTGGCAGTTGACGGCTGCTCCGTGAGGGAGAGTCAGCGTCTTTGGTGATGTAGCCGCTGCTGAGTCGTTTATGCTTCGTGCTGCAATGGTTGTCTCCCTATTCACCCCTTCTCAGGAGGCCCCAGATAAGCCCTGTGAGTCACAAAACCAAAAAAACACCTACTAGTGGGAAGGAGACTTGCTGTGAGCAGGAGTTGATAGAGACCAGAAGGATGGAAGGGGATGCGTATGATCAGAATTTATTGTATACGTGTATGAAATTATCAAAGAACAAGTTACTTTAAAAATTAATTAAAAAGAGGCACAGGAAGATACCTGGGCTGAAGCCTGGGAAATGAAACGCTTGAAGATTTAAGGTTTGTGGAATTTATATTTTATGCCTTATTTTTCATTTTTTTAAAGATTTATTTATTTAGTGTACCAGATCTCATTATAGCTGGTTGTGAGCCACCATGTGGTTGCTGGGAATTGAACTCAGGACCTCTGGAAGAGCAGCCAGTGCTTTTCACCTCTGAGCCATCTCTCTAGCCCCTTATGTTTCTTTTTTTTTTTAAATTAAACTTTTAGAATGTATTTCTGATTATGTGTGTTTCTGTGTATCTCTGTGTGGGTGTGTGCACACGAGTGTCGGTGCCCACAGAGCCCAGGGCTGTCAGCTTCGAGCTGCCTGCCATGGGTGCTGGGGCCCAAACTCAGGCCCTGCACAAGAGGAGTCTGTGCCCTCAGTCACCAAGCCATCTTTCCAGCTCCGTGTCATTTATTATGCTCCAACAGATGTTCCCAAAGTCTAAGAGAATGAAGAGAAGAGGACAGTTAATGGCCGTATGGTGTGTGTACGCACAGTACACGGTGTGAGTTAGACACTCCGGGGCTCGGAGCAACACGGGGCTGGCGTCCTCAGAGAGGGTGAAGATGGCAGAGGCTGTCCCATCTGCAGCAGAAGAGTGAGACTCGCAGCCACCTCTCCTCACACACGTATCATGCACCACCAGGCCTAGCCTTCCACAGATTAACTTCTTTACTCAGTCTTTACAGCGACTGTGCGAGGCGGACACTGTTTAGAGCCTTCATTTGGCAGACGAGAAAGCAAGTCATGTTCAGGTAGCACAGCGTAGGATTCTGGGATGGGGATTTTTAAATCTAGGTCGTGTCAGGCCTTTACTGAGACTCGGTTAGTTTGTAAAAAGTGCGATGAGCTGGCACTATGCAGTCACTTCTAAAAAGTACAGGTTGTTAAATCTTGGTTAAAACTGGCTTGCAGGGTCAACATCAAAATGAATAATAGCAGTTTATTCATTTACAGGTTCAACAAAAGTTTGCTGAGCATATACTATATACAAACTGTTTCTGTATGGCCAATACCACACAGGCCTGGGGGCCAGAGAAACCCAATGCTTACATAAGACTCTTAGTTTGTAGGGTTTTTGCCATACACATGAAAGTCTGACACAAAACCGGTTAGTAACAGATACTCAACAAATATTTCCAAGAAACTTACAACCTGATTGGAAAGACAAACAAACAAACAAACAAAACAAAACAAAACAAAAACCCATGAACATATAACTAAAATTCAGGATACATCGAGGCCGAGGGCTTTAGAAAGGGGACCGACAGGTAGTTTTGGAAAAGCTCAGAGAAGAAGCCGGCTTCTGGTCGGCGGCCGGAGAAGGCTGTCTGCAGTGAGCTGGCGTCACTCCCCCCATGGTGAAAGCCATGGGGGGTTTGAGTGAGATACATTGCACACAGAAATAGCACGTGCCCAGCTACAGATGACATAGAGTTGAGGGATGCCTTGGAATCAAACTGTCCTGGGAAACGTGGGCAAAGAGACATTATGGAGACTTTGGGCTGGATTTGAGGGAGAAAGCAGGAGTGGGGGAGGGGTGTGTCAAGGAAGGGCGCTTTGTGGAGCTTTGGACAGTTTTTTGGGTCTTTGGCATCAGGGTTGAGGCAGTGGGAAGCAGGAGGTGGAAAGAGAAGAATGTTGAAGGTTTTCTGAGTTCCTATGCCCAGAAAAATGAGGAAAACCTTCTTTTCTGCTCTTTCTGTTGGGTTCCAGCTTTAGTGAGGTCTGTAAAACACTGTTTATATGCAACATATGGCATTTTATATGTAATGTCCAGCATTTGGTGACCTTTGTGTTTGTAGGTAGACATTCTAAATGGCTGTCTTTATGCGTCAGGTTTTGATTGACTGGTTGGTTGAAGGCTGTTTCCTATGCTTCAGATCTGTTACCAAAATTGACTAGATCTTTGAATCCGGCCCTGACAGCTTACTACTGTCCATTATTTTGCTTCATGAGGCAAAGTCCAAGCATCTAGAAACGAACTTTTGCAATATAGCTTATTTGTGAACTAGGATGACCTTTTCAAAATTTTCTTAGCAGCCAGGCGATGGTGGCATATGCCTTTAATCCCAGCATTTGGGAGGCATAGTCAGGTGATCTCTGAGGCCAGCCTGGTCTACAGAGAGAGAGGAGAGAGGAGAGAGAGAGAGAGAGAGAGAGAGAGAGAGAGAGAGAGAGAGAGAGAGAGAGAGAGAGAGAGAGAGAGAGAGAGAGTTAGTTCCAGGACAGCCAGGGCTACATAATGAGACTCTGTATCAAAAAGCCAATAATAATAATTTTCTTAGCAGGCAGTAATTGACAGAGCGTGTGTGTGTGTGTGTGTGTGTGTGTGTATGAGCATGAATCACAGCATGTGTTTGTAGGTTAGACGGCAACCAGAGAGTAAGCTGAATCTAGCTGGGGTATAGACCTTTATCTTTTACTGTGTCTAAAACAGGGTCTCCTGTTTGCTACAGTACATGCCAGACTGGCTGGCCCATCGACTTCTGAGGATCCTCCCGCCTCCACTTCCCGTCCCACTGGAGGAGCGCTGGGCTCACAGACCCGCAAACACCGCATTCGGCTTCATGTGGGTTCTGGAGACCCCAAGCTCTGACCCTCATGTTTGCACAGCCGCATTTTACTCCCTGAACGGTCTCCCCAGTCCTCAGCTGAATTTTAGCAATGAGAGGGAAGGGATGGAGGGAGGTCTTACTGTGAGCAGAGGCTGTTGGTCAGGATGGTGGAAGGGCCTGTCAGTGTGACGGGGAGCTGCCGGAGACGGAGAGTATTCCAGCCTTCTGGGGTAAGGAACTGAGGGTGTGTTTATACACTGCCTTTTGTGTTCACAGTGTCCTGGCTACGTCTCTCCACATTTCTGATAGCAGAGAATCCTTCAAAGGTAGGGCAGATCTGGAAGGCCCGAGATTGACGGGTTGATTGCGGTTGAACCACCAGGGGCCTCTGGCCTGTACTGATAGAGCCACAAACCTGGTTGGGCTCATTAGTCCATCCTGTTGTGATCAAAGTCCCATTGTGATCAAAGCCTGTCCCACGCTTTATGAGTTAGAGAGCGGAGACGTGATGTAGGGTCTAGCTCCTATGGAGATAGGTCTGCACAGAGAAATCAATGGGAAAGAATGATGAGTGGAACCGTGTAAGTAAGGGAAAAAGGGAGGGGCAAGGGAAAGTGAAGACAAATTAGCAAGTGGGCTGAGGGTGAAAGGAGGAAAGCTATGAGGAATCATTTAGAAATGATTTCTGAATTCTCGCATGTATGTCTCTGTTCCTGACCAAAAGAAAGCGTGTACAGAAGGAGTTTTAACAAAAATTTCAGCAATCCTTTGGTAACTGATAAAAGCCCATGTTCTACAGTCTGCTTTCGTCTGTTTATTCAGAATTTTTTGTGTGTGTGAAATGTGAGGGAGGGAAACAATATTATGTCTTTAATTAGAAGTCTGTTGTTATTTTTCAATTAATCTGTGTCAGTAGCTTTAACATTTGTATTAAATCATTTTCTTCATGAAGGCTTTTAATGAGGAAACAAATTGATTGTATTTATATATTGGATACTTGCCACTTCAATGTGTATTCAGTCGTGTCTTTTGAAGCATGCTTTTGCTGGTCATCTTGTGGTTAGCCTTTGAAGCTAGACTTTGGCAGAAAGGAAGGAAGGAGGGAAGGAAAAGGAAGAAAGCAAGCAAAGTAACAACAACAATAGCAAAAAAAAAAAAAAACCAACAAAAAAAAACCCAAACCCTCTTTATTTGGATTGAGGAATCTGTTATTTTGTTTGTTTGTTTGTTTATGAGGCAGGGTCTTAGAATAGAGCCCAAGCTGGTATTGAATTTGTAACCCTCTGACCTTAGCCTCCTGAGTCCCGGGATTGCAAGTGTGTGTCCTTATACATAGCCACCTGATGAAGATTTTTAATTTAGCAAAACACTCTTAATTTTAGTTTCCCCCTGATGCCCCCTTTTCTTGTCTTCCTCTCTTGCCTTTGTGTGAGCAGCTTCAGAGAGAAAATGAAGACACCCCACATTTGTCTTGTTTGGAATAAATCTATGCTCTAGCCTAGTCTATAGCATGCCTTGGGGTGCACTGCCTCCCTGGAACTGTCCCCCCTCCCCGAGATGTACTGCACAGCTGCTTGGTGCTCAGAGAGCTCTTGCTGTTCCTGACTTAGCAGGCATTTCTTGAACACAAGCTCTATACCACTTCCCCTTTCGGCCCAAGGACACAGATAGTGAGAGTGTAAGGCAGGGGATAGAGTGCACAGGTGTGCCGTGGGGTGCGGCGCGAGAGACTGAGCCGAGCCTCAGAGTGCCAGCTAGTGTTCACAGACGTGTGATAGCAGGAGTGGGAGTAGGAGATTTTGCTCCCTGAGGGCTGGGATGCCGCATTGAGGGAGCTGAAGCAAGAGCCTTGCAGGTCATTAGAATAATGAGGCGCTAATGACATGAACACCTGATGTTGATCAGAGGCCTGCCAGGTGCCGGGTCTGATGTTCAGTTCTTCAGGATTGTCTCTGTTAAGAATTATATGAAACAGGAGTGATTTTTTTTTAATTTCCTAAAGATGAGGAAACAGAGTCTGTATCTCAGGTCTCACCATTAAGAGAGAGAGCTGGGACTCCAGGTCAGACCTCGTGCGAAGCCTCGACTCTTCACAGTTGCTACATCACCCTTTCCATCAACACTGAAGATACAAGGGTCAGACGGAGCAAGATGACAGCAGATGGACCACTTAGCATCTGGCTGTCCTGGATGTCTGGGTGCAGTCTGAGGGCTTGAACGGATGGATTCAGTGCCTACAGATACCGGTTAAAAGGACAATAAGGAAGTAGGCTTGGGGGCTGATGGGGTGTGCAAACAACAGAGAAAGAGGCAGAAGGGATTCTCAGTTCTAGTTGAGTGGATGTTGGTGCCAAACATTGATATGGGGGACACAGCAGCAGGAGAGACTTGGGGACTTCTGGAACAAAGGGAAGTTATTCTTCATGGAGAATTCACTTGCAGTCTCTTCTGCTTCAGAATATTTTAACTAATATCAAACTATTTGGCAAGAAAAGACACTGTTGTCAAGTCCCCCACCATTGGTTTCTTCTCCAGGCAGCCTGAGCTCCGTGGCTTGCTTCTCTAGTCTTATCTACTCTCATCCTTCTACCTCACAGGCCTAGAAAAGTCCTAACCTTGATAGATTCTGCTCTCCAGCTTCTCTGCTCCCATACTTGGGCAGCTAATTGGGGCCAGAGAAAAATGATGTGATCAAATTGCTACCACAGTAAATCCTGGTCTCCAACCACAGATGAGCACTTAATGACGCTGGCAATTAGTTCACGGGCTCCAGGTCAGCAATTGCTTCCGTTTCCCTCAGTACCAACCCCTAGTCCTTTCAGCCTTTACCTCCCAACAAGGGGAAAACAGGCTTTTGGGTTGGAGCTCAGTCAGTATCCTGCCCCTCCCCTTCCTCAAACATACCTGCCGGGCCCAGTCTGCTCCTATTAACTGGCCTGGTTTCTCTCTACTGCCTGGGCGTGGCCTCTCTATGACCCCCTTTCCCTACCCTGTCAGGCTGCTGCTTTTGTCTGATCCCAAACCCTCTCTCAGTGTTCTTTATCTGCAAAAGGACAGGTTCCGGCTTTATCCAGGCAGGGGCTCTTCCGGGTCCCAGTTTTTATTGTTTTGGTGTCCTGGATCAGTCACATAACTTCCACACAAATTGACTGTTTTAGACAAACTGATCTCTCTCTCTCTCTTTGTGTGTGTGTGATACCCTTATTCCCTCACAGAATTTCTGGAAAATAGCAGGCATTTATTACGCTCATGGTTAGGGAGAGAATGGACTCAGCGTTTGTGGCCTCAGATGGAGTGGAGTAAGATACATTGTGGATTGCCTGGATGACTCCCGAAAAATTGAAGTTAGATTTTGTGTGTGTGTGTGTGTGTGTGTGTGTGTGTAACTGTTACCACCAAGGGAATACGGCTGTGTTCATAGCAAGGCAAATGCCAAAAATATGCTAGTAAGAAGCATTTGCCTGATGGGCACAGTGGTGCATGCCTGTAATCCCAGCACTCTGGGAGGCAGAGGCAGGCAGATCTCTGTGAGTTCAAGGCCAGCCTGGTCTACAGAGTAAGTCCCAGGACAGCCAAGGCTACACAGGGAAACCCTGTCTTGAAAACCCTCCCCCAAAAGCGAGGTGTTTGCCCATGAAGATTTGAAGTGACTTTTGTAGAAACCGTTTCATTTCCAAAGAGACAGCCCATTTTTAAACCTGTCCCCTGCAGTGCAGGGATGCAGTTGACCTATATCTGCCACGTTTCCCATTTGTAAAGTTAGGGCTTAAAGTGAATGGCTTTAAAGGTCCCCGCAGTTGTAGAATCCAGTGCATGTTGGGGCCTCCATCATGGGGTTCTACAGCTGTCAGTTGTTTGCAGCAAGGCATCCTGATGGTTGATGGGAATTAATCTGGTGCCAGAAATAAGATCAAGTTTCCAACCATCAACGATGACAAAAACCGCAGAGACCAAGTTTAAAATGTGACGATCATTTGGAGCGCTACACGGGTCAGCATCTTTTGTCATCTCCAGAACCCAGGCTTGGAACCAGGAAGCATCTTGGACTTTTCGCTGACATCTGCCTGTGGCCTCTCTCCAGGTCTTTAATCAGTCTCTTGCCTTTTTACTTCCTCAAGTAGCTTCTCAACCGCCTCGAGCTCCGCTTGCCTCCCAAGCACATTGCACATCTCTGCCAGATGCATCCTTAGCGGATGGCATCTCACTCAATAGACAAGCAAACAACAAACAGCTTTCAGTGACTCTGTTACATCTCCAGGGGGAAGACAAAAACTAAATTCTGACCTGACACTGTGGTCTTTAATTTTGCCACAGTGTATCCAGTTAGCATTTTTCCTTTCATCACTTCATTGTCTCTTACAGGCAAGGAGGATGGCAAATGTGAGGGCATTTCACATCAGAAAGCAGAGTCTTTGATTCATCATGAAGAGCTCCTGGTTTCTTACTACTCATATCCAGAACGGGTCACTACCATCACGTGTGTGTGTGTGTGTGTGTGTGTGTGTGTGTGTGTGAGAGAGAGAGAGAGAGAGAGAGACAGACAGACAGAGAGAGAGAGAGAGAGAGAGAGAGAGAGAGTGATATGAGTGGAAGTGTGTGCTATGATACACATGTACAGGTCACAGGACAACTTTGTGGAATCAGTTCTCTCCTACCTTCACATGGGTTCCAGGGACAGACCACAGGTTGTCTGTCAGGCTTGCCCAGCATGTGCCTTTACCCACTTAGCCATCCTGCCAGTTCCAGAGTAGGCTTTTGATTGACCTGGCAGTGACTGCATGTAGTGAAAGCTTACAGGCAACTCTAGTGGGAAACAGGGTGTTATTTACTCTCTTTTTTTATTACCTAGGAATAGGTTTAAAAGTTGGGAGGGTCACGGTGAACTATAATGTCAGTCTCAGACAATGTCACTTGTTTGTTTAATGGGAGCTTAATTGTGACCATGGTCATCTGTAAATAGGAGAGCGCTGTGTTGTCATCTGGGTTGAGTTCCTAAAACTTACACACGAAGACTCAGAACCACAGAAATATTACACTTCTCAAAAGGACCCAGCACCTTCTTATGACAGGTCTTTCTGTTGCTTGAGTTAGATGCATATTGTCTTACTGTTACATTATTTGTTATTCAATAATCCGAATTGTCACCCCTCCATGTGTAACTATCTTATCATTTGGACAAGATTCCAGGTTCCCCCCAGGCAGTCACAAGCTATTGCACTTTCAGTGGCATTGGAGGAAGTAGGGCCAGAGGACACATTCTGTCTCCATCACAGGCTTCCCTCCCTTCGGCTGTTTGTCTAGGGCTGGTGTCGGGACCCCGGGGGCCCAAGCCTCCGATGCCTCCACCAGATGCTTCCACCAGATGGTGCCATTTTCCCATTCCTGCTCTTGGGTGTCAATGACCACACTACCCTCTGCCATTTGCTCCTTCTTCCTGCAATGGTTCTGGGACACTGGCAGTAGGCAGAGAACTCAAAGCCCAAGAAACATCTGGCATGTCCAGACTTAAGCACTGTTCAGCAAAGCCATTCTCTAGGGTGTGAGGTCAGTCTTTATCATGTGGCTCATGTTTCAAGGTCAATTGCAAGGGGCTTTGTTAGCCTTTTCAACTTGACGTTGAAGCACAGCTCAACCAGGTGTCCACTGGGATCCTTAGAGTCCATTCCTAGTATCAGAACACGTCAGTCAGTATTTGTTTTTGGGTCTGTGTGGATATGGGCATCATGCAAAAGAGAAGCTTAAGTGGAACACGGGAGCAATTCCAGACAGCGAGTATCGCCAACAGTCTATGCATTCAGAAAGGACTGCCGCCTTCTTACAAAAAGCAAAATTCAAATGTGAACATCCCTATGCCATTAGGAAAGATTTGAGTAAGCAGATGGTTTATCAAGGCTGGGAAGGCATGATAGGCCTTACATTAAGTCACAGGTAAAATAACATTTTTAATGCTTCAGTTGCAAAAAAACCAATCATCTAGATATTCTAAATTTGTAGCATCCCAGATGTTGACCTTTCTGGATTGCTGGTTTTATAATGCCAGTATAGTCCTTTTTGTGTCTAACCCAATGCAGCTCATCATTTAAAGAAATTTATTAGGTTTCAGTATATATGTGCACTCAACACTGTGTGTGCCCGGGGTGGGGGGTGGTCTGTGTCTGTGTGTAGACTGGGGCATGCCATGGTGGATGTGTGAAGGTTAGACAACTTTCTGGAGTTGGTTCTTGCCTTCTGCCTTGTTTTTTGAGACAGGACCTCTTATTGTTTCTCATACTGGGCTGCACATCCAAGTGTAGCTGGCTCGGGGACTCACAGTTCTCCTGTCCCCACCTCCCATCCCACTGTGGGCATGCCAGATTACAGATATGCACTTCTTCATCCAGTGGGGGCCAGGCTTGCTCAGATGCGGGACCATCTCCTTTGCTTTCTTACCATTTTGGTGGCTGCAGAGAGAGGAGGGAGTTTCTGACACAGCTGAAGTCTCTGCGGTTTTCTCCAAGGGACAGAGAAGCTACTGCTTTTCATCAGCTTTAGGGAGTTCCTGAGTCCCCTGAAGACCAACTGTGAACTCAGGACCAGTAACACTAACCTGCTGCCTGACAAAGCGGTTGTAACTTCCCTTCAGCATTGAATTTGCTTTTACATTGTAGCCACTAAGGAAGCAGCAGATGTGGAATTTGAGAGCTTGGGCTCTAGAACAATGGGAGCTGGATACAATTTTTTGTTCTGTCACTTAAAGGCTGAGACATTTCAGTCAAACGCTTGGCTTCCTGAGTCTTGGTTTCATCCTTAACATGGAGACAGTAGAAGCAGGGTCAGGGTAGGGGGGTAGGTCAGTGAACACTAGAGTTTGCTCTACAAGCTGGCTGGCCCGGGCTCTGCTGCTTGGAACTCAAGTCAAAAGCTAGATGCCAGACATGGGTAATCCCAGCATCCCTACAAGGAGATGTGGTGCAGAGACAGGAATTGCCTGGAAGTTTGAGGACCACCAAGAATAGAGTCTGCAGCAGAGTGAGAAAAACAAGAGACCTGCTTTAAAACCAAGGTGGAAGGTAAGAGCTGGCTCCCTCGATTTCCTCTGGCCTCCATATACCTGCACTCACACGTACCATTGAGGAGGAGGATAGAGGAGGAGTTAATAATATACCGACTTCCTGAGGTTGCTATAAAGATTAAATAAAATATGTGAAATGTATTTATAGCATAATGCTTAGCATACACTAAGTACTGGGTTTGTACATTATTTTATTATAATTAGAAAATGGAATTATTTTTCCTTCTGAGGTAGTTCCAACAATATTAGGATACTTAGAGTTATTTGTCTACCTCCTGCATCAGGATCTGTCTAATTACCTGGTCAAGAGATGAAAGCTCTCAGTAGTTTTTCTCCATAATCACATTTATTGCTTGGCTTTGTGGTCAAGAATCTGACCACTTCTCTCTGACCTAAACTAATGGCTTAGAGTCAATTGCTCCATTTTCAGCAGAAATCTAGTAATGCATCCTGCAAATTAAGGTGGTAATTTCAAAGAACATGTTTGCAGTTTTTTATTAAAATGTTTGTTTAGAAGCCAATTGCTGTGCTGGGCACACTGGCGCGTCCCTGTAATCCCACACATGGTCAAGGTTAGCCTGGGGTACATAGTGAACTGTAGGTCAGCCTGGGCTGTAGACACACACACACACACACACACACACACGGTCAGTTGCTAGGCTTGGAAACTGTGTCTGCCTCATACCACGGACTAGTTATTTTAGCTTTTGGTTTCCTTGTTTTCAGTTATGAAATGTGCTTAATAATAGAAGAAGGAAGCTGAAGAAGCGCAGGAGTGTTCGGGAAGGTTGTGGCTGTACAGTGAACAGATCTTGGCATTTGCTTTCTTTATTGCCGCTGCTACCGGCTTGGTGACCCCTGGAGCTCTGGTTCCTCTCAACTCCACAAGTTCTATTTATTAGCTGTACCCGCCCTCAGACTGAAGCTCATTCGCTAATATCTTCAGTTTAAAAATCCTCAATAGCAAACTCTACCGAGCACGTATTTTAGATTTGTTTCCTTTACATGTACATGCGTGATTTGCTCGCACATAGATCTGTGCACCATTTGCATGCCTGATGCCAGCAGCAGCCAAAGGATATCTCCGGGGACTGCAGTTACAGGTGGTTGTGAGCCACCTTGTGGGTGCTGGAGAATCGAACCTGTGTCTTTTGGAAGAACAGCCAGTGCTCATAACTGCTGAGCTATCTCTCCAGCCCCATACCATGCATGTAATTTGATTTTTGCATGCAAAATGAAAAGCCCGTTCTGCAGGCCAGCTAAATGTGAAGACAGGCTTGTTTGTCCTGAATGAAAATCACCGCCATCACTATGGCACACAGCATCTTCTTTCTGCTCACGCTATACATGTCTTCTTTTCAGTCCCAAATTCCATTTGCATGGACCTGGTGAGGCTGAGTGTGGATATTGCAGAGGAGTGATAACTTCCCTTTCCTATAGCAGCTGAAGGTTCAGAGGGAAGATTAAAGAAGTGTTTGTTATCTCTCTGCACAGGCCTGATAGGAAATTCTCAGAGGCTTTTGGGGGTAGACATAACTCTGTCTGTGTGTGTGTGTTTGTGTTTATATGCTTTTTCTCCTGTCCCCTTCTTTTGCAGTCTTTGTATCTTGGTTTAAAACATTTAGCTCCAGATCGGTTGTACTCTTCCAGTTTAAAGAGAACTGTTTCCAGAGCAAAGTGCAAGAATGGGAAGGTGTTGCCCAGATTTAACTAAATGCTTCCCCAAGAGCACAGAACTTTCCAGACTGTGATGAAGATCAAGCACAGGATATGTGTGAGGAGACAAGATGGGGACCTTAAATGCGCCCAGCAGGCAATAAGCTGGGGCCCTTTCTTGAGGGCTGACGTTGCTCATATTTCATAGTTTCCTTTTAGAAGTGCCCTCAGTTGGTAGGGTGCCTGGCTAGCATGACCAGAAGGCCCTGGGTTTGATTCCCCAGTGCAGCGTAAAACCAGGCATCGCAGTACACATCACTAGGGAAATGCTGGCAGGGGGGATCAGTAGTTCAAGGTCATCTTTGGCTACGTAGGGAGTTTGAGGCTAGCCTGGGCTGTGTGAGACTAGTCTCAAAAAACAAAGCGAAGCAAAATGTCCTCAGTGGGAAGCAAGTGTGTTTTTTTTGGCTTGTGTTTGCTCCTGTTTTTAAAGCAAACTTCCTTTAGACGTGTTAAGACTTAGAGGAAGAAGACAGGAAGCAAAGGAAGGAAGTGGTGTTCATTCCCACCAAGTTCAACACGGGAGTTTCACTAGGTTGTTAATAAGTTAATAAGATTACATACATTTAAGATGTACAAGCTAATTATTTGATATGCACATTTACATTTCGAGATGGTTACCGCACAAGTTAATTAGCATACCCCCACCTCCTGCCCGCAGTTGCTTTTAGTGTGAGAATCAGTCAGACTTACTCCCATCACAACTTTCAGGTAGATAATATAGTTTTGTTAACTAGAGTCACACATTGCTCTTTAATTAGATCCTTGTAACTTTTCCATCTTTTTTGTTTTTGTTGTTACTCTCGGTTGAATTCTAGTTTAAATTCTAGTTTTATTGGCTCATGTGCATGGCTGTTTTGCCTGCATGCATGTCTGTGCATTGTAAGTATGTCTGGTAGCTGCAGGGGTCAGACGAGGGCATTGGAAACCCTGGAATGAAAATTATAGACTGTTGTAAGCTGCCATGTGGTTGCTGGGAATTGAACCAGGGTCCTCTGCTCTTACCTGCTGAGCCATCTCTCCAGCCCCTGTTGCTACTGTTAAGACAGGGTCCTTCTGTGTAGCCGAGCTGGCCTCAAACTCAGGATCCTCCTTCCTTGCCCAGAACTGGTGTTATAGGTATATGTAAGAACACCTTGCCAACTTACATATTTTATCGTTGAAAGTTTGACAAATGCTTAATTTGCAGTTTCATCAAAACTAAAGTTGATTCTGCTGTTTAGCGTCAGTTGTGTAAGACAGCTTCCTCCTTTGTTCCTGTTAAATAGGGTGCAAACGCACCTTCTTACACCATAGTCGCCTGCAGAAGCATAACCCTAAGGCCACGTGAACTTATCACACTCATCACGTGGTCTGTCTTCTTGACTAACTAGAGAAACCAGGAAACCTGGGCATGATAGAGAGAGGAACTGAAAATGGATGTTGGAGTGGGGATAGGAGAGGAGGTCTCTCTCTCTCTCTCTCTCTCTCTCTCTCTCTCTCTCTCTCACACACACACACACACACACACACACATACACACACACAGAGGCTGAGATTGTCAATAGCATGTTTTACTTATTTAACAGTTTGCTCTGTCAGCCTTTTGAAACACTGTTACTTCCTGGCTCAGTTTCCCCTACCCCCTCTGAGCCAACAACTAAAAGTCATACTCGTTAGCAAAGCTTCTGCCATTGTTGTCATTAACATCTTGGGAAGAGGTGCTTGTGTGTGTGGTATGGTTACACCCTCGCTTATTTTTGTCGTATGTTTCTTTTATGTGTGTGGATGTTTTGCTTACATGTATGTTTGTCTGTGTACCACATGCATGGCCAATACCCACATTTTATGTACATGGGTGTTTTGCCTGCATGTACTCCTGTCCGTATGTTACATGTATGGCTGATGCCCACAGAAGTCAGACTGATACCATTCCAAGTTGGAACTGAAGTTATAGATGGTTGTGAGGTACCGAGTGGGTGCTGGGAATCAAATCGGGGTCCTCTGGAAGGGCAGCCAGTGCGGTTAGCCACTGAGCCATCTCTCCAGCTCCCTCATTTCCTTGCACGCTTAATTAGAAGGCGAGGGGTGATAAGAACTGCGTGCTAGAGCGTTACTTCCAGAGCAGATGGAAGGCGGCAGGGGTTGGAGAGTTGTTCTGATGACTTTCTCCGTCGTAGCCTTCACGTGAGTGTGAGATGCCTTCCATACTCACTCACACTGTGGGGAGCTCACGGAACCTTTAGGAGGTCTGGCTGGTAGAAGGAAGGCACTAGGGGACAATCCTTGGAAGATTCGAGCCCCGGCCATTTCCTGAAGAGCTCTCTGCTTTCTAACTGCTGCCTTGGAGACGGCCACCCTTTGCTACCGTTTGCTGATTGGTTCTGTACCCTCCCTCACCAAGATGGTCTCCGTTTTCCCTCCAACCACGAGCCAAAAGAAACATTTCCTTCCTTTCCTTCCTTATTGCCTCTTGTTCCGTTTAAATCACAGGGCTGGGAAAGCGCGCTTCCCAGCTGTGTTTCCCAGGAAGGAGTTTCATGCAGTTGTCAGCTGCAGCATGCTAGGTGGAGACCGACCCACCTTATAGTTACACACAGCTGAACGAAATGTCGGCCCATCCTGGCGTGCCCGTACCCTCACACTAAACGGATACCCCTTCCTCCTGATGTTGAAGCCTTCTGCCTCCCACCTCTCCTCTGCCTTTTCCCACCACCCGGCCTTCCTCTGCCCCGTGTCTCAAGCCTATTATTCTATACTTCCTTTCACCGATGACCAAATCAGAATGGGTCTGGGAAAAGCAGACCCCAGCTCGCTGCTCTGACTTTGTCTTCTCTAATAACTTCCTTCAAACCACCTTTGTGTTAAGGCATTTGCTGATCTCTTATGGCTCCATTTCCTGCAGCTTTCAGGAGTGGCAGAGAAATAGTCTAGCTGTGAGGCTGCTATCACTAACGTAGCCAAACCTAATTTTAGTCATGGCGACACTGGACGACATCGCTGTCACCCATGTA
The DNA here is from genome assembly GCA_028658305.1 of Pachyuromys duprasi. Lineage (NCBI taxonomy): Eukaryota > Metazoa > Chordata > Mammalia > Rodentia > Muridae > Pachyuromys > Pachyuromys duprasi. Next base: position 23,395,971 of record CM053746.1, on the reverse strand, counting down.
CAGCCTTTCCCCGAACCTTCCCCCACACCCTGTGGGTATGGACCCTGTTGGTTTGATTAAGAATTTGGTTAAAAGTGTACACTTTTCATCCTAGAAAGCACCAGATGCAGATTCCCAAAAGGCCAAGATGAGAACAGAAAAACATCCATCCTACTTAGTGGTGTGGAAGTCTTTAGGTCTGTTCAAAGAATTAAGGTGTCATCCCCACGAGGCTGACGGAGTTCCCAGAGAAGGGGAGTTGAGGGCAGGAGGAGAGCAAACGTTTGAATATTGCACTTCGAAGAAAATGGGACAGGAGATGGGGAGGCTGAAGGGGGAGGGAAGGATGTGAAAATGGAGACAGGAGAGGAAGAGACCGAAGCGGTGAGGGAGGGTGTGCTTCATTTCGTAAGAACACACACGCTGATGGGAAGAGCCAGGCTGAGAGGAAGGGTGGCCATACCCTGGAGGAAAATCAATACAGAGTAATGTAAGTTTCCTGTGAAGGCACTAAATGGGCCTTTGTGGGTAACCATCATAAGTGACATTGTTTCTGTGTGTGTGGAGGGTGGGAGTCGGGAGATGTAAGTCAGATTCCATTGAAGTGATTTACAAGTGAGCCTTTCCGTCACGGCTGCCCAGTGCTCTAGACCTCAAGACTTCCTGGTTTGGTCAGTCATTTCACAAAGTGGGAGGAGGGGAGAAGGTGCTATGGATGGCGTGGGCCCACTTCAATTCTTGGCTCCCCCACTACCAATGTGAGACAACCCTGATTTGACCATCTGGGTCTCACCAGTATACTTAACGAGTGAGCGCATCTGAAGGTGTGTTCCTGGTCCTGGGGTTTGGGTGGTCACAAAAAACGTGGGCACCCCTGGTCGCTGGTCGTTTGCTGTCCCAGCCGGTGGTGCTAAGTGGCGCTGTAATCTGCAGGAAGGACAGGTGTCTCCATAAAGAGCCATCCTGCTCAAACCATGAGCCACCATGAGCTTCTTTCCTACGTCATCCCCGGTTTGTAATTTTTTTTTTAATTTTATGTTCATTGGTGTCTTGCCTGCGTGTATGTCTGTGTGAGGGTGTCAGGTCCCCTGGAACTGGAATCACAGACACGTGTGAGCTGCCAAGTGGGTGCTGGGCATCGAACCCAGGTCCTCTGCAAGAGCAGCCAGTGCTTTTAAGTGCTGAGCCATCTCTCCAGCCCCTCTCCCCGGTTTTAAAATGTACTTTGCTTAATTGCCGCATCACATTGATGCAGCTGTTGAGCCACTAAGACTCTTGAAAACGCCAAGGGTAACTTGCTTTTCTTTAACAAAGCCAAGCTCTGGCTGATGACTGGCTGTTTAGCAAGCTTTTTTTTTTTTTTTTTTTTTTTTGGATTTCTTCTGTAGACATGGTGTATTAACCAAAATTGAGATATTCAAGCCTGACTGATTTCCACCCTTCCTTCTTGTATTTTAGGTACTGCTGGGATTTTCAGCCCCAAGGTGAGTGCGCCTTGACCGTAAGTAGTTTTATATTAAGAATGTGTCTGTGCTTTCGCTGTCTCTTCTAAGTCTCTCCACACAGTGCCACTAACCATTTCTGAGCAAAGTCAGCGGAGTGCTTAATTAACCTTCACCCCACTGGGTCCTCCTGCCCTGCTATTTCAGCAACAAGAGGCGCCATGCCTTGAATGGCTGCTGGATTATTTTACGGAAGCGGAGCAACAACATGCCTTTATTCTTTGAGTTTTGTTAGATGCCAACAGGATCCTGCGACATTCAAACAGAACGGTGGCCAAGTCCATAATAAAATCCCTGGGCGGGTTCCCACTCGGCTAATCCTTCATTTGCCCCAGAAATAAATTCTAGTGTGTTCTATCCTCCGTCACGGTGTCCTTCCACACAGACCGTCTGGCAGCAGAGAAATGTCAGAAACGGAGCCATGTTGGAATTCCCACCAGAACGGTGCTATGGCATTTTAATATGAGCCTCGCCCGCAGCCTCAGCGCTTCTAATTGCTTCCCCACCATTGTCTCCCTGTCTTTTCCTGATGAACCCAGCATCTGGCCTGATTCTGAAAAGCACGCCAGACAGCTGTGTGCAAAATTAAAAATAAAGGGTGGGATCAGAACACATTTGTAAAAGGTTCCAAGCCGGAGCATTTTCTGAAACTTCAAATACTTGGAGCTAGGTGTGTGCAGCACTGTTGGCCGTCACTCTCCTGGGCACCCTGGTTGAGCACGGGGTGGCGGGGGGGGGGGGGGCGCGGCTGCGGCAGCATGCTGGGCGTTCCTATCTCGACTTGGAAGACACGGGGCTTTCCCTCTCTGAGAGTTGCAGCATTGCACCACACTTATGGAGCCCATCATGAATCGTTTGGCACCATGACCTTCGAAACACCAGACCATTTCCAGTACCGCATACGGTCTTACCAGATCTGTGTGTCCCATGCCACCGGGTCTCAACGCTTCCAGGAACTTAGTGTTGAGTGATGGTACTAGGGTTTCTTAAGTGGTGTGGTGTGGTGTGGTCTGTCTGTCTGTCTGTCTGCAAGCCAGAGACTGACCTTGGTGTCCCTGTTTTATTTCCTGAGGCAGGTTCTCCCCCTGATCCTGAAGCTCATGCTTTTACGAGGGTGCTAGAGATCTGGACTCTGGGTCCTCATACTTACACAGTAAGCCCTTTGCCACTGAGCCGTCCCATTAGCCCATGTGGTATTAATTTTACTAACATTTTATTTGCCTACTTTATATTTTATTATAGTGTATTTTCAGGCTACATAAGACTTTCTTTAAAAGCCAAGTTTTTTGGTTTTTATTTTTTTTTTGAGTTTCTGAGATAGGGTCTCTTTATGGTCTCTGGCTGTCCTGAAACTCATTGTATAGGCCAGGCTGGCCTCAAACTCACACAGATTTCCCCAGTTTCTGCCTCTCAAGTGCTGGAACTAAAGATGTGTGCCGAGTTACCCAGCAAGAGTCAGCCTTAGTAAATATAAGGATCATGTTTTAATATTAAAAAGATGTCGTACGTTTTGAAAAGGTTTTATGAACATGCGCTTGTTAAAGTCAGCCTCCCGTGTAATCCCATGACACCATTACTGTGCTGAGAACTTCCATAGAGCCGTAGAGAGCTGGTTCTGTAGGATGTGAAACAACACTCCCAGGCTCGCCTTGTAGTCCAGGGTTTAACAGGTGTTGACGGAAAACTACAGGAGCAGGGCACGGTGGCAAAATGTCAGAGATGAGTGGAACCGTGGGCACAGAACTTATCTCCTAAGGAGAAGGAAAGAATTAGTGTCAGAAACATGGTATAGAAATGTGTTGAGAAGAGAAAAATATTTTTGGAGCTCGGCATGGAAGAGGCGCAGAAACTGAACAGTTCCAGATTTCTAAGTGGTGTTGCCTTGGTCACAATCCAACATACGAGGACAATGATGGGGGGGAAAAAGCATAGCAAAACCATCGCTCATCAGGAAGTAAACTGAGGAATGTTTAACCAGAGAGCCCCATAGCCTTGCTTCTGCTACGGACATGGTGGGAGGGGAGGGGAGGGGCATCTTCTACTTGTTGGTTGATTAATTCTTGACCAGGTATGTTTCAGAAACTGGTGTGATGGGTATAGTGACTGGTCTAAGGTACTACCAGGGAAGGATGAAAAAAAAAAGAGGCATGTACAAGAAGGAGGCAGAAGGTTTTTTTCGTTTGTTTGTTTTTGAGATAAGGTCTCGCTATGTAGACCATGCTAGCCTCAAACTCAGAGATCTGTCTGCTTCTGCCTCCCAAGGCTAAGATCAAATGCCCAGCATGGAAAAAGAATTTAGAAGGCCCTAGAAGACTAGGCAATGTTGGGATGATGCCAGTGAGAAAAGATAGATGCAATGAACTCATTATCTAAAAGTTTGAGTAAAAAAATGAGAAATTATTTTTAAATAAAGGTCTTATTCGGTAGCCGGGCCAATTCTTCCCATTTTCACCCTCACATTGTTGGCTCACTGTCACCTTCCTCGGTGATTCATCTGTGTGTGACAGAACTTCTCCCCGGGGAGATACTACACTTATGCCTGCTCGCCGCAGATCAGGAGCCCATCACAGACCAAATCATGGAGACCCACCAAAGTCCAACTTGAAGAACAATGAGTTTTAGTGGGGTTACTTCCCAGAGCAGAGGCGACTTGAAGACAGCTCCATTACCAAAGCCCACCCCAGCTCCATCACAAAGCTGGGAACCTGGAACACACCACACAGCCTGCAGGCAGCTCCACAGGCTGGAGAGTGTCCCTTTCCAGGTGTTTCAGTTGGTCGAAACCCCTTCCAGGCAGCTGGGCTATGCTGAATCTTCTTGGTACCCTGGTTTGTCTGAGAGTCTTGTTTGCTGCTTGGCTTGTTTCCTCTTGGAGGGAGGGGCCCAGTGAATCTGGTCAGTTTCAGGGACTTCCTGAAGCTATTTTGAGTTGCTTTAAGGAGCTTCCCTGCAAGATGAAAATTTTCAGTCTCAGAGGAAGTTGTATTTTATATATCACTTAAGAAGAAAGCACAGTCTTAAGAATTGTTACTTTAATGTAGACAAAGCATAAATGGAAACGTTCTTTTTTTTGTACTTTAAAAAACATCTGTTTATCCATCCCTCTATTCATCCGTCCATTAATCCATCTATTTAGAGAGAGAGAGAGAGAGCAGGACAGAGGACAACCTGCAGGAATTGGTTCTCTCCTTCCACCATGTGGGGTCGGTGGGTTGAACTGAGGTCATCAGACTTGAAAGCAAGCTTCTTACCCGCTGAGCCGTCTCACCAATAAGAAAAATTTCTCTTACTGAGGTAAAATAGAACCAAAGAACATGGAAAAGCTTGGTTTTAGGACTTTAGATAATCTCAGTAATACAACTCCTGCTTACACGGAAGTCTTCCTTCTCTCCTGTCTCTCCTCTTCTCCCTCCTCTTCCTCTCCATCTTCCTTCTCTCTTCTTTTCCCTCCTCCTTTTCCTGCTCCTCCTCCTGTCCCTCTACCTGCTCCTCCTCTTCTTCCTTCTCCCCCTCACCTCCTGCTCTCCCTCCTCCTCCTTTCCCTTCTTTTTATTCTTTTTGTCATCATTATTATTCTGCGTGTAATGCTGCAGATTGAGTCCAGGGCCTTGCACATGTCACCGAACTACCTACCCAGCAAAAATAAATGAACAAACAAATAAATAACAACAACAACAACAAAGCAATTTTTTAAATTTAAATTTTCATTTAGCTATAAAGGAAAGCTGGGAGGTGTTTGCCATGGAGCTGTTTGTGATGCAGCCATCAGAATCTAAAAAGATGATATTGATCGCCTGTCTAAATAACAATCTGCTTTGCCCTTCAAATTTGATGACAAGATCGTTTTAAGTCATGGCACAACTCGATTTCCTCCATCTTGTTTTACTTTCTCCTTTTATAAGTTAATTATTGACAGTTTTAATGCAGTAAATCAAAATTTCATGTAGAAGGTGCTATGTATATAAATAAAAATGTATTGCCAAAATTACTTTTTGAACATTAGTTGAGTATTCTGTCATTGACTCAGAGTCTAAAACAAATGTCATAATACTTAAATAAAAAATTTGGGTGAGCCAGTGAGACTATTATAAGTATATAACACTGTCATATTTTATGTATTTGCAATTTGTTTGTTTTCTTTGTTTCTTTGGTTTGTTGCTGTTGTCCAAAGTCCAGGGGGACTTGATCTCGCTGTGTAGTTGACTGTAACTGTGAGCTCACGAGCCTCCTCCCAAATCCTTGGGTTACAGGCATATGCCACCGTGCCTGGTTACCAGGGTCATAATTTTATACAGTCATCACTCATTTACGTTTTGGTCATTTGTAGAAATGAGCAGTGAGGTCTCTCGCCAGCTTCAACATTTTTTGACTAGCCATATCTGTGCTGGGGTTCCTGAGAAGACTATCTAGGGTATTTCATATGTAAAGATTCATTTTGCTTTTTTTTGTATGTGCATGTGTGCATACACACCTCTGTGTGAGGGCTCATGGAGGCCAGGGGCAATGCCAGATATCCTGGAGCTGGCTGAGCTTATGGGCAGTTAGTTGCTGTGACTGTCAGCATTCTGGAAGATGCTGGAGCAGGCAGGAGAATCGCCTCAAATCCAAGGCCAGTTGGGGTTATATAGTGTGTCCCTGTCTCGGAAGACAGGAAGCAAACCAGTGCCAACACAAATGAAGCCATACTATACTGACTATAGATTTTAAAAGATTTAAGTGACTTGCCAACGAATGTGTGAGTTTTACCTTCATTCAAATCAGTTTTTTAAAAAGTTACATCTGTGAGGGAATTGGGAATTTGAACATGGACTATTTTTCAGTTGTTTTGAAATTGCCTTCAGGGACTGGAGAAATGGCTTTACTAGTTGAGAGGACAAGCTGCTCTTCCAAAGGTCTGGGAGTTGGTTCTGAGAGCCCATATAACAGCTCAAAACCATCCGTAACTCCAATCCAAACGAAACTATACCCTCTTCTGGCCTCTGCCTGCATTGGGCCATACACAGGCATACAGTCAGGCAAGATACCCTTCCACATACAATAAAATAAAAAGAAAATCTTCAAAAGGTAGTTTACTTTTTAACAAATATCTATCTATCTATCTATCTATCTATCTATCTATCTATCTATCTATCTATCTATCTATTTGTGTGTGTGTGTGTGTGCATGTGTGAGTGCACAAGCACACTGGCAATTCAAACTCATCACCTTTACCCACTGAGCTGTCTTGCCAGCCCTTGTTTGGTTTGTTTTTGCAGAGGTTTATGATTCTTGGGCTGGATGCAGAGTACGCACCTGGCATAGCTGAGGCTCTGGGTTTGATCCCCAGAACCGCCAAAAAAAAAAAGTCATGTCAAGGGTTTTTTAAAAAGCGAGGTCATTTTATTTATGTCGTGAGGCCCAGAGGATCATTGAGTAGGTCCTGGTAGCTAGTTGCAAAAAACGCGCAAGCAATAGAGCTGCTCTCTGTATTTTATTTCAAGTTTGAGCTTTAAGCGGGAAGAACGTGAATGGGAAGCAGATTTGAATTGGAACCCCATGTCTTCACAAAAGCCCAGCAAGACTTTGCCCTCTGGAATCCTCCGTTTCCTCTTCTATAAGGTCCTGCTGTTACAGACTTCACTGTTATTCCGGGTTCTAAATAGCATGATAACCCCAGAACAGCGCTTGCCATGTGGTAGCAGGCGGGGATTTAAAGAGACGAGTATTACTTTTACGTATCAGAGCAGAGCCAAGCATGAATACGGACGTGTGGGGCCTTAATAATATATATATATATATTATATAATACATATTATATAATATATATAATGTACATATATTATCTTTCCATTAAACTCATCCCCTCCAGCTGAGGCCTACCCTGGCACCCCGTAAGGCATGGCTGTGCATCTGGGAGGTTTACATTCACAGGGCACGCGGACACAGCACCAGTAACGAGTGTTCTGCTGACGGGCTTGTTGCTCATACGACACCCGAAACATGTTCAATGAGAACACGGACGCTACTTCACGTTTCACCCCCGACTGCCACATACTTGAAACATGTAGTTCTGACAACTACAAGAAGCAGAACATGAAAGCAGTGAGGAAACACCGGCTTTACACTGAGGGGGTGGGGGTGGGAGGGGGAGAGACGGTGGCAGGGATTACGTTTGAAGTCTAAGAGGAGTGTTTTTGAATTAATGGAGTGCACTGTGATTTTTACTAAGTTCTATTTATGAAAATGCTCTTTGCCTTCCTGCCAGGAGGCTTTAGCACAGTCCTAAGAAGGATTTGTACAAAGAAACACAGTTCAAATTTATGATGTGTTTGCAAATGTAGGAAAAAGTCTGAATTTACAGTATTTGTAATTTATTGGTGAGTGTCTTTCTACTACTCTCCCTGGAATGCTAGTGTTTTATAAACACAAGCGTTGGCTACAAACGTGGGCTGTCCTGACCTAGGCTACTTTGTAAGGGGGACTCTTCTAGCATGATTTTCACATCTTTTGGTGGTGGGGGGGATTAGTGAGGGAAATGTGCACAGGACTAATGCTCCTGCTTTTGGCTTTGGCCCAACCTTTTAGCATCAACAGTCTTGACAGGAGTTTTTATGCCTTGACTTCTTTCAAGGGCCCCCTGCACCCACCTTCCATACTTGCTGCAGTTTTTACACATTAATCTATAGGGAGCGGATACACACACAAGCTGGCTTGAAGTTCGTGACTGACATTGCTACCTTTCCAAATACTTCCCCTTCTTTTGCATCTGCCAGTGGGGTGGATGCTATACTAATTGCTGATTGACTCACTGTCCAAGAGAATCAGATTTATTGTTTTTGGGTTTTTTTTTTGTTGTTGTTTTTAAATGAAGCTATACACCTGTATGCAGACACAGAAACAAAGTGCATGCCTGGTGCCCACAGAGGCTGGAGGAAGACATTGGATCCCATAAATAAACTAGAGTTACAGACCATAATGTGGGTGACAGGAATTGAACCCTGGTCCTCTAGAAGAGCACCCAGTATTCATAACTGCTGAGCCATCTCTCTGGCCCCATCTTAATTTTCCTTTTTGAAGCTGATATTTTCTAAGATTTGTTAGGTTCCTTCTCAATGTGTATTCTGGAGCAGATAATATGGAGGCAAAACCAACCAACCAACCAACCAACCGAACAAACAAAAAACTACAACGAACAGCTGGCTTGGTGCTGGAAAGACGACTCAGCGGTTCCAAGCACTTTCTGCCCTTCCATAGGCCCCAGCTTTGGTTCCCAGGGTGCCCAGCAGGAGGCTTACAGACAGGGTGGCCGAAGTGTCACTAGCAGAGGGAAAGGACCTCTATGTTATGGGCAAGGAGATTTATATGATGCATAAAATCAAGCTTGCAGTTACTGCTGACTCTACTAAGGTCAAGAGGGCAAGCACCAATCTCGTGAACCCTCTTTGCCTGTGTCAGCTGATCTGAATGCAATACACACTTGCCAGCCTGGAAAGGTTGCTGCTCGTAATTCAGCTCAAAAAAGACGTTCTCCAGCCAGATGCGGTGTTACACACACCCGCAGTTCCAGTGCTTGGGAGACTGAGGCAGGAGATCAAATGTTCGAAGCCAGCCCGGGCTGCATGATGGGATTGTGTCTCCATCACTTAACCCGTCAATCATACCTTCCTAAACTTAAAGCGTCAAATTACACATCTATCTATCTATCTATCTATCTATCTATCTATCTATCTATCTATCTATCTATCTATCTTTGATTTAGTGTGCGGGAGTGTGTGCATTCATGGAGCAAGGTCAAAGGACAACCTGCGGAAGTCAGTTCTTTTCTTCCACCACGTGGCTTCCAGGGAATCAAACTCAGATTATCAGGCTCGGTGGCAAATGCCTTTCCCTGGTCCATTAAAAAAATGTATTTAATTATTCTTTAGTGTAGAAGATAAGTGGAGTTTATTAGGAAGTGTCATTCGTGGAGTGAGAATGGGCAATGGCCAGAGAGAGACCATTGTCCAAACCTACTTTTCTAATTAAGCTTTATATCACAATCATTACTAACATAGTTCCCTCCGTTTTCATTTTCACTTTGAAATGATGTGATATTACCCCATTGTTTCTCCCTTCCCTTTCCTGCCTCCAAACCAGCAGTTCTCAACCTGTGGGTCACGACCCCGTTGGGATGAACGACTCTTTCACAGGGGTCACCTAAGACCATTGGAAACGACAGATATTTTACATGGCGAGTCATAACAGCGGCCAAATTTCAGTTTACGGAGTTGCGATGGGAGGGGTCGCCACAACACAAGGAACTGTATTAAAGGGTCGCAGCACTAGGAGGGCGGAGAACCACGGCTCCAAACCCTCCCAGAGTCCCCCTCCTTGCTCTCTGCCAAAGTCACGGCCTCTTTTTTCATTAATTATTGTTCCATGCATGCATGTCCATGTGTAAATGTCTACGTGTTCCTGGCCTTCTCAGACTGGATGGTGTTACTTCCATGCATGTTTTCAGGGCTGGCCATTTGGCACTGATGACCAGCTGGCGCACCGCGCCCTTCTTCCCTGGAGATGACTATTTCTCCTGCTCTCAGTATTCCCGAGTTGCCTGTGGTTCTTCGTGTGAGGGGTGAGGCCTTAGATTATTTTTTAAAGTCTCTCGGATAGATGGGCTCCTGTGGGGTACTTCCCCGTCTAGCTGATTGACAGCCCATTTGGATTAACTCTTAAGGGAGAGGACAATGGAATATCCTTTTCTCTACCAGAAAGCCTCTGGCTGCGTAATAATCGAGTGATGCATCTTAAGATTTATACTCTTTGCTTGTGCTAATGATGCCTCGGTAAGATAGATAGATAGATAGATAGATAGATAGATAGATAGATAGATAGATAGATAGATAGATAGATAGATAGATAAAGGAGAAAACTGGGGAGATGTTCCATATGAAACTCCTGCTTCAAGGGACTAAACACCCGAACTGATGACCATGCCAGGGAGAGGCTTGGCTTGTTAAGGACTGTACATATATGTTGCTGCGTGCATGAACAGGAATCTGATCTTGGAGGGGCCGTGGGAGGTGGGACCTTGCCACTTTTCCACGACAGCCTTGGTGGTTCCCGGAGGTCTGCATTACTCACAAAGATAATTCACCTCTCTGTGGCAAGTCAAAAGCTGCTCCACACTTTCTTACCCGCAACCCATTCTTTACTAGGCATTGTTTTATCTTCACCCCTTGTGCTTTCAGGAGCATTCCTTGGATCAGACAGTAGCCTGAAGAAAGTAGGGTCTCATTCTTTTTTTTTTTTAACAAGTGACTTATTTGTTATTTATATATGTGTACGTGAGCCTGCGTGAATGTATGTATATGCAGAAGTCCACAGAAGCCAAAGGAACCTTGTACCCTCTGAAACCAGGGAGCTGTAACCGTGTGGGTACTGGGAACCAAACTCAGATCCCCTGCAGGAATGGCAAGCGTGTGTCTCCAGCCCATCTCATTCTTCTTTAGCAAAAGATGCTGGAATCAAACTGGGCTGATAGCTTCAAGAAGTTATATCATGGGGCATAAAAGACCCTAGAATGGACCAGGATTACAGATGTGTGCTAAGACCCTACTGTAATTAGTTTGGGAGGAAGGAAAGGGGATGATGGGAAGGGGGGGGGGAGAGCAAGCAGTAACAAATTTCCTGTGCTCCTGTGGACTTCTGTGTTTTCAAAGAGATTTCCTACTGTGATACTTAAAGTGTGATGATTCCAGAAAGAGAAATGCCAGGTCCAGCCTACACCTAGGTATGGACCATTTGAGCTTGTTTTCTGTGAGGCAGGGTCAAAATACCCAGGATTCAACAGAATTGTACAGAAAATGCTGCACAAAACAACAACAACAACAAAAAAACCTTCAGCATAAATTGATCTAAGCCGGAAGCAGTTGTATTAAAGTTCATGAGCATGAAACCTTTGCTAAAAAATGCTATTTTAAAAGTCGTCCCCTCCCTCATGCCCCAAAAAGTCGTCACAACAATACTACGACAACAAATTTGAACTGTGAATGAGGCCATTTCCTTCCTGGTCACATGTGGCTTTGTCAGTTCCCAGCTCTGTGGAGTAGAATTGCTTCTGTTACCACTAATAACAGTAATTTACATTTTGGTTAATATCATCAACTCAAGTTGTTGGCTGACCATGATTTATAAAGCACGCAGCCTTGGAGCTGATGGGTTAGGGTGAGGGTTTTGGAATCAGACAGGGTTGGGCCAAAGCCTGGCTTTGCTACTTCCAGTCACTTCTGGGTTTTGGATAAGTTGGTAAATTTATCCAAAGTAAACCACAATATCTTCATCTGCATCTTTGGGATAATAACGTGCCCTAGGGCCAAACTGAGAATTCCTTGAGATAGTACACGAGGAGCCTTGAGCAGTATGAATCCAGCAAGCTCTTGTATTTAGTATTGTAGGTGACTGTCTCCTGCAAATCAAACGAAATGAAGTTGAATAGTTTACCCTAAGAGCAAAGGACAGAGAGTAGAGTGGTCCAAAGAAAACAACCACAAACCAGTAATTCTAGGATATGGCTACCTGCCCCTGAATGGTCAATGCGTTTGTCTTACAGCGTATTTGTCTTAATGCAGGTTTACACATTTTTGAATTCTGTCAAGATCTCATCACTAGTGAAAATATTCTAACTTAGCAGCTTACATTTTGGTACCAGTGCAAAGAACTGTGGTAGACAGAATGTGTTAGTGTTGCAGTGAAACAGTCGATGACGGCCTGTAGCTTGCTTTATGAAGTGTGTGTTATCACATACACAATCATCTGGTTGTATCTGCTGTTACCAGCCCTCCAGTTTGTTGACGCCCAGGAGCTGTGCCTAAAACCTAAGGCAGGGTTAAAAATCCAAGCATTTTCCAGAAGTGACAGGGGAAAGAACAGAAGAGTTCATATTGCCAGGTGTCTGTCCCTCTTTCTCTGTGTCCATCTGTATCAATCTCTCTGTCTCTGTCTGTCTCTCTCTCTCTCTCTCTCTCTCTGTGCCTCTCTGTCTTCATGTCTGTCTCTGTCTCTGTCTCTCTGCTGGGTCTGTCTCTCTGTGTCTCAGTTCTTTCCTTTTTTTTTTTTTTCTTTCAAAAGAGCTGCGGTGATGCTGCGCACTGCAGCTCACCCTACTGGCTAAAATAAGAAACTGCACCACAAAGGACCATTTTCTTTAAAAGCGGGGGAGGGGCCGCCACGGATATTGGGGGGAGGGGATACGTCTTAGCCACTGGCTTCCACTGGCATTTTCCTCTCCAGTTTCCTGCTGACTGGTGTGGTTCCTTCGAGAATATTATTAAGCTGTGCTGCCCTTTGGGTTGCTAGATTCACAGGTGTTTTGTAGTGATTCTTCTACTTCTTATTATTCACACGGCCCCAATTTAACAAGGCTCTTCTTAGCATGGTCGGGTAATTAGATAGTAGTATTCTTAAGACAGAGAACCTACAACTCATAAATTAAGCTCGGACTAGTTGCACATCGAAGACCTAGTTAGAACAACTTTTAAGAAGAAAGATAAATGGGAACTTTCTTCACCTGGTCTCTCATTCGTTCTGTGGATTTAATGACATTTGGTTCTATTACGCTTGCTGCCAGGGCCTTGGAGGCAGGGATGGGGGGTGAGGGGTGAGGAAGAATATTTATACATTGACTTATGGATAGATAGAGGAGGAGGAAAAAGATGGGCAGGAAGTCAGACTGTAGAGAACAGAGAAGAATCTGAGACCTTCACTGTACCTGGATTAATCGGAAGAACTAACCACGCAAGTCCAAACGGATATTTAGAAGCCGGTGAAGCCTCGCAGATGTTCTGTGGGAAACACCATACATTTTCTAATGCACAAGGTTGTGCAAAATGGTGTGTAATTTATAACACAAGTATTGACAGACACACACTCTGCCCCAGCTTTGGTGGCGCAGATGTGCTCAGTAATGTATTTGCATGTAAGTAACACTTCACGTATCTGGTCACGTCTGTCTCCAACACACTTCTTTAGACTCAGTGACTTAGGTGAGTGGTTCTGATGAGGAGGGATAAGATGCCGTTTTGACGGTCCTGCCTCAGTTCGCAAAGCCGAACTGCGTTAGTGTTAAATTGGTCTGTGAAGAGCTGGCCATATCAACGCTCCCAAGCATGAAAACTAACTGGATTTGGATCGGGAAACTTTATAGCACTTTGGCGAGGATTTATTCGTTGAAGGAGGGAGTCTCATGCCTTGTGGGTTCTTAAATATTCATTGGAGTAGGAAGTTCTGCACTCTCTCCTGATGTCAATAGCAGTAACAGCAACAGCAACAAAAAAAGATCAAGAATTAGAATTTCATGCTATTTCTGTATACTATCCGAAGACATACAAATAAAAAAATAAAAATAAAAAAAAGAAAGGTCATGGCAAAGGCCGGAAAGCTTCTAACCATGTGACGCATACAGTTGCCTACAGGTGACAACAGATTTCCCAACACACTCACAACTAATTAGAAGAGAAATAAAGGCCGATGTCTTAACACTGACGAGAAAAACTAACGGGCCTTCACATATTGAGCAGGAAGCGTGCATTTGTGTTTTATATGTTATGTGTTCTTGTATTTCATCGCCCTTTTTAATGCTCAGTCTGCCTTCCTGTCTCTTTCCCCCTCTTTGGTAAAGTTGTCACCACGCCCGGCCATCGCCCCTAAGTAGCACCTGCCCCTTCAGAGCGAGGCTGGTGAGTCAAAAGAGTTACAAGGGGGACATCATGCTTTATTTCTCCCTCTTCTATTTGGAACTGAATTAGTAAATGGAAGTTTTCTAGCAGTTTCATTCAGTTCTCCATAAAGTTTATGGAGCTGCAACAGCTGGTTGAATCCGAGGCAGCAAAAGCCAACTTCTAGTGGCCGAGCTATTGTTTCCCCCGAATTAAGGGGGAGACTCATTAGCTGGTAATGAAAACACAGGGAATAAAAACAAACAACACAGAAACCCCGGCAAATAATTACCTCACACCTGACACAAAGCCGTTTTATCTTTCTGCTCCTACCCCAGAAATTCCCAACTCATCACTCTATGAAGCATGAATGAAATTGAGTTTGACTCCGAGGAAGGAACAATAGAGAAATCACCCTTCCGATGGGCCCCTCAGCTCAGGTGCTCGGTGGAGAGCCTGCCATTGAATATACTAAGGAGCGCGTGGAGCGCCCAATTCTTATGACACTCGGAATCAAGGAACAAATTACCAGCTAATGGCAGGTGAACCCCCTGATAGAGTTCCCCTAGATCTTGTTTAGAAATGCGAAAGAAAAGGGCCGAAGGCAGTGGAGGTGACTAATGGAGATATAGCGGGTCGGAATATATATCTGTAGAGAAATGTATTGATTTCGAGCCGAGTGGCAGTGGGGAAGGGTGTCTCCAGCGGCAGGGGGCTCGCTGTGAGAAAGCCACTCTAAGCAGATGGAATTCAAAGCCCTAATTGTTCGGTTGCGCAGTGGAAATGTCTGTCACTGTAGCTTTTGATCATTTATGTCCGATCCCACTGGACCCCAGTTGTGGCCACTTGGAGTCAGGACTGAAAGAGCCTCGGACCGATCCGAAGAGCATGAGCGGCTTGGCTTTAAGGAAGAGCGATGCCTTTTAACTTAAGCCGATCCAAAATGATTGCAGCAATTGTCAGCTCTTCTGTAAAGCTTTTCACCCACGCACCTCAACTAGTCGCAGTCATTTTCATTTACCCTGGGGTATCGGTGTACGCAGCGTGGTGGGCTAGATTCTGTGCGAGCCTAAGGGAGGTGGGCCACTGGGTATGAGAGCAAAATTGTTCATGATGTCATCACTGGGAGCTAACTGCACGTGAGTGTACAGTGTTCTTGCTCAGCCGCAGCCATCCGCAGTGCGGACCTCGGCTCCCTGGGCGGCGTGGAGTTGTAACCCTTCCTTGCCGCCTGTGTAGACAGGGGCACAGATTGGCACCAGGCACGGTGGTGCTTAAAGTCTATCTTGTGTAACCATCCAGAAGCCGCCGAAGTCACAGGGAAGCGGCTTTGCTTCTGGGGTGAATAAATCAAGTGGCAAATCCAGACAGGTGTTTGGTGTGAGAGTCTCGGACAAGGAAGCTGTGAATGCAGTCTGCACGCTGGACCGGAGCTTGGAACAGAAATAAAGGCACTGGCAGAAAGTTCCATAAAGTACAAATAAAGTTTGATCGCACCAATATTAATTTGTTGGCTTGGCAGATAGACTTCACTCATGGAAGAACCTGACATTGAGGAAAACTGGATGAAGGCTTTATACAAGCTGTGTACAACACTTACATAGAGCTTATTTTAGGGATGGGCCTGGTGGCACATGCCTTTAATCCTAGCGCTTGGGGAGCACAGGGAGGAGGATGTCTGTGAGTTCGAGGCCAGCCTGATCTGCACACGCGAGTCCCAGAACAGTCAGGACTACATAGAGAGACCCTGTCAAAACAAACAAGAACAAACTTATTTTAAAAGTTTTTAAAAGTATTTAGAAATAAAAAAACAAAAATTCTCCCTGAACACATTTTTTTTAAAGATGTTAGACTAGACAAACTCCTTCCTCATGGTGCAGAAAACTAAATCTAGATGGACAGTTGAATAATGAAGATCAGTATATCCTAGAAATGTGAAACTTTGCTCGGAACATATACTACTTTTTAAAAAAAGATTTTTGATTTGCCTCCAGAATGAAAATCTCTTTTACCTTTCCTTGCACCTTGCTTTCAGGTTTCTAGCCAGGCGGGTTATTTACATCCTGTTGATAATGTGATTTCAGTGGCTCCGCCATGGTGTAAAATTTGAGTGTTTTAACCCTCCGTCCAGTGTTTGAGGTTTTTATTGGCTAGCGGCCGCACAGGGATGCTTTTGTGCTCAGAGCTTAAGAAGTGTTTCATCTGGTTTCAGCTAGTCACTGTTTCATCAGGTAAAACGGTTGCTTTTTCCTACAATAAACTCTACAGTTTATTCTGAAGGCCTGTGCATGCAGATGTTCTAGGCAGTCGAGGGCTTATACCTTCCACTCACCATTTGAAGACAAGTCTGGCTTATGGAAAGAGAAGGCCACAGCCATTTAAAAAAAATCATTTTATATCCTCCCTATCCTTGTAGTTTAATTGTAGGAAATAAACCTTTAAAGCGAGGCAATAGAGATTCTTTGCAGGTTGTTTGGTTTCACTGCTCCCTGGTTGAAACCCTGGGCCAAGAAACGCTATAGTGTTTACTGAGATTAGCATTGGTGATTTCCTTTGGAAATTAGTATCTGAGATGATATTAAATTCAGTTGAAAAATCCCGTTTTCATGTTTGTGAAATGAACCAAGCAGCTGTTGGTGTCCTTTTTTATCAGCAGCCTGTACCTCTGTTTGGGGGATTTTTAAGGAAAAGCAATTTGCAGTGCGTTCATTTTCTTCTGGTTTCTGACTGAGCAGGCATCCTCTGCCCGAACCTTTTAAAGTAGCATAATAGCATTGGCCACTTCTATAAAATACAATTCAATGTAGGCCGAAAACACCCAAAAGGGATTAGCGATGTTTTAATCGCACAATTCAGTGTTGTATATACATTACCTTTTACCAGAGTCATTTTGCAGAACAAATATTACCTTCCTCCGGCTTTTGGAACCCCTGAGAGGCTGCTTCCAGGCTGTAAACTAGAATTACAAGGAGCGAACTTTATTTTAAGGTTGCAAAACAGGTAGTGATTTAAATAGGACTAGATTCCAGTCCTGCGTTGTCTCCGTTTACCGCTCTTATTTTCCAGGGAGGGAGAGAGTTTTGACCTTGCTGAATTATATCATGTGTAGAAGATTAGCCCTTGGTGTCATTCTTTCTAGTCCATCTTAGAAATGGAAAGAGAAAGGGGCCTTCGGGGGTGGGGCTGGGAGGGGGGAGGAATAGAGGCTGTAATTCACGGCGATGCAGAACAAACGAAAACAAATTTATACAGCTAAGCTTTCATTTTAAGTGTGACAGAGGAATTGCTGTACTGCGGTGAAGGGTCTCCTCACCCGCAGCTACCAGTTGCTTAGTGCTAGAGAGAGTTGGTAGCGTGGAAGATTTCACACACGGTGAGTGGTTGTTTGTCTGTCGTGTGCAGCGGGCATGTTCCCCTCCATTTTTGCAAGCCCCAGGGGACACCTGTAAACGTGAACACCAAGATGGCCACAGGATGACCCGTTTCTCTTTCTCAACCCTCAGGAGGAGACCTTGGCCAGGACAGCTCTGATGACAACCTGGGCGGGACTCAAGGGCCACCCCTCACATCAGAGGCGTCTTTTTGGTCCGATTATCAGGACGAGGGTGAGTGTCACACCTCTCTGGGCGTCTCTCCCGTGGCCCTCTTTGCCTCCTTGTCACTTTGTTTCCAGCAATGGGCTTTTCGGTGTTGGTGGTGTGTTGGTGATCGCTGATTTGCTTCGTTGTATCGCTGATCCCCTTGGGTAATTCAGAACTCCTGTTCCTCCGTGGAGGGGGAAGACGTCCTTATTGATCTTTGTATGGAAACAGGAGCCTACAAGCTACGCGTGCATTTTAAGACCTTCAGGTCTCTTGGCTTCGCTGGGGTGCATAAGAGTTGGGATTTGTGCTCACAGACAACTGGGCTCTTAATTCGTTGTGAGGTATTTGAGACCCTTGAGCCTGTTTATTTTACTGTATTATTTCACCTGAGCCCGCACCCTCTAACCAAAACCGGTATTGTTGAAGGGAAAGGCCTGTGAACTCAAGGCAAATCTCCCCGCAGCATCCGTTTCATCTGAATTTGTGCAAATAGGAGTTAAAGGATTTTATTGTTACACACATTCAAAAAAAAACCCCATATAATGAGGACACATAATGCAAAACTACCCATGAATTTTAGGTCTATTAGTATAGGGACTGCGGCCTGGTGGCTGCCAGCTCCTGGTACGGGCTTAGATTTCCCAGGGGCGGGAGGCTGCTGTGCTCTCCTGGCATCCGGCCACAGGAGCAGAAGGTTTGATCATCTCGATGTGCACAGCGTTCTTATCAAACCCTCTCATGCCTTTCCAGTGGGAGGAAAGGGTGAAGATGTTCCTGAACTGAAGAGTAGATTGGAAACTGATTATCCTTAGGGGCTGGGAATAAAGTTGGTAAATTATTCCTTGTTTCTCTTTATGAGTCCATATTCTTATTTCTCTTTCTTCTAAATTTCAAGAGCGCACAGTCCCCATTTCCCTCTCTCTGTACCTACTCATTGCTTACTCCTTCATATAGCCTATTTTTTATGAGTCTTTTATTTCTCTTTCGTTGAGTAGATGACTTCTGCCTCAGAGCAATGGATCGAATTGCATAGGAGTATTTATGTGTGTATGTATTTATTTATTTATTTGTATCTTGCTTGAGCTCTGTATGTTAGCAGAGTGGGGGAGACCCAGACGTTCAGAGTCGGTCAGACATTCTTTGATGCAGGTATTGCACTAGAAATACTGTTTGGGCTGAAAGCTTAATGATTTACCTTAGCAGCGGATTAATAATTGTAGAAAATTAACAGTGCAAAACGTGCAGAAACTAACCTTTCATTCGGTTTTGATTAATCTAATGCTTGACAGAATCGGAACAATGGTGCCTCGTTAATTCGTAGGTCACTCACTTGGCATTTCCAGCTTTCCAAAACACAGCCGAGAACACAATAAGTAAGCTAGAAAGACCTCGAGGTAGAAACAGATGTCATCAAATTCCGAGCAAACGCTTAGGTTTCTTACTCTTGGGAGTGGCTCAGGGGCCCTCACTGGGGGAAACTCTTTCCTTGTGAATTTGTGTTACATTGTTCTGGCTTCAGCTTAGAAGAGGGGCTACTCTGAACTGAGCGTAGCAGAGCACACCTGTTGGAGGGCTTTGAGTGCCAGGCTAGCCTGGGCTACAGCAAGACCTGTTTCAGAAAAACAAAAAGATGAGGAGGAAGAGGTCGGAGAAGGGAGAGGAAGATGGGAGGAGGAGAGGAGAAAAGAGGAGGGCAGGAGGGGGGAGAGTCCTGAAAAGGCATCACCCCGAATGTGCCACCAAGGTAAGAATCAGAAGCTAACTTAAGCTACGAATAGTAGAGCCCAGAGTTTGCGGGTGTTGCTCAGTGGTAGAACACTTGCCTAACATATGCAAGGCCTTCATTTTGAGCCCCAAGACAACAACCGTGACAAAAACCAAGTAAACAAACAAAAGAACCCATACATAGAGAATTCCTAAAAGTGAATAAAATAATAGACAAAAAATGTAAGATCTTTAAGTAAAATTTATACAGAAATTTGTAAAACTAAACCACGGCAATCTGGGACTCATCTGTGTCCTAGAGAGAGCTTGCTCACGTTCCTCCATGGATAAATGAAAACGCTTAAAGGTGACATTCGCTGGGCACTTCCTACATGCCTTGAGCTTGTGTTCTAGGCTCCTTGGATGTATCGTTGAACCCTCATAGCGGCCCTGAGAGGTAGATGTCAACATTACCCTTCTCTAACAGATGAAAACCTCAGACTCGGGGTAGCGGGCGGTAACTAACCTCCCCCCCCATTGTCGGGTAGTGGGATCGTGATTTGCGCCTGTGCATGTTGATTCTCTTCCTAGCACTCTGCTGTCCTCACTCCCGCCCTAAGTTATCACTAAAGGCATCCCGTCCAGATAGTTTGGCTCAGATAATGTAAGCAGCACACTTCACTGGTAAAATATTTTCAGTAAGAACTGAGGGACGCCTCCTTGGAAGAGCACACGCTCTTCCAAGCCTGAGGACCTACGCTGAGACACCCAGCATCTATATGGGGGTGCAGCCCACACCTGTAATCCCAGAGGTCCAGGCCGGAGCCAGGAAGATCCCTGGGGCTCTCTGGCCACCTGGTCTTGCTAAATCAGTGAGCTCCAGGTTCACTGAGAGAGCCTGGCTCAGAATCTAAGGTGGGGAGGCAACTGACAAGAGCACTTGGTATCAGCTTCTGTCCACACGAGTGTGCATGCAAATGATACATGCAAATATTCATCGGTGTGCATGTGTGTATGCACACACACATGCACAATGCAGGCACTCTACATAAACACAAGTATTTTTTTAAAAAATAGTTGAATTTTAAGTCTATGTTGGTGGATCTGGAAATATAGTTCATGGCAGAGCCGTTGTTTAGCTGGTGTGTTTGGGACCATGGGTTGCCTTCTCAGAGCTGGAAAAAAAATCATGTTAAAAAAGTATGCTTGTATGTGGAAAATCCCAACATGAAAAACTCTGTTCCATAAATACTTTTTCTTTCTTTCTTTTTCTTTCTTTCTTTCTTTCTTCATTCCTTCCTTCCTTTTAGTTTTCCTTGCCTTTTTTGCTGCTGTTGTTTTATTTTGTTTTGTTTGTTCGAGACAGGGTTTCTTTGTGTGTAGCCCTGGCTGTCCTGGACTCAATTTGTAGACCAGGCTGGCTTTGAACCCACAGAGATCCGCCTGCCCCTGCCTCCCAAGTTCTGGGATTAACGGCATGTACCACCACTGATGGTCTTTATAAACACTTTCTAAAAGAGGCTGGAGAGATGGCTCAGTGATTAAGAGTACTTGCTCTTCTTCTTGAGGGCCCAGATTTGATCCTCAGCACCCATGTTGGGTGGCTCACAACCACCTATAATTCCAGCTTCAGGGACCTGATGCTCTCCTCTGCCACCCCGGGCATGCACACACATGTGGTATACACTCACACACATATAAAAATAAACAATAAACAAATAAACTAAAGTAAACACTTAAAAGGGGTTTCCCAAAAGAGAAGTTAATTATATTAGCAATATTAAATTCTTCCCAGACTTTTTGGTCTTTCATGTAGGTGCACCGGAGGTAGGAATCCCCAAGTGACAGTTAGTGGTGGAGATAGGAACGGATGATGAATATGTGTTGGAAACTTGACTGTAGCGTGACGTAATGCTCGAGTTTCTTGCAAAGCACCGAATTTACAGCAGAACAAGCGCTCTCTCTGGGCAGCAGGCAAGAAGGATGTTGCCTTCCCCTGAGAGTCAGAGATGCATGAATTTCCTGTGAAATTAGCGAGAGGACCATCGAGAGTTGGAACGTGGGGTAGACTTTTACATTCTGCCTAGTTAGGTTGGACTCCATACAGATCACCAATGCTCCGTGCCATGTTATCTAACAAGACTTAGAGATTCCAAGGCGCCCTGTGAAGGGTCAGCAAGATAAGCTGCGCAGAGGCAGACAGGGCTCCTGACCTCATGGGCTCAGGACGTCACTGGGAGACACGATGTTAGTAAACAGACAAATGAGTAGATGTGAAAACAGTGCCCCCATTTGCTGGCAAGACAGCAGCAGCCATGCTCTAGGAAGAAAATGGGTTTAACTCGCTCTGTAGTGGCAGATAGTCTAAGCCTTTGAAATTGCATCTGTACTAGAGACCATCAAAATGTTTTAGCTTCATTCTCTTCTACCTTTTCCAAGTCAGACCAGCGCTCCCAACTTAGAGTTATTGAAGGGGGTGCGTGCCCATAGCTTTACTGATGAAGCATGTTGTGTTTGGAACATACCTTTGTGGAGACCACAAAGAGACCTAGAAGAGCATTTGGCCAGGTACACAGGAGAGAGAGAGAAGGAGGGAGGGAGAGAGAGGGAGAGACAGAGACACAGACACAAAGAGACACACAGAGAGAGACAGAGACACACAGAGAGAGGCAGAGTGAGACACACACACACACACACAGAGAGAGAGAGAGACAGAGACACACACAGAGACAGAGACAGAGAGAGAGGTAGAATGAGAGAGAGATAGAGAGCCCCAGGGTTATAGACTAAACTGTGCATGGAGTTTGAGAGTTTACTGCTGCCTGATTACAATTCTGTCTTCCTGTACAAATGCCCACAGTCCCTGGCAGGCTACATCCTGTGGAGAGACACGCTCTGCCACTGGGAATGAAGACTTGCTAACGTGGACTGACATTTAGATTCCTGAACTGAAAGCATAGTTTCCTCCATTGGGAAGGGAAGAAAACATTGAATACAGTGTCTGGACAAAGAGGAAGAAGGAAACCACTAAAGATAGTAACTGAACAAAAAGCAAGCACCCGAGAGCCCCTGTGTCTGATTTATTTTTGTACCTAAAATCTAGAGTGGATTTGAGTGCATCAATAAGCCTTCCTCATTAGGATAAGGAAGAACTGCCGTCCACACGCTTCAAGGAAAGTGCAGGGTACACTGCCTCCTTCTGGAAGAAAGAAAAAATTGAACTTGTTTTCATAGAAATTTAAAAATCTGCAGTAGCGTATTGTTCATTACACATGGTTGTATTCTAATCAGAGGGAGATATTGGACAGACTGAGAATGCATTTACAGCTTATTTTACCCAGGACTATTGGAAGGGCAGAGAAAGTTCTTAATGTCTTGCTGAGTGAGAAACAAGTTGGAAATGTAAAGATCTGCATCACTCTCGGAGAACGATGAATAACCACAGAAAGTTATCGATAAAGCACTATATGCTTGATTTATAAGAAACTGCAAATTTGGCCAAGCAGCAATAGTAGGCATTTCAACCCCACGCTTTTTTTGAAAAGCCCATTCGAAAGAATAAAGAATGTCCTGGAATTGGATTTTATTGGTGTTGCTTTCCGCATTTCTTAGTTTCGAATTTCTCTGCTTTCGTCTCAGTTCTGAATGTAAGCCACATTGGGATTTATGATTGCAAACAGCAGACCTAGGAATTCAGAGCATTTGCCAAGGGTGTGTAAGGCTCTGGATTCTGTCCTCAGCCTTAGAAATAAAAAGGATTGTGCACAACAGTGCACCTGCTTTCGTTAGTTATTGTGGGGTTTTAACTTATTATATTATTATTATTATTATTATTATTATTATTATTTCCCAGTGCTGGGGATTAAACCTCAGGCCTTGCAGATCCTAGGCAAATGCTTTACCACGGAGTTAAGCTTTCTAGCACTTTTCTTTTTCAATTATGGAAAAAAGACATTAGAACTGAATGTATTTCAAACTATTTTGGTATTGTGAAATGGAAAAAAAAAAAAAGATTTAGAGCTGGGCATGACGGCACGTATCTGCAACCGCAGTGCCTGGGAGACAGAGGCAGGAGGATCAGAAGTTCACCACACAGGGGCTTTGAGGCTAGCCTGGGCTACATGAGACCTTGCTCAAAACAAAACAAAAAAACCATGGTGACTCTTGTCTGCCTACCATGTATTGCTGCAAAAAGAAGAATGAAGTTTGAATGTGTTGACAGATCTCTGTAGGTGAGATCCAAGTTTGTGCTGTAGTTTGCTGCGCCGAAGTTAGAGTTCCGAGAGTGAGGAGGGCTGATAAGCATTCTTCTGGGTCGGCTCGGTTAGTTCTTAGACATGCTTGGTGTGAGGGGGACGGGGGAGAACGGTTCCCTCCATGTTTCAGGTAAAGATGGAAGGTTTAGAGAAGGTAAGTGGAGGCCCTGTGGGGGATCAGGGTCCTACTGGATCACATAGCTACGTGTTCTTTGGGCTTTCCAATTCATTCTCCTAGTTTTGTCCCAGTAATATAATGTTAACTTATAAATAAAAGTATCCAGAGCTAAGATCACCCCTGTAACTGCTGTGGGATATCTATACCCACACATATATGTGGTGTGTATGTACATATGGGAGGGGTGCTGGTGTGTGCATGAGGGTGTAGATGCCCATGGAGAGAGCATTGGATTCCCTGGAGACAGAGTCACAGGCAGTTGTGAGCCACCAGACAGGAATGCTGGAAACTGAACTCAGGTCCTCAGTGAGGTCAGTGCAGGCTCATAACCACTGGGCCATCTCTCCAGCCCTTTTGTTCTGGTTTTTATTTTAACTTGTTTTGTTGTGGGTTCTATTTTTTTTAAATCCCGCTGCCTTATGATTAAATTCTAATTTTATTACATTGATGTCTAAGATCACAGTCT
Organism: Pachyuromys duprasi; assembly: GCA_028658305.1. NCBI lineage: Eukaryota > Metazoa > Chordata > Mammalia > Rodentia > Muridae > Pachyuromys > Pachyuromys duprasi. The sequence goes on along the minus strand of CM053746.1, from coordinate 23,371,628 downwards.
ACATTGTTTTCATTCTTTGCATGTCATTGAGACTTTCCTTGTATCCTGCTAGTTATTTTGTGTTTCAAGGCCATGTGTTCTCTTCAAGTATTGGTTGAATATACTTTCCCTGGTTATGTCTATTTAAATGGTATTTTTAGGCTCATTTGTGGCCTAACTTTTCTTTTATCTGCTGAGAAGATTGTGTTAAGATCTCCTGTTATAGCCTGTAATCTCAGCCCTTGGAGAGGCAGAGGCAGGCAGATCTCTGTGAGTTCAAGGCCAGCCTGATCTACAAATTGAGTCCAGGACAGCCAACCCTACATAGAGAAATCCTGTCTTGAAAATCAAAAATAAATAAATAGTAAATCTCCAATTACAAAAAGATCTCCAATTACAGCTGCAGATCTAGTCCATTTTCTGTTTTGTTCTACATCCTCAAAGTTAGAGTTCTACAAAGAACTCTAATTGTCAGAGACCATGTCTGCTTAATGAGCTGAAATCCCACCTCTGAACATCTACTTTCTCTTCTCCATGTTGTAACTCCCCCTTAGTAAGCCAATCTTGCCACCTTAATCCAGGAGAGCAAAACCTCCACTCGCAGACTTTGTACTCAGTGAGGGGTACGAAAGACATCGTTCCACAAGCCAGTTTCATATCTCCACCATGGTGAACATTTAAAGACCAATTTTAGCATGGACATGACAGGTTCACTGAGTAAATAAACATGACTGTAAGGCTTTCTGAGGTATGTGAATTAGTGATGTGGGGATTAGAGGCAAATGACCTCATCGAGCATGCTAAATCTTAGCTTGAGTCTGTCCATAGCTTGTGTGTGTGTGTGTAGAGATGCTATGCAACGTTAGGAACCTCTCTTAGATTCTGCCCTTGGCTTCCCAGTGCCAACAATACTCAATATCTCAGCACAAACAGCACCTTTGTGCTTAGCTGGGGAGAGTGAACTGTTTCCTTTCCCATGATAGAGTGAAGTACATCTCTCTCTCTGGGCATATGTGTGCGTGTGCGTGTGTGTGTGTGTGTGTGTGTGTGTGTAAATTAGCGATAATCTGAAGATAGTGAAAATGACTCAACACAGGCTCTCCCCTATATGTCTGTAAATAAATCCACATGCATGCATACATACACACAAATAAACAGCCACCACGCTTTCGTTCTAGCCTCCAGACAATCATGTTCGTCTTTGTTGTTAGCTAGAAAATGTCTTTCTCCTGCATAAAGGCACACGGCTCCTGTCAACACATACAGAGAGACGCGCATGTGTGTTTGAGGCTCATGCTGGGGAGGAACAGGAAAGTCATGTCTACAGCCGATCTGGGAACCCAAGAATGCACTCCGCAGTAAAGCACCCAGTCTGATGCCCGTGGCGGCTTTCTATGACAAGTTTTTGTTGGCTTCAGGTGAGTCCTTCTGTTGTCAGATCACCGAGAGAAACTAAAGACCCGGTGTTGAGTTAACCGTGTAGAGGTTAGTAAGCTGTCACTCACGATCGCAGTGGCCTTCCTCATGAAGACAAATGTCTTATTACTTCTAAGGCACCATGTCGTTTACGTAGACTGGTATAAATCACCAACGGAGATGACAAACGGGGTTTCAAATTTGACAGTAATTTATATAACTTGAACAAATGATTACCACGGATCATACATGTTTCGTGAAGAATTAAAAAACAATAACAATTATCTGTCTATGAACAACCCATTTTTCATTCCTCGCCCCAGCGTGCCCGGCTGCGGGGGTGTGTTGTTTAAGCTCCAACCCTCCTGGATACCTTGTCATGCGCGTTGGTTCTGGCCTGTCTTCCACAACCCTACTTTTGCTGGAGAATGAAACGAAACAGAAACTTGCAAACGCAATCCAAGTTTCTGTGTGAAATTGTGGCGTTTTAGACCCTGAAGACACTCGGCAAGGGACAGAGGCCACCTGTCTGTGCTCACCTGCTTATATTCTCCCCTCACCATCGGGAACTCCCTCATCCGTACCATCCCAGCCTGGTTTTCAGGGTGATGCTCAAACAGTCTTGCAGGCCTGACTCTGGCCCTTAAGCTACTTCTGTTAAGTTTCGGTGAAGTTCTTCAGACACACACACACGTCTTCCACCTGTATGTTCATAACCTCCTCCCCAAAATGACTCATGGCGGTATATTTTTCGGCCACTCTCAGAAGCCTCCAGGAGTGCCAACACAGCTGTGGGCAGAGTGCAACGTGTCCCTGGGTTGATTGGACATTGGCCTAATTAGTTCTCTTTTGAGGCCTTTTATCTGTTTTATAGATTTTAACATGCCACCCATGAAGAGTTCGTTATTGAATATCTCTATTATCAAACACCATCAAATTCAGACACGGACTTAGAGCACAGGATCTAAAAGTCAAGTTAAGACGTGAGTTGGTCCTGCAGGGAGCCGGTCACCTGGCTGAAAAGAGGAGCTTCAGATTTCCCTGCCACGGAGTGTATGATGTGTGATCAAGTGCTGCTGACATGGTGCAGGGTCCCCGCAGGGACCAGTTGATCAGCCCTGCAATGTTTTGGAAGGAAACTGAAAGGAATATTTGACTTCCGGCCAAAGTGGTTTTGGAAGTCTTTTCCAGAAAGGTCAGATGTTTATTGAGTGTTCCCCCCCCCCCGATTAGTGGGGGAACAGTCACAATTCTTAAGTGCAAGTGGCCGGCTTTCAAGAGTGACTTGGCAGATGAGGTTGTTGACATAACGCCCGCAGTATTTCTTGTTTCTCTCCAAATTCTAAACTCCTCAACAGCTAACAAATTTAATGGCGATCGCTTCCTCCTACTGTAAGTAACTGTTAAGGACACCAGTGTGGTCACTTCAGTGGTGGCCGACGCACAGGATTTCAGCTGCTACTGCGTTGTGTGTGCGCGATTGTGTAGACACCCATCACAAGCAGGGAAGCATTTTGTCTCCACAGGCTGATGATTGCAAAGTCTCATACGCCATGTCTAATTGCCTTGCTCCTGGAGTCTATGAATGTGGCATGGTTCGGCATAGCACTTGCTTTGCTGGGCCGCTTTCATCACCCCGGGTTTGTTGTTGGGCCCATGGCAATAGTGTCCAGAATTCTAAAGCCCTTGGTGTTTTCTTATTGTCTGGACTGTCCTTTGCAAGTTCCAAAACTGTTGGCCACATTTTTTTGCCTCAAAGTCCAATATTCACATATATTTAGAAAAATTCAGTTTAAGCACGAATGACTCCCTAAGGTCAACCACATACATACACCTATACATACATTATATCACATTACATTAATATGTGTAAACACATATATTCAACTCTTCATACTTTTGGCAGTGTTTGTTCCCTTGTTGGCCAAAAATTCTCTTGATCCTAATGTTCAAGTAAATACGGAAGTTCTTTGCGAGGGGCATATAGTTCAAGATAGAGTATGCAAGGCCTTGAGTTTGATCTCTAGCACAGAGAGAGATAGAGAGAGATATTGAGAAAGACACAGAGACAGACACATAGAGAGATGGATACACATGCACACAGGGAGAGACAGAGAGAGTCAGAGAGACAGAGACAGAGAGACAGAGAAAAAGAGACCGAGACAGGTAGAGAGAAACAGGTACACACACAGGGAGTGACACAGAGAGACAGAGAGAGACTCAGAAAGAAAGAGACAGAGACAAAGACGGATACACACACACAGGAAGAGACACAGAGAGACAGAGAGAGAGAAACAGAGAAACAGAGAGAGACACAGACACACACACACAGAGGGAGAGAGAGGCTGACTAGTGTTGACACTCTCATTAGACCAGAATATTTTGACGGACTGGGAAAGGATGGTTGTGCTCACAAACTCTGTTCCCCTTCTGTTCTTCTTATTTTTATTTTTTTAAAATGTTATTCCTGAAGGACTCGAGCCCAAACACATTAGCAAGCAGGAAAGATTAGGCAGAATGAAATCTCTGTCTTATAAAGGATTGGGATTTTTAGGGGAAGTTATTTGTTCACAGGACATTCTCACTTATAGAAGCCTTTATACAATTTACAGAAATATTTCTTAATGATATGTTAGCCTGTAACTTATCCAGCTTATAGCATATTTTCATAGAGTGCCCTGGAACGTGGGCACAGTTTTATACAGTCGTGACATTTCACAATAAAGCCTTGGATTTTTATTTTATTAGCATAGGGCTAGCTGCTGTGGCGAGCTCTCTTTTCTGACAGTGGTCACCCCTGAAAGACATTCATCCAAGAATAGAGTGAGACCAAGATTGTCAGAGCTTAGGGAGAAAGGTGTCTGAGCTATCTAATCTAGCCCGTCTAATGAATTCACATCATTCTTGCTAATATCTCATTTAATTAATTATCAAACACGGCGATTACAGTTTCGGACCTTCCTTTGCGGGACATCCTTCCCGCCCAACTATTACTGGCAATTTATCCTTCATGTCTTACCTAAACTTTTTCTTTCTTGGTTTCAGGCCATTGCTCTTTCCTATGCCGTCTTCGGAGACTGAGTAATTCCCCTAATTCATTTACAATGTTACCTTTAGAAGGTATTAAAGATGGCGAGCACTTATCCCCAGAGCCTTCCCTTTTCCAAATGGCATAAATTTCAGTTCTGGGAGTCCTCACCCTCCTCTGCCCTGTGGTACCCTCCAGTCGATGGGTATTCATCACACGCCTTGGTATTTTCCACTCCAAGGGGATCGCCCCACCAAGAGAGGCTGCCTTTTGGAGAGGGGAGGGCTGAGGAGTACCATCTCACATTAAGCACTAGAAGCCTGAGCGTTGTTCGGATGTTGGCGCTGGTGATCATCTGGAGAGCACACTCGTGCGGCGTGTGCTGTGGCATATGCTGCGATATATGTATATTTTAATGCCTTAATGTATTATGGCCTGTTGTAATTGAATGTCTATAAAGTAGCAGTTAAAGGATTTTATAGACCTTGGAAGAGAGCAGAATTCTCTGGCGCCCTCTTGTGGTGAAGTGCAATAAACGCGCCGAGCAACCTTGGATCTGTTTTGCCCTTGCCGTATTTTGGTGCAGGAGGATGACTGTGGTTTTTCCGGTTTTCAACACTGAATAGGAGGAGTGGATTAAAGCATTAAAAAAAAAAAAAATCACACACGTACCTGCATAGCAATACTGAAAAGTTTTCTTCTTTTGAGAAATTAATTTTCTTATGATTGCTTTAAAACTCAAAAGCTAGTACTTTCTTAGAGACGTCATTTCAGTGTGCTCTGTTACATAACCATAACCTTGAGCGGTTTATAATCTTCAGTGACACTTGAGGGAGGGCTTGGATAGGATTTTTAAATACAATTTTACGGGTATTTGTTCCATGTCAATTTTAAAAGGAGCGGTTAGCATTCCCAACATATATTTAATCACATCTACATTTTCTATCACATATTAAGTTTATCATTTGGGGTTGTAATTGTCATACGCTCTCCTCGGCACACACATTTCAGCTGTTTACAAAGCCACAATAAATGCAGGCGCCTCAAGAACAGGTATATATTTTTATGGGCAGCATAAAATTATATTTGTGTCAGAAGATACCATTGAAGGGAGCCTGTGTCTTAGACCAGTTGATCTCTAGAGAAACAAACAGACAAACAAGAAGAGTGACAAGTCTCCAGACTAAGAGCCCACACTGTCCTTAGGCTTGTTTTGATTTTGCAGCATTTTTAAAAAGCCCTTTTCTAGGGACTCTGAGAAGCTTGGGAAGTGGTGAAGACCAGGTCCCCCTGTGCTCAGGTCACTTCCTAAAGGAAAGATGGGTTCCCATGTGACAGTTCTGGACACTCTAGGGACAACTTGGAGGACACACTGTGTAATATCAAGGATTGTCCCTCTGTCCAGGAGGGAACACAAGAGGGACCGGCAGAGAATGGTGGTGTAGGTGTAGCAGGTCGAAGGGCGCTGGCCACAGGTGAGCTGAGTGAGAACATTGACTGGTTTTTCTCTTTTGTCCCCACCAAGAGATGATAATTATGCTTCGCAGCTATAGCCATCAATTCACTTTTATGAAGTGATGGACTTCTCCTTTGAGATGCGTGATTAAAAATCTAATTTTGATTTGCTTGGGTTTTTGAGTCGCTTTGGCTTGACTTTTGGACTGGCATTTCCCTCGAGTACTGGAAAATAAAGCTGAACAGACCTCTAAAAGAGTCACTGCTGGCAAAACACGTGTGGCTGTTCGTAGTAACAATCTCATTGTCACACGTGGAGAAACAGTACCTTGATACTACATTTTGGGGATTTATCAATAGTCAGGTCGGTTGACAGTTTTTCCTCCCTGCTGGCCTCCGTCAAGTTTCCTGGGCTCCTCCTTGGCTTGATTTCTTTTTCTTGTAAAGGCAGCGTTTTTCGTGAGACAGTTAAGTTGTAGGTTTATACATTTTTTGGCTAAAAACTTGAACATTCCCACCTGAGCAGAAAGGCAGGTGGCTCTCTCCCTTTACCCTTGTGCCGTTTGCTACTGTGTCCATTTTGGCCCATTTGGTCACCAAAAATGGCCGCTGCTCTTACATACTTCCTGGCTTCTGACTTCTCAGTCACACATAAGTATTTCCACGATGCTTTCTGAAGTGAGGCATATCCATGCTTCCGGAAAAGGTTCTTATAAGAATACTTATGTTCTTTTAAAGCAGAGTTTATTAATCAGTTTGAGGTTTTGTATTCTTTTATTTAGTGTTAAAGTCAGAAAGAACAGCATGATCAGTTTCTTGGAGAATCATAACGAATAGCAGCAATAATGTGGAGATTGTTGGCAAAGGCTTGCCTCATGCAGCTATGAGGCAGTGTCGGGGTCTGCTGAGGTGTGGCCAAAACTGACACAGAGACGAGATTTTCCCAGGAGACTGTCCAAGTTCTTGCTAAGCATCTTAATCTAAGTAACTACTCCTGCTTTAATGTAGCGTTGAATCAGAAAGTTAGGCAGTCTGTCTCGCCCTTCTTTGCATTCTCTTTCTGTTTGTGCAAATGCCTTCGTCTATAAACCCAGAGATTTTTCTGAGTGCTTCCAAGGAACGCTAGGAGAATTCAAGAAACTCCTTCTGTAGAGTCGTTTGTGCTTTGCCTCTTCAAGAATAACGAATTCATTCAGATTTGATGCTATTCTGTTTTAAGTGCTTTTCCCCTTAATTCAGATCCATTAAAATTCTCTTATTTGTTTAGAAATGAGATCCATTAAAGGACACTGAACAGGGGGGAAAAAAATCTCCTTTTTTTTTTTTTTACAGCATTTGTATTTGTGTCTTGAATAAAAAAAATTCAAATTGTAGCACAATTTCTGAGCTGTAAATGTATTGATTCGTTTGGATATATCTTATTAAGCATTAAGGGACATGCATCTAGTGTCTCCTGAAGCACTTTGTAAATAGCTAGCTTTGCCTAACTTGTCTAATTTTGGGAGAGACTTTGCCTCCCAGATGCAGTAGAATGTACAACAGACGGGAAAGCTGACATTCACTCCAGTTCGTTTGGGGCTTGGCTGCCCCATTAAACGGCTGTGGCAAATGGAAATGGCTGCTTGCTCCTGAAGACACATCCCTTTCGGACTCTTAGGAGTTACATTTTATATCTTGTGCTAACTGTCCACCCCCGCCACCCCCCCCCACTTTTTTTTTAACCGCTTCTTGTACTCTGACTTTCTTAAATTCTTAACCTTTTCCTTTTGCCAGCCGGGTCTGTGCCAGGGCTTATCTGGCTACTGATGGCAGCCGGGTGTGTCACAGTGTGCAGCCCACTCTGTAGTTCAGCTCTGGCCCCAGTGGGAGAGCCTGCATTTTGACTGCAGCAGGAGTCAGTGTGTCCGGCTCTGAGCCCGAGCTAGCCCCGTGCGAGCAACAAGCCAGACAAAAAGTCCCACCGCTTTACGTCTGTGCTTCCTCATACGGAACAGGCAAGAAACTGGCTTCTGTCTGGCTTACTCAGGCTGTTCCTCAGCCTCCTACCCAAGCTATCGCTCGTAATGATTCTAACATATTACATTTTCCAGTCTAAGTGATTTAAGAGCATGCCAGGTATGATTTCCAATATATGGCAAAAGTGTAAAATTAAGAAAAAATCCCATGAAAATTTTGCACACTCTGCTAAATGAATTATTGAAATTCCAATAAAGATTTAAAAAAAAAAAACCTAAAAAGCAGCCTGGGTTTTATTTTTCCTTCAATCCTTTCTGCTCTCATAAATGTCTCCATGAAAGCTGTATCTGTAGAGTTAGAAAAGGATATATCCTGTAATATTTACCCGGTCAGGAAGATTTTTAAAATGTGGTGTCTTGCTGCGAGATATTGACTGAGGTGGGCTGGCGGCTTTACTAGACGGGCAGGTGCAGCCGGCTCGCCGTAAATCCATGCGGTAAAAAATCCTGAGAAATTTTTGATTAAGAAACTTTTACTAGCCTTTTAAAATGAAATATACTGGCCATTTTTTTTCAATGATGAGGGCAGATATTTTATGTTATTGTCTGTATCTGAGTTGCTGAAATATATTTTAATAAGTTTGTTCGGTTGAGGGTTCCCGGATCTCTGAGAAGTTAACTTAAATGAGCAGCTCAAAGTTGAGCAAGAATGACAAAAGGCAACCTGGTCAGCAGAAGAAAGAGTAAAATCTTATCTCTGCAATAAGCACGTGTGCGCACACCCCCACCCTACAATAATCTGCATTCTGAGAAGAGTTTATGTTTTTAGCCTTTTATAAATGTTATCAGTTACTTAGAGCTGTAGTAATATAAAAAATGTTAAAATTAAAGGAAGAAACGTCCTTTAAAACAGCAGTGAAGCTAAAATCAGGATGTGGCATTCAAAAATGCATGACAGTTAACGTTTTTTTCTCCCTGACGGCCAGTGCCAGCAGTGACTGGTACACCATGGTAAGTTAGGTGCTGCTCACAGACATATCGGGAAGATGAGGCTAGGCACAATGTTTGATATAGAGGTTCTCAAGTAAGAGTGTATGACTTGGGGACTGGTGTTTGCTCAATAGCATAGCACATGCTTAGCATGTTCAAGGTCCTAGGTTCAAACCCAGCGCCTGAAACAAGAAACTGGTCACTGACAAGGAGAGTCTGAAGCTAGTGATGGCTGCTCTTTCAAAAAGCCACGTGATCTGTGCGTCTAGTACGTCCTTCAGGAACATCGTATGATGAGGCACTGTGCACAAGCAGGCTAGATGTGTCCTCTACTCAGATTTTGCACAAAAGCCATGCTTAGTCCTCCTAGAATTTAAAAAAAAAAAATTCACACTCTTCCAGTAATGAAAAACTTCATCTTAACTCCCTGGGACCCTGTGTTCTCCACGATTTCAGGAGAAGCAGCAAAAAGAATCCACATCATTCTTCACCCAGATAACGCCTTCTCCACCGCTAATAGCTCCTTGTTCGTCAAGGAAACGGATGTGCAGAGAGCTGGCATGCTCCTCACCCACCGCTCTTCGTTCTAGGGTCCCCCAGACCGATCACATCAGCCTTGGCGCTGACAAATGCCCCCCCAAACTTTAACACTATGTTAAGTTGAGTTATGAGGTTCTAAGGTTACACTCTTCTGGCCGAAGGGTGATCATCTCCGAGAGATAAAGGAATCGTGCGCAGAGATAACGGAATTCTTGCTGTTGTTGTTGCTCTGGGGAATTACCGGCTGCTGGACTGGAGACTCGCCTCTCTACTCCTTCCCTCGAAGATATCTCAAAAAGACCTAGCAGTTGATGGGACAGGACAACTCAAGCAGACAGCACAATCATGTGATGTGCGCTGAGCTGGGGTATGCCCACAGCTAGAAGCAAGACCGGGGCTCACCTCTTCCTTGTCCTTCCAGGGACATGAATGTTGAAAAGTATCTGAGGCTGCAGGAGTTTTGTCTGTCCTTCCCCAAAGCTCTCTAACATCCTGTGCATATATTTAATTTCTAGTGGTGTGTTTTATGCGTGTGTGTGCATGCGTGCGCACAGGCACACACATCACACACACACACACACACACGTATGCTTCTCCCCCCCCCCCCAAGTTGTGACTTTTAAATTATGCTCTGGTGGCAGAAATTTCCAACTTGCTGTCCTGGCAAAATTTTTAAGCTGCAGCCTTTGTTGGTGACAGTTTTTTTTTATGCCAATCTTTGCAGTTGCATTCCAGTATATTACTCCATAAACGCCTTTGTAGTAGTAAAAACTACCGGGGAATGGTAAATTAAAGCTCGCCTGATGAATTGTGAACATTCCATTTTTCTCTCCATATCATATAAATTTAGGAGAACCGTTATAAATGGAATTGATAATACCGCAGAGAAAATCCTTCAGTTTGGTGCATCCCAGAGACACTCTAAAGTCCTATTTAGGAAGAAATGTTTAAACAAATGCACCGAAACCCACTACAGAAGATTGATTAGCCCAGCCTTCACCATCAGTCACCGCAACCGCTTAGCACACACCTTCCCCTCACGCACGGCGCTCTAGAAGGTAGGCTAAGGGTGTCTGCATTCTGTAATATGTTTACTGAATGCCCACATGTGCCGGGCACGGTAATTTTACATGCTTAGCACCACTACATACAGGGCAGGTGCGTGTTCCCATGCACAGGTTGGAGACACAGAGCATCAGAGAGCTTGACGCCCAAGGTCCTCAGCTGGGAACACGGGAGAGGCCATACTGGACCTGTCTCTTCAGATCTGAAGCCTGTAATTACTGTGCCAGACTGCCTAACAGGAAAGGCATTGCATTTCTTGGTCCTCCCCCACACACTGGGCATTCTGCTGAAAGGAAAGCGCAGACATTCTGGACTGCCTTGAGAAGGCAGCAGCATGTCCATGGGGCAGCCATTCGTTGAGCATTTGCCTGTTACAGACACTGTATTGGGTGTTGAAGCTCCTTGCCTGCTGCCTGCCCCCACCCCATCTCCTTTGACAGGAACCGATGTCACCTGGGTTCACGCCTCCCATGTAGCCAAAGATGACCTTGAACTTCCGGTCCTCAGGCATCCACCTCCAGATGTTGGAAATTGCAGGCTTGCACCACCACAGCTGATTTATGCAGTGCCCAGACTTGAACCTACAGCTCCCTGCATACTAGGCAAGCCCTTGGTTGGCTGAGCTTTTTAGACCCTCAGAGACATGTCATTTCTTCACTTTTTAAGGCCAGTGTTCAAAAGGGCACCTCATTTCGAAGTTTGTTGCTCTTTTACTATAGTGCATTGTCTATGGTAGACACGGGGGGAGGGGTGCTGGAGAATGACACTGTGCAGTAGAATCTGCTGAAGGGATGGGAGTGTCCTTCACCATTTGTAATGTTGCAGAGGTGGGAAGCCACCCCCAGGTAGAGCTGTCCAGCTATATGGCTGGGGAGACCGATAAACAACAAAAATCATCAAACTAATTTTAGTTCTTAATCTAAGTATGTCTTCGAATAAACCCAAGTAGACAGCGGTCTCACAGCATAGGGAAATGGCTGCTACTTGGCTAGCTAGTCAAGGGAACTTTGACTGTACTTCAGAAACTTCCTGACAGACGGACAGCACGTAAAGCTTGGTGGGAAGGGCGTGAGGGAAGAAAGGCTCAGCCGTAGGCTTCGACTGAGGGGGTCAGAGGTGCGGGCTAGGTGAGCAGGCAAGAGGGCCCTCAAGTAAATTTATGGGGGAAACCCAGAAAAAAAAAAAACAGGATGTAGAGTGGAAGGGATGTGACCTGGCAAAGGGCTTTGAAGAACAGCATTAGGACCCATAATTAATGGTTCCGTACAGGTTGAAAGGTAAATAAAAAATCAGCATCTTTTTTTTTTTTTATTCACCCGCCGTAGATCATGGCATTTTGATAGGTGGCTTTGGCGTAAATTGTCTACACGGCGCCGGGATGCCTGTGGCGTGTAGAATCTTACGAGGCTCCCTCGTTCTCTTCAGGAGCTCACAGACCGAGGGGTCGAGGGCTGTGTGTTTCCCGGCGTAGGCGTGTCGGATATTCCCCTGGAAGTATTCCATAAGTCTTAACACTTCATCTCCTTGCTTCCAGTCAGTGCCATATCTAATCTTTCTCAAGAGATAGATTCTCCAACACATTAAAATATTTTTTCATTACAGAAGTATTTAAAGCCTCCGCTAATGAGTACGGCTGTCACTAATTTGTACACTTTATAGCACTTCCCAGCTTAAAAGTCTTGTTTGAACGTGTCACCCCATTTAACCCGCACTGCCATCTCACGAGAGGAGCGGCTTCCTTGTTTCACGGGTGAGGTCACCACGCCTGAGATCCGTCTGCGTACACAGGCTGGGTCCCAGCCAAGGGCCAGACGGTCCCAGGCTCTGCTGTCTTGACTATGTTCTCACCACGGTAGTTGGCTTTCCGGTCCAGCGTAACTGTGGGTGCCACCGTGGGCTGTGCTGCCTTCGAGGGTGGGCACCCATTCTCCAGATTAAGAAGCCAAGGCCATCGAGTCATCAATTTCTGAGTCCCACTACCGAGATGAAAGAAAAACAGGACAGGATGACCTGCTTGGAAGATGCATTCAGTGAAAGACAGGGCACTAGAGAACACCCCAGATCCACAAATAGATCGGTCATAAGAAAAAGAAAGAGATGAAGGACATGCCAACTGAACAGATTTTTTTTTTTTTTACAACGCAGTACGTCCATTACTAGCCAAGCCGAAAGAGAGAGAGCTCAAAATTAAGGTACAGATATATGGGAAGCCCAGACTAAATTGCGACTTGTTTTCTGTTCTGTCATTCAGTGTTTTGAACAGTATGCCTTTCTGTATGGACAAAAAAAAAAAAAGTGTTTTCTGTTGCATAATATTTAGTGATCACTTTGAGAACAAAAAAGCCTAAACATTAAAAAAGAGAGAGAGTGAGCAGTGGTTGCTCATGAGTGCACTAACCCAGAGGCCCTTCCAAACCACTACAAACTGTTTGCCTATTCTGTTCCTCTTCCGTTTGTTTGTTTTTTGAGACAGTCTCTCATACCCTAAGCTCTCTGTAGCCAAGGATGGCCCTTGAAGTTGTGTTTTCTTTCCTCCATCTCCCAGAGCTGAGGCTGTAGGCTGTGCTGGGACAGGGCCTAGCATGGAGGCACGCTCACTAGGCCAGCCCTCCAAGGCTGAGCCACACCCTCATTTACTTTTCTTTTCACTTAAAATACTTCTTTGGAGAGAGAGAGACTGGACTGGAGGACTTTATAATAAGCTCCCAGCGGTCTGTAAAGCTTATAGTGCTCAGATCGGAAGTGCTGAGAATGATCTAGGAAAACAGTGGAGGGAAATGTTTCTGATGGCCCGCTCAGAATGCTAATCTATAGTCAACATAAGAACAGAGTCAAACACTTAAAGGTGTTTAAGATTTAAACACGGGCTGGATGTGGTGGTTCGCCCCTTTAATCCCAGTACTCAAGAGCCAGAGGCAGGAGGATCTCTGCGAGTTCGAAGCCAGCCTGGTCTACAGAGTAATTCTGCATTAACTGGTGCGGCACAGTGAGATTCTGTCTTGCATCAAAGGCACGCACCTCAATTGTGAACTGTAGTGTCAGAGCATTTTAAGTTTGCCTAGATAAATCATTTAAACACGGCGAAGCGAAACAAGGAGAAGTGAAGGACATCAGAACAACGGGGCGAGTCTGCAGGGTCAGAGGACCGTTCTCCAGCGAGAGCCTGGCAGATGCTCCATTTCTACTTCACTTCTGAAGCTCTAGAAGATTGGCGAGCTGGAGCCATTGGACCCGTAGAGCCTCCAGTAGGCTAGGCAGAGATTTTTGGTTTTTATTGTCCCTATTCCCCTAGTTTTGAAACAAACGAACTCTTCAGGGTTTCACATGGGGCAGAAAGATGCTGACACATTTTAATTAGTTTGGCACATACTAAAACAAACACACACATTTCCCCTCCATTATCAGGACAGTTCTAGCAAGGAGATGGATGTATATAAAAGGCCATGCATCACGAGGTTGTTTATAATAAAGATCATAGTATCGGCACTTTGCAACCTTGGGAAGATGGAGAGTGTTACACGTTAATATGAAGTGGTTACTTTTGAGTTCCCCTGTCTCTTCCTTGCTTGTAACTTACAGCTCTGTGTTGTTCCTACACTACAACGATGCATACAGCATGTATTTGGCAGTGTGAAGGGTATGTGAGTAAATTAACGAACAATTTCTCTTCCAAAATGAAGGCGACTTCCAGCAGTGGCTTTCTGGCTTATAAATGGCAAAGCTCCCCCCTCCCACAACCCCCAAAGATTCTGAAATAGAAAGGTCAAAGTTGGGGAACGATATGACTTGTATCATTTGGACTGCCTTAAATATTACTAATGAATGCTCCCCTCAGATTAGAGCTGGGCCTTGATTTACAATGATAGAATCGTGTTCCAATAGAGCCATTACCAACTTGAAAAAAAATCGCACATTGAGAATCCATTTAATATACTGAATGTAGCGAACACAGCATAGCACTAGGCACCTTTGAGTGTGGGATTTTTAACCTGCATGATCAATATGGCAGGCTGGGAGGTACAGCTTGCTGGGAATGCGAAAAACAAGTTGTAGTTGGAGAGATGGCTCAGTAAGCAAGCATGAGGACCCGAGGTTGGTTCCCCAGCACCCCCATAAACGCCTGGTGGTCAGTGTGCCTGCAACTCAGCCCTGGGGGATGGGACAGAGTCAAGCAAATACCAGGGGCCCCCCATTCAGCCAGTCCACCTATATCAGTGAGCTCTAGGTTAAGCGAAAGACCCTGCCTCAAAAAAGTAAGGTGGAAAGTAATAGAGGAAGGAATGTGATGGAAGAGGGACACCAAAGGACCAACACACCTACACACACATTTTAAAAAGCAAAAGGGTATAAAAGTTATATTAAGCCAGAGAAAAGGTAAAAATGAAAATTCCTAAATGTAGGGGCCGGAGCCATGACTCAGTGGTTAAAAGCACTGGCTGCTCTTCCAGAGGACCTGGGTTCAATTCCCGTGACCCGCATGGGGGACTCACAACTGTCTATTAACTTTCGGTCTCAGAGCATATGACGCTCTCTTCTGGCCTCTGAGGGCACTGCATGCATAAGGTACACAGGCATATATGCATAAACTTTGTTTGGAAACGTCTATTTTTTCACTTAGAAAGCCGGAGAACTATAAATTGAACCATCACATATAATGGTCTGCCTGTATACTTGACTAGACCTAGATACTTTTTACTCTCTGTGGGCTGGGTGTGTGGTATATTAAGAATTGAAGTCTGGGCTGGAGCGAAGTCACAGCTGCTGGGAGCATTTGCTGCAGAACACGTGGATTTGATTCTCAGCACAGTCAGGCAGCTCACAAAACCCTGTAATTCCAGCTCCGGGAGATCTAGTACCCTCTGCTGGACTCTCGGGGGCTCCTGCACGCACCTGTCCACATACCCCACCCCCAATACACATAGTTAAAATGAAATCAATTCTTTTCTTATTGAAATGTAAAGCCAAGCTTGCAGCATTTTCTTTTGAATCCACTTGGAAGTTCCAGCACTGAACTGTGCGGGTATCTGCAAACGTTAATTGGTGCCTAATACGCACTCAACACGGGCATCACTGAGACATGATCCTTGCCTCCGTGAAGCACGCAGGACAGTTGGAAGGACAGCTTGTGAGCCGATTACTGAGTGATAGCATTCCAACTGAGATGAATGAATGATGCTCCGAGGGCCTGGTGGGGTAGCCACACCCAGAAGGAAGCCTGGAGCCTCTGAGGACGCTTCGAATCATTTCTCAAAGGGGAAATGGAGTTTTATCGGGCTGGCAGGGATTGAGTCATTCTCAGTGTTAGGCAGAAGCAGAGGAAGTGGTCTTATACCACACACGGATGCGGCCTGGCTTTTCCGGGGGGGGGGGGGGGCGGGGAGGGGACTGGAGAAACTGTTGCAAGGGCTCAATGGGGTGTTTCAGATCCCCAGGAGCAGGGGGTACCCAGCAGTCCTGAGCCCCCCAACATGGGTGCTAGGATCCTTGCTTTGGTCTGCTAAAAGAAGAGCAGGTGCTCTTAATTACTGAGCCACCTCTCCAGACCCAGGAATGTGTTTTGAGCATAAACACATTGAGAATAAATATACATGACAATTTTAAGGGTATGTACTCCAGGCGTGCCTACAAAAAAAAAAATGAACAAAAAACAGGGAGAGGAAAATTGGCCAAGGCACTAGCCCACAGGGAAACATTTAAAACCACTAGAAGTGGTGTTTGTAGAATAACGGTCCTTTAAGTTTACGGAAGGGAGGGAGGGAGAGAGTGTGTGTGTTTGGGTATCTTACCGTGCAGTCTTGAACTCATAACCCTCCTGCCTCTATCTCCAGTGCTGGGATTCCCGACGTACGCCAACCACGGCTCTCTCCTCCGTCTCTTTATCTAGTGCACAGATGACGTAAGAGAACCACGTGGTGAGCGCCAGGCCCACAGTCCCTGTAAAAACAAAAACGAACCCAGCTGGGTGTGGCCAGGTGCGGTGCCGCACGCCTTTGATCCCAGCACTAAGGGAGGAGGCAGAGGCAGGCAGATCTCTTCGAGTTCGAGGCCAGCCTGGTCTACAAAGTGAGTCCATGACAGCCAGGGCTACACAGAGAAACCCTGTCTTTAAAACAAAACAATAACAACAACAAGTTGTGTATGCACGTGCCTGATCGTATCCTAGTGCGGGGTGGGAAGGAGGAGGGAGGTAAGAGACAGGAGGATGGCAGAGACAGCAGATCCCTGAGCCCCTGTACCCATTCAGCCTACCCTCTCCAGATAGGTGAGCTCCAGGCCAAGGAGAAACCCTGCCTCAAAGCGGATGGCACGGACAGCCAAATCTGTCCTCCGGCTTCCACACACACAGCACACATGCACCCACACACCCATGTACACTTACACACATGCACAGGAAACATGGAGGTAAATAAATAAAGTTAAAGATGCGGTGCTTCCCATGATAAAGCCTTGGATTTTTGTGCCTCATCAGTCCCAAGGCTATTATTAGATTAATGCCTTCAAGAATCACTTTCTAATCACCTAAGAGGGAAACTTTCTCTCCCTCAGTTTCGTGTCCAGAATCCACTAAGTATGATGTGAATTCTGCAAATGAAATGTTTTACACATATTTTCACTATTGAAAACACATTAGCTCTACTGGAGCTTATTGGCCATTTCTCCGCAGAGTCCTTTGAGGCTGTTTCCTGAGGCATTTTTGCAGTCTACCCCAGTAAACTGGGCTTCCCCCCCCCCCCCGGCTTTGTTTTAGCAGCACCTGAAAACTTTGCTTCTCCGCCGTCCTGACAGACTCCGCCATGTGTTTCGCTCCATCCCTTCTCCCATGTTTCTTGTACTCTGATCCTGTGTACAGCTAAAAACAGTTCCCTCCTGAGACAAACTTGCACAATGGTGGCCACACAGCCCAGATCTGGGCTTCTGGGTGTCAGGTGACATCACCAGAGAAATCACACTTTGCAGAATGAGAGAGCCCAGGACGGGTTCGCAGGGCTTTTCTGGGTAGAGTGTGACTTGAGTGTGACCGGAGGGCGGCTGTTGAGTGTAAGTGTAAAAAGTGAGAGCAGGGGACAGAGACAGACAGCCCTGTGACAAAGGTTGGGAATGGATTATGAAGATTATTCTATAGATGGTAGGAAACTCGATTCCTTTGTTTTTAATTGTGGATTGGCATGGTCAGGTCCATGTTTTGAGTTGAAGATGGGCTTAGGGACTATCGTAAGGGCTATGGCCATGGTTTTGGTGAACAGTGGTGAGGCCTCTTTCTCAAGTCCTCAGCAAGGGAGATGGAAGAGCCGGAGAGAGAATTTAACCTTTGAAATTCAATGAGCCAGAAGGATGAGCTAGATACCGAAAACCATCATGGATTATTATTCCTTAAAGATCCTTTAAAACGGGGCATCTCCATCTTCAGCGAGTTACGTGTTTATATTTAGGGACATAAACTGTCGGCCCAGATGGTGTCTTGAGGGACCATCCTCTGCCTTTCAGGAAACAGAATACTGACAAATGAGTGGCTGCTTCTGCGCTCCGTTTGCATTACTGATTACCTAAGCGCCTTGCCTTTTTCTCCTCTGCATTCGGCTGTGGGTGGCTGTACCACCCGTTCTCATCACTCCCCCAAAACGGAAAAACAAACAGACAAACCAAAGAACTTCTGAAAGCTTATTAGCCCAAGTTCTCACTATGTGGATGTTGGCCTTGGTGCCAGAGACCCAGCTTTTCACTAAAAAGAGAAAACAATTAATGGCTTCCATAATTACTGTCCCCTCTCCCTCCCTGGCCAGAATGATAACAGCTAATGAGAATTTTGACGTCTCTGTGAATTTTACTCATTATCGCCCTGTTAGCCACTGTTATTACTGATAACAAGAAATGCGCTTTTTTTCCAGCAAAGGCTTCCGTTATTTTTAATCCACAGGGGTTTCCTTAACCTTCCTAAGATTTTGAAGAGAACCTTAGCTGTATTCTCCATACTGTAGTAATTATAACTACTTGGAAAAAAGTCACACAATTCAGGCTAGATAACCAAACATTCTCAGTTTGCTGAATAGCTGTTTACTAGCTTAGAGGTTTCCATGGCAACCTTATTTCTCGACTGGTAAACATGTTGACTTCTGAGAGGGCTCCCTTGTTTACAAATATCAGTTTAATTTAAGCATAATATTATTGATTTATTGCAGCTTCCAGAATTGACTTAGAGCTTCCTAAAGTACACAAAGAACCAATAAGTTCGTTTATTTACACTTTGGGGTTTTCCCGGTGACATGCTCTTGAATTATTTCCTGGTTATTTGTGGTTCATGGGAGACTGTTTCTTGCTGTATTAGATACCACTAATAGGAAGTGCGTGCTGTTCCCCTTTTGGCTTTATTGCTGCTCCTGGCTTGTCATGTGCCTCATCTTAAGAATACCCCGGCTCTTTTGTGCCTCTGTTGCTGTTGTTTCCTGTCTGCTGATTACTAGAAGAACCACCACCATTCGGATCTCAAGTGTCACCACCAAGGTTTGCCTAAGGAAGGCCTATGCCCCAGCATGGCACTGTGAGGAGGCCTTCGGGTCATTGGAAGTGTGCCCCAGAAGGGCCCTGCGGGACCCTAGCCATGAGGTGAGACTTCTTGCTCTGCCTCACACCTCTGCTATGGCAGACTCAGAGTGCTGGAGACAACTGACCTTGGACTGAACCCTCTAACCCTGTGAGCCTAAGATTCCTTCCACCAAGCGGAGCAAGTGTGCCCCTGTATGAGTGGGTACTCATGACATGAAAACAGCCAAGCGAAGGATATTGACACTTCAAGACTCACAGGACTGGCAAATCTAGATGTTGACTGAAAGCTGGCCTTTAGCCAAAAAGAGAATGTGCAAAAAGCATGGACTGCAGCTTCCTCCTTCTAATCCATGGTCCCACACCCTCCCCACAGGAACCCCATTCCTTATTCACGTTATATAGTACAAACGCACCTAGGATCCCGGCTGCCAGTGCATCTCCATCTGAGTCACACAGCCCACCCAATCCCAGATTTATGTTAAAGATTTATTTATTTTATTACTTTGTGCACATGAGCCTTTTACCTGCGTGCATGTATGGTGCACACATGTGTGCCTGCTGCCACAGAGGTGACAAGAGGGCTTTGGATGCCCTGGGGCTAGAATTACAGACAGTTGTGAGCCAGTGTGTGGGTGCTGGGAATCCAACCCGGGTCCTCTGCCAGAGCCAACAAGTGCTCTTAAACACTGACCATCTCTCCAGTCCATGCCTGTCTTTTTTAATCACCAGTAACTTCCCAGTTAGGTTTCCAGGACCCCGTCACACAGGACATGGCACCGGTCCTCCTTCTGATTTATTTGTTTGAGACAACCTCTCTCCTCGAAGCTGGCTTGGGGCTCACCGTGTAGTCCAGGCTGGCTTCCTGAATCTTGGATTACAGGTGCGAGCCACCACCCCTTCCTGACCTCCTCTCTTTATAAGCTGATTGCTTCTAGCATTTGTTACAGTATTGGAAAGCTAATGTAACACAAAAACCATGGAATTATCTGTTTATTTGGCAGGTGATTTTCATATAAGGGCTATTTTAGATACTCGGCCATCAGCTTTCTTACCACGTCATCCAGATTTTTATTTTAAAAAGAGCAGAATCATCTCAAAATCAGCATTTGTAGTTTTAATATTATTATCCCGGCCAAGCCAGGGATTTGACTCCCAGCACCCACATGCTGGCTCACATACTGCTGTCCACATCACACTGATGGAGAGATGACTGATTTCTCCAGGCTTGCCATTTTTTGCCCGATTGGGAAAGGGCTGCCCTGTTCTTTCAGACCGGACCAACTGTGATTCCCAAGTTGTCTAGTGGGTCAAAGACATTCTGGGCGGTTTCCTCTGCAGGTGATATGACCTTGACATTTGTGAAGTGCTTCTGCAATGGACCTATGTGTCCCCCTTGGGGACAGCGACATGGGATACAGCTCTGACAAGCTGCCTTTACCATTTGAGTCCATTCCTTTTATTTTGATCTCTCTGAGAACCGTCAACAAGAGAGTCCACTAAGAATACTTACTTCCTCATTCGAACTTTAAAGGTTTGTCTTTTCTGGGCCAGTGAGGTGACTCAGTGGCTTAAAGGAGCTTGCCAGCAAAGCTGACAACCTAAGTTCAGTCTCTGGGGCCCACACAGGGTAAGGAGGGAGCTGCTTCTCACAAGCTGGCATCTGATCTCTGGGGGTACACCGTGGTGTTCCACCCCCCAAAATAAATAACGCAGTTTTAGAATTTTAAAAAGAAAAAAACATGTTTGAAAAAATTTTTTTAAAAAAGGAAAAGACTCAGTTTTTTCTTTATCTTTTTCCTCCACTTCAAAAATGTCATTGACATTAAATTCACAGGGCTCAGGAGATTGACTGCATTGAAACTAATAGTTCCAATGATTGATTACATTGAAACTAATAGTATTACACTTTAATTTCAGGGCTGGAGGTGTAGCTCGGTGGTAGAACTCCTGTCTTGCCGTGTGAGGTTCTAGTACTGCCCTCAAAAATTTTAGTAAACAACCAAAGCCTTAATTTTTAAGGAAGTAAGGATTTTTGAAAGAGCAGTCACCAGTGCAGATCCAGCCCTTTGCAGTACAGCTTCAGAACTCCGGACTCCCGAACATCTGATACCGGCAGTGGTGATAGCAAATTGTGTAAGTGGTTTCGTGTGTCAGGAAAGCCAGCTGAATAAAGATAGCTTGATGCCCTTTTAAGTGGAGCCTCTTAAGAGGGCCACCCAGCATGAAATCAAAGCGAGCCAGCCTCCTGCTTTGGGTAGAAGGTAATTGCCATCTGAGCTTAAGCAGAAATGACGCACTTGATACAGTGTTGCCCCATTAGATGTGTTATTGGATTTGGGCTGGGGAGAGTGTAGATCTCTCGCGGAGACATCTGTTCCCTGTCAGGGTAGTGTGGCAGAGGGAATGGACCAGTGGTCTGTTTCAACAGGGCTGCTCCCATTTAAAGAATACAGAACCCCTTTGGGGTTACAGTGTTTAGGTAAAATCTAAAATCACTGTCTTTGATTCCTATTTTTACCTTTTCTGTTGCTGTGTGTGGCTTCTATAGCATTATGCTTTCTAAGCTCTCTCTCTTTCTCTTGTGTGTGTGTGTGTTTGTGTGTGTTTCTGGAGATAAAACTCAGGCTTTTGGATATACTAGCACTTTCTCATTTTATAGATGCTTGTATTTGGGGTTATTTTTCCCCCAGACCTGTTGCTTGCTGCACACACACACACACCAGATTGAACCCACTTTTCTCAAATCACTTCAATTTCCACATGTGTGCTACTCCTGTTGCTTTCAGGTTTTGTGTTTTTGTTTTTTACTTCTAGAATACTTCCTAAGTCAGTGTCTCATGAGAGTTTAATATTTATTCTGCTTTTGGCTGTTACTATCCAACAAAACACGTAAGAGCTCTGAAAAGCCCAACTGGATTCCTTTTAATATTTTTGAGATTTTATTTATTTTTATTTTCCATGTGTATGGGTGTTTTGCCTGCATGCGTGTCTGTGTACCGCAATGTGTAGTTCCCACAGACACCAGAAGAGGGCGTCAGCTCTGTGGGATTTAAGTTAAAAAATGGTTGTGAGTGGGTGCTGACGACCATCTGCCCCTAGATTCTTAGCTGAGCTAACCAGAGATGGAAGTTCTGAATTCATTCCTTCTGTTCACGGGCACAGATTTTCAGACGCAGAAATACAGAGGGACACATCCATTATTAATTTTCAAGTTTTAGTTTTTGATGTGTGAAAATCATTCATATCTATGTGTATTTGAGTTTCTTTTAAAAAGATTTTTAAATGAACAATTTGTCTGATCAGCACGATAGTCGGAGTGTAGAATTATTGTGATCCAATTTTTGTGCACTTTGATTTCCTCATCTCTAAAACTGTTCACATTATATAGTGGTTTCTTAGTCTAATTCAATACAGTATATACAGAGATATATATACAGGCACACATATACAGAATTATGTATAAAGATATGTTTGTGACAGTCCCACTTCTTTGGGGCCACCGATCTCTGAGAAGGAGATGAGGGTCAGGCTAACGTGTCGATTCCCTTATCATGTCAACACAGAGGTGGTCTCTCCCTCTGTGATCGTATGAGGAACTGACAATTCTTCATACATTTGTTTCCAGGGGGGCTCTTTTTTCTTCATTCAGCCTTGTCAACAGATGAACGCCTGTGAACATCCATCTGAGGGCGGAGTCGGGAAGCATCAATCAGTGTGGCTCCGAGAGGCTAGCACACTGCATGAGTAGGCCCCAGTTTGTCACGGCCGGGTTGTCCTGTAGGCTCTGTCTGTGGTCCAAGGCTGGGCACCTGCTGCATGCTGGCTACAACGGAGGAGAAGAGGAAAGAGTGGAATTTCCCCCCATTAACAGCTAGTAAGGGAGATATGCAAATAAGCGTGACCCAAAAGAAAGAGTGGCAGACTGTAAGGAGGAGGTGCGAAATGTTAGGAAAGTTGGGAGAAGAGAAAGCTGCGTGCTAGCTGTCTCTGATGGATAGTCCCTCTCAGAGTGGTGGCTCCAGTCATGGCTGTTCCTTCAAGGCTCATTTTTCCAGGGAACAAGTAGAATGTGGTCACTGTAAATATTCTCCATTCCTCATTCATTATTTGAGGGTCTAACCGTTCACCAGACCTGAGATTTAGCTGTTAAAATGCAGAGATGAAAACTGACCAAAACCCTTGATTCAGAGAGCTTACATTTGGTTGGGAGAGGCTTACAGTTTAGTGGCAAGAGTGAGGTAAGGAAGACAAGGTGCTGGTAAGTAAGGTTGAAGGAGCCAAGGGAAGTGAACCATCAAACATCTTGTCTTTTAAGCCATTATAGGCTTTGGGGGTTTTATTTTGAATGTTATAGGAAGCAATTATGATAAGCCACTTGCATGTCACAATCTATATTTCTAAAAAGCGTTCTCTAATTATTCTCCTTGTTGGTTTATAGAGCTCAGTTTTATGGAAGTTTAGGGGGAACAGAGGGAGTCAGACACTAAAGTGCTGGATGGCCCAGGACTCATCACAACATTAGAACATCTGTATGCAGGAGAAAAAAAGTGTTGCTATAATAATAATGGACCATTACTAGTATATATGCTGTAAATACAGAATCACATATATGACTTGTCCATTTACAAATCATATATGTGATGTGTCAATTTCTGTATACATGTATGAGAGACTTTAATAAAGAATTTATGATTATTTTTTAAGTTTTTCCCTGTAAGAGGTGATAGTCGCTGTTAGTTGGCTCTCAGTATCTTTTCCTTGGAAATTATAATAATTATTTTTGTGCTTTTATTTCTTTCCTTATCACTAGGTAGCAGTGGTTCTCCTTGACATAAAAATGAGCGTGCACAGGCAGGCACATGTGCACATTTGCATATAATTTCAAGGTCGTCCACAGATACCACATTAAGAATCTCCGGCTTATTTTTTTTTTTTCTGAATACACTCCAGGGTGTCTGTGTGTTTGTATCCATCCCAAAATCATTATGTGAATACACATTTTTAATTGACTCTTCAGTCCTGAAATTTAGAAACTGCAAGAGAGAAAAGTTTTTTTTTTTCAGTGAAACTTGGTTCTCCCTCTGTTTGTCAGTAAACTGTCCTGAGGCTCAGAATACACAATGTCAAAGGCGACATTTCTCTCACAGACTGGGCACCCGATTTCTCCATGTCCTGGAACACTGACTATCTACTGGTATTATATGTGTAGGCTAGTCCTTATGGTGACCAAGCAAGAATGAGGAGTGTTGTTGCCATAGTCAATGACGTACTTCTAACAGGGAGCCTGGCCATCTGACTATGCATCACCCTCATTACACACATCCTTGGTTGCACCTCAGGTCGTTGGGCAAAAGTAGGAGCAGAGTCCATGTATTCTCAAGCCTTCTCCAGAATTCTCTGTACTTGTTTTGTACTTTCTCAAGGGAAAGAACGGAACAGATCTGAATACCTTCTTTAGGAACTCTACCTAAGGGCTCCATATCACGGGCCTCTCCCTGCTTATCTAGAGATGCCTGGCCACAGCTGACAGGAGATCATCAGAGGGTAACTAGTCACAGGTGACATCACAGGCCTCCATCTTCTGAAGGATCACCTCAGTGCACACTGAAAATTGGCAGATTTGTCTGCATACATCTTGTCCCTTTTCCCATTTGCTTGGGACTTTGGGTTTAAAGTCCATTCAAAAATTATCTGGCAGGAATAAAATTGAGCACAGTGGCCCGCTGTTGTGAACAGATGAAAGCTGACCTTCAAAAAAAGTCTAATTTTTGAATAGGAGAAATAGCTCCAACAAGAACAGGTAATCTGGTGTCAGGAGTGCATCTTTCTAGGTCTTTTGCCACGCTTTGCCTGTAAGAGCCTTAATATTTAGGGGGTCAGTGGTGGCATTATGCAGAAATGGCATGAAGAAAATCAGCTCACTTCATCTGGAAGAGAACATGGAGTGTTTATTTAGAGAAAGACCTGAAGAAGTGAGGAGAGTCTCTTCCTAACTCTAACTTGTTGTTTTTTCAGTAGCCTAAGAAGAGGATGAAAACCTAGTGTGATTTCAGCTTATTCAAAAACAAACAACACAACAACAACAACAAAACCCTTCAGGTGGAGAGAAACACAAATCCCCTTTAAAGCTCAATTTGAGTAGCTATCGGCTCTGGGTTCGCATTTGAACCCCACGTTTTATTTTGAAGAATGTGTGCTATGATTTAAGCTGTCTTGCTGAAGTTTTTACTTGGGCTCCGCCTGAGCAAGCTCAGAAGCCCGCCACTGGCCCCTCCCAACTCTCACACACTCCATCTGAAAAGAGAGAGACTCCGCTATGGTCCAATTTGATTGCCCTGACTATGGGTGCTGCCTGTGAGCGCCTTAGAATCAAAAGTTTGTGAACTATCAGGGGGGAAATTTGCCTGTCGCAGACTGAGGCTAGGAGGCCAAATAATCTCAGAGCCTTGTGGGAAATTTCTGGCCTCCACCCTTTAACCTCCTCAGAAGATTTGTTTCCGTGAAAGGCAAGGGTGGGCGATGACTCTCTGACGAAGAGTCGGTCTTTAGGTTTTTGTTGATGTTTAAAAATGACGCTTTGAGCAGGCAGTGCATAATACATTGGAAGCTCTGTTGCCAAGGAGCTGGAAACCTAGGGGGCATTGTTGACTTTGAAGGAATAGCGGGTTCACGGAAGGGGCCAGAAAAGAACTAGAGAAAAATAGAGTGAGACTTGAACATGTTTTATGATAATTAGAACAAAAAATTGAATATCAGAACTTCACGGGTCAGCCTGGGCTCACACAGTGAGCCTCTCACCTTGCAAAGAAAGGCATGTATCAGGTAATTAGGTCAAACCAATGATTATATATCTTTAAGTCAAGTGGAAGGGACTGTAATTGTGATGAAATTTGTCTGAAGGGGAACGCATGGGGAATCTTGTCAAAGGTCACAAGTTCAAAGGGGAAACTAAGTTCAAGGTTCGGTTCCTGTTCACACACCCTCACCAACAGTGCACAACAAGAGACTAAACAACCGATATTTCTACAATCCAGTTAACTCATCGTTTGGGGAGCAGAATCTGTCTCAGTCACACCCCTTTAGTGACACAGAATTAAAGCATCTGTGCCTGCTCACTGGGACAATTTCTCTTGATGTGGACAGAAAGAAATCCGGCAGCCCCCCTGCTCCTGTGTGTCAGCATCTAATGCTTTGTTACTCAGACACACGAGACCTCCTGCCGCACAAGAGGCAAGTAAACAGCCCTGCTCCAGAACATCACATGACCACACAGCCCTACTGCGAACCCCTGTCTTGTTTACAAGAGGCAACCAAAGGCAAGCTAGAGGTAATGGGGAGACAGCTATGAAAGTTGCTTAGGCACTTTCTCTCTCTCTCCTTCTCTCTCTCTCATTCAATTTTCCTTTAAACTTGACAAAGTGGAACCCAAATTCACCCTTGTCTTGGACATTCTTCTGAAACAAAGGGTCTATTCTCCCTTTTAATGCTTGTAGAACTTCTATTAAGGTTGACTATAAACTCTTGCATGGGATAAGGAAGGAAGGAAGGAAGGAAGGAAGGAAGGAAGGAAGGAAGGAAGGAAGGAAGGAAGGGAGAGAAAGAATCCCCCTCTAATGTTTTCTTTACCCTGGTATAATTTTTAAAGGGGAAACAACAAGCGCACAGTTTCACATAGTGGCACAGGGTTCCTGGCTCAGGTGACATGGCCTTTAAACATCCTGGGTTTCTCGAATGTGCCATCCCAATACATTATATTCTATAGAATAGTTGTAGAAAGTGTCTTGCGGAAGAAATATGTATAAGAAAAAAATAATACATAGTTGCTTAAGTGAACCAAGAAAGTTCCTGTAGTTGTTCAACCTTTTTCACTCCGTTGCATTTTAAATTGCAGTTCACATATAATGTCATTATTACTGCTTGGAAACCAAGTGGTGTAACTAGTAACAAAAGATTTTTTTTCTCTATGCTGTGCCGGGCTCGTAGGTATAGAAAGGCAACTACACACCTACAAGGACCCAACCAAACTGGGATAATGGCCCAAATACCACTTTGGTGTTAAGTGTGATTCATGAAGAACAATAAAGAGATATTTCAAATATAAACACCAGCAATCAAACCCCAGTTGCTTAGGTCTTCCTTCGAAAGATTTTCATAGAAATAAACTCCTGCTATAAAACAGGACAAGAAGGCATTTGATGAAAGCCTACCCATATTTTTGCTCATGAATTTCCTTGTGTTTATCATGTCTGCTGCTTGGATGGGCTTATTATCCTGGGGTTTCTTCGAGAACAACTCTGTCTTTTTGTCAGACTCTCTGTGCTTTCTGTCTGTAAACTCTAAGGTACTTGCTGAATTTTAAAAAGAAAGGAGAAAGAAGACAAGGGAGGGGGGAATCCTCCTTGATTCAGATCGTGACTGGTAAGCTACTCTGGGACGAGCAGGAGGCCTGTGAGTGGGGAAGAGCAGAGAAGCAGGTGCCTGGAGGAACTGAATAGGCTGGGGGGGGGGGGGGCTAAAAGGCCGGGCAGTTCACACTTTGGTTAAACTCTTACAACTAAAATCCCACCCTGGTAAAATTCAGAAGTTCAAGGGACAACATTGCGGTGATATTAATGACCTCTGGGGGCATACAGAGTTCAGAGTTCATTCTCTATTTACAGCATACCCGGCCGCTGCTCCGCCTCCTGCTCCCCCCTCCCTTCAAAGGGGGACAATTATTTAGGACGTCATGACAGTCGGCCTGGCTAATTTTTATACAAAAACAGAGACAGCGGTGGGGGGGTGGGAGGGAGGAATATAACAGTCAAGTATCAGAAATGGATA
The DNA here is from genome assembly GCA_028658305.1 of Pachyuromys duprasi. Classification (NCBI taxonomy): domain Eukaryota; kingdom Metazoa; phylum Chordata; class Mammalia; order Rodentia; family Muridae; genus Pachyuromys; species Pachyuromys duprasi. Next base: position 23,343,836 of record CM053746.1, on the reverse strand, counting down.
AAACAGGGGAGTCCAATCTTAGGAGGAGCTATCCCCCGAGCAGTTCAAAGTTCACTCTTTGTTCACATATAATGAAAAGTCTTCAGTTATCAGGTATTTAAACCCAAATCAGCAGCTCCATGTCCGTAACCTGAGCCGAGTGTTCCACCATCTAATGGCCGTGCTGCCGTCGTTTGCAGCGAGTTGGGTGACACTCGATTTGTACTCCGAGACGGGAACAGATGGGCTTTCATTGTGAGACTCCGCCTGTATGCAAATGTGAACGGAGTTTCACCCGATCCAGGGGTCTGACCTGACCGTGCACATGCATTTACTCAACGTGGCTCAGCCTGGGGTGGGGTAGGGGGGTGGAGGGCGCGAAGGGGGAATAAAAAATGGCAATCGGATAGTACCAGCGGCAGGTCAAGTTTACCATCCGTCTTTCAGCGGGACCGAGATGGCAACACAGTTATTTAGTTTCAGTGTTGATGTGCGTTGCAATAAACTCCATCATTTCACCTGCTTACGAACCCGGCCTCGTAGGAGATCTCTGTGAATTCAAACAAAGCCGGCAGTCAACCCTCTTGTTTCCGGCAGAACAGGGGATTATGGACTTTTAAAATAAATAAATAAGTAAGGCATCCTTGTATTTTCCCCGTCTTCACATGCATAAATCAATATCCCTTTCCTTCTGGCTCCTTTTATTTCTTACATTGACTTTATTAATTTCTTATTTGGAAGAAACAAAATACATTCCCCTCCCCAAATGCTCTTCATTTCAAATGAAGAAATATGATCATTAATGTCAGAATAAACAACCAGCATTTTAGATGCCGATTAACTGTTTTGCATGTACACAGCAATGTACAGTCCCTAATAAATCTCACAATTAAACGTGCAGCCCTTCATTAGAGTGGAAATATGAACAGCTGTAATCATACACATTCTATTGACAGAGAAAAATTTGGTTCCATTTGTAATTTTTCACATTGGGAAAGAATGAGAGATGGATTGGGAGCATGATTGCTTTTGTAACTGTGGGCTTTTTAAACTTCCCATATACGGGATAACAAACCAGTGTCTCTGACTTCGGGGTCTAACAGCAGTGATTTGCCTCTATTTTCTTCTCTCATGAAAGTAAATTTCTCTTGGGAAACATCTAAGCCTTTGGCTAGAAAACCCATAGGACAGATACCCCCAAAGTGTAACAAATAACAAATTGCGGCATTTCTTTGGTACAGCTGTTCGTGGAAGGGTTCTGTTAACTGATGCCTGGAATTGGCTTTAAAGGAGGGGTTGGGGGGTAGAGTTGCTAAGAATATAAAGAAAGTTGATGCGTTCTGCAAAAACTGCTTCTGGCAACAGCGCTCACCACTACCACCACCACCAAACACTGCCTCGAGCCACACACAAGCATCCCCAGAATAGAAAGGGGAGCCTTCTCAAGTTATATTTGCGCAAGTCCAGGCAAAGCCAAGATGGGCATCCTTCAAAAGCAAGGTGCCAAATTGTCTCTACAGAAAGGACTCCTCTCCACTTGTTCTGATCACATCGGGACAGCAGAGAGAAGCGGTTCTACAGAGTTAAGCTTGAAATAATTCCAAATAGAAATGAATAGTCAGGACTGGGGCTAGCATTTGTTTGCTGGGCACTCGGAGCAGCTGACAGAGATAATAAAGAATAAGGAGTTGCATGGCAGTGTAAAATGTATTAAAAACTGTCACGCTGCTCTCCTTGGCTATTGAAAATTGATTCCATTTTCTTGCCTGGTCTCTGAATATGTATTTCAAAATGGATGGTTTTAAGATACCACATGTGTGGACATACATGTATGTAAACATGCTGACACACAGGTATTTATATTGCAGTATGGAGATCCTTCCCTATACAAACAAAGATTTATGTGAACTGCAGGATTGTGTGTCCGTGTAAACCTTAGCTAGTGGTCAGTTTAAGTTAGGGATAAGGTTTATACCTTTCAAAAGTTTCCTGGAGAATTGTCAAGGCAGTGCCTATCAGAGTATTCAAAATGTGTATTTACATTAGAAGCAAGGAACTCATATGCTCTAAGTTTAACAAGAAGCCTAACAAGTTGTGTTCTGGCATGAATAAGATCCCAGAGACTCTTTTGAAAGCAGGAAAATGAAAACATTTGCCACATAAATACTGTAACCAAATTGTCCAAAACATCTCACATGGCTATTTAGCGAGAGGCCGATTTTCTCTAAACTATTATCTGAAACAAACTTCCGATGTGGAAATCAGCAGTTTCTTTTGTAAGTAATGCACTGAGAGAAATGTCATGGATTGAGAGAAAATGCTTACATTTAAAATCTTCCTTTTGAGGAAGAAAAATCCCAGACACCATCAGTCACTGTCTTGACAGCTCACAGGCACCGTGCAAATGATGCACTTCCTGTCTTTATAGGATCCACGGACGTTCCTTTAGCTCGGGCAACTGTGTCTCAGAGTACTTGTAAACAAGGCGGGACTGAGCTCAAGTCATCATCATCTTTGGCTCTTATGCGCTGAGAACTCTTGCAGGCACTTTGTGTGGATTAACTCATCTGGTCTTGACGAAGAGGAGCGAGGCCCATCTTTAGCTCCATCTTACAGATGAGGAAAATACAACACCACCCAAATGGTGGTTTCTCTTGAGGGCAGAGAATGAGTGGTACGTGTGAGAATTAGGACCTACGCTTCCAGAAAGACCTTCTACGGAATTAGATGAATGGTTCATTCGCCCTGCGCCCATTTTGGCTGTAGAAAATGATGATACAGTCTATGAAAGCCCTATATGTGAGCTGTGCAACCTGTTTGATAAGAAGGAACTTTAGTGCTGAGTGAGAAAAGCTAGTAAGAGCCTGTGTTCCCTTTGAAGTTGTGTACTTAGAGGTAGCTGCTCTTGGTCTGTGGCATGATGCAGGGCTCCGAAGACAGTACCACAAATCTTTACAAAAACTTCCCCACAAAGAGAGTCTCAGAAGCAGAGTACAGGGCGCGTTCATCTCAGATTTGACCTTCTTCCAGCTCATCACTCTACTCCTTGGCAACAAAATTAGGTCCCTCCGGAACGCTTCGTTATTTTCCTTATTTATGCTAATGTTAGCTCGGCTGTACCTTTGGAAAAAAAAATGGGTGAAGAGAAATTAAGCAGAACATAAGGGTCTTCTTTTTCCCTCCTCCCCTTTTTAAATAACCATTTTGAATCATAACTTAGTGTGTCAAAGACTGGCTTGTGACCCATTGAATTCGCCATGAAAATAATGGCATTGACAGTTCATAATTAGCTTGGTCCTCCTCTGGCTGCCTAAGCAAAGGTCTGCTTGTACCCTGCCTGAGACAAGGGGAGGGGGGAGCCACCTTGTGGCTAGAAGACAGCCCAGCAGCCTCCGTGATCCCTTCCGGCTCTCAGTGGGAAGAGGAGGGGATGAGCATGGCGGCCAGAGATAAATCAGATATATCAATCACTAAATATTTGCGGAAAGTAGTAAGAGTTATAAATAGAATCTATAACTACAATCGCACTGGGGCTGCAGCTGTAAATATACATTATCCTCTTTAATATGACACCAAGTAGATGGAGAACTGAGAAATTATTAAGACCCCACCAAAAAAAAAATTGGAAGAAAGAATGAAAACATTTAAGTTAAAATTATGTTCATTTTGTAATTCAATAAAGAATTCCCAGAGACATATTTTTAAATTTAATGTTGTTTTCTATAGCACAGAAAAAGCCCCACAGACATCTGTTTGCATACATAGTGTGTCAGGCAACATCAGATTTGAATGGAATTTATCTAAATTTTATATGCATGGCTTGATGTAAATTGAAATAAATTGTACAGCATACTCTGCGTGGACATATTGGTTTTTCCATCGCGGCTTGAACTTTTGACCCCAGGGCCTGGGCCGGTCACACGTTGACCTGTCTGAACTCTGCTGGTAGATCCAAGTGTAGAAGGCTGACCTTGCAACCATGGCAACCGTAAAGTAGGGTCCATGACTCCTCTCTCCTTTTCTCTTTCTTTTCTCCACACTCCAAACAAAACAAAACAAATTAGTATATTCTCGCACAGTCGGTCAGCGTAATCTCAGAATAGTTCTGCCAAGATGCATTTTGCCCTGAACCCAAGCTCTGAGCAAAGCTTCTTTTGCTTGTCAGATGTTAATGAAAGTTTGAAATGAAAGCCTTTATAGAAGTTAATGGGAAAGACCCCTTCCTGGGACACGTTCAGCGTGCCTGTCTCCCAGTACCCATATTTTAGGCAGTGTTGCTATAGGTGTGTCAGGCATGTAGACGAAAATTAGCCTTGTGTGGGATTTTAACATAATCCTTCCCTGGTAGATTTATTTGTTTTTTTTTAATTATTTATTTACTTTTGTTTTGTGTGCATTGGTGTTTCGCCTGTGTGTTTGTCCATACGAGGGAGTCAGATCTGCTGGAGCTGGATTACAGACAGTTGGGAGCTGCCATGTGGGGGCTGGGAATTGAACTGGGGTCCTCTGGAAGAGCAGCCGCTGTCCTTAACCGCTGAGCCCTCTCCTCAACCCTCCTGGGTAGATTCAAATTCAAACATTCTTGGATAAGTTCTTACTCCTGCGCCTAATGGCACACCACCCTGACCATTTCTGCAGTGTCCTGAAGCTGATCTGTGTGAAACGGTGGGCGTAGAGCCCAGCTTCCTGTTAGAACTTGTAGACTCTGCTCTGGTTGGGGTGTATTTATGCTTCTTATGGGTTTGACTTTTATTAGTCTGTATTAACCGCGCGAAGCACTGGGTTGAATTAGGACGCTTCTTTACTTGCATGACATGTAGTGTAAACATCTCCTCCTCTCCCGTTTCCCTCTTGATAACCATCTCTTGCCCTTTCCTCCCTTCCACATTTCCAGTGCCCCCTCCTCTTTTACTTTCATGGCCTTTCCTCTCCCCCAAGTCCCACATTTCCAGGGCTTACCATTTCACCGTCACAGCGGTGATGGTAGCATAGGCTGTTTGTGGCTGTTCATTTACTCACACAAGAAAGCGTTTGTTTAAAGTCTCAGCAGCGTGAAGTAACCACAACAAAAATAAGATGTGTGACCGGCCTTAAGGAGACACAGTTTTTACAAGACCGGGCGCTTGGAGGAAACGTGGTGGACAACTAGGCGGCAGTGACAAAGACGCATGAGTTTGACATTGTATCCTGGCTGACCCAGAGACATGACTTAACCGAGGGACTGATTTTGGCCGTGGATTTCATGAGAAAAGGCCTCTTACGAACAAAGCCTTGGGAAAAGGTGGCCAATGTGCTGACAATCCAGATTTAAGATGAGCAAAGAATGAGCAAACCCTCGGGATGGTATGGGTAACATGTAAGGGTTAAATGCGTTGGGGGTTATGATGTGCTGGGAATGACAGAGATCCTTAAATGTTCATGGACTAGTCCGATCTTATGAGGGTTGAGTTTTGTTGTCTTTTTGAAAAGAAGAAATGAAGAAAAATCTTAGTTTCTGAAAGTCTGAGGTAGAAACCTGAAAATCTCTAATATTTCGCAAATTGCCTTTGGGCAACTCTAGCGAACTGTTTTGACAGAGCACGGAGGAACGGGGTTCCGGCTTACAGTGGCCATGAGGCAGTTTAAAAACAGCGGCTCTGCTTCAAGAAGGTCTTTCTTTGCCAGGCAATATGAGGATATATATATATTTATATATTTTTTAAATATATTTATATATTTTTATATATATATTTTAAATATATATATATATATATAACCTAGCGTGGGCAACGTGAAGCAGAGAATGTTCGGAGTCACCTCCAGCAAGCCCTGTGACACTGTAAAGTCGCTTCATCTCTAGGGTGGGTTTTTTTTTGTTTGTAATAATAGAAATATCTAATGCTTACCAGACTCACAAGCTTCCCTCAAGAACCCCCAAAAAAGCCAGCATGACACATGCGCGTAGCAATGCCCTGCTTCCGATGCTCTAAGCAAGTGTTTTCTTTAATTCTCAGAACAACCTCACTGTTTTCCCAAGGACCACGAAACAGGGACACCCTCTTCTCTAAGATCACAGCCAGGGGTCTGCAACATTTAAATAAGGGAGCCACATAATGAGTCTATTTTAGGCTCCGTGGCTTACACCAATCCCCCAAGCTGACACCTTTGCAGACCACAGCAGTTGTAGAAGTGGCCTTCGACACCATATGATGAAAGACTGTGGCTGTGTTCCCTTAAAACCTTTGAATAGCCACAGAAATATGAGTTCCATATAATTTCAATGTGTTGTGAGACACACACACACACACACACACACCATGCAGTTAAAAAATACAAAAGGTATTCTAAGTTTGTGAGATCCACAAAATATAGGATAGGGGTAGATTTGACCTCTGGGTCATAATTTGTCAGCTTTTGCAAGCTCTGTTGCTTCTCAGTGGACAGAATAAAGAGTTGAGCTAGATGACTTCAGATCCCTGCACTTGGGAGGAAGAGGCAGGACAATCCAGAATTCAAGGCCAGCTATCTGAGATCCTCTCTCAAAAATAAAATGATTTTGCTGACTGTCTAGATCCAAAAAGTAGGGTAGCTATTTTAGATTCAAAATCAGTGGGGAGTGGGGGCGGGTGTGAGGACCCAAAAGTGTCTTGGGGAAACTTAGTTCATTCAGTGTCCTTGGAAAGGACCATTTCAACCCTCCTAGGAAGACAAAGAGCCACCGCTGGCGTGTTCAGGAAGATCCGGGATCTCCTTTAATGCTGGCTTTGCAATGGCGGCTGTTGCTGTTGGGATCTGGTCCTGTTACCCAGCCTCACGATGGACTAGAGGCCCATGCGTGTCACTTTCCAGAAAAGGAGATGCTTGTCTTTCACCCGATTCTGTGCTCTCTCGAACAATTTCCAAGTTGACCTCCATATCTGAAGATGAGAACTTCACATGTGCACACGTGTCAGGGGCTGATGTAGGGTGTCCTCCTTCATTGCTCTCCATCTACTCAATTGCGTTCTCCCACTTGAATCCTTGCTTGTGTGGGCGAGAAACTATGTACCGAGCCATCTCCTAGCCCTCTTTACTCAGCTAGATTTTCTCTTCCTCCGCCTAGGCCTGTAACTTTCAGAGAGACCCCTCCCAAAACGTCTTCATGTCTTTCACATGTTAGAACTAGGGATCACACAAGCTATAGAATTTTTTCTGTATTTAAAAGTGTGATTCCCCCCCCCCAAAATGCATATACAAACATTTCTGTAAACTGCTATCTAAAACAAGTGTCCCTCGGGGTCTGTTCGCTTAGCTCTTCACTGCTTTGGGTGCATGGTTCTTGGATGTGCTGGTAGAATCGCTAAACCAACTTTCCCTTTAAACTCACACGAGGTAGCTGAGTTCTAAAACTCTTCCCCACCCCACCCCCCCCAGCTTTAAAACTCACAGTCATCGCCAACTTTATTTCTGTTTCCCTGGTGTCTGCTGAAGTGATAAAAACAAGATACAGAAACTGTCACGTAGCGTGATGCTCCTCTGTGTGATCCCCGCGTATAGAACCTGGCTGCTCAGATTCCAAAACGGTCCACTGAACGTGCCTTCCAGCTTCCCGAAAGCTGAAGGTTTGTTTTCTGGTTATTGCCGTGCGGCCCCCTGCGTGGCTTAGGTGTGATATATTCAGAAGAGTGAATTCTCAGAAAAAGTCACCGGAGTCCAATTTTGGAAGGTGCTTCTCCCCCGCCCCAAGTTTATGTATTTTGTAGACACCCTTCAGCCACCCAGCCAAGAAGCTAACATGAGCACCAAGTTTTTCATACGAGGTGGTTTGAGAGCCGTGAAACTGGAGGATCATGGGGGACCGTGACCATTTCAGTGCCTGCTCCCTTTGGCGTGAGCTCGGATGGTCTTGCAGGATTTGCTTAGCGGCTCTGACCATAAAGCTGTGATGAGACTTGATGAATAGCGTGCCCTGAGAGTAAAATGCTCATCTATTTGTGTTTCCGAAACTCCGGGGCATTATTTGGCAAATTAGATAGATGTTTAGTTAAAAGATGATTTGTGGAGGCAGTTGAGGTAAGATGTGATCCGACCAAGAATATTTAAGGGAAAAGTCTCTCTCTCTCTCTCTCTCTCTCTCTCTCTGGCTCTCTCTCTCTCCTAGCACAGGGATAGACTCCAGGGCCCTATGTGTGGTGGGAAGTGCTCGTCCACTGAATCACATCCCTAGCCCGAGAAAAAATTTAAAGACATCTTTTAAAAGATGCCTTTATTTTTATTACATGTGCATGAGTATTTGTCTACATGTATGTGTAAGCATCACATGTGTGCCCAGTGCCCAGAAGAGGGCGTCAGATCCTCTGGAACTGGAATTACAGATGGCTGTAAACTGTGGTGGTGGTGGTGGTGGTGGTGGTGTGTGTGTGTGTGTGTGTGTGTGTGTGTGTGTGTGTGTGAGTCGAACCCAGATCCTCTGCCAGAGCAGCCAGTGCTCTTAACTGCTGAGCCATCTCTTCAGCCCCATCTGAAAGCAAATAGCAATAGTGAGGTCAGAAGCACCCCCATTTCCTGTATCTCAGGACAGTGGCACGAGACTGCCACCTACTAGCTTATGACATCACCTTCGACAAAGCTGCTGGCGCGGCGAAAGTCCGCTGCACTCCTGACTCCACCCATGGCTGGGAAGCTTTCGGCTCTGAGAACAGCGTGCGCTCAGCCAGCTAGTGCACTGGCTTTGTTGTTGTTAGTATCCAAACAATCCACACAATTCAAAACTGGGTCTTCAGAGACAGAATTGCTCCAAAATAGAGCTCACTTTGTGTCTGGCACATGTACGTTCGTGTGAGCGTGCACGCGTGTGTTTGTGCATCTGGAGGCCAGAGGCTGATGGCGGCGTCTTCCTGGGCTCTTTTTGACACAGGATCCCCCACTGAATCTGGAGCTCACCGGTTTGGCTAGAGCGGTTTGGCCAGCAAGCCCCAGTTTTACCGTGGGTGCTGGGGATCCAAACTCAGGTCCTTACACTTTCGAGGCAAACGCTTTACTAACTAAAGTAGCTCCTGGCTCTGGTTCACTCTTAAAAAAAAAAAAAAAAAGACAGACTTCCTGTGCTTCAGTTTCCTCAAATCTTCGTGTGCTCATTGGCGTGTCAGTCACCAGGTCTGTAATTCCCACGGTGCTCGTTCACCCGAGCGGTTGAATCGAAGAGTGATAGAGGGTGGATTTTAGTTGGGTGTGAGAACACAGAGAGTCCCAGATTTCTTGTGTTGGGGATGGGGATGGTTAGGCTCCCTCCAAAGACAGGCTGTCAGTAAACCCTAAGTCAGCACTGCTGCTGGCTCTCTTGAGCAGTGGCAGCGTGGAGAGAGTTAGCAGGAAAGCCTCAGAGCGCACACTCGTGGAAGAGGTCACGTGGTGCTGTGGCTGCTTGTCACTAAGAACCTCTGTGAAACCGTGAGAGACGGAAGGAGGTACCTCCACTTCCTGTTAGTGGAATACAGTATAAGCAATATATTCAATATAACCCTAGCAATAGAAGATGCCCAAGGGCAACATAGTAGTAAAAAAAAAAAGTGTCCCTCCATTCCATTGGTTATCCGTAAGCATTTGGGTTTGAAATAAGGATATGTGTCCTGCTGTCCTCTGCAGAAGAGAAGTGATGTATTTACACTGTCGTGTCAATATATGGGTAGTGACTGCCTCAGTTTCTGGATATCATTTCATATACATCATATCTTTGCTACCTGTAGAACTTCCTGGGAAAACACACACACACACATAAAACCACAGCGTTTTGGGCAATACAAGACATTATGGTGTGACTTCTGCTTTGGTCACTGGGAAGCAGCTGTGTGTTTCCAGATTGCTCTGTTGTGAGCTGTGGGTCTCTCCACACTGGTCACTGTAACAGGCATCCCAGCTCTTCTCTGTTGATGTCCAGCTGTTTTAGCACAAACTTAAAACAAATCATCGGGAGCTGGAGAGATAGTTCTATGGCTAAGAGCACTGTCTGCTTTTCCAGAGGACCTGGGTTCAATTCCCAGTACCAGCATAGCAGCTCACAACTGTTTGTAACTCCAGTTCCAAGGGATCTGACACCCACACACCAATGTACACAAAATAAAATTAAATAGACTATTTTTAAAAAATCATCATGTTTTCTGATAAATGGGCATTTAAAAAATAATCTTGTCATTTGCAACTAAGGATGAGATGTTTCCTGAGTTTATACAGCCATTAGAAGGAGCTACATGACTCTCACACACTGGAGGAAGACCAGCAGTCAAGAGGACCATAGGAAAGTTGAAGAGACCCAAACTCTGAGGCTGGAGAGATGGCCCAGTGGTTAAGAGCACTGGCTGAACTTCCAGAGGACCCAGGTTTGATTCCCAGCACCCACATGGCACTCCATGTAACTCCAACTCTAGGGGATCCTCCTTGGGAACTAGGCACGTGTACAGGCAGAACACCCATACTTAACAGAATTTTTTAGAAATTAAGAAAAACAGAATCAGGAGTCAATTACAGTTCTCACAGAGTCACTTCCAGGCATAAGGTCCAAGGAAGCTTAGTAAGTGCCCATCCCTGCACTGTACTTCTAAGGTCCTGGATGTAAGGCTGAGGAGTGGATGTTAAGGGTTAGAAGGGAAACAAAACAAGGAGCCTTTACTAATATTTGTAGAAGTTTCTGTAGATTAGAAAAAAGTTCAGGACTGAGTGCATAGTGAAGAGCTAGAAACTAGGTATTCACAAGCCCCTCTTCCCCCCACCCCCCAAAATATTGTTGGTTAGTAAAACAAAACAAAACAAAAGGCCCCTGGGGAGTAAATGAGATCACAGTACCTGAAACTGCAATCATGAAACCCACGGGCGTGTACAGTTGATATACATTAATAAAAAATAATTTTTAAAAAGAAAGGGACAGAAGGGACTCTTTTGGTTTGGGCTTTGTTTGAGAAAAGGGTAGATCTGAACTGTTTAAAAAGAAAAGATGGAGGCTAAGGATTATTGCTGAGTTGGTAGGGTGCTTTCCCAGCACACACAAACCCTTGGTTTGATCCCCAGAACCCCATATGCTGAGTATAGCGTGTGTGCCTGTAATCCCTGCTCTTGGAAGTTAGAGATGAGAAGTTCAGAAGTTCAAAGTCATCATCAGCTTCGTAAGAAGATGGAGGGAGGCCAGCTTTAGAAACGTGAGAGGGGCCTTGTCTCACAAAAGAGGAAGTAAAGGAAGAAGAAGAAAGGTTAAAGGAGAGAGAAGAGGAAAAGGAAGAAGGAGGTAGAATCAGGGGAAAGGTAGAAATGAATCAGTCCTGGCAAATAGGCAAGTTGTTGACTCTTTGGGGCAAAGCAGTTAAATTTCAGTTAGAAGAAGTGATGCAGAGATACTTTAACTGAAGGGAGGGAAGGGGAAAACCAAATGTTGGGAGTAGAGAGCTTGGAGCAAGACTAGTCCAGGGCTTAGGGAGAAGGTAAGTTTGGGGCAGCCGCTAAAGAAATAAGACAGGGTTAGGAAAAAAGGACTTCACACTAAGCACCGCTGGAAACTGCCTCAATCTGTCCCCTGAACATTAAACATTAAATGGAGAATTCAGGGAGGAGGAAACCACTAGAAGACGGATCCATTTCATTTTTAGCCTCAGCTCTCATCACTTCCTTGCTATGAGATGAGGCGTACCCTCGGGTCCATGGACAAGCAGCTGTGGTTTCATGCTGGGCATCCTGAATCTTTGACTGCTTTCCCTGCTGACATCACGCCCTGAAGAGCTATGATAGTCACAGTCAGGGTAGACAAATCTGCCCTAATTTTCCCTCACAGTTTACAAGTCAACTCTCCCTTCCTGTTTCCGTAATCCCCGCAGTTTCCCAGGGCCTCCCGCCCTCCCGCCCTCCCGCCCTCCCGCCCTCCTGCCCTGGAGCCCTTTACTGATAACCGTTCCAGCCACCTTAATCCTCGCCTCGAAGGTTCAGAGCAGCAAGCGCCTCTTCCTCTCTCATCCTTCCAGACTCCGGCCTGGTCCTCCTCATCCCCCTTTACTGCACCGCACACTTGTTGTCTAAGAGCCCTAGACAATGGGCTGGGGCTGAGTGGCTCAGTGACCAAAAGCACAAGCCGTCCTTCCTGAGGACCTGTATTCCATTCCAGGATCACAACAACCTGTAACTCTAGTCCCAAGGGACCCAACACCCCTTTCTGGCCTCAGCGGGCGCCACACACACATACTACATGGATAGATATGAGGACAAAACATAGTTTCTGTTTTTGTTTTTTTAAAGATGGTGGCAGGCATAGGAAGGTGTTAAAGGGAAAGCCAGAGCCTCCGGGGGATGGTAGTGTTTTTTTTTTTCTTAAGAATATATTTTTATGGTGTAACATAAATATAAAGCTTTTATTTTATGGTATAAATGTAGAGTATCAAAATCTGAATTCTATCACACACTGTTTCTGTGTGTGTGTAGATTAACAAATCTACCAGTACTATTTGCCTACAAATAGTATTTATAGTACTATTTAATACAAATAGTATTAAAAGGGAAAAAAATGGACTTTCCTCCTGTGGTGTCTTTACACAGGATAGACTCACCCTGTTTAGATATAGATCTGCCATTTAGATCTGTCATCTCCTATGCTAAAATTTCAGGAGCTCAGCTTCATTCATTCATTCATTTGCTTGTTTGCTTACTTATTTATTTTTATTTATTTACCAGATTAGAAACTCTTTCAAGTTACCCCCTGGGTTTGGAATGCCTGCCCTAAACTCTGGTCTCCCTGGAGTATTTATTATTACCCAAACCCAGCCCTGCGCCTTCTACCTGAAGTGCCTTTCCCAGCCTCACTACCCACATACTCATCCTTCAGTGTGCCACTCAAAGTCCATCTTCTCTAAATGACTTCCTCTTTGCACTTGGCTGGCCTCAACCCTACTTCCCCTCTATCATAGCTGCTGCCGCCATTTGCCTTACATTATATTACAGTATCCTCTGACTGGCTTCTCCAATGGATTATGGCCTCCCAGGGGGCAAGAATCGGGTCTTAATCTTTTGTAATGTCCCTCACAGGTTGCAGCATATATTAGCTATCCAATAAATGTTTGTCAAATTGATCCAAAAATGTGGTTGCATGGTCCAGATTTCCAAATAGTATCTATTTATCTGCCATAGCCTGAAGAACCTTCAAAGAACCTTTAGTTAATAGCAATCTCTTCTTTACAGTGGCTGTTAAGATGCCCCAGAGCAATACCCTCCTTTCCCCCCTTCTGTGATATCAGAAGATTTCCCTTCCTTTGATGCCAGAAATGCTGAAGGTGGAAAATACTGTACCAGAGATACCCAAGATGAATGTTTACTTCCTTCAACACTGTAGCCTACGAAAACAAAGGCCAATGCTGGACCATCCACTGACACCTGCAAAGACAAATGGAAGGGGCTGGACCTTTAGAAGAGGGAAGGGAGGCGCCAGCAAGGGCATGCTCTCTTGTGTAGGCTGCAAGCCAGGAAAGAGAAGGTGGCAACCCAACCAAATCCGCATTAAGACTTTATATCCCGTTGACTGCTGAAATATGGTTTATGCTGAAATGTCAACAGTCTGTGATCTCCCACATGAAATGAAAATGCTGGTATTCATATGACGCTTTCCACTGGAAGAATCCCAAGGTGCCTTATAAATTAAAATAGGAATGCTTCTCCCACAACATCTCTGATGTCTTCCGTATCCGAACTCTTGTTTCTGATGGCTAAAATCTCCCCCTCCCCCTGCCACACCTCCCACTGTTAAACATTTCATCGGGGTCAAGATTTCTTTCTTTCTTTTTTGGTATTGCAAGGTCTACAACTTGCACAATTTGTCTCTGGCATTTGCTACAGTCCTTCTACCTCTGTCCCTTCCCCCCACTGACATGGAATTCAATTAGACCTAAGACAAAGAGTAATTGTGTTAGAAAATAGGAAAAAAAAAATCTCATCCCGGAGTGATTACGCTCTTTACCAAATAGGAGTTTAACTCCTTCATGAAAGTGGGATTCCATGGAATAAATGAATACAGGGATTTGCTGAATCATAATTTCGTGTCATGATGTTTATCCTCCAATCAGCTTCCCCAGCTCTTTGCTCCAAGATGACTAGGTACTTATTGTAAGGTATAAGAAGTATAAAACTATGATTAAAATCACCACAAGCCTTACTATTTTCCAATTTGACAATTCTTATTTTATAATACAATGTCAAGATAAAAATCCTTATTTTATAGTATGATTATAAGTAGAGTATCAAAACCTGAAACGTGTTCTGGTTCTTTATTCTTGGGTTCCTAGAAGTGACTCTAATAACATTCCCTCCAAAGAATCACCTGTGCCTATCTGGATTTTGGGGACCACCTCCACAAATCCAGTCACAAGTGGCCCGAGAAAAGCCTGAGTTAGCCATGATTGCCAGCAGCTCCTGACTAGTTGCTTTTGGGTCGTGATTCTGACTTAACCTAGATAGATGATAAATGTTACAAAACTCCTGCAGCATTAGGAGCGACCAGTTCCTAAGGACAGCATGCAGGCCAGCCATTCCCAGTACATGCTTAAGGTGGATTGTGTCAACTTCAAGAGAAATTCGAAAGGCAAGGTTTGGGACATCTAGGATCAAGGTGGAGTTGAGTGCCAGGGTGCACAGAGCACCGAACCTAATTCCCCAGCATCTCTACTGAGAAAAAGAAAATGTGGGGTATAAGCACCAGGGCTGAGGAAGAGGCCGCTGTCGGCTTGCTGAAGGTTATCTACTCAAGGTGGAGAGCAGCAGGCAGAAGCGCTAGGGTGTAGAGAACTAGGTGCAAGTCCCCGAGCTAAGGTGTCTGCCTTCTTGGAGCTTTTGCTGCCTATACTGCCTCAAGCATTTCATCCGTCTCTGTGCTGTAGGAAACAGAATCGTTCATTTCCAAAGCTCCACCTTGTTCTCCCTTAGTCAAACTACTCTTTGTGAAGGGAAAGTGTTATCACCCGGGCCCTAAACTTTCCTGTTTGCTCTTTAATAATCAGTAAAATATTGGCTACTCTTTTTTGGCTTGTGAATGTCTGTGTGGTGTGTGCATGTTTGTATCCACATGCCCTCGTGGGTGGGCATGCATTTGTTGGCAGGTGTGTGTGTGTGTGTGTCACTTACAGATAGCCAGCAACACATGCACAGGCTTTTTTTGAATTGAGTTTCTCCTGGAAGTAGAAGTTTTGGCTTGCTTTTCTTTCTTTCCCTTCTTTTTCTTTCTTTCTTTTTTTTTTTTTTTTAGTAGTTGTACATGTTTTTGATCACTGATGAAACCCTAATTTTCACTGGCTGCTGTCCTAAATGGGACATGTCTGAGAAGTCAGGAGAGGCAGTGAAGTGTCTAGTCATGTGACAGAAGTTTTGTGTTCCCTGCCTCGCCATTTGATCTTTTTTTTTTCTGCCCTGTTTCTAACTAGAAATGATTTTATCTATAGCTAAGAGGTAATTTATATTGTTCTTTGAGATATGCTAGTAGAAGACATGACATAAATAAATCCTAATGTTAAGTGCTCCATATTTTTAACCCATATCTTATGGGATCTCTTGAACATATGACAGATTTATTTACTTATGTAAACTCCGTTTGTTACTCTTAGCAAAATCTGTGTCATGATAAATACTTTAAAATAACTTTACATGTTAACCAAGGATTAGAGAGACTGATTTATAGACTTGAAGGGAGAGTAACAAAACCACCAACTAGCTGGGCCTGTCAACACCGGCCTGTAATTCCAGATATTCAGGAAGGAGGATGGGACAGAAGGATCACAAGTTCAAGTCCCGAATGGGCTACATGGACTCCAGAGAGAGGTCAAGGTTAGCCTAGGCAACTTAGTGAGACTGCGGCTCAAAACAAAAGAAATCCGGAGAGGGCTGAGGATGTGGCTTAATGGTAGGGTTCTTGCCTGGGGTGTTTAGATCTTGGGTTCAAATCTCAGTGCTGAAAGCAAACCAACAGAAATGAGGACACTGTACTTGGGACATGGAATCAGGTAAGTTTTAAGTTGTTTATTATTATTATTATTATTAATTAGTTTTTTAAGAGTGGGTTTCTCTGTGTAGCCTTGGCTGTCCTGGACTCGATTTGTAGGCTAGGCTAGCTTCAAACTCACAGTGATCTGCCTGCCTCTGCCTCCCCGAGTGCTGGGATTAAGGGCATGAGCCACCACGCCTGACTAGTTTTAAAATTCTTAAGTAAAGTGTTTTAGTCAACCAATAGCAGGGCAGGTCGTATCAAAAGGAATACACACATACACATATGACATAAGGCTGTTTAAATCTGGAGCTTCGTGAGTTGGATTCAGCAGCTCTCACAGGCTTGGTGAAGGCCATAGGGAAAGTCAGGGTAAATTACAGTACAGTTCCACCAGCAGCCTTCAGAAAGGAAACGGCTTGAGTTATTTCAAGCCGCTGTGCCTCTCTCTCTCTCTCTTTTTTTTTTTTTAAGTTAAAGTTAACACAATGCTAATGACTACCTGTGTCCTGAATGCTTTATGATAATGTTCAGTAGTATTCTCCAAAGCACAACCAGGAAGCTATCGCTTTCTTCCAAAACTGGAATGGTGCGAACACCAGCCAACCGTGGTACCGTTGCCTGTCTGTGCACGTAGGTGTCCCCAGATAGCTCTTTCCTCACAGCAGGACTTGAACAGAACCTCACTGCCTAATGGGATAGTTCAAATGCCACTGAGCAGAAAATTTCAGTTAGACCAGAAAACGGTGAACTTTAACATATGCCTATGAAACTGCACTGGCTGTATGCGCTGTATTAAAATATGCCATATTTTAAACCCTTAAAATAATAAAATTAAAGAAAGATCTCTTTCTGTGTTTTTATGCCGGTTCGGGCGTTACTTGGTTTAGAACTTCGAAAGCATTCCCTTCCCAAACAACAACCTTGCTTCTTTTTTTCCCTTTTTTATTTTCAGCTGTTCGCAGCCCCTTTCTGAATACCGAGAAACAATGCAATTAATTTTCTCCAGCGCAATCATGCATAGATTTAATAAGCATCCGAAGGTAGGATCCATCTGTAAAGGACGCAGTGCATGCTAAATTACTTCTCTTCTGCGGTTGTTTTTTTTTTTTCTTCCCAAACCTTAATTAATTGAAGAAAAAAATGTTTATTAAAGTGGGAACAGGCTGGGTTCTGGCTCCCGGTCTCTGGTTCAAAAGTTCATGCAATTCCCCGAAGGCTCATCTGAATGCGGGCGTTCCCTCCCATCATCTTTCTTCCTCCATTCTGCGCTGGGGATGCCTGCCTGTAAAAGGTGTTATTGTGTTCCCAGGCACGAGTTTAATAATCGTAACTTGAGCGAACTCTTTTCTGGATGTCTAGATTTGCCTATAGTACGTAGATAAATAGTACAGACAGCTACTCAGACATGTCGTTTACCCATTTTCCTATTGCTCCGAATTAGAAGAAGAAGAAGAAGAAGAAGAAGAAGAAGAAGAAGAAGAAGAAGAAGAAGAAGAAGAAGAAGAAGAAGAAGAAGAAGAAGAAGAAGAAATGGGAGGGGAGGGGGACTCTCTTCCTGTGGCGTCTTTAAGCAGGACACAGAAGGAGAACAGGAAGTTTCATTCTACAGGTGGATCTGAGATAGGGCAGTAACCTTGGCGTGTGTGCGTAAATTTGGGTTCAAAGAAAAAGTCTGAGCCCCGGCCATGTAAAGAGCTATTTATCCGTAGACTAGGAAGTGACTCACTCCTGTGAGGAGCTTCGGACACTGAAGACATTTCCTCACCTCAGCAAGCTTTTTACGACCAGAGTGGAAAAGGATGAGTCCGTCAGAGACGAAAGCCTTCATCAGTCACTCACCTAGGCTGCCACTGTCTTCCTTTTGGGTTTTTTCAAAGTATTGATTTTTCTCTTGTTGTTTACAACAAAATTTTAGATCCTTGTGATTTTCGTACAAATTATTTAACTTCTTTTTTTTTTCAGAAGTAGGATTTGTGTGTGTGTGTGTGTGTGTTTGCTTTTATATTTCGGGTCCAGATTGTGGACTCTGAAAGCTGTAAAGACTCAGACAAGCTGAGCTTTGCTGTGCTCCTGTCTGATTGCTTTTCCATTTGCCCAGCTGGCAAAATACAGTGGGCACAGGAGAGCCTCAGAAAGCGCTTCCTCCAAGTTGTTCCCTACCCCCTTCGGACTTCTGTGGAGTACCTACCAAGGTCCTAAAACCACGAGGTCTGTTAGCCATTTTTTAACCTTTAAAAATACATACTGGAGTTGCAGGGGTTTTAAAAAAGCAGTAGAGAAATGCATTTTAGCTTGGTATAGGCACAGCCTTAATCACCTTGGCTCCTTTTGTTGGGTACGCATAGCATCTCATACCCTTGAGTGCCAGAGGAGCAAGCCATGGAAACGTCCCTAGAAAGACATGACCGCATCAGGCTTCGGCATTTTCCTCCCAGCGACACTGTAGCCATTGCGTATTGGCATACGCACCTTTGGGGTGCCTTTGAAAGCCCGTGCATCAGATCGTATGGAGATAGGATGCTGAAATACGATCAGCAAGGAACAATCATAACAGATGACGTGGGAACTTGAAGACCCATAAAGTCTTGGGAGGGGCTGGCCATGGCTTTCTAAAAAAGATGTTGTTTGGGACTTCTGTGCAAATCCTGCATTCGGCAGCCAGGGTCTCACAAACCACATGCATGGAAAACAACGTACCTTCGAAGGGAGGGTGTGTGGGCCTTTTTCTCCTATGTGCTTATGTCTCTGTTGTCGTAGATTGGCGTCCTTTGTGAGCTATTCTGTGACATTTCAGAACCATTTCGCTCTGCAGAAAACCCGCAGCTGTGTTTCTTTAGCTTGACACTGCGACACCTGCACTCGAAATTGCTAGTTAGAAAAAAAAATTGTTGAGGCCGGTGGCTGTAATCAGCGTTGTTGCTGTCTGTTTCCTCAGACTAATAGCAGAGCGATCTGAGTCTCAGAGTTCAAATAGAGGTTATCTTTCCCAGGTAGCATCTCGTCCAACGAGAATTTGATTTTTTTCTATAGGACTTTACTCCATTAGATTAATGAAATTTCAATGAGAGCCAGGCGCCCCCCGAAGCTTTGTTAAGAAAACAAATGGTGATTCTGTAGGTGTGACAGCTTGCTTGGAGACTTACGAGAAGGTGAGCCCATCCCCACCGTCCAGGCAGCCTGGAACATTGATCTCTATTTAAAG
>CM053746.1:23266112-23324600 GCA_028658305.1 Pachyuromys duprasi | reverse complement strand
CCCCCCCCCCCCCCGCATCTAACTTCTTTGCATGCTGAGTGCAGAGCTTTTTGTTAAAGAGACAATCAGAGAGAGCAGATTACAGCAGGATCAGCCAATGTCACTGTCCAGGCATCCCCTGTCTGCCCGGTTGAGGGGAGACCTGGTGTAGAGTTCTGACTGCCTCCATGTTCCCCGTTTCGCTGGCTCGTTCTTAAAGGGTCCTTTCTGACAAAAAGAAAGCCCTCAAATCATCTGCCTAGTTTCATGGAGACCCTCGCTATTATATTTTAAAATCTGACCTACAAGCCAAATCCCAATGTAACTCGGAGCTGGAGAACATGCCAGGTAAATGCCGGCATGTGATGTGCGGGACCAGGCCGCCCTAAGTGAGACAGACATCAGGGTGGGTGAAGAGAGTCCCTCTCACCTCCCATCTCCATTTGTAGACTCTGAGGTGATTAATCCACCTTTTATCATCTTTGGGGAAACAGTGATTTAATAACGTTTACAAGCAGTCTTGTGCTAAAATACTGACACACATGTATATCATTCTTTTTAAATTAAAATTTATTGTGTGTGTGTGTGTGTGTGTGTGTCTGCACATACATGCTACAGCACTCGTGGAGTTTAGAGAACAACTTGTAGGAGTCAGTTCTCTCCTGCCACTGTGCGGGCTCCAGGGACGGAGCTCGGGTCATCAGACTTGGTGACACGTACCTTTATCCACTGCGCCATCCTGCCAACACAGGTGTCGAATTCCTGGCCACTGTTTACCATCCACAGGGCTGAAAGAACACGGGGAACACCCTTGCTTCTTGGTAGATCTATCTTCAGTTTAAAAAAAAAAATCTGAACGCTAAATGTACTCGTTTCTTGAACACAAATAGAGGGTAAATTACAGGGCTCATGAGAAACCCCTGGTAAAATCGGAACTTCCGAAGCGCAGGCTAAGGCTCTGAACCACATTGTCTTAACACTTCTGGCTCAGATGCTGATTTTTGTGACAGTGTCTTTCTGGTGAGCCCGTAAGTTTCTCGGACATGGCTTTTTAAGTTCGAATAGCAATCTTGCCCCAGCGTTCACCTATTTTCCCATCGTCTAGATTGCCCATATCACACACAGAAGAATTTTTTGGAACAGTAACACTGAAGCAGTTTGTACTTGGAGATGAAGCTCTACCAAACCCTTGGAAACCAAGAGAACCATAGCCTCGTTTGACATGTTCCCGAAGCTTGCTTCTCACCTTTACGAGTTCTTAAACTGGGAAGTGATGCGACACACTCTCAGAGCAAGTGCAGTTCTGCAGTAAGAAGCAGGTGAGGAGCCAGAACTTACTGGCTCCGGGCTGACGCTTGCCGCCTCTTCCCAAACACGTCCATCATCGGTATGGAAGATACCTTAACAGCCTCCCCACGACGCAATCGTTGCTTCTGTGCCCACCCCAAAAAGACTAGGTTTAAAGTGAAATTGTTGTGAGATAGTATTTATCCTCAGAAATTTTAACGTATTTTCTCATTATTGCTTATTTTAATCTCAATTAAAAAAAAAACAAGCAAAAGCCATTAAGGCAAGTTTATAAACAATTGTAATTATGACCTTAAAAATCATATTTCAAACCAGCTAGGCGACTGTGACTTTAAAACAGATGTGAGCACATCAGAATGTCTGTTCCCATCAGTGACTGACTGGGTGACCAGTGACAGCAAGAAGGCATGGGTGATCATAGGAAACTGCAAAGAGCAGATTTTAAAATGTTTTAATTTTACTCCGGGAGGGTTTTTGTTTTGTTTTGAATAGGCTAACTAATGATTTTCATTAGAGTATTTGTAATTTATGTTATCTAAGTCAGGTTCTAAGGTTAAATAATTTAAAGACATAAGCCCTTATCTGATACAAGAGCACTAATGAAGTGTATTAGATACTTGCCCTATTGCTGCATGAAATGGATCTCCAAAGCTAACAACAGCTTTCTGTGGGAACACAAATCTCTATATAAATATCCAAATGTAGCAAGATGTTGCAAATTTTTAAAGATATGCCATAAAAATAGATTAGCGTTGGTATGCAGTCCTGTTCGACTGAATTACAAAGGGATATCATGGGATTGCCAATGACAGTCACATAAATAAAAAATCAATTCTTAATGATGAGGCAGACTTGTTTTAGCACATTACCCAGGTTAAATGGGAGCACACAAAGACATCAGCTCCTCTAAGACTGGAGGAATCATTGTGTATTAATATGATTTAGGGAGCTACACACCTCGATGGAGTAATTGTTATTATATCTAGAGAGCCAGATGGCACTTGGTGTAAACAGCCATTGAGTACCTCCAACACAAGTGCAGCAGGTGATCTCTGAGACACTCTTGCATCCTGCTCACTCATCTTATCATCCACATCTACAGGACCGTTTGCAAAATGCCCTGGTTACCAGCACACAGATTCTTCAGAATGGTCCTGTTGTTCAGTAGGAATGCAGAATATAGACCCAACTTAGCAAAAGAATAGATGAGGCCACTACCTTGAGCGAGAGAGAGAGAGAGAGAGGTGTGATATGTATGTGTGTGTGTGTGTGTGTGTGTGTGTGTTGCTACTGTGTGTATATGGGTATCTGTGGCTCTGTGTGTGTATGTGTATGTGTGTATATATGTATGTATTTAACAAGAAAGAGAACAGAGGAAGTCACTTATTTTCCAGCACCAGTTGCAAACCAAGGATATTTTCAGAAAAAAAATTTTTAACTCCATTAATAAGCCTCAAAAAGAAGCCAAAAGGTATATTTAAAAAAAAAAAAAGTGTGCTTCCAAACTTAGAGCAAGCCGAGCTCTGAAGAAAATTATCTTTAATTTCTTGTAAAATGTTTGGGGTTATTTTTTGTTGTTGTTGTTTTATGTATTTAAAATTGACTCCTGAAAACACTAATTATCTACTTCATACACTTGTTTAACAAATATTATTTAAAAGCTACTCTATCTTGGGCTTTGGGGCTACCTGGCGGGAAAACCTTGCCCCCTAGGGTCTGCATTTCTCAAGGGGACAATAAACTATGCTTCCCAATCCAATCCAATATCAAACACATTTGAGAATGAACTAGAACAGAGTATGCTAATATTTAGAATATGTTCATGAAATAGTTTATTGAGGGTAATGAAAGAGGCTGTGAGGGTCCTTTTTCACCTTCCAGTTTCACTGATAGTCTGAGATCTTTGGCAAGCTCTCCGATGACATGCCTGTCCCTCAGCCGAGTGGCCACAGATTATTGGGGTAAATATTCTGTGTAAGCTTGGGTTTCCTCAGCGTAAATTGAATTTAGTAATGTCACGTAGATTTTGCATAATTTGCTTTCTTTCCCTCTGATAACGGCATCAAAAAAACAGGTCGTTTTTAGCTGCTTGTCACTTTTTAAGTTTCTCCGCGTCCTGCCTTATAGTCTGCGCTTCTGAGTGACATCAAAGACACAGCACTGGCCGTTGAAGAGATATTTTGTGAACGGAGAATTCCAAACCTAGAAAGCGGGTTTGTGTAAAATCAGAAGGTTTCAGACTCTCTAAGCCATAGCAACAAAGTCCATCCTCACTCCGAGAGCATGCCTGCCTCCCAGGTGCGACTGCCTAGCCAGCTCCTACACCATCAGGCCATGCCCAGCTCGCTGCAAGGGAGGTCTGGCATCTATCCGCACCTACTCTCAAGTGGCACACAGCAGGTCCAGTTCAGGCGAAAAGTAAAACCTAGTCTGTGATACGGATTCATTTGAGTTCACTTTTAATTAAGTGTTAATCAAAATGTGCATGCTTCTTGCTGTACAGATGAAAACACTGAAAGTATGGATTCCAGAGTGTCCATGGCTATAGTCCAAAGCACACGGGAAGGATCTGATTTATTCTTTATATTTTGTTTTTGTTTTTGCTTTTTGTATAAGCCGGTTGCATTCTTTTGGTGATCAAGAAAAACTCTGAGTGCTATTACTTTTTTAAACTAACACAGCCTGGAAGTTGATGCTGTTTTTTCACGACAAAATGTTGCAGCCAGGAAGTAGTTGCAGATTAGTTTCCCCAATAGCAGAAAGCAGTAGGACTCAGGGAGCACGCTCACCTGAGGGAAATCGTGAAACTACTACTTTCGCTTATTTCTCTTCATTGTACGTGGAGAGTGGGGTAAATTTTTGATGAACTTATCCCCTCTCTTATTTCTAGAGCATGAAATTTCTTCTTTAAAAAAAAACAAAAAAAAATCAGACAAGGGTATTTATAGATCAGTGCGCTAGCTGTGCCAAATTTCATAAGGAAACATGTTTGCAGTTCCGGGCCCTTCAACATGACGTTCTTCATAAAGATGAGTGCTTACGGGTGTGTAGGAAGGAGAGGGGACCTGGAAAGCCTTCCTTAAGCAGTCAGCAATACTTAGCCTATCAGGATGCTCCAGCGGATGAACAGTCCTACTGTTTTAATTTTGAATATAGATTGTCTCGTGCTGATGGGAAGTATTGTTAATTTTAATAAAATTAACTTTATATTGTTATTTCACCGCTTTATAATAATTTTACATGGTGCCCTGGGGAGGCCTCTGCTTTGCGTTATCAGGTGTTACGCTTGCCGTTTGCTTGCCCTAGCACTGTTCGGCTTTGCTTCCCCGTCCAATTGCCTGAAGCCACGGCACATTCTATCGCGAGCACCTCCACTTTCCGACACTCTCTAGTTTATATGCCTTTATATGTATAGATCATTTTTGTATTTTCTCAAAATTATTGTCTGGTGCTGTTTCCCAGCATTCCTGCTGCTTGCCTTTAGGTAGACACCGTAATAATAACAAGTTGGCTGAGACACCTGGCACTCTGCCTCGAGCATTAAAACGTCTACATTTATGTTCAGGTTGGCAATCGGCCACTATTTTTATACAGTTCCCGTTGTTTTTTTGGTGAGTTATAGCTTGATAACCCTATTAGAATATAACTCTTTATGGAGAGTTACTGCTATTTAAAAATAAGGGGGAATCGTCGATGACTTTCACGGCTCACTGGGTGTCACACTGAGATGAGCAGAAGCCTTCACTGGATGTCACCCCTGTTTACTCTCTCCCAGGAGTTCACAGAAATCAGGTAGATTAACAGGTAGCTGAGAGAGGACTGAGGGGGTGTCAAATGAGATGCCGCTCTTACCAAATGCACAGTAATTAAGGCTGGACTGCGTCCTTCTGCGTCTGTCCCTGCTTTCACTAGGTGAGCTTTTGTCCTTCGCGGCCCTAAATTGGCCTTTTACCTGCTTCTGTCTGTTGCCCAGGCTGGCCTGGATGGAACCTGCTGGAATCCTTCTGCCTTTGCTTCCTTAGTGCTGATTACAGGCCTAAGCCACCTCCACACCTGGCCTGTTAGCATGTCACACTGCTATTTAAGGTGTGTAACTGTGCCAGCATATTTTGGCTAACTAAGTTGCAAATAATTCAAAGACATTTTAAGAATGTTTTCTTTCACATGCCATTTTGCAGATGGACAGATGTGAGCAAGCTGGCTTCCTGAGAGACGGAGAGCAGCTGATGTTTGATTGACAAACTAGTGAACCCTATAACCCGAAGAGTGTTCAACTAACTGATAACAAATAGGCTAATTAGTTTAAATCTTCTTCAAGTCTTCTTTAGTTTATAGTCATAAAATAAATATTTTGTTTTTTTGTTGTTTGGGGGGTATTTGGCAGCTGATGTTTGATTGACAAACTAGTGAACCCTATAACCCGAAGAGTGTTCAACTAACTGATAACAAATAGGCTAATTAGTTTAAATCTTCTTCAAGTCTTCTTTAGTTTATAGTCATAAAATAAATATTTTGTTTTTTTGTTGTTTGGGGGGTATTTGGTTTTTGTTTTTTCGAGACAAAGTTTCTCTGTGTAGCCTTGGCTGTCCTGGACTCACTTTGTTGACCAGACTGGCTCATCAGGCCTATGCCTCCCTGAGTGCTGGGATTAACGGCGTGTGCCACCACACCCAGCTAGAATGTCTTGCTAACTGACTTTGTTGACATAACTTAAATTATCTAGATGGAGCGGAGAATGGTGGCCCAATACCCTTTTATCCCCCTGCATCGGAGAGGCCAATCACAGTAGAATAAAAATCCTAGGCCAGCCCGGGCTTACCTAGTGAGATGCTGTCACAAAAAATAAGATCAAAACTTACACTGTAAAGATGAAGAAGTGGGGGAAGGTCTCTATCCCAGAAGCATTCTTGCTGTGAGGGAGAAGTGTGTGAGCTACAGGGGTGTGGTAGGGCTCTCTGACCTAGCGTGGACACACAACGCTCCTCAGTGCTTGGGATGAACTCATAGGCCGTAGTTTTGCTCCTCTAGCTCAGATCCTCAGACGTCTCTCACATGCCGTTTCAAGAACCCCTTGTTCATGCTACTGCGTGGCAGTCTCATGAAGACATTTCTTACGATAACTTGAGCAGGCTACGGGGAGGACTTAAGAGAATGATTTGTGAAAGCTCCAACAGGCCAGAATTAGAGGTAACGGACCCACAATGTGCATAATAATTTAATGGCTATTAACACGTTTTGACTTCGTAGAGGAAAATTTGTTTTTGGGAAAGACTGTAAATGTCCCCTGAATGTGAGCAGTCTGAATGGTGTTTATAAATATTTTACCTGCCAAGGACAGATGATTAGATTTGTCCAATAACAATTCCAGAGTAGCTAATGCAGCAATA
Organism: Pachyuromys duprasi; assembly: GCA_028658305.1. Lineage (NCBI taxonomy): Eukaryota > Metazoa > Chordata > Mammalia > Rodentia > Muridae > Pachyuromys > Pachyuromys duprasi. Next base: position 23,317,926 of record CM053746.1, on the reverse strand, counting down.
TAAATAGAAATATTTAGGGAACACCTTTTCTTTATACAGTAAATATGTGATTAGTAATGTTTTCTTTTACAAAGGTGTTTTTAATGGCCCATTGGCATATAAAGGAAATTTGAAGTTAAGTTTGAGGAATGACATAATGAAATCTCCTGGGAATTTGTGGATTAGGTATAATTATAAAGGTGAAAATTTTTGTATTTATAATTTATACTCGCATAATGCATTTCATTGGAGGCTCTGGTAGTGCCCTCCGGGTTTCCCGTTTCGTACAAGCCTGCCTAAGGAACCAAAAAAGCTTCTCTACTGTGGCCTAACTCAGAAGCACCTCCATTTTAGGGAACGAAACAAAAGACTCCCTATAGGGTTGGAGAGATGGCTCAGTGGCTAAGAGCATTGTCTGTTCTTCCAAAGGACCTGGGTTCAATTCCCAGCACCCACATGGCAGCTCACAACAGTCTGTACTGCCAATTCCAAGGAATCTGACACCTTTACACTAATGCACATAAAAATAAATAAATTATTTTTTAAAAACTCCCTACAAAAAAAAAAGAAAGAGAACAGATTAAGAAATGACATTCAGGATTGCTGGTTCCCATTCTCAATGTGATATTGCTCACTTTGGTGAATGGATTTGTTTGTTTGTTTTTTGTTTTTTCAAGATAGAGTTTTTCTGTGAAGTCCTGGCTATCCTGGACTCACTTTGTAGACCAGGCTGGCCTCAAATTCACAGAGATCCACCTGCCTCTGCCTCCCTGGGTGCTGGGATTACAAGCGTGCGCCACTATGCCCAGCTTCACTGAATAATTTTTTTTTAATGTAAGATTTGTTTGGGACTAAAGGATCACAAAGGACTCATGGGAAGTGGTGACCTATGGGCTTCCTTTTTCCCCTACACCCAGCTTGTGCAGAAAGAGTTTTCATTGTGTTAGGAAAAGGAAGTGCAAATAGCTTTTGCCCTTATCATAGAATCAGCTCTCCTGGCTTACTCACTACTGTCTCAGAAATAGCTCACATCTTTGGCTAAACACTTCCTTCCTCATCCATAATACAATCCTGACTGTAGAGCAAACACCCCAAACGAATATTTAGAGGTGGCTATGACTTTCCAAACCATAAAAAATGACCTTCTCTATGTGTCAGAAGAGGCCTCGGGCTTCCTGTGAAGAGAACTCTCCACATCCTTGCTGTGTGGGCTAATCCATACCTCGATGTCTTCCAATATGACTTCCATAAATCTCTAAGCATTTCAGTGCGGGCTGCCCGGCACCTGACGCTGGAAACCACTGATCTGTTAAGCTGACTGGGGGGTAAGTTGGATTGTGGGAGAGTTTTCTCTGCATGGAGAGCTAACCCCTAATGCTTTCAGTCTTATCTCACACGTCAGCCCCAAATCCTTTGGCAGCCAGTAAAAGCCAGATCCTTCCAGACTGGACTAAAGTCCAGGCTTCCCTAAGATTCCTATCTTCACAGGAATGTTAACATATACAGTAGTTGACACTGAAAGCTATATATCTTGTAATATAAGATGAGAATGAAATGCCACCGACTGCCTGGGTCCCTGAGTTACTTCTGGGAATGTTGTGTATTGAATATCAGGGGGTTTCCCCACAAAATATATCAGCTCTGCTATCCAGAATCCTCTCTAAACGTGATGATCAAGCTCTTCTGAACATAGAAGTCCCCTGTGGACACAGAGCAGCGTTTTCCTCTCGAACCACCCACCTTCAGGACAGACCCACAACAGACCCAGGGGCTGCCAAGAGCACCAGAAGGAAGGCCATTTTGTAGACAGTCTATGCCCAAATAGCAGAGGATTTCTCCACCGTCTTCTCTGAGCTATCCTGAGAGCGTGTTCTAGCCTGTCTCAGACTCACCGTGAAGTTTTAAGGCATTTGGTATAGAATGCCTTAAGACAGGGCCCTAGAGATCACCCTTATCTTCATTAGTGCTATTTATGGCCTGCTTGTCAAAAGCATTATCAGGAAGGATATCCTCATTAAAATCAGAACAACCACAAGTGCTTGCCCAAGTGGCTTTTGGGTTGGCCAGTCGGTGGGTTGACAGGTCCCACAAGAAGAGTTTGTGGTGGCTGGAGAGACGGCTCAGTCAAAAGCCGCACTTGCTGCTCTTGAAGAGGAGCCAGGATGGGTTCTCAGCACCCACCCTGGGCAGCTCACAATTGCCCGAAACTCCAATTCCAGGAAAGCCAACTTCCTCTGACCTCCATGGGTACCTGCACACATGTGGTGCACACACATACAAATTAAATAAACAAATGTCTTTTAAAATAAAGTGACGGGACTGTGTTGGGTTTAGCAAAAAGGGGCAGGAATCATGAGGCAGGGGGCGAGGGGGGATGGGGAGGACAGGGGAGAAGGTGAGGGGGAGGATAGCAGGTTTCCAAGTGAGCTACGGTGGGGCCCAAACTTCGAAAGTCACTAAGATGGCATTTGATCCAAGATGATGAGCCAAGGAATGGCATCAAAGTAGGCGGACCGACCAATCATGATATTCAAAGAACAGCAGGCATGCTCCTCGGGCATTCATCAAGAAGGACTCCAGGAGGGGAGGGGAGTCTGATCTCAAGGAAGGAGATTCTTTGCAGCCACTCTGTTACGCTGGGGGAACAAGCTATACCCAATGTATCCAGGGAGAAGGGTCCATTCTGCAGACTGATGGCACACTGTTCCTATCTTCTTATTTATCTACCCTAAGGGACAACACAAGGGAACAACAGCTCATGCCTGGCCCTCAACCGGCATCTGTGGCAGCATCACATACTATCTCTAAGAAGTCTCAGCCCCTGCCCATCTCCCAGACTGGTTAGTTAGAATGCAATATAGACAGTCGGCCAAGTCAGTACGTGTTTCATCTCCTCTGGATGGGTTCTTGTTGGGTCAACCTGATGCATCGGTAGATGACAGTGATTCCTGTAAAAACCTGGGCCAAGTAGAGAGTTTAAAAAAATTGGCTACAAACCAAGAGTGAATTGAGGTATGACTTGGACTCTGAGCAGTCTGATGCTAGGGTTCATTCCGGCTTTCATCGCCCTGTTGGGTTGCCTTCATCGGAGGCATCTGTTAGCTAGAATTAAACATATGTTCTCTTAGGGAACTTCCTAAGTTCCCTAAATTCCGTGACAGGGTCCACCCGACTCACATCTTCTGCCCTCTGTGTTCTGTCCCTTTCCTCTGGGTCTCAAGACTCTAGACTCTGTTCCCACTGTTGAGAAAGTTAGTTCTTTGTAAGCTTCTCAAGCTGCTTGAGATCTCACCTGATTTCCTTGCAGAGAGGCAAGTTAGATCAACAACCTAAGAAAAGTTGTGGGTGCCATGCTAGTAACTAATGCATGGACTGCTAGATGGTGGTCACAGTGCCTAGGTTTTATTTTCTAAGCTCTCCCTTTAAAGAAACCTAAATGTGAGGGTTTACTAGCAGGTGAATTCCTTCACTGGTTTGAGAATGCAAAGGCCTTCCTCTAAGGACAATGTTAAAACATGCCACCTCGGCCTCACGGCATGAATGCATGGCATGTGATGTGTAGCCAGGCAGTGCCATGTGATGTGTAGCCAGGCAATCTACGTAGAGATTGCCACAGATTCTAGGCACAGTTAGAAACTGGAAAGAAGAACAGTGAGGACGGCACAGGACTCCATGGTTCCTAGCGGGAAACCCGTGGACTGAAGGCTTTAAAATGTGGGCTCTTGGTCAAATAGTCTGGGTCTGAACACAGATCCCAGCTCGGGTGTTTAGAGAAAGCTTTATTTACAATAGCCCCAAACCGAACGCAGCCTAAGTATCTACCAACTGGTAAGTAGATAAACAAATTGTCGTGCAGCCATTACAGTGTAATGAAATGCCATTCAGCAATAAAAATGGGTAAATGTAACAAAGTGGGTGAGTCATAAAGGTTTTATGTTCATCGAAAAGAGCCAGACATAAAAAGATGAGAGTCTATAATGACTTCATCTATGACATCCTCAGCAAGTCAAAGCTAGAGACCAGAGACAGATCAGTGGTCTCCAAAAGTCAGCGATAGGGCAGTAGACTGGTTGCCAAAAAGCGCGGGAGACCTCAGAGGGCTGGTGGAGGGAACTGTTGTGTGGGTTACCCTGGTAATATCACCCTAGGTATTGTATGTATGTGTGGAGAGCGCACGTCCATCACGATTCATCCACCTGTGTAGTAAGTACGGGACTTGATTTAATATATATTAACATTCAAAATCAAAACGTAGTGAGTGCATTTCCAGGACTCTTTTTCATTTGTCCGGCTTCTGCCAGCGAGGTCATGGTTGCTCCTGGTAGGACATGCAGCTTTCTGGAACCAAGGGATGGGAGTTCTCCTGTGGGTCTGCATTCTGCTGATGAGCTGTGTGGCAACAGGACCCAGGGCGGGAAGAAGAGCAGAGGGAACCCAGGGTGATCTTCAAATTGCAGAGGAACAGTACGCATAGGAGAGAGTAGGGCAAAGGGGACCCTGGTTCAGGCAGCCAGGGGAGAAGGACAGGAGCATGCCTGGCTGTGGGAAAGCACGGGTTGAGCGACAGCGAGAGAGATGACATCTACCTCTTTAGGTACCGTAACCCTCAAATTAGCACGTTTGCACATTCACAGCACCCAAGTGGCTTCAGTTTCTTGGCAATGGGATATCTCGCGCAATTAAGCTTTTAGGGAAAAAAAAATTTCTCTTTCTTTGCCATTAAAAAAAAAAAAATCTGACAAATGCCCCACATGTATCATTTGGACACAGGTCACATTACCCAGATAATGAACTCTTTCATGTAAAATTTCCAGTCGATTTTTAACATGCAAAGTCCTCGTCATCTGTTATCCTGCATTGATCCGATCGGAGCTGTTAGTGTCTAGTGGATCAATGATCAGCAAACTACAAAGTCACTTAGTGACTATGACAGCCGTGGCAGTGTTAAAATCTATTGTGTCAGGAATCCTTGTTTTATTAACTCTGTAATTACCTGTTCAGCTGAACCGGTGAATTTTATTACACATTTTCTTTCACCTGAACAAGACCTTTGCACTTCTCCCCATGCCCTGAGGAGCCTCCATTTTTTTCTGCTCCATGTCTTTCTCTGGTGCCCTGTGGCTTAGCCACCATCTGTTTAGGCAGGGCTGTGTGCAGGAAGGAGGACTTTAAGGAGGCCAGTGTCTTGCTTCGGAAACTGACAAATGGCATCCCCCTTCAGGACAGTGGCCTCAGTCTTGGGGTACACTTCATCTGCAGGGGGAAGAAAGCCAGGAGTGTGACTGTCGTACTGGTGTGCTCCTTAAACAAAAAACTGGTAATATTGCATAGACTGAGTGAGAGATCATGCGAGTTATATACGCTCTCTCAGGCTTGGGGTCTGTGGACAGGAGGGGAGAGTGAGACTCATTTGTCTTTCATAGGCTGTGGGCGTGTTTCCAACACTGACTCAACATCTCTAAAACGTCGAGGGTTTTTTCCCCCTTAAAAAAATGTACGTTTGCCAGGCACGGTGGCACATGCCTGTAATCCCAGCACTAAAGGCAGGCAGAACTCTGTGAGTTCGAGGCCAGCCTGGTCTACAAAGCAAATCCAGGATGGCTAAGGCTACACAGAGAAACCCTGTCTCAAAACAAAAAAACAAAACAAAACAATTGTGTGTGGTGGTGCAGACCTTTAATCCCAGCACTCAGGGAGGCAGAGGCAGTGGATCTCAGTCAGTTCGAGGCCAGTCTGGTCTACAAGGCGAGTTCTAGGACAGCCAAGGCTACATAGAGAGACCCTGTCTTGAAAAGAAACCAAACAAACAAATTTCCTGTACATTTGTACATTTTACTACTTCCTCCTAATAGGCAGGTGCTTTCACCTTTGACCTCCCTGCTCACCTCAGACCCAATGTCCTGGAAGTTCTCCTTCCCACATGCCTCCCTGATGCACCCGGCACTGCCCATCCATACCATCTCAATCCAAGCCCGAGCCACTACCCTTTCCTGTCTGCACTACTCAGCAAGGTACGCCTGATGGACCCTGGGCTGTTTTAAGATTTTCCTTTTTTCTTATTTAAATCTGTGTGTATGTGTGTATACTACGTGTGTGCAGTGCCCACAGAGGGCAGAAGAAGGTGTCAGATCCCTTTGCAGCAAGTACTCTTAACTGCTGAGCCACCTGTGCGGGCCCCTCTCTTGGCTTTCCCTTGCTGCCGTTCTTCGAAGGTTTCTGTTGTCCTTAGTATTAGGTGGAAAATCGCTAAGACGTGTCAAATGGAAAGCCAGTCACTAGAAGGCTTTGCCTTGGTGGTGCAGAATATCAGATCTGAAAGAGGAGAGATCTTAAATTAGATTTTTTTTTCCACACTAGGAAGTATTCTAGGAATATAAAACAAAGCCAAAGAGCCATTCTTCTTTACAGTATGCAGAGGAACTTAATAGCTCCCCAATTAGTTGAGGCCACTTACCTAATAGCCACTAGCTGCTGATAATCTGTCTTGAAATGACCAAGCTGACGTAACACACACACTTTTCTTACAGAACTTAGTTCCGTTCCCTGTGTCTCTCCCAGCCTCCCTGCCTTAGTTACTACTATCGCCATGACTCAATACCACAACCCACAAGCAAGCGTTTAACCCGGGGCTCACGGTTTTAGAGGGTTAGAGTTCATGACCATCACCACAGGAAGCGTGGGACAAGGTTCCATCTATTTCAAGCGTTTGTAAACTAGCAAAAGCCCACATTAGATATGAAATTAGGCCTATTTTTCTCCAGAGAGATCTTAGGTAGGTAGCTTCTACCGGGTGTCTACTTGAGAAATTTAAAAGCACACACCTTTAATCCCAGCACTCAGGAGGCAGAGGCAGGTGGATTTCTGTGAGTTCACAGCCAGCCTTGCCAACAAAGTGAGTCCAAGACAGCCAGGGCTATTAAGTAGAAAAACTCTGTCTCAAAAAAAAAAATCTAGTCTTCCGGTTATGCTCTATTTTCCAAATTTTCAGAAGATCAAAAAAAATTTTTCTGATAGTTTTTGAAAAGTATGTCATGAAAATTTCCACATAAATGGAATTATTAAAAAAGAACGTTTAATTTCATTCTATGCCTGTAATGCTTCACTTGCAGATGTTTTATAGAAATAGTGTTATCATAAATGGAATGATGCCCAGAGCTGGGGAGAGGGCACAGTGGTTTAAGAACACGGTTGCTCCACAGAGGACCCAGGTTCGGTTCCCAGCACCCACATGGTGGCTCACGACTATCCATAACTCCCATTTGAGGGGAGCCGGTGCCATCTTCTGTCCTCCGACAGGCATGCCCAGGAGATACATACGCGCACACATACATATACAGATACATGCGTACATGCACACATACTTGCAGGGAGAACACGCATACACATAAAAGATAGGTTTTAAGGAAAGAGAAATTGGTTCCTAACCACGGTGATGATTCCCATTGTTTAGAGGTGACAACTGCGCCTGAAGCCAGACCGGGGGGGGGGGGGGCCCTCTGTGTACTTACTGTGGGAGCCATCTTAGTGTGCCTTAGTGTTTCAGCCCGCCTCTAAGACACCCAGAAAGGCATGGGACGAGCACAGGCTGTGCTTCTGAGAGAGGCATTTGTCAATTAAGCTGAGCCGAATTGCTTGTGAGACCTCTGGAAATGAGGATGAGACCTCAGTTGTGAAGAGCAATGGGAACACCGCTTTCCCATTCCTTTAGCTGGGGAGTGAGAACGCTCACTGACCTCCGTGCGGCGTTCACCTAGAACTCCACAGACTGTTTCATTTGAAATGATTAGGAGGGGACAGCGTGTGGACGAAAGAAATTAAGCTGAAAAAAAAAAAATGTAAACCTGGAGTGCAGCTCCTCTTCTGCGCCCTAATTCCCCTCTAAAACAAGCTTAACTAGTGGAGACTCTAGAGATATAAAGATGAATAAGACTCACCCCCCCCCCCCGCCTGTCTTCAAGGAACTAATAATCCAAGGGGAAATAGATGGTGGGCAGCTCAGAGTGCTCATTGAGATCCATGGTGCCTTCAGCAAAGGGCTAAGAAAGGAACAGAGTAAAAGATGAATTCTGCCCAGGGTATCCAGGGAAGACTTCACGGAGGAGGTGATACCTAACTAACGCTGAAATAGGATTTAACCAAACAGTGGAGAAAGAAACGCTCCAGAAAGAGAAAGCAGCAAGAAACAAGGACAGGTTTATAAACTACATGGCATGGAGCTAGAGTGGCGGCTCAGCGGCTAAGAGCACTTCCTGTTCTTCCAAAGGACCCAAGCTCAGTTCCCAGCACCCACACTGGACAGCTCAAAACTGTCTGTCGCTCTAGCTCCGGGGGATCAGACACCCTCTTCTGGCCTCTTTAAGTACCACACATAGGTACACATAAACAAAGATAAAAAATAAATAAAACTTTAAAGTGTACATGGCATGTTAGAGACTAGAGAGGGAGAGGGAGGACATAGTTGGGGTAGTTGTCCAGAATATGTGTATTGCTCCTGTCTTGATCCACTCCTGTGCCACACGGCTGATGGTGCAGATTTTATTGCCTAAGGCAGGCAGGACCAATCACGACATCACCCGGCACTTTGTGGCGGGCATGTTTCTGTGTGTGGTCTTCCACAGTCGACCCTCTAAGCTCTTACCCTCTCTCAGCCCTTTTGGGGGCGTCGGCTAGCAGCAGAGGTCACGTCCACAGGCCCCTTCCTACCACCAGACCCTTCTTCAGCCAGCTTTGACATTTCTACTTACCAAGCACATGATTTGGGCTTAGCCAAACAGATATGCTCTCTTTGAAGACTGAACCTAGGCCGAGCTTCACAAGGAAGTGAAGACATTTGTTGATCATCCATGGGGCCAGGAGGAACACTAATTGGGGCACTCTGAGATTGTGTGTGTGTCTGTGTGTCTGTGTGTCTTGTGTGTGTGTGTTACTTTCCCTTGACCCTTGAAGATCCTCTGAGTCCAAACCTTGTGTCACTTTTCTGACTTGCAGCTAAAATGCTGTCTCAGACATGTCCGAAACCAAACTGGTCACGCAGGTGGAAGGAGTTTAGCACGGGGAAACACAGAACTACAAGTCCAAATCTCAGGTGAAATGCCCTGCAGACGTGGAGATTTCAGAGTCCTTGTGTCAAAGCTGAGGATTCAGCCCCGGGAGAGAAATCACCCAGGGAGGCAAATTAGGAAAGAAAATGAAAGGACCAGGGAGAATGCCCTGGAACCTTCCGAGATCCAAGACTCAGACAGAGGAGGAAAATGTATTTCCCTAAAGACGTGTCAGAGAGCCAGGAGGAGAGAACCTGAGGCCACAGTAGTCTTGAGGACCAACAGGCCAGCGAGGAGAAGGGCGGGGTCGCCGGCCTCTGGGCCATTGAGATTGGCAGTGTGTCAGTGATTGGCTTATGTCGGAAGCATTCCTTAGGACCAGCCTTGTAGCTGGGAGGCGAACTCCGATGTTTAGGGAAATAATGGGAGGTGACAAGCAGAGGCGGCAGTATGGATTGTTTTAATTGGGAGTCTGCAGAAGGAGAGGGAGTGACGTGGTCATCGGGGATTTGGGGTAAGAAGAAAGCTTTTTCACCAGTGACTAGAGGAAACATGAGCTTCATCTAGCAGAAAGGGTTGGTGGAGGGTGAAAGAATGAAAACATTAAGAGGACAGACAGACATTCTCTAGGAGCAGGAAGTGGTGGAGATCATAACACAGTCAAATGGTTGACCTCGGAAGGGAGTAGAGCCTTTTCCCTTTTGCAAATAAGACTGAAACGATGCAAGTTAAAATCATCTGGGCTCTCCTTAAATACAGACACTCCTCAAGCCTACCCTGCACCTAGTGAATCAAAATATTTAATGCCCTCAACGTTCACTATTAACATGCCACCAGGGGCATTTATGTAAAGTAAAATTCATTAATTGTAAGTAGAACTAATAGAAGAGAAGAGGAGTTGGAACTCCCAGCAGGTAAAAGTCGGCATGGTCCTGCTGGGATGCAAACAATGAGATCCAATAAAGACAGACGACCACTGACGACTGCTGAGGACCAGAGCTGGGGAGATGGATCCATGGGCAAAGTGGCTGCCAGGCAAGCGTGAGGACCTGAGTTCTGATTCTCCCAGCGCCAGCATGGTGGTGAGCACCCGAAGCTCCCCAGGGCTCACCGACCAGCTGGTGCAGGCAAAGCTGGTGCACCCCAGGTCCGGTGAGTGAGTCTGTCTCAGAAAGATAGAGAGACGTCTGGAGAGACGGCTCAGCAGTTAAGACCATTTTCTGCCGTTGCTGAAGAGCCAGGTTTGGTTCCCAGCACCCACGCAGTGGTCCAACCATAACTCCAATCCCCAGGGATCTGACACCCTCTTCTGAACACGGCTTTCAAGTATGGGGGAGCCGAGCCTTCCCGGGCCTTCTAGCAGCACACAGTGGAAGATGAGTTTTCTGTTGTCTTCAGCTGTTCTTTGCCAGCTTTTGGTTTCAGCCTTGCTCTTCGGAACACTGTATACTGTTGGTTAACTTACCCAGGACTGACAGTTGTGGCATCTTCTTAGCATTTTTTTTATAATTGGCTGCTTCTATTAACCTGGAGAGTGCATCCAATCTTCTGTTCTGAAACTCCAAGGAATAGCCTCTGTCACTGGGGGAATTTTAAGAGATTTGCCTTATTAAGTACCTCAGGCTTTAAAGTGGATTGTTACACTAGCTACCTGCACAATCTCAGGGAAGTTGTTAAAATACTCTGATCCTTAGCTTTTCCCATCTGTAAAATAGGTACAACACATGAGGTAATCACGTAAGAGCCTGTTAGAAGGCTCTCTGTGGTCCCTAAGGAAACAGTGTACTCTCTCTCTCTCTCTCTCGCCTCTCCATTTATCTTCTGGTACTCTGTTGCTTTCCCTCTGAGCATTTTATCCCCTAATTTCTTTTCCTAAGGGAGTTCCGAAATCCCTCCCATAGCTTTGTTAAGTCTCAACTAGACCAACTGGTAAAAAGATGAAAATATAAAAGATTCCATACGCCATCTAGCATCAAATTAATTGACGTTAAAGTAATCACAAATCACTTGAATAGTATCAAGTGGACTAAGCCAGGCTGCGTACCCTTCCTTTAGAAAAAATAGATGGGGTTTGTAAAAATTATCATTTTCTAAGTTATTAGTGGTTAGTGTAGGACAATAATTTGGGTGTTGACCTTAAGGGCTTCTGTGTGGAGCGTCTGTTAGCACCAAGTGCTAATTCTACTGCAAATGCTGATCATGTCACCTGAGAGCCAAAATCACTTGATTAAGCAGGCATGTTCAGCATTAAAGTGTGTGTTTAATTAAAATTGATTTTAGAATACTTCCCCACTCCGGCTCCTTCTGCTCAACATTATTATTATTTTTTTATTGAGAAAATGAAATGAAGACATTGTTTAGGTTATATCATATGTGTTAGAGACTAGAAAGTAGCCAGTTTTGATTTGATTTTTCTTTCTAAGGCCTAATAACCTATATAACTACTATACATCTTAATTTCACTTGGTCCTAGGGAAGGCTTGGTAGTAGTAATCAAATCCCAATTTGGAAATGCATCTGAAGATTCTAAATGCATCCAGCCTTCCTCCCGACCCCCGTGCAGGGAGGAAACTTGGAAACAGATCTGAGAAAAACAATTCTTTCATTTGCATCATGGTAGGTTTATGGGGTTTTTTTTTCCCCTCATGACAAAATGGTATTCTAGGTGCAGATTCTCTTAAGAGCGACAAAAGCATTATATGTTTAGTGTTTGTCTCTCCACAGAAGATGGGTTTGTATGTCTCAGAATATTTCCGCTTCATTCAGCCAAGAACTCAAAACATCATTTTTGTGTTTAAAAAAAAAAAAAGGATAAAGAGAAAGGAGGACAGAAAAAGAAGGACAGAATTTTAGAAATTAAGGTGATTTCCACCCATAGTCCTGTTTTCTCGCTCATTTGTTTTGGTTTGTTTTTGTTTTTGTATTTGTTTTCTTGTTTGTCTTGTTTTGTTTTTGGTACTATTCCAGTTCTATATTTACCAATGGACACAGTCACGGGGAACAAAGGGCAACTCTTCTGACAGGTGAAAACTGCCTTTACACCTGAAGGAAACAAAACCAACCCCCCCCCCCGCCGCCAGATTCACATGTTCTCAGCCTTGAAAGGATAAATAGAAAGAGGAAGCAGGGTGTTTGCTTCTCCCTCAAGGCAAGCACTGTCTCCCTCAGCTTATAAACTCTGATATTTTGTGTAAATACTTGGTTGAATAACCTGGGTTGGCTTCCTCCTCCCTTCTCCTATTCTTGTTCTTTTGCTCTTTTTTATCCAGTTATACCTAGAACACTGTGCCGCTCACCTCCAGGGTGAATAACCGTGCCTTGGCACCAGTCAGACCAGGTGTGGACAAGGCAGCGGGAAACCCGATCAGGAGAAAGATGAGGGACCATTTCAGTGCGGGAACCGAAGAGCAGCTACTCATTCCTCAGAAAGAGAGAAACTACCCAAAACGGATGTTTTGTTTTGGCTTGGTTTTATTTTAACGGAAACTTGGGCAGTCTAAAAGACAATATGGAGATTGGAAGAGTCTAATAAAAGGAGTTCAGAGCAGCCAGCCTGAACCACTTGCCTCAAAGTTTGCCCTTGGGCAGGTGCAATTTCTAAGTGTTTTTCTCTCGAGTTGAAGAACAGAGTGACAGTGTCACGCTGTGGGGCCCTTGGGCGTACCTCTAGCCAACCTGGTGCCTGAGAAACCCACTGTTGATGGCAACTGCAACAGAATAAAATAAAATGCAGGAACAGTGTGTTGGAAATCATTTGAGGGTTTGTGTGTCTTTTCCGAATTCACAGTCGTGTGCCTTTCTTACTAATAAAAGACCCCCCTCTTTGCTAGACATAAAATTTTATTTTTAGAGTCTTTGGGACTTCAATGCAAACCCACTTTCCAAATTAAAGCAGGATACAGGTACTTTTTTCCTCTTTATCAGATTGGGATCTATTAAATCCCACTGCAAGCAAATCTTGTGCGTGTGTGCACGTGCGTGCACACGCATGTGCCTCGAGTATTGTTTGGAAGAGCTAGAGAGGAGAGCCACTTTTCACACCGCTCCCTGGAGCTGTGGACCCCTGCCTGCTGCCGGAGCCATGTTTGTTAGCAAGATTTCTGTGGGAGACCTGCCTGTGAAGGTGGCATTTGTGATTCAGACTCCAGGTCCCCGTGCCAGCCTCAGAAAGCCAAGCAGATGTTTCCTTGTTTCCTGCAGCCTAACCCATCACTCGTCCCAGGAGGAAAATCAGAAGAAGCTGGGACAAACACAGCCCTGTCAGCCACAGCCACAACAAAATGACGAGAGACAGACAGACAGACAGAGACAGAAAGAGTTGTGGGTTGGTTTAAATTCGAGTTTGAACTGAGCTTTATTTAAAGGCAGAATGATTGATTCATCGACAGGAAATTTTATCCTCCTCCTTTTCCCTCGCCTCTTCTTCTTTTTTTTTTTTTTTAAACCTCGCCTGGCAAAGTTTAATGTCTTTGATGGTTCTCTCTGGAGGACAGTTTGTGCTTTTTCGGTTTTGTTTTGGATCAATAGGTTGTTTGAGAGCCAGCTTTAGCTGCTGGGTTGTTTGTACAAGAATACAAAGACCGGAGGCTATTTCTTTAGCTACACACTCAAACACATTCAAACCAAAAAAGGCAAATAAAATATATTTGGAATCTCATATACCACAGGGTCCAGGAATTATACTCATTAAGCGGGTTATAGAAAACCCCCGGGGTAACGCATAGTACGAAACAATTTTGCACGGAGCCCAAATAGCATTAGGTGAGGCGTTTCTGCTCTATGTGTGTGCTTTAATTGCATTGCTCATTTTTAATCAATAATTCAAATGCTCCAGAAAATAAAAACAATTTAAGGCAATTTTTTTGTTGTTGCTTTTGGACATACGTTAAATGTAACCTTGACTAATTGCAGTCTAGAGTCAGATTCTTAAGATGGATTTACTTTTTTAACGATACAATGTCTCTTTGCTTAGACTGAATCCCTCCCGCCCAGGGCCCTAGGCCGCTGGAATGGCTGCTGACTCAGAAGGTTCCCTGCCGGGCAGGTCTCTGTCTCCCTCTCAGATATTTGCTGTCTTCGCCCGCTCTGTGCAAACGCAGGGTAGTGTCTGTGTTTCACAAAGAGAATGTGTGTTAAAAAGAACTAATGGTCCCACTGTCCATCAGACTGGGCTGTGATGGAGGTCATCCGGCGGTCAACACCAAATAATTTCAGCCTGTGCCTATAGCCCCTGAAGCTGTTGACTCACTGGCGGGACTTCACCCTCCTCTCGTTGCTTCTGTATCCCCTGAAACCTGGGAGTTCTCATTCTGGCAACAAGAACCGACATATTTTCTCCCTGGCAACAGTGTGAGCACAGTGTTCGCCATTCAGCGTTTGCTCAGGTTAGCTCAGCCGAAGTACACAACCCGCGCCCCTCAATCCATGTCGGCCCTAAATGGACAAAAGACTGCCTTCTGAATCTAGACTCTCCCAAAATACTGAAGGAGGCAGTGCTTGCCTGAAATTCGCAGAAATTAGAACTTCCTCTGCTCTTTAAAAGAGACCCCACGTTCTTCTGCAGGTACAGACTTTAAAGAGACTTCCGAGTTCCCACGTCCGTACGGAACAGATGGAAATGGTAGTGGCTCCAGAGTGCTGACAGCCCCATTAAAAATCCTTTAAAATCCATACTCCATAAATCGGAACCACACATTGGATGTGTTCACAGCCCTTTCAGGACGCCATGCACCCTGTTTGTGAATAGCGCCACCTGCTGGCTGTTAGTGAAAGCTCTTTGCTGACGGAACCAGTCTAAAAGTTTATACTGGATACAATTTAAATGTCTTAAGTCAGATCTCTGGAGACTAAAAGGTTAAAAAAAATCCATTATTTTGGCACATTTTAGCTACAATTAATTTACAAAAAAAGTGTTTTTGTGGGCATTTTTTAAAAGCACAGATAATAATATTTAGATATGAAACCTTGTCTAAACTTGTTCCAAATCTTGAGGATCTTTTAGCTTCAACTTTCTTATGCCCCTTGGACAGATTTCAAGGTGATATCAGAAGTATATATACCTTCGAGTCTAAGTTTTATTTCTTCTGTTTCTTTTCTACCCGCTTTCCAAAAAAAGTACATATGTGCAATGAAATATCTAACTATGGAAAAGGAGGAGGGGCAGGAAGGCAGGAGAAATCCGCAGCTGAAAGTGTCGACTTTAAGGATTATGCCTGTGATTGAGGGATTTACCACTCTTATTTTGGCACTGACTCATAAAACATATGTTCACAAAATCTGTTTTATGGGCTTTTTTAACAGGGTAAGAAATTTTAAGTGTTCAAGAAAGAGGAAAATCAAACCTTCCTTCAGTGACATTGTAATATACATTGTTTCTTTTCATTGTCCCAGTCTTTGCTCATCAAACAAAAATATACTATAATACTTCATAATAAAATAAACCAAAACCACAATGCCAAAGTTGTACAATACAGTGAATGTTAGAATTTCATGAATAAAAATAATCCAAAATTGAGTTTCTAGGGGGGAAAAAGTGCTTTTACTGTAAAGTTGCACTGTTAGGGTTTTCTGTTATTTGTAAATATATTATCTGGCCCTATTTGAGGGTATATCTTTAGCCAGGCCACCTTGATGATCCCTGTAAACTCTTGGAAATGGGCTGGTTTATGGTGAGGCTTAGCCAGTGACTTGGGACTGTCCAGCGGGTGCATGGGTCTCTCTGACCCACCAGGATAAAAGCCCAAACCCCTCCACTCCTTGCCCCATCTTCTCTACAGGAAGTCACACCTCTGATGTCTTTAGATGTCTGTAGCACCTGTGTTAAACCTCTGAGGCAAGCAGACGCCTCAACTCTTTGGCGGTAGAAGAGGAGCCCACACTGTCTCCTTGCGGGAGCGCCATAGCCAGGTGCTGGGTTTTGCACACTCTCTGGAGAAGAATAAAGTTGAACTAATACTTTTGTGAGAGGAACAATGGCTCCCAGAGATTTTTCTCTGTGTGTGTGGAGGGGGGGGGGCAGGGGGACCTATAGAACTTTTCCAGTATTTTTTTCATGGTGTATATGGTAACCTGGCATTCTGCAGGCTGGGGCAAGGTGAGTTCCAGCCTGAGCTACACACAGCCAGGCTGCATCTCCAAAGCAAAACAAACAAAAAAGAGAAAGGAATGGGAAGGGGTGGATTTTTCCCTTTTAGAAGTCTGGGCTCAGGGCAGCTCTCGTTTTTGACGTTTTCTCTCCCCACCCCATGCTGCTTTATCACCTCTGCCCCCACCAGACTGATGCTTTAAAGATCACCAGTGCAAAGCCTGAGTTACCTACAAGCCCCCCCCCCTTCACCCAGTCAGTAAACACAGCCTCCACGGGGCTCCTCGACTGTAAGACGCCCCCTGCCGCCTCCAGGATGCTGGTTCCTTGATAATTCTCCTGCCACGTGTCTAGGACCCAGGGGTTATGTCAGAACCACGTTTCTTCTTACAAGGCATGTCTGGAGCACCGCTTTCTTGGTCAGCAAAACAGAATTCCCACTGTCTGCAGCATTGAAATGTCACACTTTGAGAGATGATTCTAAGGTAGTTTTTTTTTTTTTCTTCAACTAATTCAGGTCCTTGTCCATGAAGCATTCTCTCCTTGGAGAATGAGGCATCCAAAATTGTCAAGGATGACAGCTGTATTCCTGAGACTCAAGGCTCACCATCTAGACCCAAACACAGCAACTTGGATACTAAAATATGATTATTGCTATAGTAGAATTTTTATAAATACATAAAAGTGGGGTCCATTATTCCACACAAGGGCATTGAAAAGCCCTTTTGGTCCACACAGGAGCTTTGAAAAACATCTTGGAATAGCTGGCTTTTGAATTGGACCTTAAGAGAAGACCAAAAGAATGTTCTAGACAAGGGGAAACCACTGCCAGTAAGAATACAGCATTTGTTTCACTGGCCACCTTGCATCTCTTGATTATTGTTTTTGACTGCATGATTAACCAGCCCCAAAGGAGAGACGGGCTGGTTAGAGAAGAGCCTTATGGGAAATCTTTGGTTTGCGTGCTTACCTGCCGTTCTTTCCCTGTGGCCATTTTAATATGAGTAACAGCATGACTTTCCTTCTCTTTCCCCCTCCAACCATCTCTTTACTTGTTTCTTTCCATCCACACACACAGCCTCTCTCATACACCTCCAGAGTTTATTCTTGGGCACTTTCCAGTTTCTCCTGCAATGTCCACAAGTCAAATCAATCAGACTGAACAAATAAGCCAACTTAATGGCCCTGCCTGTCTTTACAGGTAAACTTGGAAATGGAATAAAAACCAACAGCCAACTCATTAACCTTGAGAGACACGTCAGGTGGTTGTATTCTAATGTTTCCAGTGTTTGTTTAGAGTTGAACACACTTTAAATATGTCTGCGTGGTTTAATAGCCTCTTGAACACAATTTTTGATGGCCTCAATTGATTTCCCTTCATTAAAGACCAAATCTTAATGAATGCATTTGCCTTCCTCTCCAATTTACATTCACACAGGAAATGTCCTAATGGCTTTGTAAAATGCTAACTTACTAATTTTAAATTGAGGTGTTCTATGCTGTTGGTCTAAGTTTCTCATTCACATCAACTGCTTAAATCTTACTTTTAGCTTGCTGGGAAACAGTCGGTCAACTAAACCTTCTCTTTCTTATTTTTTTTCCCCCTTCTAATTTTATCAGCCGTGCAGCTCACTCTCCACCCCATGGATGACTTCATTAAGAGACTGGTAGGATTTGAGTTCCCTAAAGACAAATATTTTAGTAGTTCTTAACGGTGATCGGCTATGGAAGGTTACATTTCGAGACATTATTTATTTTAGTATGCGTGTAACTTGTTTTTAAGGAGGGCTTTTCTTTTATTTTTTTTTTCCTCCTTTTCACATTTCCAGCTGAGAAAAATCATCCAGAAATGTCTCCACTGCCACCTACTTGCAGTGTGGAAATTTACATGCGTCTGATTTTTCAAATAAACCCGACTTTCCCCCTGCCATGCAGGGCAGGGTTACTGTAGAGGATACTGTAGGTGGCATTGTGGATGCTCGTCTTGTTTATAAAAGCATGGGTTCTGTGAAATTGCTAAGAAAGCACCTACGCTACAGGATTCTTCACGGACACTGGTGCAAACGGCTTTTTTTCTGTAAATGTGGTATGTCTTCCTCTATGATAACTGTATCGCTACAAATTATGCAGAGAGCAGCCTAAGTGAGAGTCCCATTCCTAAATGCCTCACTCATATTTATATTAGGACTATGTTCCTGTAGTCATAACCCTTAATAACTTCTTATAAAGCGCGCTATATAATGCACTCGTGATTATGCCGTGGAAAGCTGTTACCCGGCACCTTGTAAAAGGCAGACATTTTAAAAAACAATGTATGTTCCTATTTAATACAGAGAGATGAGTTATCAGACACCGTGTGTACTTGTAATTTCATAAATAATAATAAGGTGTGTGGAAATGGCTCCTTAATGCCCGGTGTTATTATGTAGAAAACGTGAACTGTTCTAATATAATAACAGATAGGAGGATTTTGAATTATTTTTTTTCTCCTCATCAACACAGTGACCACTCTTTTCCCAATGATTTCATTTTATTATAAATTCTCTGGCTGGAAGCTTACAGGTTTGACATTGTTATGTGCTTTTTAATATAGGTTATTCTCCATTTTATTCAACATACTAAAAGTATATTGCCCTGTCTTAGCGTATTTAACTGGAAAATCCTGGCTTGATTCATTTGTGCAGTTCACGCTGTAGAGACTCCCATTTTAAAAAATTATGGGCATCTAAGCATCTGCCTAAAATTTTAATTATTCCCCAAACCTCATCTACCTCATCCTTCTCAATCCTCAAACGACGTAACTAGACTCCATTTTCACAAATATTTCAGGAAGTGTTAGGTAATCACAGTGAATCTGGAAAAGCTTCAGGGTCACATCGTAGGTGTGAATACTTACTTAGGAAAATATGCATGCTTGGCGTTGGGAGCTACTTGATTCTTTCTCGTGACCGAGCCAGGATTTGAAAGGAGAGGGCTGCCCCTTTCTCTAAAACCTTTCCTTATCTAATTTCCCATCTATACAGTTCATCCCTGTGTGACATTTTAAAAGCAGCTGTAACTCCCTGGCTCTTTGCTTTCCCTGGCCATAGCACAGTTGTCCATGGGAAGAAAAGCAAGTCTTTGCTGTGTGTCTGGCGGCTGGCACAAGGGTCGTGTTAGGTGTTAGGCGCACGCTTTTATACAACCCTTAAAACCATCTGATTTCATCTGTATGCTGCATGCTCTCAAATCTTTCTTTCTCTCTCTCTCTTTTAAATCTCATCTAGACAAAACTGCAAGTCATTCGGGCTTCCTTGCCGGCCCTAGTGATGTGTAGAAATCTAGGAGGCAGAGTGTTACCCAGTATGCTGGCATTTAAACTCCTTTGTTGCATAGTCACGCTTTTAAGGAAGGCCTGAAAATAAACTCAGCTTGGTGGACCCGCTTCATCTGAAAGTGGCTGGAACGTAGTTTGTCTTGTAAGGGCCATCGCGCCGCACACCACGAGGGAGCCGGGTGAGTCGGCCTTAGGCACGTGGTCATTGTCATAACAGGACAAGACACAGCTTTCTGTCTTACGCCCTCTCTGACGGATGTGATGGAAGGACAGAGCAGGATTTGTGGAAGGTGATTTCCAGCCGTTAACTCCAGTGAACAAAGAACTTCGAAATGTTAGCGTTGAAAGTGTGATCGAGGGACAGCCCCGTTCGGAACCCTGGCGATTTACTGCAGAAGAGCACCCCCTTTACACAGCCAAGAAGCCCCCGACAGTAAAGCGCTAGTGGGCCACAGTGACAGGTCCTTTTGCTGGCACGTGGTACAAGAAGAGGAGGGGGCAGAAGGTGACGGTGCTCTGCAGATTCCTAGCACTGAGTCTCTTTTCTCATCCCTGTGTGTCCTACTCAAACAGCTCTTTCACCGTGAGCAGGCCAGCCTCCTGCATGCACTCAGGGAGTGTACGGACAGCCTCAGAGACCCCAGCCATCAGCTCCTCTTTCTGCCTCAAGAAGGGGGAAGCCACCCGTACACGACAGCTCTTCTTTTAAAGGGCCATAATAAGTTACAGCTATAGGTCATGGTAGGTTTTCCCCATAGTGTTATTACCATTATTATCTTCCGAGGCAGTAAAAATTGATTGTTGTTATGAGCTGATATGAGAAACCCTCAGGTTCAGGCAGCTAGACTAAATAGCCCATCTACATAGCCAAAGGAAGAAGGGGAGAGGAAGAGGAAGGAAGGAAGGGGAAGACATGAGATGCAGGGAGGGCAAAAAGGAGAGCGTATCAATCTTTTCCTGCTTAATGAATCCCCTGAAAAATTTCTCTGTGTCCATGGACATACATCAAATAGACCCTTCTAATAAAACTGTGCATAAGTTCTAAGTCTGAACTCTAGAACCACCTGTCACTGGTCTGGCCCATCTTTAACCCCAACTGTATTGCTGTTCTAACTGTAATTTCACGCATAGCTCCAAGTGTAAGATCTGTGTTAGAGAGCAAGTGGCAAAATGCCATGTGGGTAGATATTTGGAGATTCAGGTAAATGCGAAAAGAAACATTTTTGAGCCGCAGAATAGATTAACAGAGACCAGAGCTCCTGGGTACAATAGGGAATAGTAAGGGAAGTCCCATGGTGTCAGAATGGCCGTTCTAAATGTATAGATCTGTCCACTGAGATGTATAGTCTGGGACTGGGCAAGTGTTCCTGTGAGTGGGTATCTTAATATACCTGTTTGATGTTAAAAACAAATTTAAGTTCTTTTTTTTTTTCTCTCTCTCTCTCTTTGTAAATGATAGTGAATAGGAACTCTGGAATCTGTAAGTTCTCCTCAATCTTGAGCAAATGACAGCAGTTTCCGAACTACATACGTGGCATAACTTGCTTTTACATTTTGTAAGGCAGCTATTTTGAGACACAATATTTTTAAACTGACGGTATGCTAACAATATTATTTTGTTGTAGTTGTTTTTAGAGACAGGGTTCCTCTAAGTAACAGCCCTGCCTATCCTGGAACTTGATCTGTAGACCAGACTGGCCTCAAACTCACAGAGATCCACCTGCCTCTGCAGGACTAAAGGCATTTGCCACCACGACCGGCTTGACAAAATGCTAGCTAAACATACAGTGTGTGGATTAAGTATTCGAGATTATCAAAACAACACCCTGTGGTTTTCCATGTCTTCTCCAGATATCAGGTCTTCATCATCAGTCTCTGCTTAGCTGACTGGCCTCATCAACACCCCAAACCTTTACGGGGCATTAACGGACCAAATGCTTTATGGGGGCATTTTGTGTTTTCCAAAATCACAAGAGCGTTCTGCGGTGTCTGGACCGGGTGAGTGTGGTCCTGGCTCCCTTCCATCTTGAGATGTGGCCACTTCCTTGTCCATAAAGAGACATATTTTACAGTCATTAATAATGCACACTCACTTCCCATTCCTAGAAATATCTTTATTCATAGCTCAGCCCTGCCCTTCCCTGCCACCCACTGCTGAAGGAATTCTCAGAGGCTCGGGCCCCAGGTTTACTCCCTTCCTTCGTATCCTGGGCGGGGCCCTTTCCCTTGCTCCCTCAGCGTCAATAAGCCCTGTACCCTTACCAGTGGAAGGGGCTCCGTGGAGTGCAGGGGAGCTCATCCAACTGAAGTGTTGAGTGCACTACTGAGAGCCGTGTGAGGAAGACCTCGATGCCCATGGAGGGCTCGTGGTCTTCGCTGTCAGGGCAGAAGGACGAGGGTGTGAGGCCATAGGCCACGAGGAACACACATCAGTATACAACCGTGAAAGTATGTGTTTCCATTTATGTGAACAATTGATAGTAAAAATCGTCTTTTTGCTACGTGTTTCCTCCTGTCCATGCTCCACTTCCACTGATCTATTTTCAACTACGAAGTCAATTATTTTAGCATTTTTATTATTTGGTGTGGATTATAACATCTGAGCATTTATGTAGTTTATATGGAATTGGTTGACTTAAACACGCCTCTTCATTCTCTGGATTTCCTTTCCTAGTTCTGTACACATATACAGACATACACACGTATACATACACATACATGCAAACATACATGTACATATACACAGAGACAGACACACACATACAGGGACAAACACACACATACGTACACATGCCTACAGACATACACACACATACTAATTAAAAATTTAAGTATTAAAACATTCCTTAGCGTAAAATATGGCCTGTAGACTTTCTAGTCTTTGTCACACACCAGTCCCACCTGTGAGCTAAAGGACACAGGTTTCCACAGAGAGGATCAAAGAAAGAGTAAGGAAGCACAAGTGAGGGTAAGGCCTGGCTGCCTCATAAACTCATTTATATCGATTTTAAAAATGCATCTTCGTGGGAGCTGTGCCCCGTTTGCTCTTGTTGCCTGCTAAGCTGACCGGGAAAGAGAAAGCGGAGTCAGCCCGGCTCTGCACAGGCAGGGGTGATTTAGTAAATACTGCTGTGTCAGTTTTATTTCATTTATACAATTTATTTCATTGAGAAATATTGGATAAAATAGATTTCCAAAACAAACGTTATGACTTCTATTCTCCCAGGGTGAGCAGGCTGCATTTCTTACAAGCTGAGGCTGCAGGTCTCCTCCGAAGAAAAATGATGGGGTTGACGCTACCGATCTTGGGTACGTCTTAGGGTGGAGAACTGAGGTGGAGAGACCGGGATATTTGACGGACGTGGAACAGGTGTATAACAAAACCTGTACCACCTACGGGCTGTAGACAGAGGAACATTTTTAACATTTACATTTTTAATTAGGACCTTAGTCTCTTTTTTAGATTACATGATCCTCCGCTTTAAGAAAATAATACCGGATTTAACAGTTTGGGGTCGTTTTAGAAGGAAGTCAAGGTGGTTTTGTTTTCGTGCACTGCTTTCTATTAGACTGTGCCCTTTATCTTAATATGCCACACAGTTGCCTTTGCAGATGTGCTTAATGAGTATCAAGGCATAAAAGGGAAAATCCTTTATTTGTGTGGCAAAAACATTAAAAAAAAAAGAAGTTGCCTGTAAGTCGCTGAGCAAAGTGGGAGACCCAGAAAGTGGTGCAGGTCGTGTTTAATGAGTGCAGACAGATAGCTGCCGCCTGCACCGTTAGACATAATTCTGATTTAACATCCAGCCATTTTGTCTGGCTTTAATTATAATTATATTCTGTTAATTAAAAACAAGCTCGTGAAGAGGCTTCCGTCTTTTCCTCATCATTTCTTCACACGGGGAGGAAGGATTTCCACCCACCTCCTGCTAGCTCCCTTGGTCTCTCTGTGATGACGTCTGGCATTTGAAGGAGGGGGTACTAACCCTGGCCTGGGTGGAGCTTCTGAGTCATTTCCATGAGGAAAGAGATCTCCAGAAAGGGAAGAGACCTCCACAGCTTACCCAAAGGAGAAGGAAAACAAACCCCCAGAGCTTTGAGAAAGTTCAGGTCTCCTGGACCATCTCGAAATATTTCCGGCCCTTGATCAGAGTGGTAGAACTGCATCTGTTATGGAAGGTTAGAGTCTTACCACATTGAACATACAGAATTTAAGGGTATTGCTAGGTGACAGACGTGGAGAGGAATCCTTGTCACTTTAAGAGGGAACAGTACCACTTTTGTGTAAAGCGACCTATCCTGTGATCTAGTAGGTCTACTGTCAACCATAGGAGGTCTACTGTCAACGCAAAAGAATGAACCAATGTTCCGGGAATACCATCAGGAAGCTTACGCACCGTCAAACTCCTGCGAACTAGCACAGTGTCGATGTACTGAAGCCGTGATATAAGTAATCCTTGGTTTATCTTGGGATATGTGTGTATGTGTACCTGGGGTTTGCGTCCTAGGGCCCATGCAGATAAGATCGCTTGATACTGTGTATCAAGAAACCAGTTACTCAAAGTATTTATTTTTGCTTTCTGTGGAAGCCAAGAATTAGAGATTTAAATCAATTTGTTCAATAGTGGCCCGGGGCAATTAATCATCGGTGTTTCTGTATGTTCTGTTCCACATTGGTGCATGGATGCGGGCACCACTGTGCACATTCTGTATAATAAACTGGAGGGGGAAACGAAAAGAAAACATCTCCAAAAGACAACTTTCTCTTACCAAAAGTTTTCCTAGTGTTATTTTTACAGCCGAGTGAGAGAGAATTTACAGGGAGCTGAAATCATTGAAGCTAATTAGTTGAATGGCCCTATTATTTATCCAGGGACACGTAGTACAATAATTGCTATTGCAGGTTTGAAGCATCTCAGGGATATTAATTCCAAGGCTTCCATGTCATCTCAGTACAGTAAAACTTCCTAATGGCACCCTGAAGGTGCATAATCTCATTTTAAAACTACTTTTTCTTCTTTTTTTCTGAAGGAACTGGCAGAACCTCCTTCCATAAAAGCTGGGAAAGGAGAAGAACTCATAATATTTCCCTCATAAGAAAGCAGTTATATTTTCTTATTATTTTTTTTTAACCGTGTGACCTTTCCTACCTTCTGATGAGGGGTCTGCTGCAACACTTTATCAAAAGTTGATCTGAACTCTGCTCTCTTGCCTCCCTTTGGTGACGGCTAACGCGTGTCTCGATTTCACCAGGGGACGTGGGAAAGGTGTGGGACAGCATTGGCCCCGGGCCCTTCCGTGGTAGTAGATTGGAGGGCTCATGAGAGAACCCAGCAGGGTCCAGGTTAGGAGGGGAGAGATGAGGTCTGTGCCTATGCCTAAAAGAAGCCTCTTGCAGCCATCCCAACGCACACCTAATTTGGATCCCCTTGGAGAAAACAGCCAATGTTATGTGCTCTCTATAAAATCACACCAAGAAACGGCACTTGTGTAATTTCCAAGGGAAATGAAGCCGTTGCTCATAAAGCGGCTAGCACTATCCTGAGTCAAGAGTAGTGTGGGCTGTCTGGCAAGCATCCCACGTTCATCTCTGGAAAACCATCTGAATTCTTATCTTCCCTTGCTATTTCGTTATCAGTCTTGCTGTGGCTTGGAAGACCAAGTCTGACTCCCTCAAAGAACTAGTCCATGAGATATTTTAGGAGTTCAACAGGTTAAGTGTCTCATTGCACTTCAGGTGAGCCTTGACGGAACGTCTCACCCATGCCTCAGCCTCGGGCCTCTTCCTTTCTAGCCGTCTCTTGCACATCTCCAGAAAAGGGCCCAGATGAAAGCTGGGCTAGTTCATGATCTGAAGCCCTACTGTGCTTATGTCATACTCTCCACCTGAAAAGCGATCGGAGAACCTAGGATAGGGCCCCCCTAGGAACCAGGATGATGCTACTCAGTCTGTGGTCTTAAAGCCTAAGCAAAGCCAGCTGTGGTGGTGCAAGCCTTTAATCCTAGCCCTTGGGGGCAGGGGAGGCAGAGCAGGCGGATCTCTATGAGTTCAAGGCCAGCTTGGTCCACATAGTGAGTTTCAGCCAAGGATATGTAGAGAGACTGTCTCAGAAAAACCAAAATAAAATAAAATAATAAACCCTAAGCAGCAGTTTGCATCCAGTTTTCAAGACCTGCAAACAAATACAATTAATTCTAACTATACTGACTATCAAATGACAGCATCAGCTCCAGCAATAAAGCAACTGAGACTTCAGGGAAATTGATGCCATTAAGAAAACCTGTCTTAAGCACAGGAGATATATCAGGGTTCCCCATCACACTGGCTGGGTTATAACTGTCTCGCCCTGTACATACAGACACACTCTTACACACGCTCACACTATTTAGACCTTTGGCCATTTTTCTCACAATACCAAAACTCCTTGAATGTCAGCTCCCTGTAAATCCTCCCCTTGGTGCTCACTCTGGCATGTAGAATAGCAGTTCTATTCACTGGGGTCTGGAGTAGAGCAAGATAAGAAAATGACATCCCAGATCTCTTCTTCTTAGCATTCACAATAAGGATGAGTAGACTTTCCCGAAGGCTTCCTCCTCCAATGTACCTGCAAACCTAAGAAAAGTAACAACTGGTTCATAACTTACGTAAAGACCCAGGGGTGGAGAGGTGTATCCTGTAAAATGCTTTTTGTCTGTTATGGGGTCTCTCTTTCTCGAGGAAAAAAAGACCATCTCTTTGGTTGGCTTTTGGTCTTGAGAAACCACTGTTGAAAAACACAGGATTAAAGTCAGAGCTCCCTGATCCACAACAACCAAACAGTTCAGGTCTCCAGGTCATTCCCGTTCTCTCTCTCTCCCCCTCTCTCTCTCATATATTATTTACTCAGGAGTCCGTACCAACCCTTTGGGGGCCGTTAGAATCTATTTTATAGTGTGTTGGTCACTGACCTGCCAAGTCATAATCGGTCAGGAAGCACCATCAGTTTTACCAGGTAAGAGCAGCTGCTGCTCAGGAAATCCTGGATCTTCAAATCTGGGCAATGACTGTTCTCTGGAAGACATAGTCAATGCCCGTGTTATGTACGCACCAAAAGGCTACCCGCTCCCATGTGCACTCTGGCTCTGGAGTCTGGAAATTTCAGATTACTGAGTGTCCATCAACCCACAAAGGGAAACCTTACAGTGCTGCCCAATTCTGTCCACCTTTGACCTTCAAAGGCTCTTAACCGCTTCATGGCTGAGCTCTGTTTGTAAAAGGGATTTATTTTCGCTGTGCGTTTTGTGTATGTGGTGGTAGGGGGCGGGGTCAGGCAGTGCATTAAAATCTGTAATATCTAATGCCCTGGAAAACCCAGAGAAAGCACACAGAGAAGTTCATGTCTTAATCAGTTCTAGGGTTGAAATGCTTTTGAAAGCTATTATTTTGGAAAACCAAGAAAATCCCAACTTAATGTGTTAAATCACTAAGATGTCTATGTCTCTTGCCCCAAGACAGATTTTCAAAAGTCAATAGAGATAAATAAAGACAGTTCATTTCCAGGTGGCCCTCCTCTGTGTTGAAACTTCCTCTCCTCCTCTTCTTCCTCCTCCTCTTCCTCCTCTTCCTCCTCCTCCTTCTGGTTTGCTCTGGCTGTATTTGTCTAATTCCTCGTTTCTTTCCAGTTATAAACTTCTTTTAACAAGGCTTTGCATAACAATGCTGGCAGACCCCTAACCGTAATGGTGTGAATGGTGCTACTTTGCTTTAATTTGGCTTGATTTAAGTGGAAAGAATGCAGACTAAAACAGGGCATGCATTCGGAGGTGATTCCATGTACTTGGTTTTAACCAACAGTCTTTATAAGTGTTCATTAAGAAACTCCACCAGGCATGTTTCCTGCTGCAGAATCGACTTTAACGGAAGAAATAAAGCTGCGAAGATTCCGTTTTCACTTTGTTTCTCGTAAAGACAGTCAGCATCCAACATAAACAACAATTTACACCCAGCATTTATTCTGGAAATTACAGTATCGTGCAGTTAACGCACACAGATAAATAATGTTTTATGGGATGCCGTGGAGTCCTTTCAGGGCAGCGGATGCTTAACCGAATTAAAGGATTCTGAGAACTCAGAGCTCTCATTTTAAGCAGGTTTAAACAGTTAATATTACAAAACACAAGCACAGAGGAGCTGGCCCAAATATATTTTTAATGCACACTTATTTTATTTCCATGGCTTCCCATTTTGGTTTTATTGCCATTTGGCACCTTCCGTAGATACTAAGTTACTTGTCTCCCAAGCCTTCTCCCTGGGGACTTTGCCTGCTTTACGGTGACGTTTCTTAATCCACTTTTTAATCCCCTCTATGTCTGCAGGTGTGGAACTATCAGAAATGAACCTATAATTCCTGCTAGATGGGTTATATCACAGACATGAGTATAAAAAAATAAAGAATGATGATTTTAAATAAACAATGTCCCAGAATGTTCAGTTTGGTCTGTCTGCTTTAGGAAAGGGAGAGGCTTTATATATTTAAGCTGGTGTTTGACCTTCCAGTTTTAGGGAGAGGGACAAATTCAAAAATGAGGGTGGGGGGGATGATCTTCACAAATAATCATGGAGTGTAACAGTTTAGGCTCCTTTTTAAATATAAGGCATCAAACACAGTCAATGAAAGCAGATGCAGACATTGAGGGGGGAGAGGAGGGAAGCCTGCACCGAAGGAGGGGCTGGCTCTGCCCGGATGTGCAGGTGCAAAGCGAGGGCTGCAGCAGGTGGGCATCCGACACACGATGAAATGCCCTCTCACCCTCGGAGCTGCAACCGAGCTCTGTTTTGTTTTGCTTCAGTCAGTGACTTCCTTCCCATGTTGTTCAGTCTTCACGGCCTCTCAGGGAGCAATATATATATAATATATACATAATATATATAATATATACATAATATATATAATATATATAATATATATTATGTATATATATTATATAATGTATATAATATATATGTATAATATATATTATATATATATTAGCCAAATTTAACTTGTGATTTCTCAATCTTACAAATTTTTAATTTTTTTTTTAATTTTCAAAATATAACCTCGGGAAAGAATGACGGAGTTGTAGCCTCATCGTGTCAATGGGTCTTCCACGAGGCACGGTTCTCAGTGCCGTTACAACCTGGTTTAGCCGTGGCTAAGGTTAAGTTGGCATTTCTATTCTAAATCACTTTTTTAGGCTTTTGAAACTTGACCTTTTAAATTCTAATGGGACTGACGCTGAGAGAGCCTAGGCCAGCTGAATGTGATTAAACATACATAAAGTCATTAAAATCTTGCCATGGGGGCCAGTCCAGCAGCCTAATTGAACTGTTCTGCTTTGACAAGCTACTGTCTTCTCCAGGACCTTAGCGCATTTATATTCTCCACTTCAGCGTTACTATCCAGACTTGGGAAACGTCGACACTTGTTTCAGCTTGCCGGGTTTTCTTTTAAGTTCTCAATTGAACCCTCCTCTTGGGTAGAAATGTTTCTTCCGCTCAGAACATTAGCCCCGGAAGCCCTTTTCTAGCACCAACGTGAGGTAGTTTGTCCCTACCAAGAGGGAATGTCAACAGCATCATTATTTCTGGGCTTGTCATTTGCTGGGATTATGTCTTGTATTTTGTAAGTGGGTGTTTTGCCTACCGTGTATGTCTATGTACCATGTGTGCGCCTGGTACCCAGGGAGGACAAAAGAGCACATTGGCTCCCCTAGACCTGTAGTTACAAACGGTTCCGGGCTGCCAAATGGGTGCTTGAAGTTGAACCTTGAGCCTCCACAAGAACAGCCAGGATCTCAGCCACTGAGTATCTCTCTAGTCCCTCGCTTGCTGTTTTATATTATTATTGTATTGCTCTATTCACAAAGGCCAAGGATTACACCTTAAACTTCTTACTTCCTGCAAGGGGGGGGGGTGTTACTGTTTTCCTTTCTGCCTTTATTTATTTATCATCTGCATGCATTGTGTGTGTGTGTTGGATGTGAGAATGCACAGCAAAGATCAAATTACAAGGATCAGTTCTCTCTTTTCACCATTTGGGTTCCAGAGATCAAACTCAGATTTTCCAGCACCTTCACCCACAAAACTGTATCCTCAGTTCTCGCCTACAGATCTTAATGCATTCTTCTTACAGAGAAGCATTCAGTAATTACTTGATGAAGGAGTATCATAATTATTTGGGGTTTTTTTTTTTTGAGATAAGGTTTCACTGTGTAGCCCTGGCTGTCCTGGAACTCACTCTGTAGACCAGGCTGGCCTCAAACTCACAGAGATACATCTGACTCTGCCTCCCAGGTGCTGGAACTAAAGGTGTGCACCACCATGCCCAGCTACAATTTTTAGAGCAAGGGATCTGCTTGTTCCCGTGTGGGCCATCCTTCTTGTAGGAATAATTGGGTAAAGATGGGCATGGTGGTCCATACCTGTAATCCCAGCACTCAAGAGCCTGAGACAGGAGAATCTAGGAGTTCCAGGACAGCTTCTGCTACACAGAGTTCAGGGTCAGGTGATGATGAT
This sequence comes from Pachyuromys duprasi, assembly GCA_028658305.1. NCBI lineage: Eukaryota > Metazoa > Chordata > Mammalia > Rodentia > Muridae > Pachyuromys > Pachyuromys duprasi. Next base: position 23,287,969 of record CM053746.1, on the reverse strand, counting down.
GATGGCTAGGGTATGGTTTAGCTGCTAGAGCATTTGCTTAGCATACACAATGCCATTGGATCGATCCCCAGCACCGCATAAATGGTTATGGTGCTGCCTTCCTGTAATCCTAGAATTTAGGAGTCGAAGACAAGAGATCAGCAGGTCAAGGTCATCCTCAGCTAACTAGTGAGCGTGAGGCTGTTTGGGCCGTAGGAGACCATGTCTCAAAAACCAAGTACTAATACTACTAATGATAAGTGGATTAAAATGCAACTACAAAATTTTATCCTAGAAATTCGCTCATGGGCCCTTTGTTATGACTTCTTTGTCTTTTTATTTTGGTTTGTTTGTTTGTTTAGTTTTTACTTTGCTTTTTTGTTTTGTTTTTTTTTCTTTCTTTCTTTCCTTCTATGTTTGTAGCCCTGGATATCCTGGAGCTCATTCTGTAGGCCATGCTGGCCTTGAACTCACAGAGATCCACCTGCCTCTGTCTTCCAAGTGCTAGGATTATAGGCATACACCACAATACCTGGCTTCTCTGTCTTAACAGAAATGATAGTTTTGATTATTTGAATAACTTCTTATTGAATGACCACTGTGAAGGAACAAGGTATCTGAGGCCCCGTCTTCATGGAACTTTGTGTCCTATTGGGAAAGCTGACAATAAAGAATTAAGCTAATAACATAAATCTAATAATATAGGTTGTGATTAGCATAAAGGAGGATATTATACCAGGTTTCCATCACTGAGGAAGTTCATGCAGAGAGGTTCCAGGAACAAAGTAGACTCGTGCTGCAAAAATCGAAGGACAGTTGCACACTGGACCCTTTGTCCCTGAGTTTGTTGGAAGGGAAAAGAGATGAAAGCACCTTCTGAAATGTTTAAAAGGCCTCGTCTAGTGCTGCCGTGTCTGTTGGTAGTTGGAACAGCACATGGGTAATGGTATTCGGGCAAATGTGAGGCAAAAACTGAAGCTTTCATGAGGGAAAGAAGGGGAGCCTGTCCTAAATGATGGAACAAAGAAATTGAGTAGCAGAAGACAACATGTCAGGACCAAAGTGAAGCCCATAAATGACACAGCATAAGGCCGGCCCCCAGTACCGGCATTTTCCTGTCGTATCTTTAACCCTGTATCTCTTTACATGCCACTTGCTGTGGCTACTCATCTCATGCTTCTGTGTTCTTAGCTCTAGTTTGTGGTGTGCACAGTTCCTCCTTCCCAAGACGGGGCAGTTAGTTGGAAGGCACGGTTTTGATCACCGTGGTTACTGAGGAACGGGTCCAGGATCTCCTGCACGTACCTTGCAGTGAAATGCCCGTGGCTAGGGCTCAGAAACCTCGGTAGAGCTAGGGAAGTCACGGAAGTGGGCGGTACCTCTCCCTGCCTCTTCTGGAGAGCCATATATTGAGAGTTCGATTCGGATAGCTGGGGAAGTATGAGGGCTTGCGGTGGGAAAGGGTAATGTCCTCGTTGTTCGCATCTGCACCTTAACTCAGCAAATATTTACCAAGTGCTTCCTGGCTACAGGCTCTGCTCTAAGCACTCTGTCCTAAGTACAAGGCGTAGCTGGGAGAGGCGCTGAGTTCGAAGGACTCATCCAGAAGGCTGTGTGATAGGCACTGTAGGTGTCACCACGGCTCTGGGGAAGCCAGCCAGTGCAGTCTGAGTGATGAGGAGCGTCAGAAGGCTGTGCAATTCATCCTATCCTCAGTGAGTTTTGCTCCGTTAGAAGACCCACAGGGTAGTCAAAGTGGCAGCTTGGTGCCTTTGGGCAAACAGTCTTACCTCTGCAAGTCTTAGTAAAAGGAAAAGTTTAAGTGTGTGTGTGTGTGTGTTGGCAGCCAAAGGTTGACATCAAATATCTTCCTCAATTGCTCCCCTTTTCTTGAGACAGGGCTCCTCACTGAACCTGAAGCTCACCAATTCACTAGACTGGTTTTCTCTGGGATTACAGATACATGCTGTTGTCACCAGATTTTTGCAAGGAGGTTGGGGATCCAGACTCAAGCCCTTGTTCTTAGCACTTTACTCAGGGCACTTTACCAACTGAGCCATCTCCTGAGCCCAAACCATTTGACCTTGAAAGTCCTTCCAGACACTTGCTCAACTATGTTCATAGCAGCTTTGTTCATAATAACCAGAATCTGAAAACAACCTTGATGTCCCTCAACCAACAAATGGCTAAAGAAATTGTGGTACATTTTGGAATACTACTCAGCTATTAAAAACAAGGAAATCATTAAGTTTTCAGGGAAATGGATGGAACTGGAAAAGATCGTCCTGAATGAGGTAACCCAGACCCAGAAAGACACACGTGGTATGTTCTCACTTATAAGTGGACTTTAGCCATATGATACAAGACAATCATAACACAACTCACAGACCCAAAGAAGATAAGTAACAAGGAGGACCCAAGGAAAGATGCTTAACTCCCACTCAGAAGTAGAAATAGAACAGACGGCGGAAGCAGTTGTAGAGAGGGAACACAGAGAGAAATGAGGGTCAATGTCAGACCTGGGGAGAGCGGGGGATGGGGGGGGAGGATTGGGGGGAATCCGGGAAGACAGAGGGCTTGCAAAGAGAAACCTTGGGCAGGGACAGGGTAGGCTCCTGGGAGGATCTGAGGCTGACTCCAGCTGAGACTCGTTGTAGCAGGGGGTCATGGAGACTGAGGAGGCCACCCTCTAACTACACAGCACTCCAAATGGAGGGAAAACAACAACCCTCCCCCCAAAAAAGTCTTCCTGCTCTGGTGCTCGAGAGATGGCTCAGTGATTAAGAGCCTTTTCCAGAAGACGTGGGTTTGATTCCCAGCCTCTCCGTGATGGCTCATAACTGTCTATAAATCCAGCCTCAGGGATCCAACACCCTCTTCTGGCCTCCATGGGCACTAAGCTCACACGCGATGTGCTGACGCACATATGGGCAAAACGCTCGTACACACAAAAATTATTCTAGTTTTAAAAATTAATCTCCTTTACCCCAGAACCCCATAGTCCATGAAGATACTTCAGAAAGGCACCTTGAAGGATAAGATGAAATTAAAACTGTGCCAGGGTATCCTTTCTGCTGGTAGACAGAGGAGGTTAGAGTAGGAATGGAGGATTCCAGAGAAAAGAAGCTACATCCACGAGGGACAGCATGGAGAAATGCGATGTGTGCTCAGGGAAGACCAGCCAGTCTGCTTTTGAAAGGCTGGCTCTTGGAGGAGGAGGGAGAGAACTGTGAAGGAAAGCCAGCCTAACTGCAGGAATGCCAGTCTGAGGTCTGATGATCAGCTGAATTGGAGCTCAAGAATATAATCCATATCTTTGGCTTTCGGTAGCATTCAGATGACGAAATTGCCTGAGCCTTCGTTTCTGTACAGAAATTAAAGGTGTGCATAGTCCTGTCAATGACCTGGGCTCTCAGTGAGAAAGGGGTTGTCACTGAAGCAGGTTTATAGATGAAGGGCATGGAAGACAGATGTAACTCTCCCAAAGTCACATGACTGTAAAATGTCAATCAGTAATGGGAATCAAAGAATGCATTATAACTACCATAGTAAAATTAATTTAAAAAAAGAAACAGAGCATACTTGATGCTGTCTTTATATTTTTCTCTCTCTTTAAAATAACAAAGTATGGAACTGTGTTAAGTGAAATAAGCTAGACCCAGAAAGTCAAATAGCACCTATTCCCTCATATGCATGATTGAATTTTTAAATCCTTATTATGTTTTTTTCTTTTTTTTTTTCAAGACAGGGTTTCTCTGTGTAGCCCTGGCTGTCCTGGAACTCTCGTTGTAGACCAGGCTGGCTTTGAAGTCACAGAGATGCACCTGCCTCTGCCTCCCGAGCACTGGGATTAAAGGTGTGTTCTGCCTTTTATTATATTTGTTGGTGGGCACACACATGAGCCTATACATGTTCGACAGAGTGAGTGGGGAGGTCAGAGGGCAACTTTTAGGAATCGGTTCTCTCGCTGTCCGAGTTCCAGGGATAAACCCTGGATCGTCAGGCTTATCGGAGAACACCCTTCCCTGCTAAGCCGTCTAACCTGCCTGAGACGCTGTTAAAAGACCTGAAAGAAAAGGGGGCTGTTTGAGAAGGAGGAGGAGACCAACATGGGCAGGGGGCAGAGAGTGATGGGGCGATTGTGATCAAATATACTATACACAGGTGTGGAGCTATCGTAGTACAACTCACAAAATTAATATATATGCTAGCCCAAAAGCTTTTTAAGTTCTCGCAGTAACTAAAAGCACACATGAAAATAAAAGATTAAATAAGCTAGGCCAGTGCACATCAGTCATTGTCAAAACATAACTAAGGTGCTTTAATCCTGTCTGGCCACGAAACTTATTTACTATCCGCACCAGACTGCCGCTATCACTACCGTTTAAGAGGTCTTTAGAGTCTGGGGTGGGGTTAGAGAAGGAAATATACTCAAAGTACACTACACATTAGCATGGAAATGGCCTTATATAACCCTGTATAATAAAAAAGTTAAACAAAAAAGGGAAATGCAAAAATAACAACCGCTTTATCAGAATATGTCCATAGAGCCAGGCATGGTAAAACAAATATATCTGTGATCTTAGCTCTCAGGCAGCTGAGGCAGGAGGATCATGAGTGAGGGTGCAGCCTGGGCTACATAGCAAGACCCTATCTCAGAAAACCAAATGTGTTCATAGAAGTGCTGCTTTTAGGAAATAATTTTAAAGCTGGGGCTTTAGCTCAGTGGTAGACTGCTTGCCTAGCAAACACAAGGTCCTGGGTTCAATTCTCCACACTGAAAAAAAATTAAAATAAAGCAAAGAAGCTGGACATAGTACTGGATGCTTGTAGTTCCGGCACTTGGGAAATAGAAACAGGAGGATCACCATGAGTTTGAGCTCAGACTAGGCTACATAGTAGGTTCTGAGCTAGCCCGGTCTATGGGCAACATAGAAAGAGCCTGTCTCAAAAATAATGAATCGAGGGCCAACGAAAGGGCTCCGTGGATATGATTTTGATCCTAGAAACTCATGTGGGAGGAGAAAACAGCTCCCCCAAGTAGTCCTCTGACAGCTACTCCATAAATACACATACACACATACATACATAAGGGATAAATGTGATAATAGAATAAAAATTTAAAAATCAGATTGTAGGTTAGGCTTTATAAACACTAAAATGACTTTTGGAAAATGGTAAATATCCCTGAAATTCAAGAAGGACAGCTGCTGTAGCCAGCTGGGGGAGGGCAACAGCCACCATCGTCCTGGGTTCCTACCTCGAGGGCTGCTCAGAGCTGCCAGCTGTCCCTTGAGCAGGGGCTCTCACAAGAATGAAATGCTCTCCAGGAAGGAACAGAGTCAGGGGCCACACCTCCTTCTTGCCCAAATCTGAAAGTGGAGGGTACATCCTTTCTCCGGCTCTGGCACAAGCAAAGAGCTTTATGCTGGAACTATGACCACATTCTTCCTTGTCTACTATGTGTGCTTAGGATACAGGATCCCAGAACCAAAGACCAATGAAAGGAACCCACAAACCCCTTAGGGAAACTCCAGATCAGCATTTCTTACCCTTTGCTAACTCCAGGACCCTTTAATACAGTTCTTCGTGTTGTAGTGACTTCCAGCCACAAAATTATTTTGTTGCTACTTCATAACTTCATAACTGTAATGTTGCTACTGTTATAAATCATAATGTAAATATCTGATATGCATGATATCTAATGTGTGACACATACCCCCCCCCAACAGCTGCTCTAAAAGAAAGCACAGGAGCCCATAACACTCTTCAGCCCTTTTTTCGTGTTTTCATGTGTATGTAATCTTAAAAAATTCCCTGACCCATGTTCCCTGGGGCGGCATCTTCCTCTAAGCGCATCTTCCTGGCCGTTGCTAAGCACCTGGGGTTCCCAAGCTTCCTTTAATACATGTAGCTGCTGCTATCAGCAGCGTCTTCCTTTCTTCTCCACATCCACCTCTGTTGGCTGAAATGACCGCTTAACGGGAAGTGAGCTGGCCCGGCAAGGCCCAGCTGTGAGTGAGGCTTGAGTGAGAAGTATTTATGACCTGACAGGAAGCTACAGCTAAAGGTGGAGCTGACGGGTGGCTGTTAGGGAGGAGAAGGAAGTGTTTATGACCCCATCTGCTGGTTTCAATAGGATAGAACTGCCTTTATGGCGTCAGTCTCCCCTGTGACTTCCTTCCATTCGGGGAGTGATAGCTTATTTCGAGATGTCCCCACCCAACCGCGCGCTGCCATCCCCTTTGTTTCGGAGTGATGAGGAAGGAAAGACTTTGTTGCTGGAATGTGGGGATGGGGCGGTATTTATGGTTGTGACTCAAGCTGGAGAAAGCCCTTCGTGGACAGGAGAGCAGCCCCTCATCCTGCTACCTTCTCAAACTCCTAGCCACCGTGAAAGCACAGTCACAGTAATTCTGCTCACCGGGGGCCACTAGGCCAAGCATTGCCTCACCCTGTTCTAACTAGGGTGATGCTAGCTTGACTTCCTGCCTGGGTGGGGAGAAAAAATAACTTTCATTTAGTTAGTGCCTTGCTTCTTGTCTTTCCCTTAGCGTTTGTATTTTCCTGCCTCTCGACTCTTTCTTCTTCTTGTTCTTCTTGTTCTTCTTCTTCTTGTTCTTGTTCTTGTTCTTCTTCTTGTTCTTCTTCTTCTTCTTCTTCTTCTTCTTCTTCTTCTTCTTCTTCTTCTTCTTCTTCTTCTTCTTCTTCTTCTTCTTCTTCTGCATACGGAGACCCTTAAAGCTGACAGGTGTGGCTTCTGCTCAGATGAAAACTGCTGTACATATAACATGAGTGAGGGGAAATGATCCCACTCCTTAGAGCAGTCCAGGTTAAGAGTGTCTAGAGGTGGCGACCCGCTTTTGAAAGTGCCAAAAATTTAGGAGTGGGCACAACAGCCCACGCATTGCTGAAACCTGTGTTTTCTGTATATTAATGGTATTTCCATTTTCCTGCAGAATGAGTAGCTCTCCTTGGTTTTATTTGTGCTTCCCCTAGGCCCATTAGTACAGATGAAGTTTTATATTAAATTACCCAAATAATCAGCACAGTATACGGAAATCAAGGACTTTAACTACAGTGGCACTCTTTGAGGAGATATCTAGGAATCTGTGTAGTGTGTCCCCCCCCCCTTTGCAAAACCAGGGTTTCTTTCCTTTTAAAGATCCCATTCTGAAACATGAACTGTTAGCTAAATTTCATTCTCTCTGTGTGTCTCTGTCTATGTCTCTCTCTGTCTATTTCTCTCTTGCACACACACACACACACACACACACACACACACACATATTCATTAGTTTGACTGATTTACAGAAGGGGAAACTTTAGTTTGGGGGGGGGGGGTAAGTCACCCAATAATAAGCTTATGTGTCTCCTTTAGATCTTCAGCCAGGTGGTGGTGGTGCACGCCTTTAATCCTAGCACCTGGGAAGCAGAGGCAGGCGGATCTCTGTGAGTTTGAGGCTAGCCTGGTCTACAAAGTGAGTTTCAAAGGTCCTGTTCTCATTTTTACTGGGGGCAGGGGCAGGACAGGAGGGGAAGAATAAAGGAGGCCTGAGCATCTCCAAAGAACTCCACAGTAATATATTTTTTTTTAAATGGGAGACACTGCCATTGAATGGTATGAATTGGTTGCAGTTCTGTACCTGATAATACCTGAACACTGGAAGGTGATGGTGAGTGACGAGCTACACTTTATAGTACATATAGAGGTAATTCTCAAAGTGGGACTCTCCAGTCCCTTCAAGCCTCAGTGCCGTCACTGCACCGAGAACCTCACGAGAACACTGACTACTATGATGCAAGAGCCAAGCCTTGATTTCCCACCACAGCTGTTCAGCTAGAACATATGCTAAGGTTGTTTCCAGAGTGTAGGCCCAAGCCTCACAGTGTTCATTAGACCGGTGAGTCCAGTCCCGTGTTTACCCAGCGCGCCAATCACACCTGCACCTCCCTAGGACTTCGTTTGAGCTACAGACCAGCAAATGGCGTTCCTGTCAACAAAGGTTCAGACCACAGCATCAAATGACTCAAGCCATGTCCCCACCTTGTCTTCAGAGTTAAGCCACCCCCTAACCCTTCCTTGCAGTGGTTAGCTCCACAGAGCAGCTTTCTATCAGCTGTAATAGCTTCAAGGTGGGATATAAAAAATGAAGAGTGTTTAAATTGTTAATAGGTTTCATGTTCTTGTCACTGTTGAGGGTTTGTCCCCTTTTATAAACTCATAGTTTTTGGTTGACATTGCTTTTACGCAAGCCATCAGCCGGTGGGCGATGGCGCTGCTGTGTTAGACCGTTACTGCCGGATTGTATTTGCAGTAAAGAAGGAGAATGGAGGTTGTAAATCTGCAGCCGGAGATTTAGGGCCCCTGCTACTCTGCAGTTTAGGCCCATGTGCCGGGGAGTCCATTTTCCTCCGGCAGAATTATGCCCCGCTAACATGGCTTTTCAGGCACTGATCGCCTCATTCATTCCCTGGGCTACCAAGGCACTTAATATGGCTAATTCAGTTAAAGAAGCCTGAGGGGGAAGGCAGATGAGCTTCTCACTGAAAGCCAGATGCCAAGCAGGTTACTGATGCCGGCTTGTTTCTTCCCCTGCATGGAGCTTCAAGGAGAAGTACCGAGTGCAAATGCAGAGAAAAATAGCAAGAAAATGTTGCTAGGGTGTCTGGCACAGTTCTCCTCCAAGCAGGAAATGCTGGCTTCCCCAACCCACTGACCACTATGGTCCTCAAGCCATTATCAGGAATATTCAGGAAGCACATTCTTTCCAAATTCAGACTGTGTCAAGAACCTTGAGGCCTTGATCACAAAATGATTACCAAAGTGTAAAAGTCAGTGGAGTCTGTACTTAGGGGGACAAGTAACTAAAAATAGGATGAAAGAAAGAAGGAGAGAGAGAGAGAGAGAGAACAACCCCTCAGTCTTCTAGCCAATCAGTTTTGAAACAGAGACCATTTGAAAGTACCTCTCCTTGCTGGGTTCAGAAATATTTCAGAAAGATGTCAATAGTAAATATATTTTAAACCGCCTCATTCGTCGTATGCTGTTTCTGCTACTGGGTATCTGACTGCGGGAAGAATTCTGGGATGTTTCTTCAGCAGGCAAAAGTCCTAAGCGTGGTTTTAGATTTGTTTTGTTGTGCCTTTGGGGGGCCCTCGCCGGAGAGGAAGAATGTTAACTATAGGCTCATCTGCATCATCCTTCGGGAGGCATCTGGGGCTGCCTTGGGTGTCAGCTGTGTCACAAATGTGCAAGATTTAACCACCCAACTACTGAGCCAGCTTTGGCCTATTAAGTCTTCAGATGATCTGTTCATGAGCTGTCAGCCCAAACCGAGCTTGAAGCCTGCTGGAAAAGATCTAATTTTCATAATTATCCAGGCCCCTCACACCCTCCTTCCCTCCGATACCACCCACCTCTACACATCCACACAGAGGGGGGAAACTGGAGTGAACAGACACGGGCACAGAAGAGCTCTGTCCCTGGGGATTCATCAGGCCCCTTGCCCGAAAATGCTCCGAGTTCATCCAGGGGTCAGGCCTGCCTTCGACTTCCTGTTTGAGGAGCCCCATGTGTTCATGTTCCAGTATGGCTAGAGGCTAGTGTTGACTATGTAAGCTCTTCATTTTACTGCCTCCCACCAAGAGACAAGGTCCCTTATGCTCCTGGGCCCAGAGTGATTGGGCTCGACAAATACCTTTTTTAATATATATGGTGGAACTAATGCCAGGAGAAATTCTGCTTATCTGTCCCATGACCTCACCCTTATTAAAAAAAAAAAAAAAAAAAGACAAAGCCGTTGTCTTTGAGGATGAAGAATTGTAAAGGCAGCCTGAATTCATCTCACAGTTACGCCAGGGACGTTGATCATTTAGTACTTGCGTAAGGCCGACTTTGAGTTCTACCTGACGCTGGTCTCCAAAGGAAAGCGCCCTCCTGTGTAGCTGGCGAGATCATCTAGGTATCTGGGCCCTCGAAATGCTGGCCTTTGGAAACGGGCGAGTTCAGATTTAACTCTTTGCAGAGTAGGAGGTCAGATAAACAGTTCAAGATTCGAGGGTAAAGTCACTCTGTGTCCCTCCAGCAATGACGAAGTACACAATAAAACATTCGGTTCCTGGGCGTATATTGTTGGCGCTCTGAGGGTTCTGAGACCGTAGGAGCTTGGGTCCCTTGTCTGAACAGGTTGGCTGTATTTCTACAATGGTGGTCAATCTGCCCTCCTAGGGCATTCCCTACGACTCGGAGCTCCACGGTTAGAATAAAGGGAATTATTTCTTGTCTCCACTGCTTTCTGCCTTTCATTCTTTTTTTTTTTTTTTCATCACGAGTCAAGACTGAGTGCATTACTGAAACCCTGGCTTTTCCCTGAAGTCTGTTGTTTACAGAGAGACATTCGGGTCCCTGGGGTTCACTCCCATAAAACCTTATTATCATATATTTCAAGGCATAAACTTCAGTTGTCAGCTCAGGAGGATGGTTTTGAAGGCCCCGCCTGCTCTTTTCCTTCTGCCTCAGTCCGGTTTCTTTTTTTCTTCCAGCTTTGCCTCTCTGCCGCCCTCTCTCCTGCCCCCACCCCTTCTTCCTCATCTCCGTGTTCAGCTCCAAGCTGGCGCGCTCCTTATTCCACTAATTAGACAAGAAGTCCAGAGAGGCCATTATTAGATTCTAAGAATCTTCATCAGAGCCCATTACGGCCTTAAACACAGCACAAACATTTTACTAACTGAACACATGAACATTTCAGCCTCTTCGGCCTTGGCCTACAGCGACCACCTTCCTTTTGTGCCGCAGGGCCACGCTGCCAACGAGAGGTTCTCAACAGCTTGTGCATCTTTGTGTTCATTTTCTTCACCACCCCAGTCCTAATTGCTGTTGGTGGGAGTAAAGAGAGGGCGGACCGGAGAAGCTCGATTTTCCTTGGTAGAATATGGGACTGTGTGTAAATGTCATATGTGTTAATGTCAGTAGCGAGCAGGATTCATGGTTGCCTGTTTCCCTCTCATTTTCCATCCAGAGCCAGAGATTATTTGTATGGACCAACAGTCTTCCTCCCTTCCCACCAATGGAAGAATAAGCTTGCATCATAATACAGTAACTACGAAAGATAAGCCCCTTTCTGTTTCATTCTTTTCTTTCTTAACCCACTGTCTAGTGAGTTTCTGATTGACTCACAGACCAATTAAAGTAAAATTTAATGGAAGAATAGATTAACTCCCCGAGGTGTCCCTCCCATCCATCACATTTTTATAGCAGGAGCTGTGAGGAAGCTCATAACTTCATGCTGCGAATGTGATAATAAAGAGAGCACAGAGCGGATTCCGATTTACTGCCGGGCTGATGTTCGCCAGGACAGAATTTACTGCCCAATCCCCTTCCCCTTTTTATTCAGGGGGAGGTCACTAGATCTGCCCTCGGCCTGGGTCTGAGATACCGAAGGGCAGATTGTCGGGTCAGGAGTCTTCCCTTTAATTGGGGTGGGGGTGGGAGGAGGGAAGGGGACTCTCATTGTCCAGAGTTGGATATTGTGTTCAATTCATTTCTGTCTTCAGGTAGCCGATGTCACCCCAGTGTTCATATTCTGAAAGGGTGCATTTGATTTGTTACTGTTCACTAGGGAAGAAATTCTGAAGTCAAGCAGGGGTGTCTTGTTCTGAGTCACCCTCTTTTTGTCTCTGAGCTTTTCCAAGTAACTAAAGATTTCTCTCTTCACAGTCAACGTTAATCCCTCTTGGACCTCTTTCGGTGAAAGATCTCAAAGCACTTCATAACATTATTTTGACTTCTGATAGGTCCAAAATAACCTCCTGGCCTTCCTAGCATTTGCGGGTTCACTGCCTCTCTGATTCTTCTCCACAATAAGGTGTGGCAATGAGCAACACAGACAGTAACAGATGTGTGGTGAGAAACCATGGTAGCTTTTGTATACTTACTAACAATTTTCTTTGTGTAGCAAGACCAGTTTTTTAGGCCTGAAGTATTCCAACCTAGGTCAGGCTTCATGATTACATTAAATAATATTTTTAAAGGCTTGGGGAGATATGATCAGTATTTTAAAAACATGTTCATCTGATTGTCCTTGAACTCAAAAACAAGCCCAAGTCTGAACCAAACGCATTACATTGGTTACTCTTTTATCACCAGGACAAAATATTGACAGAAACAACCTAATGGAGGGAGGAGTTATTTTGGCTACAGTTGCAAGGAGCTTTAGTCCATCATGGCGGGGAAAGCACGAGAGACTCTATAGCAGCGGAAGGGTGGGACAGAACTCCTCACCAGTGCATCAGGAAGCAGAGACCAAAGGCTAGGACCAGAGGGAGGTAGCCTTCAAGGCCAACACCTAGTGACCCACCTCTGCAAGTTAGGCCCCATGTGACAAAGATTCCATAACCTCCCCAAAGTAGCCCTGACAACTGGGGACCAAGTACTCAAACACATGACTTGTAGGGTTACCTCATATCCAATTCATAACACTCAACACCTATCCTAGTCTTCACCAATGAGTCTTAACATGATGCTAGAGTCCTCCTCCTGGACATGCAATGCCTCATTGGTCACCCAACTAATGGAGTCCGCCTGTCTCTAATACCTCCTCTTGGCTTAGTTCAAACGTTTCATCCTCCCTTTGATGGACTCTGGTGAGCATCTTCTAATGATCACCCCATTTTCACTCTCATCTTCCTACCAGCCACCCCTCCATGCTCAGAAAGGAATTAAACGCTATAAAAGTCCAATGTTGGCCAGGCAGTGGTGAATCCCAGCACTCAGGGAGGCAGAGGCAGGCAGATAGCTGTGAGTTCGAGGCCAGCCTGGTCTACAGAGTGAGTCCAGGACAGCCAAAGCTACACAGAGAAACCTTGTCTCAAAAAACCACACACACAAAAATCAAGCTTTGTAATGTTATTGCTAATAAATTATATATATATATAATATATATAATATATACATATATCTATGCCCTTCTATTGCTTGCAGCGTAGCTCTAAATGCTGTTGAATAGTATACATGGGACAAGACAGCTTCATGACCTTAGTTTGGAGATGTATCACATGATTGCTAATTTCCAGCTTTGATGAGAACATTTTTTTAAGTCACTCTTACCCATCAACACTATTTTATGGAGGGGACTATTATAATGTCAGGGAGACCAGGAGTTCAGAATAAAATATTTTATAAGGTATAACCATGCAACTTTGCAGAAAAGTTCTCCATGTGACCCTGTATTTCTCATTTTACTGTAGACCTGAGGACCCTTATCATGTTCTCTTACTGTATTTGAGAACAAGGAGCAATCAAGGCACAACAAATATTTTTTTTTGAAGTATGGTCTCACTAACTGGCCTGGGATTCATGATCCTCTGTCTGAGTTTACAAATGCTTTCCCAATACATAAGGTGGAGCCAATGCTGGCAAGTACCTGATCTTTGGGGTCATAAAGAACTGAATTTTGAAACGACCTTCAGATTTAAGAGATGTGTCATAGGTAAATTGCTGGTCTCCACTAAAGCCATGTTCTCACCTGTGGATAGAGACAAGGATTGGACCCACTTCTGTGTAGAAAGTTATGGGACAGAATGGGTATAAAGGGACTTGGCCCAGCAGCTGCCTCACGGTAAGCTATTATTACTTCCTGGCCTCCTCAGAATGGCTCACCTCCAAGTACCCTAGGCTTACAGATATATATATCTTGGCTTATATATATATATAAATATATATATGATATATATACCAAGACATATATAAGATATATTTATGATATATATATATGATATATATAAGACACACACACACACACATATATATATATATATACACTAAGTGTGAAACAAACTCTCTCATGACTTCAGAGATGCTTCCTGGCATATTCCTACTCTTCCTTCCAAATCCTGCTCAGACGCCACAGTCTCTGCAGGCACCCGCCCCTCCCCCTCCAGCAGACATTCTTCCGTGGTCTCTCGGTGTTTATGGATTGCTAGGCTCACACTGGGTGCTTTGGATTTCCTCATTTAATTTCATGAAGTGATTAAACAACAATCTTATAGAGAGATGTGCATTAGGAGATGGATCCCTGTGTATTCATTAATGCAGCTGAGAAGGCACCGTGGTGTGGAGGCCGCGGTGTGTGTTTCGTAACGGCGGGAGAACATGGAGGGCGTGGGAATAGCTGCTCTTGTCTGTGCTATGAGAGAGTCTGGCAGAGGCCTTAACACAGTGACAAGAGAAATGGCAGTTTGTACCATAACAATTTGTCAGTGCTAGGCCTCATTCCTCTCGAGGCTGAGGGTCTTTTTTATTTTATTTTTTGTGTATGTATGTATTACATATGTGTATAGTATATGTATGTATATGAGTGTGTGTGTTTCCCATGTGCATGCAGGTGTCTACAGAGGCCGGAGGACATTGGATCCCCTAGAGTGGGAGGTACAGGGGGCTGTGATCCACCTGGTGTGAGGGAAACCAAAGCCAGGTCTTCTGCAAGACCATCAGGTGCCCCTTAGCCGCCGAGCCATCTCTCCAGCCCGGAGGCTGAATTCTTTGAAGGCAGCTGTCTTATTTGTCTTCGTTTCTCGAGTACCTAAAAGTTTGAAGGTGCTTGGTGTATGCTTAGTGATAAGGAATGAAAGAATATCCAAAAGCATCCTCACCCCCCCAAAGAGCTCTGCTTACGCGCTGGAGAGGTGGCCTGGAGAGTAAGGCACTCGCTGCTCAGTCATGAGGACCAGAGTTCAAATCTTAGCTCCCACATTGAGCAGCTCAGAAAGATCTATAACCCCAGCTTCAAGGATCTTATCTATCTTAAAGAAGGAATGTTGCTAGACCTACATACACTTGGGACACCATTTCTTGACTCTGAACGGATACCTTCATCCCATGCCCATGTAGCTGTTAGAAGTCCTAACGTCTTTTCTGGCTGGGTCCACCTGAAGTTTATCATCCACGGTGCCTGCACATCCTGCAAAAGCCTGCGTTAGATTCTCCCTTAAATCAATGGATCAAGCTAAGCCATTTCTTAACAACTCAGGTGTGGTCCTTCGGATGCATGTGATGAAGGAAAGACAGATCTTCTGGTATCTGGGGGTGTTTGGCTCTAGGTTCATGACGAACGAAGCAAAGGCAAGAGCTGTGGTGGTCGTCCCCACGAGACTAGCCTCCGGGTGACGTCACTCGAAAAGGATGACATCACATCCTACACTGGAGAGAGCCTCCGTGTCCTGAGGTGACGAGGGGGAGGTGGACACCAACAGCGCCCGCCAGTCCCAGTTTTGCCGCATGCGCACAAGCTGTGTTTCATGGAGAATTCCGCATCTCTCTGACTGTGCTTTTTAAAAACGTCCTGCCGAACAGCATCTTGGGTAGTCTGTTGTCCGCTCATCACAGTAAGTGGCGGTAGCTGTGCAGGCCGAGAGAACCGCCCTCTGCCTTCTCGACTTTGGTGAGACGTGATCCCGTCCCGTGGATTGCTACCAAACGGGGTCTCCACTGAGGGAGTCCCCGGAGGAATGAAAGCCAGCTTGAGAGAACGCTCAGACTTCACAGCTAGTTGACAAGTTCAGACCATTTGTTACTCTATGGACCTTCAGCAGCCATAATGCTCAGTAATGCGTGGTAGCGTGTGAAACGGCGTTCCCTAGTACATACATCTTTGTTCGTTCCTTCCTTTCTTCACAAATCGGTGCCGCCTCCGTGTCTTCCTCTCCTTTTGCTCTTCTGTATCAGTCACACCAGTGTTCTCACTCCAGCCCCACATCGTATTGTCCATATTGTGCCCCCTTATTCTTAGGGAACTCCTATTCATCCACCAAAACCCAGCTCATCTTTGTCTCCTTTGTGAATATTCGAGGAAATCCCTACTTGAGCTGCTGCTAGACCACGTATACCAAGAACCGTTTGAAACTTGAACAAATCTTGCCTTGATGAATCTTTCTAAATTTTTAAATAATTATTTACTTTTATGTATATGTGGGAATGTGTTTCTTGCGTGCATACGTGTGCACCATGGATGTGCATGTCCGGTGCCTGTGAAAGCCAGAAGAAGGCATCGGATCCCCTGGAACTGGAGTTACAGGTGGTCGCGAGCCACTCAGCGTAAGCGCTGAGGACAAAACCCAGGTCCTCTCCAAGAACAAGTGCCCCAACCATTGAGCCATTTCTCCAGGGCCCCGTTAGACTTTTTTTTGTTGTTGCATGTATTATTCACTTGTCTGTGTAGGTGGAGGGAGGTACAAATGTGCCATAGAGTGCACACAAAGGCCAGAAGACAACTTGTAATAATCAGCTGTCTCCTTCCACCATGCGGGTCCCCAGGGGAAACTCACCTGCCGAGCCAGCTCGCCACCACCCCTTGTATAGTCCTCATAAAGCATTTCTAAGTAGATATTATCCCTATGTTCAAACATAAAACCAAACTAAGAACCACTCAGATATTCTTCCCAATGCTTCATGGCGGATAATTAAAAACATCCAGGGTTTCAATCAGGCCCACGTCATTTCTAAACTAATACTTGCCTCCGTTTCATGACACCACTTGTCTCCTTTATCTGTTTGTATGAGAGCATGCTTGTATAAGTTTGCTTTTTACTCATCGGATTCAATTGTATTATTCATTTAGCGTCCTTCTTACAAGAAAATATAGCTTCTGGAAAGTAACATTTCTTTCTTACCTATCCTAGCACTCCCTGGAGCTCTCAGAACATTACATGACATATAAAAGAAGCTGAATAAAGGCTTATAGGATTGAATTGGACAAAATTTAAACCCAGCCGAACTGAACAAGAGCATATTCAGTGGTCTGGAGAGGTGGCTCAGTGGTTAAGAGTACTAGCTGCTCTTCCAGGGGACCCAAGTTGGGTTCCCAGCATCCACACGATTGCTCAAAATCATGTTACCCCAGTCCCTGGGGACTCGATACCCTTCCTCTCCAGCCTCTTCAAGCACCAGGCACGGAAGTGGTGTACAAACGTACATGCCGGCAAAATATCCGTACACAGTAACAAATAAATTTTTAAAATATGTTTCTCCAGACTGGAGATTTAATGATGCTAAGTGATATGCCGGGCTCTGGATGACATTTCCCTTCTGCTGAGTGACATATGGCCCCACCTGTCTTCAGAGCAGTCCATATCAAGGTCCATGCCAACATCGCCCGAAACCATTTCCCCACACGTGCGTCACAGTCACCAGCGATGTGCATTCTTAGGGGCGAGGAGGAGGACTTTCTCCTACCTCATGTGGTTATTGGAGTCAGTGCGGTGTGCTCAGTCTTTTAGGAATAATTAAAGTAGTCTGCGACTCTAATTAAAGTAGTATGGCTATATTTAAAGAAACCTATATATAAGAGCAAGCTGAGTGCTGACAACAAAGTTAATTGTGTTATTTTTAGTGGAGACAGCAGCATGGCGCCCACTGCCTTTCTAAATCCTCCTCTCTGGATGTAGACTGTTAAATAAGCAGCACTTCCAGCTCTGAAGAGGAATGGCACTAAAGCATAAATAAATAAAGCTGCTATAGGGAAGTGCAAAAAAATTATCTCCATGCCTCTGAATAAGAAGGCATGTTGTCACTGAATCGCTGGCTCGGGCTGCTTTTAGCAGCTTCCACTGCCCCAAACCAACCCAACAAAATGACTTTTGGAACTGTGTTAGAAGGACTGACAAACTAGACAAAGCATCAAGCTTGAGCTTTGAGGTCTCTTTCACCCGTGTTTTGTACAGTAAAGATTAGTTCACAGCATTACAGTCCATGTGTTCACGTTACCAGCCATTCTTAACCGATCTAGACATCTGGATGTGCTCATTTCTCTCTAATACAAGCATCCAAACTTTTTGTTTGTTTGAGACAAGGTTTCTCCGTGTAGCCTTGGCTGTCCTGGACTCGCTTTGTAGACCAGGCTGGCCTCAAACTCACCGCGATCCCACCTGCCTCTGCCTCCCTGAGTGCTGGGATTACAGGCGTGTACCACCGAGCCCGGCTGCATCCAAACTTTTGACAAACCAGGAAGAGCTGGTTTGGCGATGCCACGCCTTCTGGTGCAGCCATCTTGCTATTTCTTTTCAACAGGAAGAGCTAGCATCACTTTCTCTTTTAAAAAGAAACAAAAAGATCAGTTTCTGAGACAAGAGGTCACATAACCCAGGCTGGCTGCAGGCTCACTTTGTAGCCAGGGATGACTTTGAACACCTGACCCTCCTGCCTCCAAGTGCTAAGACCATAGGCATGCTTCACCATGCCCAAGACTGTTCTTTCTTTTTTCCCCATGCTTTATTCATTTTATATGCATGAGTGTCTTGCCTACATGTACATCTGTATCCCTCATGTGGGGCTGGTGCCCATTGATCTCAGAAGAGGGTTCTGGGTCCCCTTGGAATTGGGGTCAAGGAGAGTCATGAGCTACCATGTGGGTGCTGGGAACCAAACCCACATCATTTACAGGGGCAACAAGTGCCCTTAACCGCTGAGCCATCTCTCCAGCTCCTGTTCTTTCTTTATCTTGACCTCAGTGTGAACAACCAACTCCGGTTGCAAAACCGCCCCAGTTAATATTCTGCAGCTGAAGTGGGCTTTCTTTCACATGGGCTTCCCAGAACTTGTAATGTCCCCTGCCTGAGGCACCCAGTGGCCTCTCAGTTGCAGCCAAGGTCCCCCCTCAAGGGGAAGTACAGTTCTGCAAAACCTTCTCAGGGTGCGCCTGACAAGCCAAGAGTCTTTGGTCCCGTGGTCAGGAATGGCAGAGTTGCAACCTTTGGAAGCAGGTCAGACAGTGACCTATAAGAAGGACACAGCAGTGGCTGTGGAATTTCACCTCTGAATCATCTGTGAGCCTTAGAAAACGAAGACCTGGAAACAAATGGATTTGGAAGTAGAAACCGTTGGTTGGGTTTTTGCAGGCTGAAGTTCTGGAGTTCATCATTATGCTGCAGAATCCTGAGTGACGTTCTTGGCGCTCCTCTCCACAGGCAGTGTCCCCATGGGAGACCTACTAACAGTCTTTTGTCAGGCATTATCAGCGGTATTGAGCCAACCTGAGCACCCCTATTATTAATCCTTTTCTCCGGGTGACATGACAGCAATCGATGTCTGAACAAGCTATTGAAACTGTAGCAATCAAGTGGACCCCAGCTAAGCCAATGGGATACTTACTCACAGCCTATGGGAAAGGCAGAGAACTGTCTTTCCAGCTCCACACTGCACCTATTTCCATACTCTTTATGCCACCGTAGTCTGGGTAAAGATTGACATTTACCCAGGCCTGTAAAAAAATACATAGTGGAAACCTTACCGGTGACTCAGACACATTCATAGCACTTCCATGGCCATCTGCTGCTTCTATAAATATGGAAACTTTTCATCATTATGTAAATATTTGTGCCTGTGTCATTGTGGAGAGAGGACATGGTAACCACTACCCTATGGAGAAGGCCTGTGTTCCCATGTCACTGTACAAAAGAGCATTGAAACCTCATGGAAATGTTCTCACCTGGTCTTGGTTTGGGACTCATAGACATCAACTGTCAATTACAAAGAGTAGAGTGTGAAACATTAGACTATCACATCTCCTGTGCCCACAGTCCAAATGGGAGGACGGCGGAAAGGTGGTCCCCGGCTATACATTCAGGTTCCTGGGTCCCGGGCCACAGACAGCAATTCCGTTCTGCTGGAACTAGACCCAAAAACCTGAAATTTTAAGTTTGCAGAGGACTGGCCAGCAATGGTATTTTCCAACTGTATCCCAAGGAGTTTTTGGGCATTCTGAGGGGTACTTAAGGAGTTTGTAGGGTAGATAACGTAAACAAAGGCAATAGGGGAGACCAAAGGGAAAGCTCATTCTTGCTTTTTTTTTAAATTTAGGGTGTGTGTGTGTGTATGTGTGTGTGTGTGAAGGCCAGAAGAGTGTCAGGTCCTCTGGAGCTGAACTTACAGGACGTTCTGAGACAATTGTTGTGGGCACTAGCAATGGAACCACGAAAAGCAGCAAGCACGTTTAACCTCTGAGCTATCTCTCTAACCTGTCCAGTGTCTTTTTTTCTGTAAATACCGTTTAGTTTAATATTTTATTTGCCCTTTATTCTATTCAATTTTTTGGGTGTGTCTCTCTAATAAAAAAGTTTCTGAACTTTAATTGTAAAACAAGTTTAAGAGAGAATCCTTTTGATTGTGTATAGGATTTTCTTTGTTTCGATTTGTCCATACACAAATTATCTTTGCTGGAGGTGATCTTTCTTCTCCTACTTATCCAAAAGCTCTAGAGCGGTGGTTCTCAACCTGTGGGTTGCAACCCCCAGGGGTCACATATCAGCTATCCTGCATATCAGATATTTACATTACAATTCATAACAGTAGCAAATTTACAGTTATGAAGTAGCAACAGAATAATTGTATGGTTGGGGTCACCACAACGTGAGGAACTGCATTAAAGGGTCGAGCATTGGGAAGGTGGAGAACCACTGCTCCAGAAGATTCCACAAAAATAGGCTTTCAAGCTTATTTTTTTAAAATGCACAAACCTTTACAGCCATGAGGAGACATCCTGGAAGGCACTGGTGTGGCCAGTAAGTTCTAAGAAACAGGTTGCAACAAGAAAATTGACTGGTTTATTATTTTTAATTTAATGAATCTGCTTCCTGTAAAAATTGCAGGGTGGCTATTCCAGGAAGCCCACATCTTTTTTTAGCTCTACAGTGGACAACCCGTCAGTAGTGACCATGGCTGCTGGGCAAGTATGGCTGACCTGCATTCCGACCCAAAGCGGTACCATTGGAAAGTGAGCAATTTTCAGACCAGGATCTGGGCCTGGATGTTCTACCCTTCCCAGGGAGATGAACATCAAATGAGGTGAATTTTAGGGCTGGCTTTGTCACATGTGCACTTTCCACTGAAAACTGGATCAAGCCCAAGAGCCATTTCTCAGAGCACCCTGCCCAAGGTCAAGCTGAAGAAAGGTCTCTGGTCATTAACACTTGGTTCAGCCAGCCTAGAGACGAAGGAGTTTCTGTCAGATTTCATTGCTCTGAAAAACAGTGTCTAGGTTAAAATGTCTTTCTGGTGTTTACTGGGCAGGGTAAACCTGGTGTCCAGCAACCGGGCAAGACACATAACGCAAGGTAAAGGGAACATGGGTTGTATCAAGTTGAATCTTTGAGCAAATATTACAAATGTTTTGTCATGACAAAACTGGTTCTTCTAAACAGCTCACGAGCACCGCTCTCTGCTTCATACCCAAATCCATGTAATAAAAACAAAAAAATAAGCAAATATTCATAGCAAAACATCAGAACCTTTAGATGAAAGAGAACATTGCCATCTATTTTCTGGGTGCTTGTAATGAGCCTGGCCCTATAAAAACTTCTGGGCACAGAGCATCCACACTTCCCTCAAGGATGCCCAGACAAGAACATGGCCCAGATATTGTTCCCTCCAAAGCATTACAATAGCCTCCCCCATGAGCTAAGTCAACTGTGCATTTTCTTGCCTGCCAGGAAAGGGTCCAGAAACCTCTGTTAGGAACACACACACCTGGCTCTCCCTTCTCCCAAATCTATGGTATCCGGTGCTTCCTCTGTTTTCTAAAATGTCTGGGATCTGGCCGTAAGCCTCATCTACTAAGCTTAACGGTGGACTTCATCTCTCTGCCTAGTTTCCTCACCTATAAAATAAAAGAGTTCTACCTCACAGGCTTGTTAAAAGACTTAAATGAGTTGATACATGAAAAGCACTTAGAAGAGAAACTGGCATGTAAGTGGAGCGTAATCGATGGCTGCCAGGCTATTTCCCCAGGTATAGCACGATACCTAGTTTAATGCTTAAATTATGCCTACCTTTGCTACGTGTCGGGTACCACTTAAGAACCTAACACTATCCTGAAGGCAGTGTCTGC
>CM053746.1:23047600-23266012 GCA_028658305.1 Pachyuromys duprasi | reverse complement strand
CAGAGAGAGAGAGACAGAGAGAGGAGAAGGGAGTGAAAGGGAGAGAGAATAGAAGTTTCTATAGTGAATTTAAAAGATTCACATACACCTCTTTCCCCTCCTCCCTCTCTCTCTCTCTCTCTCTCTCTCTCTCTTTCACACACACACACACACACACACACACACACACACACCTTAGGTAATGATGTCTCCTGCCATTATAACAGTCCTGAAGAGCATCAGTGTCTTCCTATGCACAAGGCAGCAGTTTAATTGTAGGTATTAACTACAGGCCATAACACCTCTGCTACTCACCAATGACAGGGTGTGCACAGGAACAGGCTCTAAAATGCCTGGAGGAATGTGTAGCCCCGATAGTTACCTTCATTTAACCAACACCTCCTTATGTCATGCTGCCGTGTGTCCAACATACTTTCTGTTTTGGGGGTACAGTCTTATTCTGTAGCCCAGGCTGGCCTTTAACTTACTGCGTAAGACCCCTGTGGCCCTCCTGCCTCAGCTTTCCCAGTGAGGGGATTACAACACTATGCTCAGTGTCAGGTCTGGTTCTAAACACTATCCAAAAGCAAAGCCTTTTATCCTGGTAGCAACCTTGTCAGGCAGAAGTTATCACTTTCTCCGTCTTCTACATGAGGAAACGGAGACACAGAGGTTGCATGATTGCCCAAGCTTCCTAACTGGTAGATAGCGTCACCTGGATCCAGGGCAGACACCTGCTCAAGAGCCGCTTCCACGGCACCAGCCCAGGAATAGCCTTCCTTCTGGACCCCACAGTCAGCGTATAAATAAGTTGATACTATGGTCTTGCTTCTATTAAAGTTTTTTTTTTTTCTTTTTCTTTTATGGTTTTTCGAGACAGGGTTTTTCTGTGTAGACCAGGCTGGCCTTGAACTCACAAAAATCTGCCTGCCTCTGCCTCTGCCTCTGCCTCTTTGAGTGCTGGGATTACATATGCATGCCACTGGGCCTGGCTTTTCTTTTTCTTTCTTTCTTTCTCTGTCTCTCTCTCTCTTTCTCATGCGTGAACTGTATATGCTCATGGATGTGTTCTTCACATACACATGCAGAACCCAGGACAGGACTTCAGGTGTCTCCCTCTATTGTCCTTGGCCTTATTAAGGCAGGGTCTCTCTGAATCAGAGATTCATCCTTGAAGCTAGACAGGCTGGCCAGTGACCACTTGGGATCTACATGTCTCCGTCCCACCAATGCTATGCTTTCAGGGATAGTTTTGTTGGTTTTTTGGGTTGAGATAGGGTCCTACCATGTAGTCCAGGCTAGCCCTGAATTCACAGTCTCAGCCCCTCCCTCCAAGTGCTGGGATTACAGGTGCGTGCCGCCACACCCGGATAAGACTGTGCTCTTCAGTCTCCTGTGTAAATCCGTCAATATGCTACATTGCATAATGTTCTGAAATTCACAACACAGTGTTCCTGCTTGATTGACAGTCATTAGTGGTGATAATGATGCATAAAATGTACTTTTGAAAGTGTTTTCCCTGTTTTGTTTTGTTTTTCTCTATTAAGCCGAAGCCTGGGTGGTGGGTGTCACAGATAGAAACCAAGGACAGGACCTGAGCATGGCGCCCTTTCTACAACTATTTTATTTTAGTTTCTTATGTCTCTTTCTCCCTTGTCCATCCCTGATCCCTTCCAACACCCCAACACCAGGTAAGAGAGAAAAAGAAATTAGTAGGGAGGGGGGTGTGGTTCTCTAAGGCTACTTCCTGCTGGCTAGGGTTGTCAGGTTCCTTAAGGCAAGTCCAATCTTCATTTCAGGGGATGTCCAACTTCTTCTTGTCAAATTGCATCAACAGCAGCCAGGAGCAGCAGGGAGGAAGCAGCAGCAGCCTTCTCTCTCCGAGCTCCCCAATGCTCTCTGGGCTTCGGCTTTTATTGCCTCTCAGAGTCCTCAGAATTAAACTCTCTGCAGCTGGCAGAGCCCATCTCAGAACCTGCACCAGGCAGATAGTTCGCTGCTGTGGACAATCTGAATCAGTTCCATATTCTACACCTGGGATCAGAACAGAACCACATTTACATACGTAACACCAGTATCAGAACTGGGAAGGAGTCGTGTACCCACATCAGATCCAATCATTCTGTATACCAAAATACAGATGCATCAAATGACCCCTTATCACCATAGCCGCTAGGGCAAGAAGACAGAACAGGCATGAACATGTGCCGCTGAGCAAATGCCCTACCAGACTCCTGTCATACCATGCTGCCTGTACACCCACATAAACTAAAATGAGACTTGAAGGACCATGCCAATCCTAGAAGACAGAGTAAGAGACAGTCTTGAATCAAGACAAGTCAGGCTTGAAAAACTAGCTATGCCAGAACTCAGAGCAAAGTCAATAAGCAAAGCTAAAAAGAAAGACCAGGAGCTGGGTGTGGTGACGCGCACCTGTAATCCCAGCACTCAAGGAGACAGGGACAGGCAGATCTCTGTGAGCTCGAGGACAGGCTAGTCTACAAAGCAAATCCAGGACAGCCAAGGCTACACAGAGAAACCCTGTATCAAAAAACCAAAGAGAGAGAGAGACAGGAAGGAAGGAAGGAAGGAAGGAAGGAAGGAAGGAAGGAAGGAAGGAAGGAAGGAAGGAAGGAAGGAAGGAGCGAGCCAAGCCAAGGGGAAGATGCACTAAAAGATGAGACAAGACCAGAGTCCAGAAAATTGGAGAAAGAAAGAAAGAAAGAAAGAAAGAAAGAAAGAAAGAAAGAAAGAAAGAAAGAAAGAAAGAAAAAAGGCAATAGCAGGAAGAAACTCGAATT
This sequence comes from Pachyuromys duprasi, assembly GCA_028658305.1. Taxonomy (NCBI): domain Eukaryota; kingdom Metazoa; phylum Chordata; class Mammalia; order Rodentia; family Muridae; genus Pachyuromys; species Pachyuromys duprasi. The sequence goes on along the minus strand of CM053746.1, from coordinate 23,263,232 downwards.
GCAATACCCTGCTCTTTTCCAACCACAGATATTTAAGAATGCCCCAGAAGTAGTTGGGGGGTGGGGGAGAGTTACTCTTTTTTTAAAGACCAGTTATTCTCTTTTGAATGGTAGGCACCAGGCTGATCATGAAGATTATTCAGAATTCTTCTAGGAAGTGTGTGTGAGAGAGAGGGAGAGGGAGGAGAGAGAGAGATTACAAACTGCTGCGACTCAGCTAAGAGATCTGTGCTCAGTAAGCATCTTAGGATTTTAATTTATCTGCCAATGAAGACCACGGGACTGAGACAATTCAGCCGGGAATTGAACCTGAGGTTCCAGGAAGTCTAGAGATTTCAACCCTCCTACTTAGTCCATTAAGCTAGCCCCTCCAAGAACATAATGTAGTTAAAGCAGACTTAGATATCTTTAGTACAGAGAGTGGATTTTATCTCCACTTTGGGAATTTCTGATCCATAGCAGGCAGGGATAGAGAACAAAACTCACCTCCAGTAGTGCCTATAGAATAATGCATGTACATCAACATACCACGTCCCTTTCCTGATTTACTGTTAGGAAGAGGAGAAACCATCTTGGGGGCAGGATAGATTGAGAAAGCATTTGCTAAATGCTTCGTATGTGACTCTTTCTTCCTCTTCTTCCTAAAGGCCTACTCTGGCTTCCCTCAATAAAACAAAGAGGGCTGTACTTACTCAGAGGATTGAAGAAAGGCCACAGATTTCACACCATCTGTCAGGTGACCTGGTTGATTTGGGGGATAGTCAGAGAACATCCCGTACCATTACAGACTGTCAGCCACAGTGTCTGTTTACTAATAAGCCTGGCCATTAGGTTGGGTCAGTGATGGATGGTCGGTGTCCCCCTGCCCTGGCCTGGTTTGTGCTGCGCCACTCACTGACCACCAGCATCTCTTGTACTAGCTGCCTTGTTAAGGGTCTCGCCAAGTGACATCCGCTATACATCACCCTGGCTGAAACCCTTGATTATTTGGACAGCTCCCGGCATGATGGATCGCTGGGATTGATCTATCTTTTCTCGCGCATGTCCCTGTCAGTGTTCTTCACCCATCTCTGTCTGAACTCTTCATCCTTAAAACAAGGGCCCTAATTACTGTTCTCTCAATGTACACACCTTCTGCCTTCTGCTGTTTAAAGAATCTGCCCGAGCAGCGCTCATAATGAGAGATCGGGATGAGGCTGAGGACACAAGTGCATCAGGGTCACAACAGAGGGGCAAGAGAAATAGCGGTCAGTCTCTTACTGCCGGAGCAAAATATGGAAGGAAAGCTTTCTTCCACGGCCTCCAGGGCTTGGCAGCTTTCATCACCGAGGTCATGGACCTTCTGCCTATCCCATGTGGCACAAATTCAACCTGAATGCTGTGGGCAACCTGAGCAATGCCTCCTGTTTAGAGGATTCCTTCCAAGGCATCCACATCATTTTGCGCACAGTGTCTCAAGCCTCGCCATATTTCTGTAAAAGACGTTTCATCATCTTGAGCCTATCTACCCAAATCTGCTTGATAAATCAATATGAGGCAGAATCAACAGCAAGACCTAAAATCTCTGGCTCCCTGCAACTGATTGATCTATAAAATGTGTATTAAGCATCTAGTGTGTTAACAAGAACTGGGGTTACAGAAAGCCTGGGGGGGGCATTGGCTCATTCAGTCCCATTTATGTGTAACAGCTGAGGGAGAAGCATACTGAAATACACTGTTTTACTGCGGAGAATTTCCACCGTATGTTAGAGAGACTAATACTGTCCCAGTGTCCCACGAATTAGCCAAAGGCCGTATACCCTTCCCTATTATATTATAAAGTCCTCTTCACTATAGTCCTTCTTGGGTTGGGTTGGGTTGGGTTGGGTTGGGTTGGGTTGGGTTTGGCTTGGCTTGGCTTGGTTTTGAGATAGAGTCTTACTATGTAGACCAGGCTGGCCTTGAACCTCAAGCTGCTGCCTGCCTCAAGTGCTGGGATTATAGGCATGTGCCACCATGCCCAGCTTCCCTGTAGTTCTTTATCATTCTTTCCAAATATGTTGAAAGTGAGTAGATTCAGAGGCTTATATAAAAGCAATGGTTGTCAAAGGTGTCCCGGTACCCTTGGCAAAACCATTAAACATGTCTTATGTATTTTAATTAATTCCATATTGTAGGCAACTCTGTTTGTGTAAGATTGGGCCCTGATCTATGTTTGCAGTATGAACTTTCACAGTAGGCCAGCATCCGCCTCCACCCCAAATGGTCTCTAAATCAAGCAGACACATTCACTCTACCTGAAATGGTTAAATAAATACGAGAGGAATAAAGGGGATGTCACAATAAGCTTCACAGAAGGAGGTTCTCATAGCCTGTGGGGAAAACACCTCAAGCCAGATTCTGAGTGATGGCCTCCAAATATTCCTGTTACGTATTTGTTCAAGCCAAGCATGGCAGCTTGTGGCTGTAGGTGCCGACGCTCAAGATGCTGAAGCAGGAAGATTGTTTGAGCACAGAAGTTGAGTACATCTAGACCAACATAGCAAGACTCTGCCTCAAAATCTTATATTAAGGACCTGAAGAGACGGCTCAGGGTTTAAGAGCGCTGGCTGCTCTTCCAAAGGACCTGGGTTTAGTTCCCAACACCCATATAGCAATTGACAGCAGTCTATAACTCTAGTTCCAGAGGGCCCAACCTCCCCTTTTGGCCTTCAAGGACACAGCAAACATGTGATACACAGACATACCATGCAAGCAAAACATCAATTGCACATAAAATTAAAACAAAAATTCTTAAACTTCAGGGCATGGTGATATACTCCTTTAATTCCAGTGCTTGAGAGGCAGAAGCAGATGGATCTCTGAGTTCAAAGCCAGCCTGGTCTACCTATGTAGACCAAGTTCCATGTCAGGCAGGGCCACAAGGTGAGGCTTTGTCTCAAAAAAAATTAAATTAAATGAAGATGTGTGTATTTGTTGTTGTTTAATATTGATTCTTTTATGACTACCTGTAGAACAATGATTTTTATTGGTGGTGGTGGTTTGGGTTTGGGGTTTTTTTTTGGGGGGGGGTGTTCAAGAAAGGGATTCTCTGTGCAGCCTTGGCTATCCTGGACCTGTGTAGACCAGGCTGGCCTGGAACTCACAGAGATCCGCCTGCCTCTGCCTCCCTGAGTGCTGGGATCACAGGCATGCACAATGGCACCCAGCTGAAGAATGTGTTTTTAATCCATTTTTTTAATTATGGGAGAAAATTTGAAAGCATTTCTACCCATTGAGTTAGTATATATACATCGCTCTAAAAATACTCAAGGCAGTCAGGCACGCTGACACAGGCCTGCGGTTTGGGTACTTAGGAGGTTAAGGCAAATTCAGGGCCAACCTGGGCTCCAGAGTAAAATTTGTCTACTAAAAAAAAATCAAGGTAAGAATTAATTATTTTCAGGAAAGAAATCTCCTTTAAAAAAAAAACGTAATCAGACAGTTAATAGAACAATTGTGAAACAAAAATATTCAAATCGTCTCTATCGATAGAGAACACTGGTTTTCTCATGTTCTCTCCTGCTCAAAACCTCCAGTGTCTGCCTAGAGGACAGGAAGGTTAAACTGCTGTTCATAGCTCAGCCTCCATGTTTCCAGAACATCAAGCCTGTGTCCTGGAGCACACCCATGACTACACTGCCCAGAAAATCTCCAGGCTGCAGTCTGGTCCCATTGGTTGGGAACACACGTACCCAGCATAGACTTCCAAGATGTCCTCCCTCCCTCACCCCCTCCTCCGCCATCTCTCAGAATCTAGCTTGAGGTGGGTTTTCCCCACCGCCTATGAGAACCTCCTCCTGTGGACCTGATTGTGGCGCCCACTCACGTTCCTCCCTTATATTGATGTAACCATTTCAGACATACGTCTGGAGGTCATCTTCTCTTTCCCCGTACCCTAGCACCGTCCTTGGACCCACAGCATGCCTGCAGAGTTCTGAGTGAATCAGGGTGGCCCCATAGTTAGCCGTATGTCACCGTGACTTCATAAAGGCCGATTGATTAAGTTGGCCATGTTTCGATGATCGGTTACTTCCCCAGTCTATGGGATAGTTCTCTTCTTGACTGGTGGAAAGCGGCAGTTTTGTTCCTGTCCTCACATTAACTTCGTGACCTGGCGTGGAGAGCGATCCGAGCACCCAGGGCCTTACCCTCCGACAGCAGGGCAGCATCGTACTTTGCTCGGCATCTCGTAAAGTAGAAGTTTAGGAATAGCCAGGAAAGCGTCCAGTGTAACGGTTTAGCCGTGTAATTCAGAGACCCGCCTCACTGCCAGTAACTGAACACTGTTACTCAAGTATTCGCTTATGCCGGAAAGTCGGCCCAGAGATGCGAGGCACCAGACGCTGGAAGGGCCTTCAATTTCCATGTGAGTATTTTTATCTTGCATAGGTCTTTATGAGGCATAAATCTGCTTCGGAGTCTCTAGACCTTTGTTGCTATAATTCAGTCTCCACTTACCGAGCAAGAATCAGCAGTTTTTAGAACGCTCCAAAGCCACATAGGAATTGAGCTAAAAAGCCAGTAGCACTTAACACTAAAACTTTGACTCCAAACTATCCAGCCTTTCAAGGGGATATTTGGAGAGGTATTAAAAATATTCTTCTACCCAGACATGATTGTGTATGCCTCTAACCCCAGCTCTTGGGAGGCTGAGGCCAGATCAAGAGTTCCAGGCAAAACTGGGCTACCTAGTAAAACCCTGTCTCTAAATAAATAAGTAAATAAATCAGGGATGTGTCCTAGTTTAGCTAATTATATCTCTGAGCCTAAAAGCAAAACTCAAACAAAACAAAGCAAACTTGGGGTGGTTCATTTAGATCTTTTGGACATGGCTTTTCTTAGAGGCAGAAGGAACGGAGTGTGTACTGGAAAAAGAATGAGTTTGGAAAGGGGAGGAACTTCCAGAATTTTCTGTCATCTAAAGGTACTATTGGCCTATGACATTGGCGGAACATTCCTGTAAGCCCAGCGCTTGGAAAGTGGAGGCGGGAGGATAAAAAGTTCAAGGTCATCCTCAAGTTCAAAGTTAGCCTGGGCCCTGTGAGACCCTATCGTAAAACAATAAACATTTTAAAATTACAAATAAAGAGATAATACTAATTTACATTTAAAAAAAAAAAAAACAACCTCCTTTGACCAGACATGGTTGCATAACTGTGTGAGCTCAAGGCCAGTAAAATATTACGTAGCAAGAGCACCAGACCAGCCAGGGACACATTGAGACTTCAAATCCACCTCTTTTTCATGTTTGGTATAAATTTACTCTTGGCCCAGCTCAGTTCCCTAGAAGCTGTTAGTGTTTCCTTCTTTCTCTTTTTTAGGTGTGTGTTTGTGTGTGTGTGTCTACATGTTTGTGTGTACATGCATGTGTGCTTTTGAATACTAGTATACATGTGTACAAGTTCATATAGAGAACAGAGGTTCATGTCAGGTGTCTTTTCTGTTTCTCTCTACAGCCTTGGCTGTCCTGGACTTGCTCTGTAGACCAGGCTGGCCTTGAACTCAGAGATCTGCCTGCCTCTGCCTCCTGAGTGCTGGGATTAAAGGTGTGAGCCATGTCAGGTCTCTCCCTCAGTTGTTCTCCACCTTATTTTTTGAGGCGGGGTCTCTCACTCAACAGAACAAGCAGGCTCCGGGGAGTCCCCGGTCTCTGTTCTAGCAGCATCTCAAGCGAACAGAAGTTTGTACGATGCTGACCATCAACCCCAGGACCTCATGCATGCTGGGTAAACACTGTACCTACTGAACCGCACCCACACCCAGCCTGGCCCTCCGACTTCCTTTTAAGATTTCTTTTACATGAATAAGTGTTTTGTCTGAATGCACATCTGCGCACTATGTGTGTGCCTGGTACCCAAGTTGGCAAACATGGTGTGTGTGTGTGTGTGTGTGTGTGTGTGTGTGTGTGTGTGTGTACACATGTGAACAAGTGCCTGAGTGTACATCACACACAGCCAACAGCCAGTTTTCTTATCAGCCATTCTGGTTCCACACTTAGAAATTGGCAGCCTTCTCCAGAAACTCTTTCTGATGTTCAGTTGAAACAGTTCCTGATTTCATTTAAGCCAGTCCTCACACTGCGCTCGCTTTGGGCTTTGAGTGGCTGCTTGGCTGCCCCTCACAGAATCTTTATTGTAACCCACCGTCCTGTACTCAAAGGGTTAAGCCCAGTTGCTGCTCAGCCTTACAAGCTCCAGGCTGAAAAAACGCACATTCTCTTGAATCGTATTCCTAATCGCTTCTCGGAGACTAATTTTTCTGTTCCTAATCCTGTAGGAAATTTCACTTAAGGTAGAAATTGCCTTCGTCGTCCTTCCTGCCTTTCCCAGTATTTCGGAAGCTGACGCACACCGGTTGCTAACAAATTACACGAAGAGTGATTTTGTGGGTTGTAATCGTAGGAGATTATGTGCGGAAAGCTGTGCGAATCATAAATGTGGCGTTCGTTTATTGACGAAGTGAACACCTGTAATCCCCATCACCAGCACCCACAAGCTTCTTGCAAAGCCTCTTCCGAGTAACTGGCCTCTCTCACCAGACGCCTGTCCTTGACCCTTGTAGGCACACTGCCACATTGCATGTTCCTTTATACACCTGGATTCTTCCATTGGGCACCACACGTGTGAGAATCAGGCCTGGCCCCACATATGAGATTGGCTCCTATGTTCTCGGAGCTACAGCATCCACCTATCTGTTGTATTTCACCCTACACAAACACTTGGGTTGTTCCGACTGGGGAGATGAGGTATTGCTGTGAATACTTCAACCTTATCTTCTGGTGCCCGCTGTGCTGGTCTTTCTGTTGGGTATTTATTCACCTAGGAGAGGAATGGCTGTTGCCAGGGAGTTCGGTTCATGTTTAGCTTTAACAGAAGCTGCATATTTCCAATGGGTTGCTACTAACTACGCCCATTACATTTGCTCCCCATCCTCAACCACGCTTGGTCTTGTCTGCTTTCCTTAATGGCAGCAATTCTGATGGGGGACGATGGTGGTTTCTTCAGCTGAAATGAATCAGCTACCCACACGGAGGAGGTGTGGGAGAACATTGCTTTTCCTGCTTCCCTTGTGCATCTGCCAGTGGGTCATAAGCACATCCGCCCTGGAAGGAGCTGAGTGGTAACCACAGCCCTCATTTGCATGACTCTCAACTGTTCTCCCTGGCTGGTGGCTTCTAGCCAGAGCAAGCAGAAAGACAACATGCAGCCAGATAACCTTATCTTGTTATTAAGGACTCACTTAGCTGGCTATGGGGCTGCAACTGAGAGTCTGGAAAGGCAGGCCATGATTTTATGGTTATATCATGCTAATCTCATCAATAATAATTCAAAGGAAGGGGAAAAAAAACAACAGAGTTTAAACAAATGAGTGATGAAATCCACACCAGATTCAGGACAGCCATACTTGGGTTTTCATACATACGTTACTGATGTGACCCCATTCTTCATAACATAAACTCAGAGTTTTCCTGGAAGCTGAAATAGAGGGAAGGAAGGGTAATTGTCTTGGGACATTTGGAGAACGCTAACCCATAAACAGTCATATTAGGAGCAGTTGGGCTGAGTCGGTACTGTGCTTGAGGCTGGACGCAGAAGTTTCAAAATGGCTTCTGTCAGCTCTCCTCCCTTGTCTGCAGACATCTGAGTTCAGTGACCAAGCTTTTCTTTCCCAGTGAGAAGTAAACAGTACAGCTGGTTTTTAGAATGGAATGTCGAACTCTCCATACTTCCCACCTTGGGTGGGTTTGCCTTCCTAACATTAAAGCAAAGTTTTCAATAAACACAGAGAGGCAAGCGCCACTACTGAGGAGACTCTCTCCACTAGAAATCTGTCTGCTGTCTGTTTTGACGAAAGGCTGGGAGGAACTCTTTCCTCATGATTCCAGAGACTCGGAAATTAAACACACGCTTTTAGATAAATACTAATAGGAAATTGGATTATGTGCTTTTTCAAAAGGTTAAAGCTTCCCCCCCCCCCCCAGCCTTTCTCCCTGTTTTCATCCTGAAGCGTTGTATACACATTTTCCTAATGCTTTGTGCTCCGACTTTCTTCATGGGGTTTCCTAACCCACAAACCCCCAAATACTTGCTCAGCTTGGAACCAAGGCGCAATATTTCAAGCACGGTGCCACGAGGAAAGTAGCGAGATAATGATTTTCTCTCCCAGTTCAGATATCAGAGGCCCAGATATTGATTGCCTGTGTCTTTTGCCTCCTGTCTTCTGATGAAACCACACTTTTGACACAGAGTCATAATAAAGTGTGCCCTTTTCAGTATGAGATCTCTGTAAATGTCATTCACGTGGTCCTTGTTTTCTAATTCTCCATGTTTTCACCCGAGTGCTACAGAAGCCCCTCACTGAGCTGGCGAGAAAGCAAACATTTAGATCTCAAACTCACTGAAATGGATTCCATCATTTTGCTAAAGGCGGTTGCATTTTAAGCACAGGAATACCTCCCCTCTCTGCCCTGTCCATGAGTTACATCTGACTGAAGCATGAGGCTTCTGGTAACTAGAGGTTTTGTAAATAATAATAATTTTAGGGGCTGGGGAGATGATTCAGTGGGGAAGATCTGAGTTCAAATCTCCAGAACCCGCATAAAGTTAGGCATTGTATTGCAAGGCTGTCACCCCTGTATTATCAATGAGATGGAAGGTGGAGACAGGAGAATCCCCCCAACATTCATAGGCTAGCTACTGTGGAGACTGCAATCGCAAAAACAAAAAGAACCTGCCTCAGACAGGGTGGAATGTAAAGCCTGACCTCTGTACCCTATGCACATGCTCACTCGCTACACACACACGCACACGTTGGATCTGGCAGGCAAAGAGACGCTTTGCAATAGTGTGAATATTCGTCTTTATGGATGAGAAGGGATGGTGGCGGCATGAGCAGAAGCCAAACACGCGAGGCCGGGAGGTAACGGTTCACTCCCCCAACAAAGCCCTACCAGCCAGTCCTCCCGGTGACCTGTAACACTCCTGCTGCCTCAGCTCCCTGATCACAGCTGCCAGGCAGTGATTTGTGATTTTGTTTAAGGATACACATCGGTGTTAGTCTAGCTTGAGGCCACCAAACTCATTTCACTTGCGCCCTGCACCAAATTTGATCCCAAAGGTGTCAAAGCGGAGGATTAACGCAACATAACACTCATCACCTCCCCCCTCCACTTTGTGAAATCAGTTTATCTGAAAATACCCCATACAAAAGATCTGCAATCCCGAGCCACACACAAAGAGTGTCTTGAAAAATGTAATGGGCATGCCTATGGCTTTTCAAGATGCTCCCATGCTGTGACCACCCCCCGCCCCCGTCTCATATAATGTAGCCTTTTTATTTATTTCCAATAGCTTCCTAATCACTCAGTGCTAGCGTCCTTCCTCTCACCTCCGATCATGGTCCAATAATCCGCTTTGGTGGCCTTCTTGGCCTCGGAGGCAGTTTCAGCTGTTAAAATCTTTCTTTAACAAGTTTCCCTGTATTAAGAGTCATTCCAGCGGGCTTCACCTCCCTCTTACCTTTTCCTAACCTTGTCTAGACAGTCACAGAAATCGTAGGTCACACGGACCCTAGCAATATCATCCCACCTTGGCATGAGAGCCCTGTTTGGACACAGGATCAACTAAAACTGCTGATAATTTCTGGTTGGTTGGGGCAGAAGAGAACTCCTGGACAACACAGCAAATACTCTATGTGACTGTGTTTCATGAAGATGAAGAGTGCACGTTCTTTCTTCCATGGCTGTGTTACTTATCTGATGGACTCAGAAAACGAGGAGGCGGATCAGTATTTTATTTGGGCTCTCTAGTTTGTTCCTACAACTCAGTTTCTACTTCTCTAGCCTGGCTTTTGCCACAGAGTATCTCTGGACTGGCTGTTTGGCTGTTTGTGACTAGCATCGTTCCATCTGATCCTGTATTGGGAACTGCCCACTTGAAATTCGCTCAGAAACTCCGTTTCCATCCATCTCTGGCCTTTGCCCTTCTGAGAGGCAGAGACAGCAGGGAGACCCACAATATAAGGGAGGCCTTGTATTCTCATATTCTCTCTCTCTCTCTCTCTCTCTCTCTCTCTCTCTCTCTCTCTCTCTCTCTCTCTCTCTCTCTCTCTCTCTCTGTCTGTCTCTCTCCTTTATATGTATGCGTCTTTTTTGCCTGTATATTTGTGTGTCATGTGCGTGCCTGGGACCCGTGGAAGCCAGAAGAGGGCCTCAGATCCTGATAGAACTGGAGTGGCAGATGGTTGTGTGCTTATATACTGGGGATCACACCTGGGTCCCCTGGAAAAGCAGCCAGTGCTCTTAACCACTGCTCTATCTCTCCTGCCCAACCTTTTTTTTTTTTCACTTTCTCCTGTGTCTCCCTAGGAGGAAGGTAACTGATTGAAAGGATCTGAAAATCACCTAGAAAGGCCATTAAGGGGGAAAAATGAGATCAGTGTGAAGAAGTCAGGGCCACACACCTTCCTCAAAGTTGGCAAGAAGAGAAAAAAATTTAAGTTCTGAAATATTTCAAGTAAAAGAATGAAATATGTGATAAGAGGTTGCCTGAGATATATGTTGGGGAACCCAAGCCTGCCTTCCTTCTTGCTGCCTCTGTTCACTCTCAGTGCGTGAAGTACTGGAAATAGATTTTCTGCTTATTGTATGAGACAGATTTTCAAAGCTTAAATTTCCTGGGAAGTTTTTAATAACTACTATCAAAAGAAAGGTCAGTGTTTTTCTCTTTCTTTTTGTGAGACAGAGTTTTGCTATGTAGCCCAGGCTGGCCTCAAACTCACAGCCCTCCCAATGCTCAGGTTATAGGAATTCACCATTATAGCTACTATGAGAGGTCAAATTTTTCTATCTTAAAAATATTTATTCACTTCTCCTATATAAGACCCGAGGTTCTGTCAACACGGCAAAATAACCCTTTTTTAAATTCCCGTATTTCAGAATACCATGTTGTAAATGAGAAATGGATACAATTCTGTTCATTAATTTCAAATTGATTGTAACAAAAAAGAGCACCCACTGTCTGGAGACGTGGCTCAGGGATTAAGAAGTTCACTGGTTGCAATTTCAGGGGACCTGGGTTCAGTTCCCAGCACCGACGTGACGGCTCACAACCCTCTGGAACTGCAGCTCCAGGAGACCCAACACTCTGTTTGGCCTTTGCACACCACAGGCATGCACACGCTACATATACATGCATTCAGGCAAACACTCATGCACATAAAAATGTTCTTAATCGCATAGAAAGCATAGTCACAACATTCAGTATTTTATACAAGGCCTACATAAGGAGCATAGATCTTGAGGGTTTGGAATTGTGTCATTGATGTTTGAGACAGAGTCTCAGGTAGCCCAGCCTGTCCCTGAACTGGGCTGTATAGATGAGGATGGCCTTGAACTTCTGGTCCTCCTACCTCCACCTCCAAGTGCTAGGATTACAGGTGTGCTCCATCACAATTAGTTTTACCCAGTGTTGGGGCTGAAACCAGGACTTCGGGCATGCTAGGCAAGCATCCTACCAGTAGGCTACATCCCCAGGCTAGACCTCAAGATTTATCAGAAATCTGCCTTCTATCATCTCTGTGCTGTAATCGAGAAAGGTAAGCTGTGTCTCTCCGGTTGTCACACGCTGTGTCAGTGGGGTGTGGTCAAGGCAGTGTCTGAGTTGTAAGCTCTCTGTTCAGAGTCTCATCCATAAAGTTGTTCTGCTTTCTATATCTCAAGCAAAACCAAGTCCTTGCCGGTTCTACTTTCTTCAGCATACCGAAGGGGGACTGACTCCTTTTGGAGGAATATCAAAGGCCATCCGGCCACTAAGAAGTTACCAGAATCCATACTGAGGCCAGCGCATACCTGACTTGCTGTAAAGCGCCCCTCTAGCTTTTTCCCTCCGTGACAGCAGCTCAAAATCAAACAGGCTCTCAAGGAGGGAATGCTGACCCCCCTCCCTCTCTCCTACCCCAAAATGCACAAGTCAGGGGTGGAATAGACTGAGCACCATGCTGGGAGCTGGGGACCTGAGAAAGAAGGAACACACCCGTGAATGAAGGGCTGGTTAGCTCACAACCCTCCCCCCCATCCTAGGGGAGCCTGCCCTGCAGAGCCCTACACAGGAAGAAGGAACCTGGGAGGCTGGGGGAGCTTGGACCGCCTCTGTCTAAACCCTGATCTCATACTGCTTCCCTGTGGAGGATCCTCAGAACTGCAGCCTCTCTCTCTCTGGACCCCTGCCTGTCATGCCCATTCGGTATGGTCTCTTGCCTGGGCTGATCTGACAGGTCTTTCCTTACATATATATCTATATGTGTCACACACACATATGTGAGTATATATATTTATATATAGATATATATGTACATATATATATGCCTGGGCTGATTTGAGAGGTCTTCCCTTATATATACATATATCTATAGATAGATAGATAGATAGATAGATAGATAGATAGATAGATAGATAGATCACTGTATAGATGAGGTATGGTATATATATATATATTTTTTTTAATCCCAAAGCCTATGCATACCCAACAGTGTTTCTTTGGCTCTGCTTTCGCAAATACATGTTCTGGCTTTCACTCTTACAACTTCCAGATGAACTGACAGCATTGCTCCTATCTCTATGGATATCTTTCGTAAGAACAAAACCAGCATCCTGGCTAACATAGAGGATCCCGGCCGTCTTTTGCTATAGCTGCCATCTCATTTTCCTACTTCTCCTTTATACCCAGCTAAGAGTAGCTTAGACAAGCATTCACAAGGCTGTCCTTCTTTGCAGGGCACTGAGCAACAAAACACATTTTAGATGACTGACTCTTTGCTTGAGGACCTGGGAAGGGTCTTTCTCCAGTTTAGGAACTGGGGGAGGAGGCTCAGATGCTTTGCTTAATACAGCCTGAAGAGAACCCATACTTTTCAGGGTAGGTGAAAGAGGAGACAATGACTTCTTTGGGCAGGCCAGTGGTCTTCCTTCCCCGGAGAACATTGAGAATCAGAAAGTATACAGGAAGTTGACCACGTAATTCACATTCCACACAGAACCTTCGAGCCCCTCTCCACCTCTGTCAAGACTCCAGGGTGAAAGCTGTGAGCAGAAGGGGACAAGCCATCAGCAGAGGGTGACTTACGATGAGAAAGGAAAATATTTGGATTAGCTATAATGCCAAGCCAGTGATATTTACAAATTATTAAACTGCCATCTCCACATGAAATGCTTTTTTCTTTTTTCCTTTATGAAATGCTAAGCTGTTCTTTCAGTTTGTTTCAAACTGTCAGGGCCATTATTTGATGTTCCTCTCTGTTTGTTTATCTTCATTAAGATGTTGAATCAATCATTTTTGCTTTCTCTCTTCGAGAGCAGGAGTTGGCCAGCAGTCAGGATGAGGGCCAGCCGCCCCCGCACGATGTGCAGGTGCCCGGCCAAGTTTGTTCACAGAGGGATCAAAAACCTATTTGTTCTCCAGGTTGTGTGGACAGACTGGCAGGGTTTTTTTTGATAAGAGATAAAAGAAAAGTCTTCCCTCGTGGTGAGAAATGACATTTCTATCTGGAACAAGAAGACGCAGCGGATCTCATTTCTGTTTTGGAGATCAATTTCCAAAGTAGCATCCTGACAGCTGACAGTGGGGTGGAAACAGGGGGGTGGGCTTGAAAGTGGGAGATGGAACGCAGTGACTCAGAGCAAGCAGGAAGTAGATGATGGAGATCCCTGGACCTTGTCCTGTGACAGATGTTCATGCCACTTTCTTGTCCGTTCAGAGTGTGGCATTTCAGTATCCAGGATGCCAGAGTGTAATCTCCGAGGATGAGGGTGGTTTATTGTTGGAGAGACGGTACTTGAGAACAGCTAACCAGGGCTAGAGAAGCAGTCCGCTAAGACATAAAACAGAACTGTGCACGCCAGCTGGCCTATCTAGGGATAAAACCCTGTAACCTTGGTCTCATTAGCACCAGGCCCTCTCCAACTGAGCTTAACTGACCCATGCAATTTAATCAACGGAACAAATGAGAAACACAAAAGGAGGAAACTAGTTTATTGCGTGATTTAAGAAGCTGGGAGACAAAGTGGTTTTACTTTTAAACCTACACGAATCTAGCCAGGCATGGAGAGTTTCTTCCTAGCACTCGCTAGGCTGAGGCAGGAAGGATTGTCACAAGTTTGAGGCCAGCCTGGGCATAAAAATGAATTTTGAGGCCAGCCTCGGCTACACAGTGAGACCCTGCCTCAGAATCCAGAGGGAGGAAAAAAAAAAATCACAGGCAATCAAACAATCCAAATACAACCTAAGAGTTTAATAAATTCCTCATATCTTTTAAAGATTTATTTATTACTTATAGAGCGTTCTGCCTACACACCAGATCTCACTATAGATGGTTGTGAGCCACCATGGGGTTGCTGGGAATTGAACTCGGAACCTTTGGAAGATCAGCGAGTGTTCTTAACCTCTGAGCCTTCTCTCCAGCCCAAATTTCTCATATTTTTAATTGCATGGTTTTATTATTTTTTTTCTTTCCTCTTTCAGAGAAAGGATTCATTTAGTGCAGTCCGGCCTCAAAGTCACTATGTTGCTTACACTGGCTGTCAACTCCTGATCCTCCTGCCTTCACCTCCCAAGTGCTAGGATTAGAGGAGGATACCACTCTGCCCCACTCTGGATCACAAGCTTCTAAGATAGAATTCTTCTTCTGGTATTGCTCTAATACCTCTTACTGACTGCAGAGCACACACATCACCTGAAGCCCGCAAGCTCCAGGAAGATACAGCTTCCTGTTGGTCAGTCTCCCTTGCACTGATCTACACAGAAACTGTGTGAGACTGGTAATACCATCTCTCCGTGGGTGTGGTAAGCACCAGCCTATCTACCAGCTATACAGTGTTCCACTCCTGACGGTAACACGCCAGTTGACTGCAGAGACCCGGGCAAGAAGGCCTTTGCCCCAGCCTTTCGCAAAGGCAAGAGGTGGCCTTTCGAATCACCCCAAAAGGAAACATAGCCTTTCAAAAGGCAAGCCAACACTCCATTTATTTGAGGCCTCTGTTATGACTCTTGGGCCACAGATAATGACTCTGAACAAATGCTCGCTCCTCATTAGCGGGAAGCACTTCCCCCTAATCACCACGAATTACCCGACACCTGGAGTCAGGCAGGCTTCTCATTCCACACTCATTTGCTTCCTTTCTGGATGTCACTATGTCTGTCATGAGGTCTCCTCTCCTTCTGCACTCTAATGGGCTCATTGCACCCCCATCCCCTTCCTTCCTGGCAACTGGATTCAACCCCGTGTCTTAAGCTGTGGCCAGTAAAGTGTAAGAGCAATGTGTCAGTTTCTAGGGTCAGACACGGTATCCTTAAGCAACTGGGGAGAGGGTAATCTCAGTGTTCACCCTTTCCTTCTTCCTAATGGCTGAAGCCAGAGCCAGCTTAAACCATGAAGAAATCATGTGCTCTATAAAGATGGTGGGCCCAGGGCTGGAGAGATGACTCAGCCATTTGGAGCACTTGTTGCTCTCGCCGAGACTATGAGTTTAGTTCCCAGAACCCATAGGGTGGCTCACATCCATCTGTAACTTTAGCTCCAGGGGATCCGATGCCTTCTTCTGACTTCGGTGGGTACCAGGCCTACACTGGGTACACATATATACATGAAGGTGAAACACTCACAATGTAAATCTTTAAAGATTGTAGAGACAAAACAGAGATTGCGCCCCATCCCCTGGCTCCCTCTCTTCAGTCTTTCCAAACATCGGAGGGAATTATAATCTGTATCTAGAGTTTTCCATAGACTATCTATCACGCTGGCTCAACTCATCTTAACCGGTCTACCTGATAACAACACCCTTCGGGGGATATCCGGAGTGAAACTAAATAGAGAAAGAGTCGGAGAAGAATGGACAAAGAAATGGAGAGTGAAATGACAAGTGGCCTCTTTGGCCATCTGAACAGATGCAGTAAGCCAGAGTTACATAATAATTTCCCTGGCGTTTCTTAGGTGCTACTCTGCAGAAGCTCTAGCATTCATAATTAACGTCATTCCTGCACACCTCAGTAACGTTAACCCTGAGCAGTTTGCACAGATTGCCTCGGTCCTTTCCCGGGCCATCCTTGATGCCATCTTCATGATATGCCTCTCATATCACTCGCCATAATAGCCTGGCACACACATCTCCTCACACTGACGGCCACCAGCAAGCCATCAGGCTGATAGGGACTTAAGCAACAAATTCACTTCGAGGCTGCGGCTCTCAGCCCGAGATGAGCGTCAGAACCAAGAACAGAACTGTGTGCAAATGAGGGGGTCCCAGCACCAGCTGATGCATATTCTTAAAAATAAATTTAAAAATCTGATGTGCACCCACATTTAAGAACCACTGTCTACTGCCCTAAGGCAGTGTTTCAGGACTATCGACCACATACACCTTCTGGATGAGTCACAGGGACCTACTCTGCTCGGGGATCTACTGCATGGTATCAGGTGTCTGTGTCTTGTCCCTCAGAGAACTGCCACCCCACCCCCTTTTCACAGTGATCTGGGATGTGGTGTTCCGTTAACACGCTGTGGATGAGAACGCTTCTCTTAATGCCTGCCTCTCCCAAAGCCGCTGCAGCCAACTGGGAACGTGCCTTCGTCTTGAGGGAATGGGCTCCTAATGGTGGAATTTTGGGAATTAAGGAAGTCAGTTGAGATTATAGCTTAGAAGAGAGACCCCTTTATCAGTTCCTGCAGAGACATACTGTTTAAGCACCCCCCGTTCTACTTACAAAACAAAACCACTTGAGCCTGTTTCAGAAGATTTTGCAGACTCCGAGGCAGTGGGGGAGACAGGGAAACCATCCTCTGCCCCTCCTCTTCCCCTGCTGTCCAGAGTCGGCCTCAGCCCTGCCATTCCCTCTGGTCAGAAAAAGCAGCATCGTTCACCCCTGTTTCAGCCAGAGTAAACGGGGAGCAGGTGTGTGTGTGAAAAGGCGCAGCACGCCACTGAGTGTGCGTCATACCTAGAATGTGATCTTGAAAGCCAGAGCAAAGGGTCAGTGAGCAGTCAGTCCCCTAACAGCACATGCAGCCCGGCGGATCGATATTTTTGCACATCTGGCCATCTTTTGCAGACTTCGGGTGATTAAGACTCCACCGCATCTTATGTAATCTTTAATATTTCACTGGCTTTTCTTCTCAACTGTGTAAGCTGCTTCTTTTTACTCAAATTCTACCTTCCCGCTTCTATGACGACCTGCCTCACTGTCGCAAAGCCAAACAAAGAGAAAACCACCTCAGTGCAGGAGCTGGAGAGATGGCGCATCAGTTAAAGAGCGCTGGCTGCTCTTCTGGAATACCCGGGTTTGGTCCCCAGGTTTGAAGTTGTTGGCTCACAACCTCATGTAACTCCAGCTCCTGGGAATCTAACACCATCTTCTACCCTCTGCAGGAAGCAGGCGCGTACATGACGCACAGATATACATGCAAAGACATTCATGCACATAAAATAAAAATAAAGATTTAATGTGTTAATTCAAATAAGAAGCTTGGAAGGGCCCCACGAATGCTAATGCTCTATTCAAACATACAAGGCCATTTCTAAAGTAGAGATCATATTCATGCAGAATTATTTCAGATCTGATAGAAAGGGGAGGGGGGAGATAGGGCAATACAGAGAGGTTAATTGGGGGATGGGTATTACTTACCAACTAGAAGCCTTGAGCAAGGTAATTCATATAATCCATCAAGAGGGAAGTGTTGCCAGCTGGGATGGGATACATCTATAACCCCCAGACTGGGAGTTAGAATCAGGAGGGTCATGAATTCCAGGCTAGCCTGGGCTACATAGTGAGCCTCTATCTCAAAACAGAGAGGAAAAAATGGGGACTGGGGAGATGGTTCAGTCAATAAAGTACCTGTTATGCAAACAAGAACTGAGTTTGGGTTCCCCCATACACATACCCGTGTAGACGCCAGACAGTGGTGGCCTATGCCTGTAATCCCAGCGCAGGGAATGTGGGGGTGAAGGGAGTAACAGGCGGATCACTAGGGCTCCCTGGCCAACCAACCTAGCCAAATCTACGTGCCCCAAGTTCAGTGAGAGACCCTTTCTCAAAGAGAAAAGCGGAGCAATAAAGGAAGACATTTGTGCTGGCTGGTTTCACATCAACTTGACACCAGCTGAAGCAGCTGTTCTCAACCCGTGGGTCGCAACCCCCATAGGGTCACATTGTCAGACATCCTGCTTATCAGATATTTACATTTACGATTCGTAACAGTAGCAAAGTTACAGCTATGACGCAGCAATGAAATAATTTCATGCTCGGTGGGGGGGGGGGAATCACCACAACATGAGGAACTATATTCAAGGGTCGCAGCATTAGGAAAGTTGAGAACCACTGAGCTAAGGTCATCAGAGAGAAAGGAGCCTCAGTTGAGAAAATACCCCCGTAAAATCAGGCACTAGGCAATCCTGCAAGGCATTTTCTTTTTGTTAGTGGTGGTGGTGGTGGTGGTTTGGTTTGGATTTTTGAGACAGGGTTTTTCTGTGTAGCCTTGCCTGACCTGGACTCCCTTTGTAGACCAGGCTGGCCTCAAACTCACAGAGATCTGCCTGGGTCTACCTCCTGGAGTGCTGGGGTTACAGGTGTGCGCCACTGCCCAGCCAGGGAACTTTCTTTCTTAGTGATTGATGGGGGAGGACATACCCCATTGTGGGTTGTGTAATTCCTGGGCTGGTGGTCCTGCGCTCTATAGAGGCTGAGCAAGCTATGCGGAGCAAGCTAGTAAGCAGCACTCTTGCATGTCCTCTGCGTCCACTTCTGCCTCAAGGTTCCTGCCCTGTTTGAGTTCCCGACCTGACTTCCTTCAGTGATATACTATAGATGTGGGAGTATAAGCCAAATAAACCCATCCCCCACACACACAACTTCATCATAACAATAGTAATCCAAGACAAGACCCAGTGCACACCCATGGCCTTCATATGTATGTGCACACACTCATACATATGCACACACTCATACAAAAACACACAACACAGACACACATGCAGAAAAAGGACTGTTTTTTTCTTATTATAAGTGACTATTCTCAGTACCAAGGTAAAGGAAAGGGTTGACCGTATTAGGAAATATAAGACTCTATAGTTTTGTTTTGTTTTTCAATCTTGCAGAAAAAAAAAATCTGAGCAATCACAAGGCAAGTCCTAGGACTCAGAGATAATAACAGAAACGCGGAACCTTGGTGGTCAGGCACCTGCTCCTCAATGCCAGTCATTAGCCCATCCGTTCTAATCCTTACTTCACTTCCTCTGCTGATAGAATAAAAGGACTAGCTTTTGCCCTTGCCCATGTCAAAAACACACCGATGCGTCCAAAAGCGTTTTTTTCATCATCATCACAGATTGACTGTGCCATCCAGAGGGTTCTATAACGAATGCCTTCTCATACCTTTTGGGGTGCGAACTGTTCTTCTGGATCAGGCAAAACGATGGGTGAAAGAGACACAAACACGATGGACACAAAGCGCAGCCTCCAATAATTGCTTATTTTCTTTTCTAAGTGACAAGACGTTGTTGGCATTTCATACTTCATTTTATATACAAATTGAGGTCCCCGCGCAAGAGCGTTCTTCCTGTGCACAGCTCTCCGGGTCACAGGGGGAAACAGAATCTAACCCTCAGGGACATCATTTAATATTTCCAGCATTTCACAGGAGCTTCTGATGCTCGGGTCTTCCAGGGGAACTCTTGATTTATACCTTCAGCCGTCAGACAATGTAAAGGTGAGGTCGGGCACAGGCATCCTTCATCCCTTCCCCGAGTGCTCACAGGTCCCTCGGGCAAGGTGGAATCAAAGCCGCTCAAATGGTGGAGGTCACTGCCGTGACACTATCAGAAGTAAGAGCGTGCAGGTTCCTTCCTTCGAGAGCGGGTCTGACGCCCGTACATCTTCACGCTGCTGTTGTTTCTGCTTGAAAAATTACATGCAGTTGGTTTTAGTTTTCCCTCATTTCCTGTTCTTAAAACACGATTTCCACCCCCAATTTAAAGTGTAATATATGTCAAAAATAATTGTTATTTGTTGCTGATTATGTTAACAGAAATTCGAGACAACAGGTGTCCTGTTTTTATGGCTTTGTACCTCTCCAGCCCCATCAATTCAAATCACGTCTGCGATCTCCGTCTTTGCACTGATCTGGAATTATTTTTCCAGGACACCCGAGGAATTCTTTGCTCTCTGCCACAACCCCTCCCACGTGGTGGGTGCCAAATAAATTTTCCTTGATTAGATTTGATCTACAGGTGCTTTTTCCAATTTTTGTTATGCCCAGCAATACAATAACATTCTGTAAATTGCAGCCCAAGCTTACACCCCTGGGCTTCTGACCTCAAAGGACTTGGTGCCTTTTTATTACTTGTGAAATAAAGCAGAGCTCCGATGGAGAGAGGCCTCCTGTTTTCATGAATCCTCTTGCCGTGTAGGAAGGACTTAAGCAAATTAGACCTATGATACCAAGTACAGTATTAGAACAGCAAATGAGTCTTAAAATTGCATGCATACTGCAGCTTATTAAAGTGTTCTTTAAATGATGCCTAATTCAGGCAGGTCTTCTTGTGCATGTTTTTAATAAAATTGTTCTTTTCCTGTGCTACACTAGGTTTGTTTTGGTTTTTTGTTGTTGTTGTTTGTCTTCCTTCTGTGGATTCATTCGCCACTTATTAAGCTTGGGAATTTTCTATAATCAGCCATTTATCATGGACATCGTTATATAAATATGTAGGTGAACGGCTTTTCGATAAAATAGCTGTAAAGTTTTTAATCCTTTGGTTGTTTTGTATTAGTGTGTAAATAATGTAAGTACGTCATTTAGGGTTGGGGTTTTTTTTTCTTACATTTATGGACTTATTTATTTTGTGTGTGTTTAGGGGAGGGGGATTCATGCCTCAATGCATCTATGAAGGTCCAAGGACAATTTGCAGGAGTCAGTTCTCTTTTTTTTCACAACGTGTGGATCCTGGGAATTCAATCTTAGGTCATCAGGTGTGATGGAAAAAAAAATCCCCTCTCTGAGTCATCTTGTCCATCCAGTATATACTGGAGTTTATTTTGTTTTTAAGTTTTGTTTTATGTGTGTGAGAGTTTTGCCTACATACACACACACACACACACCACGTATGTTCAGTGCCAACAGAGGCCAGTGGTGGGCATTGGGTGCCCTAGAACTAGAGTTCAGGTACTTGTGAGCTGCCAGCTGGTACTAGGAACTGAACCTGGATCCTCTGTAAGGACACCAAATTCTCTTTCTCTACAGCCTTGCCTGCAGTGCATAACTGTTTTTAATAAGTTATTAATAACACCAGAAACAGCTCTCCCTTCCCAACCCTGGGATTCTGCCCTCTCCTCTATTCTTGGAAGTGTGCCTTTCAATTCTTTCATCCATTTTTTTCTTTAAATCTATACCGCTAGGCACCTTCCATATTTCTAAATAATATTTTTGTAAAGCTGTTTTTTAAATTGGTCAATTTCAGATGTTATCTACTGTTTTGAAACACAGCAAAGGAGAATGTAGCTCTCCTACCCCGACATAGCCCTCCCATTTCCCTTCATCCTCCCAGTACAAGGATACCAGAATTGTTTGTTTGTTTGTTTGTTTTGTTTTGTTTTTGAGACAGGGTTTCTCTGTGTAGCTCTGGCTGTCCTGGAACTCACTCTGTAGATCAGGCTGGCCTCAAACTCAGAGATCTGCCTGCCCCTTCCTCCTGAGTTGTAGGATAAAAGGCATGTGTCACACCACAGCTAGCTGATATCAGAATTTTTTATTAATCAATATTCAGTAATTGCATTATTTTAATATGTAAATACTTACTATTAAATCATATAAAGCTGGGTAGTTAAATTTTTGTTTTCGTAGCCAGGCACACAGCACTTGGGAGACAGAGGCAGGAGGCTTTCTGTGAGTTTGAGGCCAGCCTTGTCTACATAGTAAGTTCCATGACAGCCAGGGCTGCATAGAGAGACCCTCTCTCAACAACAACAATTAAAATTTTGTTACTTATTTTCTTGTTTGTCTGTGGTTTTCCTAGAGTTGGAGAATGCTTTGGTCTTTTCCTTTGGTTGCTTTTCAGAGTTGCTATCCATAATTCTCCCAGTCTTTGTAAGAGAAGTGTATGAATATTCTTCTGCCTCTCGTTTTCTTTATGATCAAACACATCAGATGATCCCTTGGTTCCATCTTGTTCTTGGAGACTCTCCGTTGGAGACCACTGTCCTGCCCATTCTAGGCTGGCTGCTGTCACTCTAGCTTCCTTTGTCAGTCCTGGCTTCTGGGTCTGACCTAGCTTCCTTCTGTGGTGTATGCCCTTGTTCTGGTGACGTTGTGAGACAGGCTAGAGACTGTATATATGAAAAGCTCTGTGTACCTGACTGGGAATTTTCTTTTAGACTTTGGAAAGTGTTGCTTCACTGGGTTCTGGCCTCCAGTATTGTTAGGCAGAAGTCCATGTCATTCTTGCTATTGGTTCTTAATGTATAACCTGTTTGTCCCTCTGATTCAGGAGCTTGTAGAATATTCTCTTATCCATTGTGTTCTGAAATTTCACAGTGATTACCAGCGCATAAGTCTCTTCATTCATGGAGGACTCATTGCAAAATATCTGTCTTTCATTGTCACAGATTTTATGCTCTCTTCGTTTCTTTCCCTCTGTTTTCTGTGTTCTACTTAAACCGTACTGTTTTGCCCAATATAAGATTTCTTCAACTTTTTCTTCCAACTAACTGATGTATTTTATTTTTAACTTTAGCTGCCATTAACTTAATTTCCAACTGTCTTTCCTTGGTCTCTAATTGCTTCATATTAAGCTTCCTTCTTAATGGCTACAGTGTCCCTCCCTCTGGAAATATAAATGATGGCTTATTTGTTTGCTTTTTAAAGTCTCTTTTCTGTACCCTGAATTAACCATTTCCTCTTATTTCTTTGGTTTTGCTGTGCATTTTAGTCTTTTCTTTTACGTTGGAAACCTTGCTGTGGATGTCTCTCGATATTATATTTCAAACTGAGTTGCTTGTCCGGTGTGTTCAAGAACCTGGGTGTCCCACCAGGGCCAAGAACAAAAGTGTGTGCTAAGGCAGACTGAAACATCTGTGTGGTTTTCAACTGAAGACCTTCATTTAGAGTCTAAAGCTCTGAAGGGCAGGGGCACCCAGACGCCTTTGCTCAGAGTCTCCCACTCATAAGTATCTCTTCTCTAAAGCCAGGCCCTCCCCCTCCCACCCCCATGCACAAAAGGAAGGACAAAATTTCTAGCACTGCCGTTTTGCATAAATACTGAGGATCTTGAAGTCTTGCAGCAAAGGGAAGCCGGGATCCTCAGTGTTGAGAGCAAGGGCTGTGACCTAATTCACCCACTTTCAGTACGGCTCCTCACACACTGCTGGACTCTGTCATAGGATCTGAGAGCTTTTCAGGAGCCACGCTTTCAGGAGAAGAAGCTCTAGGAGACTAGAGGGAGGTGGGCAACTGGTGTGCTGGAGTTGGAAACTTTCACTTCTCTTTTTATTGCAAAGTCAGTACCTTGCCTTACGTTGGATGAGGCAAGCTGGCTCACACAGCTACCTTCATGTTCATTTCTCCATCTGCCAAATGGGTGGCTGGTTCATTTGCTTTAGGAGACCAGAGAGCTTGGAACTCTCTGAGGGTTCTTCCTTGGGGATCCTTTATGGGAAAGCAAGAGTAAGTGAGGAGACGGTATCTGGAAGGATTTTCCTTGCAAGTGTTGCCAGCTCTTTAGATCATGCTTCGGTTTAGCAGTTCATCTGGCAGAAACCTCACTGTGGTCACTGGCTTTGGCTGCGAAGCCAATATCAGAACCTCACTGGCTCACCTTTTATGAATGCTACACAGTTGGCCGGTGAAAGACCTGGCAGTTTCAAGTCTTATTGCAGAGAGGTAGTCCAGATCTTTGCCTCTTCTCTGACCTCCCTCTCAGAAACCGGTCAGCTCCTGGGCACAATGATTGATTGTACACTATTATGTCAGTAGCTACTATGCTCAGCAGAGGTTAGGACAGGGTTTTTTGTTTTTTGTTTGTTTGTTTGTTTGTTTTTAATGACATTTGGGGCTGGAGAGATGGCTCCGGGCTTAATTAAGAGCATGTACTAGTTCAGTTCCCAAAACCCAGTTCCAGCACCTCACAGCCCCTGTAACCTCAGCTCCAGGAGATCCAGTGCCCTCTTCTGGCCTCTGTGGACACTACATTCACAGGCACATACACACACACAGATACACATCTACACATAATTTTTTTAAGTTTAAAATCATGAAATTTAGATTGAGAAACCTAGACATAAAGCATTCTTTATCTTGATTTTTTTTTACAAAGGAAAAGTCTCACTATTGTAGTCAAACTTGCCCTTCTCCTGCCTCAGCCTTCCGAGTGCTGGGATTACAAATGAGTGCTACCAAGCCCAGCTCTTCATTATAAACTTCAGGCTATACCTATGACTACACCATTACATATTAAATGAAATGTTTGTGTAGCCATGCATGGCAAAAAAAAATGTTTGGAGCTTTGGGAAACCTAGATTTATGTTTTAGTTTTTCTTTTCAACTGTACGGGGTTCAGGTTTGAGCTTTTGCAAGCTGTATTAGGAAGGCCTTTCTGTCAGAAACAAGACTGCAGCAGAGATGAACGTACCTCACAGACTCTACACTGTTACCCGAGCATAAAGGACTGCTATTCTCATCACATGAATGTTGTAACTATTTGCTCAGAGAAGCCTGCATTCCATGCTGCCTTTCCTCTGTAACACCAGGCAATTCCACAATTAAAGGCAGCTTTTCTAGAAAGACACTTTAGATTTGGATGTTTGGGTTTTTTGGGTTGTTTTTTTTTTTTTCACGCCAAAACAAATGAATCCCGAACCAGTCTACCTTAGCCATCCAATATGTGCGGCCCCTTCTGTTCATGAACCACGTACAGGTGATAAACTTGTACGCCCCTGTGACAGAGAAAATGTTGGAAGGAAATGGATTTCCACCTCAGAATTCTAAGGTGCTCTACCAAACAATAGCAGGAGAAAAAATTATTCAGCTAAACACAGCTGACATGAGCTGGCATCTCCTATGCCGTCCACCGCACCAGGCATTATGACTTACACACCTGCCTGTGAGACGGCCTGATGGGAAGAGCCATTCTGCTTTTGTCGGACATACATTCTAGAGGATTTTTAAATAAACTTATATAGCGAGACCAAGCTGAACGTCTTTTAAACTTTGTTCTTTCATCCGTCTATACCAAATGCGGTGAAGCAAAATGGATGTGCCTTCAGCTTCCCACGGTCCTGGAAAATGAACCAGTCCACTTAACAATAAATGGTGGTTGGTTCAAGCACACATGACTGGTCTAGTGAGGAAGGAAGGAAAGTTGAGCTTAATGAAGTCCAGGGTCTGTGTCCCTGTGCACAGACAGGAAAGGGCGAGTGTTTTATAACTGTTTATTGGAGTTCATGGTAATAAATTCCTCACTTGTCATGCACTAACTTTAATGTTTTCATTGCTTGGTGATTTAGGTTTCCCTTTTCACGTTGTAAATCATGGTGTCCCGGGGAACAGAGCTGGTCGAGTGCCTGCCGTGCCTGTCCGTAATGTTCAGTGCGGAGAGGAGTGCTCTTTCGCTCTCCCACACAGCCTGACAAAAAGGTGCTTCGCCTCATCCCAAGTCACTGCTTACTAAACAAGCCATGCAGACAGGCAGGTGGAAAGACAGACAAGACACACACACACACAACTGTAGCATAACAGAACAGGGCAGGATTTGTTTAGATCAGTAGATCTCACCCCCCAAAGGACCAGCAGAAAACACGGATATTTACACGACGATTCATAGCAATGGCAAAATTACAGTTACGAAGTAGCAACAGGATTAATTTTATGACAGAGAAACCCTGTCTCAAAAAATAATAATAATAGTGATAATAATAATTTTATGGTTGGGGGTCACTATAACAGGAGGAACTGAACTAAAGGGTCACAGTATTCAGAAGGTCAAGGACCTCTGGTGTAGATCCTAGGGAAAGGACGCATCTCCATGGAAACTTTCCAACTGTGTTTGTTCCTGGAGTTTGGGGAGAATCCCCCTTCTGGTCCTCCTTCCCCGTTTGCTGATTGTGAGCCCTTAGCTAGTGAGCTGCGCAAACAGACACAGAGATTTCGTGTTCTTGTTTTTCAATTACGGACCGGGTACTTTGGCTGGAAACCTAAGGGTCTAGAAACATCATCCTTGTCTTCTCATCCCAATTTTATTTTTCCTCACAGAGCTCAACTTACTTCAGACTTGCCTGAGTTTGGCTAGAAGAGTCGAGAAAGATTTTTAGGTCTCATAAACAGGGAGACAATTTTTGCCCTAAAGGTTCATCTTAAAAGCTGACTCTAACCCCATACTGCTGTACAGGAAAAAACAAGCAAAAAACAAACAAAAAAAAAAACCTCAAGGAGCTGGCTGCCCGTGAGGTCTGACTGCGGAGCAGCCTTGGTCCAAGAGTGATACATACCCAGTCAAAGCCACATTGCGAAGATCATTGCTTTCCCATCAAGTTTTTCCTGATGGGGTGTGAGGGCTCTCGTTAGATCACCCACCCTGAAATACCCCCTAGAGAATCACGATAATTAGTTCCTGACTCTTCTTTATTTTCTGCTTTGTTTGCTTTAAAAAAGTTTTCTCAATACCATGATCTGATGATATCGGAGTGTCTTTGGCTGGAGAGGCATAGAGAAGGCAAAACCTTGGTTGTTTCCACTCCTTCCTGGAAGCTTTTTGTTTTGAAAAGAACAGAGACTCCAGTAATCAGCGTCCACACTGGGAGTGTTCAGACTCACACCTAGGATAGGATGGGAAGTAATGTGCCTGAAGGAGTTCAAAGGAGAAAGAAAGAAAGAAAAAAAAAAAAGACACATTCCAGGAAAGGATCTAAAAGAACAAGATTAGGGCACATTACAAAAGGCCAAGTCTTCCACCGCTCAAAGCGTACAACCCTGAAGAGTGATCATTTATTTATTTATTCATTTCTTCGTTTGCTAGCTTGTTCACATCTGGCTTTGCCCTCACTGAATTTCTGCCTCCTCTGAATGAATGCCACCTCGTGGTGCGTTCCTGAGGGGAAGTGCTGGTACCCAGTCAGGCTCTGAAACAGAACTCAGAAATGTATTTCCTGGGGCTGGAGAGAAGACTCAGTGCTTAAGAGTGCGCACCACGTTTATGGGGGACCCGCATTTGATCCCCCAGATCACACATATCAAGTGCTCACAGACCCCCGTAACTTGAGCTCCAGAGTTCAGATGCTTCTGCACCCGCACGCATCTACCCACCGCCACGCACATGCACATTAATTTAAAATAAAATCTTTCTTGTAAAGAAATATACTCAGGCCGGGCGGTGGTGGCACACACCTTTGATCCCAGCCCTTGGGAAGCAGAGGCAGACAGAGCTCTGTGAGTTCGAGGCTAACTTGGTTTACGAGTGAATTTCAGCACAGCCAGGGCCACACAGAGAAACCCTGTTTCAAAAATAATACCACTTTTCACCTCCTAACGCCCTGGGAATTTCTCTCCATTTTTTCCCCAGATTCCCTTCCATCATTCTCAGGACTGAACTCTTTGTGACTTCTGTCTCCTACTTCCTCTCTGCTCCTTTGGATATGTCCTTTCTTTTCCTTTTTTTTTTTTTTTAAACTTTCCTGTTTCGCATTACCAACCCTAAATTAAAGTAGTAAATATACAGCAGAACAAAAATTACAACTTGTAGCTCGAAAATGATTTATCTAGCAAATATCCACCCCCATATTGCCTTCTTAGCACCGAGAGTCCCTTTAGGCAAGAAGCGTTTTTCGGTTCAGTTTAGCAGAAATGTATCTGACACCTACTGTGTGTATACCAGCCCCCTGGGGATGTGGAGAGAAACAGGTGTGTAAATAATGACTTATGCTGCCCTCTATCAAAGGGACCACATTTCCCACCGGCAGCTTTTCTTTAGGCTTCAAGAAATTAAATAACCAGCATGGAACTCCTCACAGTTTCCTGTGTGTGCCCTAGAGAAGGATCCTTCTTAATCTTACATCGATCCGACAGCTAATTACAGTCCACCTTACAATTCAGTCTCGGATACCTACGTGGTCCAAGGTCCTTCTCCAGAAACCCTTCCCCTGCTTACCCAGGGAGTTGTCGTGTAAACCCTGGCACATCCCCCATTAGCGCCGGATCCTTTGTCACACCTCCTCATCTTTCTGTAGGCACTAACCCTTCATTCGCATTTTTTCCTGCACAACATCGGCTCTCTTCCCTTGAATGCGAGGTCTATGTTCACCCTGTTCCCTGGTGTCTGCTGTCTTGGCCTACAGCTATATTCTTTCCCAGGAATAGTACCTTTTCTGTATCCTGTTCAAGGCCTACAGTAGTCTTTACATGTAACTCTGATCTCCTATAAAACTAAGCAAAGATGCGATCATAGAGAATGTTATGGTTAAGTTCATGGTCCCTGGAAGCCCAGACTGTCATAGAAAACCTCACTGCAGAAAATGACATTAGAGGGCAGGTTAGAAGCATGACTTTACATGGGGAAAACATAGATGGGTGTTCAGGTTCACATTTGAATCGAGTCTTCCCGCTCAGAAAATGGGAGCAGAGACAGAAAATGCCAGACAGTAAAGGAAGTATGAGCAAGTGTCCCGCGCTCTCCTCAAGACAGAGACGGCTATGCATCGTGCCCAAAGTGCTGGGACGTGGAAGGCCCAGAGAGGTGGAACTGGATGGCCATTTACAACCAAGCGTTCAGGGTTTGTGTGCGGAAGTGTTTGCATTTCATGAGCCAGGGAGAATCCAACAAGGCTTTCGACAGGAATGTGGTAGCACACACCTCCAGTTCCAGCACTTGGAGAGGCAGAGGCAGGCAGGTCGCTGTGAGTTGGAAGCCAGCCCGATCTACATACAAAGTGAATTCAGGACAGCCAAGGCTATGCAGGGAAGCTGTCTCAAAAAAAACAAAAAATATGTATTATTAATAATAAAAATAATTAATATAATAACAGGAATGTGACGGGACCAGACTTGATCCAAGTTTTAGTGAAATGACTTCTGGCCGCGGTGTGTTAACCGGATAAGAGGTGGGCCAGTTAAATGGCGAGTCGGAGCCAGATGAGGCAGTGTGTGCCCCTAATCCCAACAGGGATCGAAGCAGGAGGCTCTCAGACTCAAGGCCAACCTGAAGAAGCGTTGGCCGACCCAGGTGGAGTGTTTCCCTGTGTGTTTCCTTTTCTGTATTTGTGGGATTTTGCCTTTTGGTTTGTTTGTTGATGTTGACGATGATGGCGGTGGGGGATTTGAGAGGTTTTGTGCTGGGACTCAAATCCAAAGATCACGCCTCTTAAACACATACTTTACCACAGAAGTTTACCCCAGTGTTCCCCGTGTCCTCACAGTTCAGCAGTGTAAGTATAGAAATGGATTTGCAAATGAAGTTTTGCCATCTGTTGTTAAAGACATGCTCCCAAGCCGAGCACAGTGGTGCAAGCCATTGGTCCCAGCACTAGGGAGGCAGAGTCAGCCAGATCTCTAGTCTACGTAGTGAGTTCCAGGACAGCCCGGACTACACAGAGAAACCCTGTAAGGAGGTGTTGGGAGGTGCTTTTCAGAGCCAAGGCATGGTAGCACATGCTTTTAATTCTAATACTCAGGAGGCAGAGGCAGGCAGGACTCTGAGTTTGAGGCCAGCCTGGCCTACATATCAAGCCTCAGGACAGCCAGAGCTACACAGAGAAATCCTGCCTTGAAAAAACAAACAAACAAAAAGATATGCTCCCAGGAGGTGTGTGCGTGGCGGTGTCCGGCCTCAGGATGAGGCGAAAACATACTGCAAGGCTTCTGAAAAGACAACTGGACAGTTCTGATTCCCCTCTTCCTCGTGTTTAGAGAGACAAGGCGTTTGAAGGACGGCTGTATGGATTGCTACCGAGACCCCTACTTTTCCACTGTTACCACCTACTGGGTCTTAACTACTAAAGAGGCTCCTGGTCATTTATGGTTCCACAGCTAATGAGTTTGTTCCCTCATACCAAACAGAACAACTTAAGGGAGTAAACCTTACTTGGGCTCTCCATCTCGGGAAGCTTTCAAACATCATAGTAGAGAAAGCACAGCAGAGCTCATGACAGTGGAGCGTTGCCCCGGGCAAGGGAAGAAGCAGATAACCAAGCTAGAGTTGGCCTACCACTCCCAAAGGCCCACCCTAGAGGCCTAAATCTGCCATCCAGTTCCCCTTTTCTAGAGGTTCCATAATCTTCCCCTCCCCCACCCCATGTGCAAACAGCGCCACCATCTGGAGATCAAGTGTATAAGCCCATGAGCCTATGAGGGACATTTCAAATTCAAACCATAACACAAAATAAGGACGGATTCCTAAGGCAAAAATGAAGCTGTGGGTGCTGCGTTATAGGTATCAGAACATTCGTGCTTTAGATGGCATGGATCCTGTGGCCATAATACATGTCTGCTGACACCGCACGTTCAGTTCACGTCCATGGAGCAACTGCAGTTCCTCAGCAACCCAGTTCTGTTTTGTTGTTTTTGTTCTTGTTTTTAAAGGAAATAAAGGGCTTTGGAGATCCTTGGCTACATCAATTATGAAACTGCAGATTCGCTTAGTGACTACAGACTGCAACATAACTAAGATAAATCATGCCTTCCTCTAATTGACTCTTCTCCCTAAAAAGCATAGCAGAATGCAAATGAGTGGCATTACTCTAGAGAAAAACTTTAAATCTGGTCTGGTTCTAAAATGATTCAAAACTCCACGCCCTTCAACTCATCAGAACGTGTCCGGGTACCATGAATGAGGAGCACTAGTTATGTCAAGTTATCCATCCTTGAAGATGAACCACCCGGCAGCTGCTGGGTAAAGATGAATATCAGCACTTAACTAGCTGTCGGCCTTGGTGTGTTGAGGCTACCACACCTCGGGGCTCTGTTCTGCCCATGGGTAAAAATCCCATGAAAGGGAATGTGTAAAAGAAGGACGTCCCCAGAGACCGAGGTCTGGTCTGTCTTTCTCCACACGGAGGCTCGCCACTCTAAAGATTCATCACTTTTGCAGCACACCTCAGATATTCTCACTGTTGATGGCATGTTCTGCAAAAGGAAATCAATGTGTACGTTCAGCTCAATAAGATTTTTAAACTAAAATCTCTTCCAAGAGTAAACTGTGACCATGACCCCTGCCTGAGCCCTACACTGTACTGATGTGTCCTTCTACAGACACCTCTTACAGCCAGCAGGAAACCCCTCCAAACCTTGGCGACCATGTAGAGTTTCCTGAGGGTTTTCACGTTGCTTCCTCTAATGAGATGCCTCTTATCTGAGCGTGTGTGCCCTGTTACTGGATCTGAGACTTTCATTTTGTTCCATATGTCTGTTGACTTCTACGGTTGCACACAACCAGAAAGCAAAACAGCCTTAGAGACCATCGCAATACACTAAAAAGCGCTAGTTAAGTAAGGAATGAAAGATAGGACCTGAAGGGCGCACGGTGGCACACACCTCTAATCCCAGCATTCAGGAGGCTGAGGCAGGAGCATCAGAAGGACTAAGTCAGCTCTCACTATATCACAAGACTGTGTCTCAAAAATAAATAAGGAAATGAATAAACTCCTGAGTGTTGTCTTTGGTGACCATTAAGTGTGTCATTTCACCGCTGTGTCTGAATCCAATGTCTTGCTTTGCTGCCTGGCTTTCTCCCAGGGGAGATGAACTTCATTAGCTGTTGTGGTGGTCTGCATAGGAATGGCCCTCATAGACTCCGTGTGTTTGAATGCTACTCCGTAGGGAGTAGCGCTATTAGGAAGTGTGACCTTGTTGGCGGAAGTGCGTCACTGTAGAGGCAGGCTTTGAGGTCTCAGATGCTCAAGCCAGGCCTAGTGTGACAGTCTTCACTTCTGCTGCCTGTGGATCAAGATGTAGAGCTCTCTGCTCCTTCTTCAGCTCCATGTCTGCCTGCACAGTGCCTTGCTTTCTGCCATGATGAAAATGGACTAAACCTCCAAACTGTAAGCCCATCACCAACCAAATGTTTTCTTTTATAAGAGTTGCCACGGTCATGGTGTCTCTTCACAGCAATAAAACCCTAAGACAGCTGTGTTCACTCCCTGCCTTTTCGTCTGCGTTGGACTTTTCCTCCACAAACACATCCATTCAGTTTAAAGCAATCTGTGGTTTCTCTGCCTTTGAATCCTTTACATCCACAGTCGATTGGTAGTGACTTAGACTTTTTAACCTTTCATGTTTTTTTACCTAAATCCCTCAATAAGCAAAGCACAATGGCAGAAAAGCGTGGTGGGTTGAGCGCAAATCCAAGTGGCTGGCAGCGGGACCACAAAAGGTAAACATTACACGAGTGTGCCACAGAGAAACAGGAAGCAGCTTCTCTCTGAGCATCAGAGGGGGCTCAGTTCCTGCCGGAGACCCCAAACAGACTACCGTTGGCCACTTCTGGAAACTTGAAAATAAGGAAAAGACGTTAACCCAGAAAATCAAGAGACTAAGGACGAGTAGACTTGATCTTACTAAAGATCAAGACGGGAGGTGGCTCAGTAGAGCACTGGCTGTTCTTCCAGAGGACCTGTGTTTTGTTCCCAGCAGCTCCCAGCTGCCTGTAACTCCACCTCCAGGGGATCTAGTACCCTCTGCTGGCCGCTGT
Source organism: Pachyuromys duprasi (assembly GCA_028658305.1). Lineage (NCBI taxonomy): Eukaryota > Metazoa > Chordata > Mammalia > Rodentia > Muridae > Pachyuromys > Pachyuromys duprasi. The sequence continues at coordinate 23,230,504 of CM053746.1, read as the reverse complement.
GGGTACCTACAAATACATGCCATACATATGTATGTGTATGTACTCATATGTATATATATGTATGTGTGTGTGTTTATATATATACATTTATACATGCATATACATATCATACATTTTTAGTTTAATGTTCTTAAAGTATGTGCTTTTACACAACCCAGCAGACAGACAGATGTCTGCAGCCCCTGAGTTGGAATTAAGATGGAATCTGACCTTCCCCAGTCTTCAAACGCCAGATTTTTCTCTAGCCTCATCCAGCCAAATCCTCAGTGCAGTACACTGCCTTCCCTGAGAAGCACCACCCTCTGGCAGCAAGCTGTCTTTAGGCTTGGGTAGATTTGTTTTCTTTTCAAGAGAGTTGAACTTGAATCAAAAGGAAGAAGAATCATGAGAGAGGTCCACGATTTAAGTTGGGGGAGAGCTGGGGGTGGGGGGAACACATTTTTTCAAAATTGTTGGTCTTTTCCAGTTGAGTTAGCAAGGGACCAAAGGCCCGGCCTGCGGTAGGAGGTAGCGGGCACCTGGGTTGCTCTACAAGGGCCACAGAGGAATCGGGTGGCCTACTGTGCTATTAGCCTTGTGCTGTGCCTTGCCAACTGATTTCCCCTATTCTCTTTTCTCAGTGGGCTAGAACACAGCTGGCTAAATAGGCCGTGACGCACATAAGCTCCCATGTCTGTTTTATTGACTGCTTTATGGAAATGTATCACACTCCAAAGGGCCCTCATTGTTGTTGCCATGAGTAGCTGACTGAAGAGTCGTGTTTAGCGCTGAGAGATGGAGTCCTACCCTGTCATTTTGTCTATGGCAGAGTTGGTTTCTGGTGGGGAAGGGGGGAGGAGGCAAGGGTTTAAAAGGATCAGGATGAAGAGAGAAGGATGTTTGAGAATTTCTTTTATCTTCGTTTGCCATGGAAGTTGGGTGGCCATCACTTCTGAGTAAAACACTTCTCTGTTGATCTTATCTTTATGGCCAAACATCCTTCCGCTAAGTGAATCTTTTCTTTATGTGGGTTGCTCAGAGAGATTTAGTTAAGTGTAGTGGTGGAGAGAGATTATGACACTAATGCAATTCTGTTTTGTGCTGATATAAAGTGATGCATGCACAGGTTTATGCAAGAGGACCACTTGTTCCTAATAAATTGAAACAGTTTCTCGTTTTTTTGTCATAGCGATGGTGGTAGCTTCCATTCAGGTAACAGAAAAAAAAAGTATCTCTTTTTACAATTTTCTACTATCCATGCTTTTGCCTTTTAAATGGCATCTTGCATGGTTGTCTGTGGTATCTTCCTATCTTTTTCCTCATCCTGGAAAATACTTACTCTCATTATAAGACCTGGAGCTCTTTGTCGGACGATGGGGGTGGACTCAGCTGTAGAAGTCTCCTGCCTCACCTTTCCATAATGTGCCTAACCATATGCATTCTCTGGTTGCCAGTAGTTGATCAGGACCCTGGATGACACCAAAAGAGGAAACATTTAACGGGTCCAAATGGCTTCCCACCTTGCTTGTGTGAATTCCGCTGCCGAGTTAGTAAGCTAATGAGGCCGAGCTCAGAGGCAGGTCTACATGAAGAACATCTAATATTGGACTCACAGCAGCACCTGAACAGTCAATCAGAGGAGGCTGAATGGACTTGATTGTCTTTTTTTCTTCTGTGAGCATTCTTAATGTCTTCTACAATCCCATCTTTTCCCCCAACAGTGCATCAGGGCAGCCAAGTGAGGTCTTTCACAAATACAAAAAGCCTCAAATGCATTAGGAAGCAACACAACTCATCTGTTTACACACAAAAGCATGGCGTATAAAAACATCCGCAGCCAGGCCGCTCTTTGGGATCCTGTTGGTGAACAACCAAGTGAGAAATCCAGCAACTCGTTCAAGGGCCCAGATTTTAGCAAGCTGAGTTTGACTCTGGAGGAGAGGACGAGGGGATGGCACTCTCCCTGCAGGCCTAGAATTAGTGACTTGGAGTTCAGACGTCTCTGTTGCATTTATGCCTTTGTTTTCTTGGTGGTGGCGTTCTTGGGTTTCACTTGGCGGGGAGAGAAAAGCCTCATGCTGATAATGTACTGAAAGTAAATGAAATTAAATAAGCGAAGCGTGCTCATCGCTACTTCCTCCCCCCTGGGTAATTCAATTCAAGCTCTGTCTCTGATGGCAACTCACAGGGGCTGTCTCTGTCACCCCGCTGGGGCCTGGAGTCTTCGCATCTAAATAAAAGTTTCACTCAAGCATTTTTTATGCTCCTGCCGGCAGGATCAGTGAGCTGGTGTGGGCACATTAATGTAATATTCATACGCAGAGACTCTCCCCGAACACGAGGCGATGTCTTTCCATTTTCATAATTATAAATGTTCCATAAAGTGGCATTTAGATTTGCATTTTTTAAAAAAAAAGGAGCTTTGAATTCTAGTAAGACTCTTAACATGTCTTTTATGATTCAGACTTTAACAAGAAACTCTCTAAGTTTAACAAGACCTTTTTTTAAAAAAAGAAGAAAAGAAACTTGCAGAGAAGACATGGCTTGGGGATTGCAGTCTCTCTCAGCTCCTGTGTCTCTCATTTGAATTTGAGGCCTCCGGGAGCAATTTTTTTGAACAGTACTTCAGAGAAGAACCTCTTTCAGAGCACTTTCCTGTCGCTGGTCTTTACCTCACATGATCTACCACCTACAGAAGAATCTCCGCCAGTTCTTGGAGGGTGTTTTGTTGGTTGGTTGGTTGTTGGTTTTTGTTTGTTTGTTTGTTTGTTTGTTTGTTTATTGGGGAGGAGGTTAGGATTTTAGAGCAATGGGGAGGAAATAGAAAAGCCCTAGGAATATGAGCTTTCATTTGCTGTGGGTCATCTCACACATGTACCTCAAGACCCCGTCTGAAAGGATTCCTGCCAGACACAGGGTTTACTAACCGTAAAAGCCACAAATGGGAATGGCTGCCGGATGTGGCCAGACTTGTCTACATTGCAAGTTCCAGACCAGCCAGAGCTATATAGTGAGACCCTGTCTCGAAAACAAAGAAGGATGAGAAGAGAGGAAGTGACAAAAAGGCTGAGGAGGGGTGCCTGGTGGACAGAGGGACAGACGGGGAGAACAGAAGGAAAAGAAAAGATTCTATAAGCAAAGACGTTGCCAATAAGTCAATTGGATTAAAAACAAAAATCAATCATGGCCGGGTGTAGTGGCACACGCCTTTAATTCCAGCACTCAGGAGGCAGAGGCAGGCAGATCTCTGTGAGTTTCAAGGCCAGCCTGGTCTACAAAGCAAGTCCAGGACAGCCAAGGGCTACACAGAGAAACCCTGTCTTGGGGGAGAAAATAAAATCAATCACATAAAGCAAAAACAAAAAAAAACTCGTGCTTTACTTTTTTTTCAGTGTGTGTGTGTGCACTTGCATGTAGGGGGGCAGGTGCCTGTGAAAGCCAGAGGCATCAGATCCCCCTGGATCTGAAGTCACAGGCAGTTGAAAGCTGCTGGAAATGGGTTCTGGGAAGCAAACTCTAGGCCTCTGCAAGAGCAACATAAGCTCTTAACTGCTATGCCATCTCTCTGACCTCTGGTCTATGTGTTTTGGGGTTTTTTTGTTTTAAGATTTTTATTTTTTAAAACTCGTTGGTTTTTATTTCACATGAGTTTGTGTTTTGCCTGCACATACATCTGTATGAGGGTATCAGACCCCTTAGAACTGGAACCACCATGTGGGTGCTGGCAATTGAACCTGGGTCCTCTGGAAGAGCAGCCAGGGCTCTTAACCGCTGAGCCATCTCTCCAGCACCACGATTTTTCTCTTTGTGCATGAGGTTTTGCACATATGTGTGTATGTTCACCCCGTAAGGTCCTGGGGCCTTCAGAGGCCGGAAGAGGGCATCAGAGCCCTTAGAACCAGAGCTGCAGTCCATGAGCCGCCACATGTGAGTGTTGGGAACCAAAGCAAAAGCATCAAGCCCTCTTAACCACAGAGCCATCGCTTCAGCCCCGTGATTCACGCTCGAAACACTGTGCTTGAAACAGCTTAGAGGCAAAATGATCATCTTAACTGTGGGTTGTTTTTTTGTGTGTTTTTGAAGCACTGGGAATTGAACTCAGGGTCTCACACATGCTAGACAAAGCAAGTGCACTACCACGGAGCTACATTTGCAGCTCAAAATAGTTTACTTTTTTAAACAAAAGCTAATGAAGCACCGAGCAGAGTGATGATTCATTGTCACTGCCGAACAGATGTTAGCTATTATGGTGAGGTCTAAAAGTGACTTTCAGGCAGAAAAAAGCTGTTTCATCCCTAAGTCTGGAGCAACCACACAGTGGCTCACTTGATTCATTTGTGGTTATGCCTTGTTTTATCATGTGTGTTTGGTTTGTTTGTTTTCTAGAGATTTGTTTTAATTATGTGTATGTGTGTGTCTGTGGATAGGTAGGTAGGTGTGAATACAGATACCATACACAGGCCAGAAAAGAGTGTTAGCCCTTGGAGTTGGAGTTACAGGTGATTTTGAGCTGCCTGGTGTGGATGCTGGGAATTGAACTCTCGTCCTCTGGAAGAGCAGTATACACTCTTAACTACTGAGCCATCTTGTTTGGAGGTAGGGAGGTTGTTTTGATTTGTTGTTGGTTTTTTTGTTGGTGGTGGTGGTAGTGATTGGTTGGTTGGTTGGTTGGTTGGTTGGTTGGTTGGTTGTTCTTGTTTGGAGTTCCGGGTTTGGGATTTGTTTTGTTTTATTTTGAAATAAATCATACTATGTAACCCTGGCTGGCCTAGAACTTGCTAGGTAGAACTTGCTAGCCTTGAACTCACAGAGGTCCACCGGCTTCCGTCTCCTAAGTGCTAATATTAAAGTCATTCACCACCATGCATGCCCGGTTTGCTTCTTTCATAATTTTTCACCCTTTTTCTAAAATAAATTTTGTTTGTTTTTAAGACAAGGTTTCTCTGTATAGCCCTGGCTGTCCTGGAACAACTCTCTCTCTCTCTCTCTCTCTCTAGACCAGGCTGGCCTCGAACTCAGAGATATCTGCCTGCCTCTGCCTCCAGAGTGCTGGGCTTAAATATGTGCACCAACACTGCCTGTCAAAATAACATTTTTTGAGATTATAATATTATCAATTGTGACATTTCTCCTTTCCCTTTTCTTCCTCCAAGCCCTCCAGTTTACCAATCCTCACTCTCCTTCAGATTCATGGCCTCTTTTTTCATGCCTGCACATATGTATATACGTATGTAATCCTAAATAGAACCTGTTCAGTCTGTATAATGTTATTTGTACGTATGTTTTCAGGGCTAACCATTGGCACTGGACAACCAATTGTACTCCTCTTCCCTGGGGAAGACTACTCCCAATCCCAGCTTTCCTCGTTACCTGAAGCTCTTTGTGCAGGGTGGAAGCCATGTGTGCCTTTCCCTGCCCAGTTTGGCTTGTCTGTTTGTGTCATCTCTGTTCAGCTTAAGTTTGGGCAGCCATTGGTGAGACTTCGTGTGGGCACCTCCCAGTGTTGCTAGGAAACACAACTTCACAGCAAAGTCTCTGATCCTCTTGCTCTCAATGTCTCTCTCTCTTTCTCTCTCTCTTTCTCTCTCTTTTCAATGTCTCCTAAGCCTCAGGTGCAGGAGTATTTTGTAGATGTGGCCACTGGGACTGACCTCCACAAATCTGAATTTTGATTGGTTGTACTTTTCTGCAGTGGCCTCCATCTGTTGCAAAGAGAAGTTTTCTTGATGAGACATAAAGGTCACACCGACCTGTGGCACAAAGACAAGTGTTTACAGACTGTTGTTAGGGATTGTGTTGGTTTGGTGAATTAGGAGTTGTAAATTCTCCAGTAAACATGGCTTTACTAGGATTGAGTGGTTGGCTCTAGTGCCAGGAATGTTTTCCCTCTTGTCAAACAGATTTTAAGTCCAGCTTGAAGACTTTTGGTTACTGCCAAGGTATGTGTGCCACGACTGTCCCTACAGGGTTACTGTGCCGAATCAGTCTGCTTCATAGGCATCATAGCTGGGTAGAACTGTTGTTCGACTCCCTCCTTCAAAAATTTGCATGTCCTCATAATGTTTTAAGAAATAATGTTTTCTGTTTATTCTTGGAAAGCTGTATAAATGTGGATCATTTATTTTGAACTATTTGCATTGTAAATTTTGAAGGAAAACATTTGGGTTGGAGAACTAAAACTAAATATGAAGTGTCTCTTAGCCGACTCTCCAACCACTCCTCCTGATGGGGCTGCCTTGCCAGGCCACCAAGGAAGAGGCTACACTGGATCCTGATGTGACTTGCCATGGGGCTTGGTGGGGGAGGGCTCCCCTTTATGAAAGGAAAGAGGGTAGGAGGTAGAGGGGGAAGGGAGGGGAGGGAGAAGAGGTACTGAAGGGGAAGAGGGAGGGGCTACGGTTAGGATGTAAAGTGAATAAATAAATATTTTTTTAAGAAATATAAAGTTGGGGCTCTGCATGCAGTCAAAGGCACTTGTTTTAGAGTCTGATACCAAGGTCAATCCCCAGTGTCCCATGTAGTAAAAGAAAACTGACTAAACACACACTCACATAAGACATACACACACACATTACACACACATACATATACATGCATACACACAGGTACGTACACACACATGCACACATACACGCACACTCACACATACACGCACACTCACACACACACATGATAAATAAATTTAAGTTTTAAAAATGTTTCAAGAAAAGTGAAGTTGGAGTGGGGTTGTAGCTTAGTGGCAGAGCATACACTAGAGAAGAAAAGAGAGGGCAGGAGACAGGAGAGAGAGAAGAGAGGAAATGCAGAGTTATGTTTTTCTGGAGATTTTAGGGGAGCTAGACGCAGTGGTTCGTGTTTATGGCCTCAGCATTCAGGATGTGGAAGCAGGAGGGTCACATGATCAGAGACAACTAAGGCTGCTGTTAAGCAAGTGTAAGCCCCAGGCAAGACAGTGAATTAGGAGCTTGGCATCTCAATAAATTTGTACCTAAGGAAGCCATTAAAAGCCAAGAATGTCACTGTCCAAACCAGGTGAAGCGGCATATGCTTTTAATCCCAGCATTTGGGAGACAGAGGCAGGCGGATCTCTGTAAGTTCGAGGCCAGCCTGGTCTACAAAGTGAGTCCAGGACAGCCAGGGCTATTCCACAGAGAAACCATGTCTTGAAAAATTAAAAAAAAAAAAAAAAGTCACCATCCTGCAGTTAAAGGTTAATGTCAGCCCCAAGGTCTTCTTTTGGGCTAAAGCTTCTATGATTCTTAAGACACATAACACGACCCATACTTTGCAAAAACCCAAGATCTGGTGGTTATTGCCAAATTCACCTTGCATAGCCTTTCTTCATGTGAGCTTCACAAAATCTATGCTCCCCAAAGTAGCTGTCTAAATGAAACAGGCTTCAGTGATGGCTCAGTAGGCAAGGTGCTTTCTGTGTGCACGTGAGGACCAGAGCTTAGATCCCAGGACCCACATAAAAGCTAGACAAGGTAACACTTTTTATAAGCCCAGCGCTGGGAGTGGGGGAGGGTGGAGACAGAGTCCCCCTGAGTTCACCAGCGTACCCTATAGGTGAGCTCCAGGCTCAATGAGAGACCCTGCCTCAAAAACTAGGATGGAGAACAAACAACAGAGGAAGATGCCCAATGTCAAATTCTGCCCTATGTGCACACACTTCCACCCAAACACACACACACATGCACAATGCACAAATACACAAATAAAAACAGCAAGAGAAAAACCGACAGGTGGAGATGTGTTTATTGTCCCTTCTGAAATGACTGCATGCATAGTGGAGTCTATTATTCATTAAAGCCTGGCCTTCTTGGTTGCCGTTCATTTGACTGTTGATTATCTCAGTGTGGATTACCCAATTTAGAGCTTATATCCAGTGCAAATTCCTAATTCCCCAGAGTCCTTTTTTCTGCCAATCAGCACATATTTAGGCTACCTCCCCTTACCACAAGTTAATGTATGTTTAGTCATTTTAAGCAATATTAGCATTAGATATAATTAGGAAGAAAATTAACTTTTTCCCCTAATCATATAGAAATTGTTGTATTTTGTGCTACATTTAAACAATTACCCTTCCGTACTCCATCATTAATGTGAATAATCTAAAGGAGCGTAAATGGAAATTCCATCAGGTTTAAACAAGGCGTTTTATTGTTGTTGCTTTCAGGACTGGAAGATGCCCTAAGAGGGGCTCAGGAGCTGGAAAACGTCATAAAGCAAGGATACTTGGAGAAGAGAAGCAAAGGTATTAATCAGACCCACGAAGAGCAGAACATTCCAGGAGAGGAGGAGGAAAGGAGGGAGGACAGGAGGGAGGGAAGATGGGAGGAGTTGTTACTGGATTCTAGGATGTCTTCCTGGGGCCAGGACTGGCCTAGACCCATATAAGGCAAAAGCCTAGAAAGGAAGGAAGAATGGTATTAGTGTGTGCCAACTAGAGAGAAGGCCCAAGTGTTCAGCCAACTGTGGGCTTCATTGGGATCGGTGGTACACACACCTGTAATCCTAGCACTCTGGAGGCACGGACAGGCAGACCTCTATGAGATGGGTGGATGGATGGGTGGGTGAGTGAATGGATGGATGGATAGATAGATGGATGAACGATATTCTTGTCCTCACCTTTCAGTGTGCTCCTAAAAAGAGTGACACTGTAGCAAGGGAGAAGGGCCACAGGCACCTAGAGTACCAGCACTCAGGAGGCAGAAACAGATGGATCTCTGAGTTCAAGGCCAACCTGATTTACAGAGTGAGTTCCAGGACACCCAGGCCTACACAGAGAAACCCTGTCTCAAAAGAGAAAAAAAAAAAAAGAGTGAGACTGTTTTTGTCAAGAATGTAGTCTTTCCAAGTGTGAAGAGGCCTACTTCCACATTTCAGAGCTGCCAATTCTTGACCCCTTAAGTCATTCTATTAAAATACGTACTGCAGGGGCCACCGACCTTGTTTTAATGCTCAACAGGCAAACTGGTTTACCATAGATACTCGAAAAGAAGAGGAAGAAGAAATCCCTTCTCCTGGTTTGTGGCCTGGAGAACCCGGAGTATCGTTTCATTTCGCAGAAGGCAGCACATAAAGAAATGACGGTAGTCGGGTAGAGTGGCGCTATGCCTACAGTCCTGGAGAGGCCGGATTACCCAGTGAGACTCTGTGTCCGAAAACAAACAAACAAAGATATCATAGAAAGTTTGAAAAAAAAATGCAGGATGAGATCTGATCCCACAGGACAGAAAGCAAGCTAGATAAAAAGACAGCCGTGAAAGCACAGAGGAACAGCCTTCCTAAGAGCCCAGGCCCGTGATGAGTCCATCCTCAGCACTCAGTCAATACAGGGTAACCTGTGGGAGTGAAAAGGAGGGTTTTACAGTCCATTAACCTGGGAAATAAAACAATAACCCACTCGGCTGTGTTGTTAGATTTTACAGACTCTTAGGCGATTCTAGTTACCTGAATTTATGTCTCTTCTCGCTCTTCTGTGTAGATCATAGCTTCTTTGGGTCAGAGTGGCAGAAGCGATGGTGTGTGGTCAGCAGAGGTCTCTTCCTCTACTATGCTAATGAGAAAAGTAAGTGTTCTCCATTTACACAGCGGCATCCCACTCCTGGATACAAGCTCTTCCTAAATTCTCACGCACTTAGATTTCTACATAGCGGTCCTTAACTAACACCCATAGAGCAGCATGCTTAGGAAAGAAAGAGGCTCGACCATCGCCAAAAACACAGGCCAATTTAGCAATTTTTTTTTTCCTCATTAAACACGGTGTGGTCACTATATCAAAGGGTTACCGTCTGTTGTGACTCATTACACAATATTATCAGAATGGTTTGGCGTTCTTTGAATAAATGAAGAAAAGGGAGGCTGGGGAAATGGCTCAGTGGGTAAAATGCTTGCTGCATAAGCACGAGGACTTGAGTTCAAGACCCCAGGGGCCATCTAAAGATATCAGGTAAAAATATCGGTCAGTCTAATGCCAATGAGACTGGGAGTCAGACATTACAGTGAGATGGGAGACAAAGGCAGGAGAATCCCCAGAACTCTTCAGCCAGCCAGCGAGCCTGATGAAGACAGCAGGAGACCGGAAACCGTGTCTTAGGCAGGTGGAAGACAGAAAGCAATGCCAAAGGCTGTGCTCTAACCTCCACGCGTGCGCTGTCGCATGCACCTGCACTCACATACAGGACCACGTTTATACATGCATGTGCAAGTCAGAACACATATACACACAGAGAGATTTTAAAACAAAGCACAACAACAACAGCAAGGGGAAAAAAAAACATTAAGGTGTCAGGCGTGGTAGCACACTCCTGCAATCCCAGCACTTAGAGGGCTGAGCCAAGAGCATCACAAGTTCAAGGCTAGCCTGATCTACATAGTAAGACCCTTGTCTCCAAAACCACGAACTGGAGATGTAGCCCAGTGGAAGAGCACTTGCCTGGTGGACACAAGGCTCTGAATTGAAGTCCTAGCACCACACACAAAATGATAACAATAATAATATAATAATAATAATTATGCAAAACGTGTAAGCAGTGTTAACAATGGCCCGGAAGTAGAACCTTAGGGCTCAAACTCTCTAAGAGCACATTCACGATTATTGGGAAACAGGAGTCCAGCGGGCATTCCTGGAACCACAGAGTGTTGAAATCTTAATAGCTGTGGTACCCAAGAGACACCCTTCAGCCAGATGACGGCGGCAGCACCCAAGTTGTGACTCAGAGGCCATTTCTTAATGAGCCACCACACGCTATCCCTAGAAGACCTCTCATCCATGTTGAATGCCTTGCTGAGTCCCTGAGAAGGAAGAGAGAGTTTAAACACGATCAGAGGGAGCTGCAAATAAACACAGGTTAAAAGTTATTATTGTTGTAAACAAGTGCCGTCTTAGTTGGGGTTTCTATGGCTGTGAAGAGACACCAACTCTTATAAAGGAAAGCATTTAACTGGAGCTGGCTCACAGGTTCAGAGATTTAGCCTGTTTCTCTCATGGCAGGAAGCACAGCAGCGTGCAGGCAGATGTGGTGCTGGAGATGTTGCTGAGAGTTCTACATCTTGTTTCGCAGGCGGCAGAAGTGAATTCTTCACTGGGCTTAGCTTAAGCGTATAAGAGACCTCAAAGCCTGCCCCCACAAGTGACACACACTTCCCTTCAACCAGGCCACATCTGCTCCAGCAAGGCCACGCCTCCTAATCATACCACTCCCTATAGGCTAGGCTAAGCATTCAAACACATAAGTTTACGGGTGCCATTCCTATTCAAACCACCACAAGGGGAGAGGAGGCTGTTCTGCACATTGGAAGCAAGACAGAGAGGAGATAAGTAAAGTGCCCGAAGGGGCTTCCTTGGGGTCTCCCACCTTCACGCCGAGGCCAGTGGTAGCTCTACAAAGAAGGCCTTTGATCTGCCTTCCAGTCATGTGCTGTTTGCCCTCCCTTCCTTTCCAAACTGTATTTTCCTGATGCCTGGAGAACAGTCTCCTGGCACCTTTGGTACAACCATGGCAGAAAGAGCTACAGTTTTGCTAGTGGCCTGGGACCCTTAGGATCTGCCCTTGGCTTTGTGGCTTTTGCCTCTCTCTGCCCTTCCTCCTGCCACCGTGTCACTGATTTCACTCTAAGACCATCTTGGATTTCTCAGTACCCTATTCAGGGGTCTCCGCAGCTGACAGTGACATTCTTGAAAACTGAGCAACAGAAGCTCTGTGTCCTTCCAACCCCCAGCTCACTCCCAAGTCCAGCAAGTGCTGGTTCTCTCCTGAATGCGAGGCCTGGGCCAGAGATCCAGCTCAGCTGGTAGATGCTTGCCTGGCACGCATGATGCCCCGGGTTCCATCCTCAGCACCGCATGACGCCTGTGCAGGCCTGTGATCTCAGCACCCAGAAGGCGGAACCTGAAAGGCTGGGAGTTCAAGGCCGTCCTCAGCTACGTAGGGAGTTGAAGGCCAGCCTGGACCTACAAAGCCGACAAGCATTCTATTCTATGATGTTCGGACCACTGTGAAACTGCTCACCATTTCCCTTGCATTTAAGCGAGTGGTTGGAGGGCTGGAGAGAGAGCTCAGTGGTTAAGAGCACTTACCGCTCTTGCAGAAGACCCCAGGTCGGTTTCTAGCACCCATTGGGTATCCCATAGCTACCTGTAACTCCAATTCCAAGAGATCTGATAGCCTCTTCTGGCCCCTGAAGGCACCAGACGTGAACATGGTACACATACATACATGCAAGCAAACCATCCTTACGAACAAAATAAAAATAAGTAAGTCTTTAAAAAAAAAATGGTTAGTGTTGGCCTATCTGGGTATAAAGCCAAGTCTGTTCATTCAGAACTCAAGTCTTACGGTGATGGGGGGCGGGAGGAGAGAGCAAGAGGCTTGGAGACTTTTATTGACCATTTTGCCATCAGGGTGAAATAAAATCTGGCAACCAAAGAAACAACAAAACATTTTAGTGGCCAGTTAGAACAAGGAGGGATACTTTAACAAAAAAGATTCTGGTGTCAGAAAGCAGTGTTGCATGATTCCCCTCGCGACAGTTAGTCCTTATTGTGCCCAGGACATTTCTAGTGTCTGTGTGTTTCTTTTAGCTCAACCAGGTAAAGATAGAACCCTTCTCCCCTCCCCTCCCTTCCTCCTACCATCCCTCCCTTCCTCCCTCCTTCTCTTCTCTCTCTGTCCTTCAGTTACCATCATTATCATTTAGAGGCGTCTGGGGCCATGGGTTCAATCTTCAGCACTGATGGGGAGAGGGAAAGATTCAATTCCAATTCACTCCACTTGATAGAGGGCACCACCATCACCCAGACACCGCGGTGGCTGCCCTCTACATGCTCTGTGTGACAAAACTCACAACCTCTCTCAGGATACAGGGAAGAGTCCAATGTTGTTGTTGTTGTTTGTTTGTTTGGGGGAGGTTGTTTGTTTTCAGAAAGAAGTGGCAGGCAGAGTGCTGTCTCCTTTCCTTCATTTGGGGTCCTCTTCTCTTCGTCACCTTCCTCATCCTCTCATGATACTCAATCTACTTGGTTACTTCCCAGGAAATTTCCACCTGACCCTCAGGGGAGTGCGTGAGCACTTGAGGTACGGTATGGAAGGAGATTCGGGGACTTGAGAATGCCCCACTGTGCTGCCTTGCCCCTCCTTGAATGTGAACCCTGCTGGCCCCGATAATAACATTTGGGCTCTGTAATAGCTTTCAAGAACCCCACACTTACAGCCATTCTCCCTGCTGTAATGACTCCTGCTTTCTGTTATTATAGATCTCTTAACATTCTAATAAATTCCCCATCTCTCTTGCACACTTTCGGTAAAAATAATCTCTCGTGTTGGCTGTCCCTTGCTCGGTGCTGATCTCCGCCTGGCCGTGGCAGGAGCCTCATCCCAAGCTTCCCTAACTTTTCTCAGACAATCATGCCTCCTCAGGGATGCACCAGCTGTTTGGTGCTTTTGATTTTCCACCCCAGAGAAAAAGCCTTCCCTCGGCTGTGGTATCTCTCTAGGGATTCAGGGAGCTTTGCTGTTTTGCAGGCAAGCAGCCCAAAGGGACCTTCCTCATTAAGGGCTACAGTGTCCGGATGGCCCCCCACCTTCGAAAAGACTCCAAGAAAGAGTCCTGCTTTGAACTGACCTGCCAGGATAGACGCAGCTATGAGGTAGGATGGCCTGATGATCATCATCAGCCTTGTGTTTTCCCTGCTGTCACGTGTGAGCCGCCGTGGCTGGCTGCTACCCTGGATCCCATCCTCTGTGCTCATTCCTCCCCCGCTGAGACCTGCTCGCTGGCTCCACGCTTCGCTGTGTCATGCCCTCCTCTCTCATTGTTGCTACGCCCATCCTAGATGCCACCCTCTACTCATCTTCTATCTCTTCACCCCTCCCCTACCTTCCCAGTCCCATCCCATAGGCGAGACTCCTGTTTGTTGCACACAGTCCAAATCCTCATAGCTGCAGTTCCTATTCTTCCTGTTTTTCCAGCTGGTCATCTTTGCATCCTTCCATGGAATCCAATATCAGCAATATCTAACTACAGAGTGAAAAATAATTCTCCCATGTTTATCTTTCTGTCCTTGAGTGTGGATGTGCTGTATGTCTGGAAGGATTTCCAAGACCTTGATGTTAGTGGTTTCTGAGGGAAAATTGTGAAGACTAGGGGCCTGTGAAGCCTTGTCCATGCGAAACTTATTCCTTATTATGCTAATTTTTATATTTTGAATATTCACTACTTATTTTTAAAGCAACCAAAACTATTGCCTGAGTGATTATATTGGTATTTGTCAAGTATGAGTTGTACATGTATGTGTATATTATTTGTTAATTGTAGATAATCTTTTATTTTAACACATCTTCATTAAAGCTATGTAACTGAACTCTGGCCAACTTAGGAAAAAGAAAAAAAACATACAAAAATTAATCACTTAAAGAACCCTTTGGCTTTTCAAATTTTCCTCTCAACTTTTTACCCTTGATAGTGCCTTGACCAATAATTTTATAAAATGATCTATGCCTTCATTTTGCAATGTCCAGATGTTTTAAAGTTTAACTAAAACCTCTCTGTAGAGTCCTTTGTAAACATTATGCAACAGCCATATGCACTCGGCGTGGTTCTAAGTTGTTTTTATTATTAAACTGCAATAGTATTACATCCAGGTAAAAGGTTTATGTGGAAAGTCCAAAACCAGTATACCTAGAAAGACTTTATTGAACTGTGTGGTTTTCAGAAACTATGAGTGTGCTGCAGAGATGATTGCCATGAAAAACGGAATTCAAATCCAGAATCCATGTAACAAGCCAGGTATGGCTTCACGCATACCTTTAAACCCAGCACCGTGGAGGATAGAGCCCCAAGGATTGCTGGGACCTGCTGAGTGCCAGCCTCACCAAAACACAGAAGCTCAAGGCTCAAGGAGGGACTCTGCCTCAAAGGGGTAATGTTGAAAGTGAAAGGAAAACACTGGTGCCCTCCTCCAGCCTCTGCTTGTATACAAAGAATATGTGTACTTGCTGCATACACACACACACACACACACACACACACACACACACGCACGCACGCACGCGCAGAAAATAATAGTGATAAAGCAAGAACTTATATTTCTTATGCAGCATGTACCTCTATCAAACTCTGATGACCATAGAATTAAAATGTTCCTTCATTTCAGGTTGATTCATTTTAAAAATTGCAAAGGGCCTGGGCAGCAGTGGCGCACACCTTTAATCCCAGCACTCGGGAGGCAGAGGCAGGTGGATCTCTATGGGTCGGAGGCCAGTCTGGTCTACAGACCTAGTTCCAGGACAGCCAGAGCTACACAGAGAAACCCTGTCTCAAAAAAAAAAAAAAAAAAAAAAAAAAAGCATTACAAAGTGTTGATACTTGGCTGCTTTGTTTGGTGAATCCGAATGTGGTCTGTTTGCTGCCTGTCTTTGGCCCATTGAATCCAAACCATCACTCTGGGCCATGGATTCTTCTTATTTTCCTTTCTTCCTCTCTTTGTTTATTCCCACAGTTGCTAAGTCCCTATCACTTCACCCAGTGGGCTACTTAAACAGCCTCCTAATCGGTCTTCAGACTCCAGACACCCCTATTCCAACCCTTCCCAGCCACAGCTACTGAAAGTCACGCATACTCCTCGCTACAACTCACAGCGGCTCCTTCTTGCCTGCATTTTAAGTCTAGTCAGAGCCGTCCCCAACCCCGACCGTCCGCTCTCTCCCCCTCCCCCCGTGCCTGCTCTCTAGTCCACGTTGATCTGCTTGCACAGCTCACATCTGGTGGTCTCACTGCTCGCATGGTTCCCGCCGTGGCTGAAACGCTCAGCTCCCTCTCCTGGTTGGCACCAACCCTCAGCAACCACCCCCACCACCCCAGCCTGCTCTAAACAACAAGTGTTCCCTGCCTTTTTCTCAGCGTCCACTGGTCAGCAATGGAGTACTTAACTACATTTGCAAAGGCCTGAGTTGCATCCCCAGCACCAAAAAACAAATCCCCTTGCTGTCAAAGGCCCCTCCCTGGTGAGATCCCCATCTCACGTCCCTGCTGACTTGCTTCGTTTTCTATAAACTTTTCTCCAATAAATCTCTGATGAAGAGGTGATCTAGTGAGTGGGTGTACACGGACGTGAAAGTCTGGACCTGAAGGGCCGGCCTCTCTGGCCTATCAAACTGCTGAAGGCACAAAGCATGGAGATGAGTGAGATGATTTGGCCTTTTTTATGAATGGTAAGGAGACAGAGAACCCAAAGCTCCAAGCCCGATTCTAAAACCCAGAGTCCTTTGAGCCTCTCTAGCAGGATACTTACAGTATGGTGAGGGTGATAGATAAATTAATCCCCTTATTTTTCTCTAGTTTACAGCCCTTAGTCCAGCGGACGCCAGAGACTGGGTGGATCAGATAAGCTTCTTGTTAAAAGGTAAGAGCCACCATTTTCAAAAACATGTGTTACATGAGTGGGTTCGCAGTCAAAGTCATATCTTGAAAGTCTAATCTGCAGGTCTCCGTATGTGTTTTTTCCATGACCATCCCTGCCCACCTACCCCATGATGCCCTTAAATAATCATATATGAATCATATATGAACGAGAAGGCAAGGCAGTCATCCATCCACTATCCGAAGCAGACATCAGTGATCACCTGTGACGTCATAGCTTATCCACTGACACTGTAAGAACAAGTCTGTAACGCTGATCAATGTTGGGGAAAGACTCTGAAAGCAGCTTGGCTCAAGTCACTGTCCCCCCCCACCCCCACCCCAACCCCTTTCATCCTGGAAAGGTAATTCGTAACAGCCATCATGTAATTGAGATCCAAAACCTTCCCCCCCTCTTGCTTTTATTTGTTTTTGTTCTTATTTTTGTTTAGAAGTTGAGTTTTCAACTCATCTAGGTGGCCATCGGGGACACTGGACATTAAAAATAAAATTGCCATTTCCCAAGCCACAATAAAAATGTTCCTTGCTTGGGGATGGCAAGAGTCCTGCCTGAAGAGGTTAGCCGCTGTTCTTAGAGTACCCTCTGCTGGCCAGCCTGCAGGCCTAGTTACAGCAGCCACAATGGCCCAGGAAACCTCACCTGGGAGTGGCCAAGCAGGTAGATGTGGCCTAAGACGACCCTCAGACACTACCGTGACAGGGCCCTACCTCAGGGAGACACAAGAACACCAAGCTTCATGGAGAAGCACACCCACCTAAAAACACCAAGCTTTCGCATCGAGGTTTATTATCCTGCTGTAGGGTTTTATTGTGGATTAGGAAGGAAGGAAGCGCCCGAGCCTTAATTACAAGAATTGCCTCTTTTACCCAGCCATACTCCTGCTATTGCAGAAACAAACTACTCCGCACACCAGCAACATCACGTATGATAGGCTGGAGCTCGGCAGACATGAGATGGTGAGGCTACAGGGTACACTCTCATCTAGGTGCCCAGGATTTATGCGTGTAATATACCCCTAAGTGTGTAAACCTCAATAAAACTCAAAGCAGCTTTATTGAGCTGTACCCTGTGGTACTTTCGGAATCTCACATTGAAGAAATTATTCATTCCATTTTATCTTAAAACAAACAAAATAATAACATATGGCTTAAGCTGCAAATGTGCCTTTGATCCTTTCCTCGTGAAGTTGCCAGAATTCAGATGAAATTTGCTGGGAGATCTTTATTAAAAGCCTAATCAAGCCAAACGTTTTTATTGGGTTTTGAAATGAACTGTTCGTGTCTCTCCATCCTTCCCTTCCCCAGAGGACGCTCACTGTACTCACCGGGTCTCGAAGAGGCCCCTCGGTGGGGGTTTCCGGGACAGAATGAGCTTCCCAGCCCCCACCAGATTTGAAACCAATCTTCCTCCCTTCCCTGGTGTTCGCCAGTGCTGTAATGGCTGAACATCCTGTACTCAGTGACCCACTTTAAGGTCAGCCAGGCCGTGAAAGGACATGGCGGCTGTGCTGCTTAGCCCATTTGGTCGAATCCCTGTTGTGTTTTTTTCCTACCCGCTACCCCATTTTTCTTCCCTCTCCACAATTTTGTCTGAATCTACAAAGGGACCACTGGGAGATGAGTTGACTGAGAGCTCCGACCCCACCATCCTGCCCTGGCTCTGTCACCCTAGACCACTTAGAGCCATCAGTCACCCATCCCGTTTTCTGCTTGATGGACAGCGCATGGCACCCTGGCTGTGCCTCGTCTGCCCTATTTTCTCTCCTTCACCTTTCATTTTCATTCACACACCCTTACTTTCCAGGGCCCCTTCATCCTGACCAAGTTTTATTGCCAGGGAGGATTTATGTCGGTGGTTTAAACCTGGTGCAGGGCAGGGCTGGCCTTTTCTGTGGATTTCCTGCCACTGAGGCCTACATTAGGAATTGCAGCACTTAACCTAGTGTTTCATTTTGTTCTGACATGTTTTATCCTCCTCCTCCCTCCTCCTCCCACCATCCCTCCCAGCCTTATTTTTTTTTCTTCTACTTTTACTCATTCTTATCTTTGCCCAGCAGATCTTAGCTCCTTAACCATTCCCTGTGAAGAGGAAGAGGAGGAGGAGGAAGAGGAAGAGAAAGCAGAGGAAGAAATGTACGATGACATCGATGGCCTTGACTCCCCTAAGTCTGGTTCCCAGTGCAGGGTTGTGACCTTGCCTGAGCCCACAGACAGAGAAGAGGACATTTATGAAGTCCTACCAGGTAAAATGCTTCATCTTCTAATTCCCCGCCTTCCCCGACTGTCAAAAACTCTTGACCTGGTGGAAGAGCAGAACAGGTCCCCCGAAGTTATCCCTGATCTAAAGGTCATTCTCTGAAGGAGACATGTAGGAAGTTCATGACTCCCAGGACAGTGGCTCTCTCTGCCTGGCTCTGAGAGGAAGACGAAGGCCACCAGATGACATCATCTGGCCCCCAGGAAGTCATCTGTTCCTCCGCCCGCTAAGGTTAAAGGCTAGAGAACACACCCTCCAGTTTTCATTGGTTTACCGTGTGAGTTTGGGGGTGCGTTCTCATAACTCTCCTGCTCTGGCTTATTTTCTGTAGAATCCCGAGAAAGGTAGAACGTTGGTCTCACAGGTGCGGAGGATTTGAAAAGTCTGGATTATGCAAATGCCAGCCGACCATTTTAGTGAGACAGTAAAACTCTGATAGAACACTACTAAGAATAAACCTACCCTGCCCTCCCTCCGCCCTCTGCCCCAGCAGGCTGACTCTGCAGAGCTCTGCCCCACAGAAGATGCTCACTAGCGTCTCAGGAAACGCACCGTCATCGCTGCTTCCACCGAGCTGTTTCTGGTGGGGATCCAGCAGCTGGTGAACAGTGTAGAGCACAGTGGGGGTTAGACCAAAAAAAAAAAAAAAAAAAAACAGAGCCTGAGCCTTTTAATTGTGAGATATTTAGACAATGGGAAGGCTGAGTCTTCAAGTCCATTCAGAAAGTGCTCCTGTGGAAATTTGCCAGGAGTTTAGTGCTCTGCTAAGAAATTCAAATTAAGCCAAAATTTATAGCAATTTAAACCTGCATCCCAGATGAACCTAGGAACTAAGGTGAATCTAACACTTAGGCCCCTGAAGACAGGGCCCCTTGCTAGACGAGTCACCAGTAGATAATTGCATCTCAAGGCTCCCTAAGAAGAGGGCCCAACCTTCTTAAGTAGGCGTTCCCCATTTGTCTCTTGCCTGAAAGAGGAGCAACGTCATTGCTCTCTGAGTCCGTGCCCACACAACCCCACCAAGGAGAAGCCAAGCCTTCCCCTTGTTCCTCCAGCCTCTGCCAGACTCCACTTCCTCAGCCCTTTTTTGTTGTGTTTTATTATGCAAATGATATCTTGGTTGAGGTCGAGCCATTTCTTGTGTCTGAAGTTAAAAAAAAAAAAATGATAATTTCCTCAGCAAGTCATCGTCGTTAATGAAGTTTTACAAAAACAGATACAACCAAAGGAAAATAAAATTTCACAGGTGATAAATTTTTCCAATTTCCCTGGCAGAATTCGATAGGATTGTTAAATTAAGAGTGAAGGTGTCTGTTAGAAAGCAACGAGCAGTGATGGGTAATTTTATAGAGTGGAAAATTGAATCAAATTGCTACATTAAAACACAGCTCCTTTGAGAATCCTCTCTTTCACAGCCTGCGCCATTGCAACAGCAGGGTGCAGAGTCTGGATCTAATTCACCACACTCCCTAAAAGGAGATGCGTGCCTCAACTTGGCCAGAACCTCTCCTAGAGAGCTCACTCCTGCCCAGGTTCAGGGAAAGATCCAGGGAAGGCTCCACCTTAGGTTCCAACCGTGGAAGAGAGCCCCCGGGGACAACTGAGCCCCTGAGCCGCTCTGCCTTCTGGGGTGCAAAGAGAAGGTGTGTCATGCTCGGAGGAGCCAGGGAGGATGAAGCTGGTGCTCAGGGCTGGAGAGCAAAGAGGCCTCAGAAAACAGGACAGGTTTGAGGCTCGTCCCTTTCCTCTGGGGCAGGGGCAAGGAAAATACCACTGGCTTCCAGGTAACCAAGTTTATCCTGCCTCCTAAACTCCTATGCTCAGCTGAGGTCTTGGGACTCTGCCCAACCTCCCAGTGCTCATATACAGGAGAGGACTCACGGGCATGGAGCTTCCTCAGCTTCCTCAAACAGCCACCAGTCCTGTGCCCACAAACTCGTATCCACAGAGAGTGCGGGAGACTCACTATAGAAAAGGTGGGAACCCACTATGGAAAAAAAACAACTGGGCAGGTTAGAAGGACAGCAGCTGCCTTGCCTGTGCTGCCAATGGACAAAAGCCACTATCCACCACAGTTCTGGCAGACAGCATGGGGTGGGGTTAGGGGCATTTAATTATCACGTGATTATTTCAGCCACAGGGCTCTGATAGTGTTGCTTCTGAAAACTGCCCTGTGAGTTTTGCACATGCCACACCGATGTCCTAAAGACATCGCCCTCCCTACCCCACGCCCCTGCATGGCCACCACCACCACCACCACCACCTACTGAAAAACAGCATGTGAACAGCAGCTAGAGACAACAAGGCACCAACCTGGCTGTAAGTCAGGTGGGTCTGACCGCCACCTGCCACCTGTGAGAACTTGAGCAAACTCCTTGCTCTGTCTAACTGTCCACTGATAAAATGGGAAAGGTGACATAGCTTCCTAGAGGGATGTGAGGAGCCAACAGGCACTCAACAGTTGGTGGTCGAGTTAACCTGGTGGTGTTTGATAGGAAATAGTACTTCCTCAAAGAGCTGGGGGCGTGGCTAGGCCCTGTGCCTGATCGCTCACCAGCCGGACCCAAGACAGTCAGTCTTTTGCGGCATTTTCGGCTATGCTTATGAAGCGTTTGCAAACCTGAAAATCCTGGGCAGATGGAATGTGGAGAATCTGCCAGGTCCCACCCCATCCTTTTTTTTTCTAACCAAAAGCCCAGGGGCTGGGTGGAGGGACAGACGATCGTGACATTGGACTGTGCTAGCCCTGCATGATCATCAATAGTCAAATGGCTCCGATCTCTAGCATTTGTAGCATTGTAACAGTGAGCGGAGGATGGTTAAATATACCATCAATAAGAAACATTTTCCTAACCAAAAAGAAAAAATATATATATACATATATATACATATAGACATATATACATATATACACATATATACATATATACATATATACATATATATACATATATATATGGGTCATCAAATTAAATGCACTACATCTTATTAATCATGAGATTATTAGCATTTACTACATGGCTAAACACTCTCATCCCCAGGAAGCAAAACCAGAACACTCAAGGTTTTCAGCCAGACCACAAAAAAAAAAAAAAAAAGTTAAGTCCTGGAAAAGTTGTTATCCACTAGGATTCTAAGATGTGGGACCCTTGGGTTTTAGGATTTCATTTGTAGCAGATTAAACTTCAGAGAATGACCTAAATCAAATATGAAAGCCAGATGTTAAAATAGTAGGCTTTGGGGCTAGAGAGGTATCTCAGTTAAGAGCACTTGATGCTTGATGCTCTTGCCGAGGACCTGGGTTCAGTTCCCAGCATCCACAGTGGACAGCTCACAACTCCAGAGGATTTGATGCCCTCTTCTGGCCACCATGAGAACCTGCACATAGTATACAGGTAGTATCACACACACACAATTAAAAATCAAATTAAATCTTTTTTAAGTTTTTCTAAACCTTTTCTTGTCTTCCTTGAAGTTATTCTGCAGACTAGCACAGGCCCAGTTGTGCAATTCAAAATTCCATACAAGGGCATCTTTTATCAGGTCCTGCATTATCTGGGGCCTCAAAGCTAGAAGCCGGTAAGGCATCTGAGACCATTGGAGACCTGTACCCAGGGCCTTGTACTAGCTATAATGGCAGCAAGATCCTGCTGGGGGTCTCTGGAGATTCAAAAAAAAAAAAAAAAAAAACCAGAAAGAGATGAAGAGGCCTTTCTGGAAATGCCTGTGAACATTCTGAAGATACCCACACTGCCACAGAGAATTATTACAGACCTAGAAACCAGATTGCTTTATAATAAAGCATATAACTAGGTTTCTTTTTTTTTTTAATTAGAGTCAAATGAAAACAACATTCTGTGGGATTATCTTTTCCCCTGTATAGTTGTCCGGGCACACAGGAAGAAGGAATGGCGTCAGAGATCTAAAGAAAGGAAAATGCAAAACAAATCCAAGCCCCAAACACAAAAGAGTCAGTGCCGTTCCCAGCCTCCTTCTAGCTTCCTGGCTTCTTCTCTTCCTCATCCCTGCTCTCTCTCTGTCTGTCTATCTATGTATCTATCTATCTTCCTACCTACCTACCTACCTTACACTCTGAGTAGCAGCCATGGGGGCCAGCTGGGACCATGCTGTTTCTTTTACCTAGCACACCCCTCCAGTCTCTTCTATGAAGTGCTGAACATTCTACTCAGGTGCGTCCTCAGACGTTGCACCCTCTCAGACACCACTGAAATTAAGCGCTGCCTCTGATCCTGCTGATTTGTATTCGTGTCTTTCTCCCCGATTAGTGGGGTACTCAGTTATTGTTTGTAGAATTAAATTCTGTGCATTTCAAGTGTTGATATTAGCACAAATTGAGTTTAATATCTTATACATGAACCATACCACAGAATAGGATGGACAGATTGAGAGGTGACAGTTGAGATTCCCCAGCAGAGGGTAAGTATGTTCTCAGATCTTGCTCATACATTCTGTTGTTGTCTAGAAAGTTGCAGGGGCCTATAGCTCACCTGGGCATGCCAGGGAGCAGTTCCTTTCTATTCTTCTGGACGTCCCCTTTGCACATCAAGTTTCCCTGTATTTCTCTTGCATCTGTCACCAGAGCACCTTGACATCTGGCTGTACATTAATATATTTGGCATCTTTTAAAGCTGTTGTCACTTTTTCATTTAAGGGAAATGCTTTTCCCTCTTGTTGATGGAATCATTCCCCCCCTCCCCCATTATTCTTTCTGGTATCAGTTTAGGCAATGCCAGGGGTGGGTGCCAGAGCCACACCTCAGGAAGCACTCAAGTGTCAGAAGCAGCCGGCACCCCCTGTCCCTCCTAGGTGGATTCGGTGTCCTGATCCTCTCAGCCGCTCATTAGTGTCCCTGACACTGTGCCAAGAATGTTGATTGAAATCGACTCTCCGGATACTGATGCTCATTTGTGATGCCCCATGGTTCCCTCACATATCCACACAGTTAACAGAATCTTCTTCAACTGTTTTCCCAATTGAGATGAGATATTTGGGAATCAAGTAGAGCATTTAACGTAATAAGTGGGCAGTAATCTTCAGAGGTTAATTTGTTTAAAGCCTGTGCAAGATTGGGGTCCCATATGCCCCGTTAGGAGCAAGGACCATTATAATCTATTACTGTTTAAAGTTGAGCTAGCACATAAATTTTAATTCACTCTCAAATGAAGATGTATTTCCATAGACATAATGCTAAAATGCCTAATAATATGCTTATAAAGAAGTTCAATGAGCTCTTTAACATATATGTGTGTATGTGTGTGTGTGTGTGTATTTCAAAATGGTTTTTTGAAACAAAAATCTCAGGCCAACAAGATGCCTCAGTAGGTAAAGATATTTGTCATCAAGCCGTATGTCCCCCATGATGGAAGGAGAGGAGCATCTCTCCCAAGTTTTCCTCCAACCTCCACGCATACATCCTGATGCATATGAGCACACAGACTCACACTCAAAAATATATAAGAAAAAGTAAAGCCCGTTTGTGCAAAGTAACAAAAATATGAAATTTAACTCCCTAGCCCAGCCCTCTTTTTAAGCAAAATGCCTTTTTAAAAAAAAAAATCGCAGTTACAATATAATTGGCTTGACTTTGGACCTTGAGAGATACCAGCCAGGTTTTACAGAAGGGCCCTCGAGATCAATTGTATCAAACCCTCTGTAGCTAAGAAAGTACCAAGAGCTGTGCTGTAGAATCTACTAGCTGTAGCTGTTACCAGCTGTAGAAGGGGCTTCCTCCTGTGTAATGGGACCTCATCCTCAGGCCTCCACTGTGTGATGAGACCCCACCCTCAGCCCTGCAGAGACCCCTGAGACATACATAGCCCACACCCAGCAATAAGAAGGCTTCTTAACTGGAGGCCACTTTCAGCCGCCAAAGGACAAGGAAGACACAACAGAAGTGGGGACAGGAGCTTCCCGTTCACATCCATCACTGTAGGGCCTGGAAACGGTGGCAAATAACACACCATGCTTAATGGCCAGCATTTTTCTTTCTAGGTGACTCCAAAGCTGCAACGGAAATCAGAGAATCTGTTCTGGGAGTGGACAGAGCACACTTTTTTTTTTTTTTTTATCATGACTAGATTAAGTGCTATTGCCTGAAAGGATAAAGGAATCAAGTTTTAGTTTTCATTTTTATCATTGCAAATACATTTACATTCTCCTTTTTTACAAATGCAAAGAGCAGGCAGGCCACTTTCAATAATTTATTTTAAAATCAATGCTAATGAGGTTATGTCTCGTCAGTGGCCGAGTTTTACAATAAAGTCTGATTTATTTAGAAAAGATCTTTGGTGCAGCTTCCCATCTAATGGCGGTGGGGAAGGAGGTGGCGTGGCAGGCATGATGACCCTCCGACTTCGGATCCAATCTGTAATTCACAGCGGAGATCTGACCCAATTTACATTGATTAGAATTGGGAGAAAGAGACAGCTGTGCACGGACAGCAGAGGTAGAAGAAACGCTTTCTGCAAAAGAGCCTAAGCGCAGCACTTTATTGGTTCTTGTGACGGAGCTGTTTGAGACCAGGAAAAGAGCTGCTTTGCTGTCCAAACTCTTGGGCTTCTCTGCCATGAGGATGCACCAACTCGCGCTCTGTAATGGTCAGCCCCACGGCGAAAAAGGGAAAGCATCGTAGCAGAAGAAGAGGGGAGAGGATAGTAATGAATAGACAGTGTGAAAAGAGTGATGTTTACTATGATTTGTTTCCATGTGCCCTGTTCCCTACATTTGATTTCACTCCTCCATCACCTCACACTTTTGTTCCTTGAGGTAGGGTTAGGAGCACTACAGCTTACAAGGAAGGAAGTCCCTGCTGCTGGATCTTACAAGAAAATGAGAATCCTTCAAAAGGCTAGAGAGTTGGGCTCAGCAGTTAGGAGCATTGGCCGCTTCTCCAAGGACCAGGGTTCAATTCCCAGCACCCACATGGTAGCTCACAAATGTCCGCAACTCCAATCCAAGGGGATCCAACATCCTCTTCCTCGGGTATCAGGCACATGTGGTGCACATACACATATACAGGTAAGATAGTCATACACATAAAATAATCAAATATTTTTAAAAAGATTCCTTCAAAGTGCTCCTTTTCCTCAGAATTAAAGGGCAAGCATGTAGGCATGCGTGTGTGTGTGTGTGTGTGTGTGTGTATCTGTGTGTTTATCTTTAATCTTGGTAACAGGTGAGTTACTTCTCCAGAATACTAAACTCTTAATTTTTATTTTTCTGAGAAACAGTATCATATTGTACAAACAAAAAGCCAAGAGGTAGTTTGTGTTTGTTTGTTTGTTTGTTTGTTTGTTTGTTTGTTTGTTTGTTTGTGACAGAGTCTTACCTGTAAGCCCAGGCTGACTTTGGACTCATTGAAATCTACCTGCCTCTGCCTCCTAAATGCTGGGATTAAAGATGTGGTCTACCACACCCCTTCTAAATTCAGGGGTGGCTGATTGCTGTTGCGTTTTGGTTTGGTTTGGTTTGGTGTTTGGTTTTTGGTTTTTTGTTTGTTTGTTTTATTGGTTGGTTGATTTTTCAAGACAAGAGTTTCTCTGTGTGGCTTTGGTTGTCCTGGACTCACTTTGCAGACCAGGCTGGCCTCAAACTCACAGTGATCTTCCTGCCTCTGCCTCCCAGAGTGCTACCATGTCTGGCTAAATTCAGGTATTTTTGACAGTCTGTGGTAGCCTAACATATTTTGTGCTGTTTCTTCTTCCCTTTGATCTTAGAATTCACTTTCTCAAATCTGACATTTTTACAAAGGTTAGAAGGAGAATGTTCCCTGGCCATCTCCTCAAAGATTCCATTTAATGGTGTAATTGTGGAGACGTGAGACAATAAGGCCTAAAGAAAGGAAGTAAGATGCGCCCAGGAACAGCTGAGTAGTCAGCCCGCAAAGCATTGCTTACTGTGTCCTATCCTCTGTGTGTGTGTGTGTGTGTGTGTGTGTGTGTGTCTGTCTGTCTGTCTGTCTGTCTGACTATCCATCTGATTGTGTGTGAGGGAGAGAATAAGAGAAGAGGGGATAGTTGATGATAAAGAATAGCGAGCCTACTTCTGCCCCCATATCTGTACGTATAGATTATAATTCTGTATCATAAAATGGAAGTTTTAAATGTGACTCTAATGCACGTACGTTCTTAATAAAAATCCAGTTCCTATTGTATCAAGTAGTAAGAAGCCTGCGATGAAACAGGTTAATGAGGGTAAGAAACTTGGACCAATCACGTTGTGACTTTGGCCATATAAACACTCGACTGGAGTTAGACACTGGCACTGACTTAGAACCCATTGTGAATCCACAGCAATTAATTAAAAGACCATTCCATCCGCCCTCAGGATCCTATACTCTAATGAACAAGGCAGACTGAATAAAAACAGTAAAAAAATAAAAAATAAAATAACTACAGGCCTCAAGTACTAGGAACATAAAACTATGTACATGACCAGCCTCCCATACAGCTGAACAACAACAACAACAACAAAAAAAACGAATACGTTAAAGACTAATTAATCACAGAAGGTTTAAAACCCACTTCCCATCACACACGAGCGAACTCTGGAGTGACTAAAGCCAAAGAAGATGCCTGCATTGCAGATAATAAATACAAGCAAGAATTCCACAGAAGAAGGGTTGAGGAAAAAGAGTTGGCTCTAACAATAAGCCCCTCGGTGACTGAATGGAGTTGAAGCTCCATGAAGGCTGGAACTTTAGCACACTGGTCTGTTGTTGTGTCCCCTGTTCCTAGTGCAGTCTCTTGTACATAGAATGTACTTCATAATGTTTGAAAATGAATAGTGACTAGAAAGGCAAAGAGAGGGTGGCCCGTTTGCAGGTGAGAGACCCTTGAAGGGGGGTGGGGGGGGGAGAAGAAAAATGTGTTAATTAAACATCCCTTGAAGGAGAGAGTTCCCAAACCAGACAGGATAACATGTGCCTGTAATCCCAGCTCTTGAGAGACTAGGGCAACAGGATCATGAGTTCAAAGCCAGCCTGGGTTCCATTACCAAGACCCTGCTTAGCAACACAAGAAAGGTCAGTGAGCTCAGAGAAAGGTGACCCCTCAAAAGAAAGAGCATGAAGACCGACCCACACATACACACACACTGATGGCTAATGATGATCATTTGTCCCCTCAGATGAAGACCATGAACTTGAAGAGGATGCGCGTGGCAGTCATGGAGGTATATGACACGGTTGTATAGCACTGGGCGGGACAATGGAGCTTCGGGCTTGAGAAAGCACTACTGTTACTGGACTCTCTGGTGAATAGAGAGCCCTGGCATGTGACCCCAAAAGCCCAAAACAGAGTGACTGGATAGAGAAGTGCCTTAACTTTTAAAAGCAGACACCCAATCACGTTAATCGATGTCCTAGCACGGCCGAGATTTGTCTTTAGAAGGTGGGAAGCCAAAGCAGATATTTATTTTTTTTCCTATCAGTGTTTCTTAAATCAGTGCGGTGAAAATAGAATTGCCTCGTCTCTAAGAGATCGGAGGATTGAGAATGGGAAGAATGGAAATGTCTCCTCTCTGAGAGGCCTGGAGATTGCAAGTGGAGAGGGGAATGGAAATGTGTCAGATCTGAAAAGTGAGCCCCGGGGTGAAGGATAGAACGACAGGAGGGAATGCTGACCTCCGATGGGCTGGTTTGATTCCAGGCACATTGGGAAATGAATATGTAACAGGTTTGTTGAATACGAAATTACCTCTTATTCATCCCAGACTGTTAGCCGTGCTTCAGGCTGTTAGCCAGCCCATCCCTCCTGAGGTCACATGCCCCTGGGAGTCTCCTTAAGAGGACCAAGGGCTTACTCCCTCATTGTCAGTGAAGGAGTGCTGTGCATTGCTTGAGCCACCTCAAGGACATTCATTGCATCAGCAGTGTCGGATCCAGGACTGACTTTTTTTTCCCCCCTCTGTCTACAAAAATCTCCAGCTTAGGAGTGTTTTCCCGGTTTCCCTCCCTGCTCTCGGTTTCTCTGGCCCGTTCCTCAGCGTCCTCTCCCCTCTCTCCCTTGCTTCTGACTTCTCTTTTCCCTCCTAGTCATTTACCAAAGCCTCTTTTCTGTTTTCAGTCTCTGCAGGAGAGGGCTGAGGAGGGGAAGGGGCAGAGGTCAGAGGACAACTTCCGGTGTTGGTCTTGGTCCCTGCCTTCTACTTTGGCAAGGGCCGAGTGCCTTTGTTGTTTTGCCAGCACAGCGGTTGCCTGGCCTGCTGGCCCGTGGCCTGCTACCACGATTCTTTAGTCTCTCAGCTCTCATCCTGCCATGGGATTACACACATGTGTAACCTTGCCTGGCTCTCAGATGGACTCTGATATTTGAAACCTGGGTCTTCATGCTTGCTGGACAAGTGCTTTTCTCTCACTGAGTCAGTCATATTCCCCTCCCCTGCAGGAAGTGACTTCAAGGTTTAATGAAGGGCTCCAGATTGCCAAGATCCGGCTTCTCCCCGAGAAGAAGGAAGACAGCCAGGGGGCCTCAGAGGTCCCGGTACCAAAGCAGAAGGGAAAGGCTTAAGCTTCAAGGGTGTTAGTGCCTAATGATTAGCACATGGAATTAAGTCCTCCAAAACCTGGTTTCTGAAGTTTTGGCTGTGAGCCTTGGCCTTTAATGGCTGAGCCAGCTCCCCAGCCCTGAAACCTAATTTCTGCTGTTCTGACCAAGTATGTCCCAAATATGGCTATTCTCGGCCAACTTCCATCACCAGCATAGGAAGAAACACACTCAATACGGACACCTTGTTGATAACTCCAAGTCTCCTATGGCCAACATTGTATGAAACTCCATTCAGGAAGTGACAGTCTACTGGCAAAGTCTAGAGTTCCCTCCCAGGTTCCTCCCTCTCATTTCGGCTCTCTGCTCTCTCGCTCTCGGTCTCTCTCTCTCTCTTTCTCTCTCTCTCTCTCTCTGTCTCTCTCTCCCTCACTCCCCCCTCCCTCTCCCTTTCTCTCTCTCTCTTTCTCTCTTATTCTATCTGGGAGGTGATTTATTTTTTTAGCCATCCCAATAGGTATAATTCAAATAGAATGTTTTTTTTTCCCCTTTTGTTCCCCATACTTTCTGCCTCCCAAATAGGTGTCATTAACATAAGGCTAGCTCTAAATATGTTTCTGTGGCTTGTACTTCCCACCAGTTAAAATGATTGGTGACTTGGCGATTAAAAAGCAGGAGGACTTTCCGCTCTCTCTGCAGAATCTGAGGCAGGGATTTTTCTTATTTGTGTTTACTTATTTATTTATTGAATTTATATAGTGCCTCTTCTCCAAAGGAGCTGTAGAAGCTGCAACACATATGTAACTTCCCAATGCCACCTCTTAGTTTTATAACAACAAAATATAGATATCTGGAGGAAGGGCCAGCAGCCTCAATTGAGGCATTTAAAAGGCTGGAACAGAGTAAATTCTTAGATAGGTCAGAGATCAGCTCTGTACATTCGCTTCTTCTCTTTTCTCTCAGGTGTTATGTGTTTGGAAGGGAAAGCTTCTTTAAGCGAACTGGCCTGTCCCAGGTGCCTTTCCTCCTAAGGTGCTATGGCTGATGCACCTGAGGACTTTTCTCCTCTACCCCAGAGACCCTGTCATTTGATGCTACATGTTCCTCTGACAGAACTGCTAACATTTTTCAAGCCCGGCTCCAGATCTTATCTGAAGAGGGAGGGAGGAACAGAATTCAGTTTATCCTTATTGAGTGTTAATGACCCTGTAAGATGCAATTTCTTTTATTTTATTCTGTTACCTAGAAAATCTATCACAGCCTTGTAGTATTGATTGCCCAATCTATAAAGAGCTCGCTTTACAGCATGACTGTTAGTAACAGGGTTACTTTAATGAGTGACTCTTCAACACCTCAGATTTTCTCTAAATTCCAGCTTGGCGGTCCCATGGTGGAGCTAACACTAAAGGTCTTTAGTGGTGAGATCATATTTTCCTGCCTCACTGTGAGAAACTTCTGGGTAGCCCAAAGCAAGACTCACTCTGGGCTGTTTGTATAAAATTTCCCTTTGCCTGGGTATGCCATGCTGGTAGAGACACAGGTCAGCCTTAGGCACATCAAATGGCTGGCCAAAGAAGGCCTTGGAATGGGGTTTTCTTCTCTCTGCCTCTGTCTCTGTCTCTCTGTCTCTGTATCTCTCTGTGTCTCTGTGTGTCTCTGTATGTTTATCTCTCTGACTCTGTTTCTCTCTGTGTATCTCTGTTTGTCTCTCTCTGTCTCCCTGTATGTCTCTGTATGTTTGTCTCTCTGTTTCTCTTTGTGTGTTTCTGTCTGTTTCTGTCTCTGTGTGTGTGTGTGTGTGTGTGTGCGTGTGCGTGTGCGTGTGTGTGTATGTCTGCCTCTCTGTTTCTCTCTGATTGTGGGCAAACCAGGCATGGTCTTAGAAGCATCCAGTCATGTCAGAAGAACAGAAAAGTGGTCATTCATAGGCTTTCTCTCCTGGTGACCCTATGAAGGCCCACTGTGGTGCCCACCCACAGAAAACTCCTGAACAAAAGGGAGGACACAGGCTCCTGCAGCTCTTACCCTTGGTTATTCCAGGGACAACCATGAGGTGAACATCACGTAGCTAACATTTTATCCCGATAAAATGGACAAATGAGGTGAGAATCAGGACCTGCGGTTGCCCCCCATGTATAAATCATACTTAGCAAAATTAAGGGGCATAGTAATTCCATAACTCAAGATGAAATGGGCTTGAACGTAAGCAAATGGTGTTGAAAATGAGCAGAAACTACCATTCCTGCCCTGTTGCTCCGGAGAGTGGCACCTGGTGAGTTTCGTCACGTCTCTGCAATGGTTACGGACGTGGCAGTGGGTGTCCGCTTTGAGTGTGCTCAACATGGCGGCCCTTCCTGGCTTGGCTTAGACTAGAGCATTCCAAGCCACTGTTTACAGAGTTTCGGTCCAGCTCTCACTGGGTCCTACTCTGGTAGGTTTGTTTCCAAGGTTTTGTCCCTAATGCCAGCCCTCATTGACACAGCCCCTTTCCTCCTCAAGGAAATGGAAACAGCACCCTGACCTGCCTTGAGCCTCTTTCCCCTGGCCACAGCTTGAACTCTGAAGCTACCCAAAGTCCCCCAACAACATCTAAACTCTTGGGGAACAGTCATCCCCTGTTGTCCCTGAAGACAAGGAAAGCTAGATCGGTGTCCTAGCCCTTTGGCCAGGTGCTTCCGTTGGCTCTGTCACTAGAAAGACCAGCCCGGACTCCATTCCAGGAGAGATGCCTAGTCACAGGTCACAAAAAACCAGGCGCACAATGACGTATGAATCCTTATGAGCACCTGGAAGAGAGAAGAACAATTCCCTGTGACACTCTGTTCCCTCAAAGCTCAGCCTCCCTTGCGTGGGATCAGAGAGAATAAGACACACTCCCCACCCCACCCCCATTTTCTCTAGAAAAACTCCTTCCCAGCTTTGCTAGCAATTTAAATGCAGTGATCATAGCCATTAGCTTCCCTATCATTGTAATTGTTGTTAATTGTTATAACTGTTTTAGTTATTACTGTTGTCATTATTGCTCTGGGTCCTCTGTCTGTTTTATGCTGAATATATTAGAGCTTTTGCTTTTGAATTACCAGGCTTTATTTAGTGCAGAGTTACGTGGTTTTGGAGAGACATTGAGAAATGCTGGCATTAAGCTTTATTCTTTTGTTTTTCATTCCAAATGGACAGACTGGAAAAAAATAATTAGATGGAATAATGTCCTCAAAATGAGAGTGAGGATGTTTTGAATTAATTAACTGGTCAGAAGATTGCATCATTTCTGACTTAGGCTGCTGCCAGTGTGGTGAAAACCTGACGGAGCTGAAATCCAGTCCGCCAAGGCAAGCCCTGCTTTCAAGCTCCTAACTCCTTCCGCTGCCCTATAGAAACCAGTATGTGCTCTCCTTCTCCTGTCTGGGGATGAGCAAGCTTGGCTTAGGGCACAGCTGAACTCACCCTGCAGACTCACAGACCTTCAGGAATGAAGTCTTGCTCAGCCTAACCACTTCCCAACTTCAAGGGCTCTCTGTGACATTCAGCAAGTCAATGTAGACAGCTGAACTTCAAAGAATCCTCCCCTGACCCCTAAGTTCCCTCTTACACACAGCATCCTCGACCTCTTCGTGGTCCTGAACACTGGTATGATAATTCTGGTCCACAGTGCCTCCCTGGCTTGAGGGTAGCCTTGAGCGCAGGGACTGTGTGTGCCCGGTGTGGAATTCCCAATGTCCAGCACAAGTCCCTAGTATTCAGTTAAGTACTATACCCAGGCATGATGGATGCCAAGGGATGAATTCATGAAGTTACCTGTACACATATGCATAAATTTGAACCATACGAGTTAAACAAGGATCTTGCAATATGGGATCCAACCTTACCTAGCTAAAGAATGACTCCCCCATTGATCTTCTTAATAGCAAAATACCTTTGTCTAGATAGGAGATAGAGTACATTCCCTGTTTTAGTCGTATAAGTCTGTTTAACTTTGTCTTTGCCATGGTCCTTAATCTTTTTTTAATATTTTATTTAATTTTATTTTGCATGTGTTAGTGTGAAGGTGTCAGACCCCTTGGAATTTGTGTTATAGACAGTTATGAGCTGCCATGTGGGTGCTAGGAATTGAACCTGAGTCCTTAGGAAGAGCAGACAGTGCTCTTAACCACTGAGCCATCTCTCCAGCTCCATGGTCCTTAATCTTGGGCAGGCTGTCTCCTGGGTCCCTGAACATCAAAGGCCTTTCTGTATTCTTTGTGGCTTAAAAGGTTCATGTCCTTCCCTCTATGGCTGATTGAGCCTGTCTCCCCGTACTCCAGCTCCCTATCTTTTGAGACAGGGTCTCTCTCATTCTATGTAGCTCAGACTAGTCTTGAGCTCACCTTGCAGCCAAGATTGGCCTCAACTCAAAGCAGTCCTCCTGCCTCAGCCTTTTGATCACCAGAACTATAAGTGTGAGCCACTGTGCCTGGTTTATACTGTGCTTTTAGCTTAGGTCTTTCTCCAGGCATTTTCCTCCACCATTATCAAGTCTTGGTAGGAATCTCATAAGGCACCATAGGAGCTGTCTCATACCCTAGCACATTGTGGGGAGCAGAAACTCAAAGGGACTATGCGCTAGGCCGGAAAATGCCAAGATAGCTCTGTCATAAGTAGCTAGATTGGGTTTTTAAAATCTGTTTTTATTTTTAAAAAAAATTTTATTTTAACGATTTTCTCTGCCATCTACAAATCCACAAAGAATATTGATGTCAATTGGCTTCTCATTCCTAGACTTAGTCAAACTCTTGGGGTGATTTATAAACTCCCTTTACAACTGAGAATGGATAGCATATTCTCTGGGGAAGCTGCCATCGCTTTTCAAGGTCGATATTTCTCTATCATTTCATGCACTGATGTCCCCCCCAAAAAATATATGCTTTCTCTTTTCAACAGTTAGCATTTTTCTCCCAGTATATTTTTCTTCCCAACATATTCATAAGTCGACGGCAAAAGGTTTCTTTGGCAGTTATTTTGTTTGCTGCCCTCTATTGTCTGCTGCGGGAGACAATTTTCTGTGCAAAGGAAACACGCCCCAGCCTCTACGGTTGACATTTTTATTTCCGTTTGCAATCTGCTCCCACCCAAATGAGTCCGTCTCTCCTCTGCCTCCCTGCACTTTAATACGCCTAATAAAGTCTTTTATAAAGACATATAGGGATTTGTTCCACTGTGCCTCTGTTGCTTGAATTATTCACGTTAGAAACAAATTGGGGAGGAAGCAAGTACGACCAGGTCCTCTGTGCCCCACTGACCGCTGGCTCCCCATCTGTTCCCATCTCGAGCATCCTTAGAACTATGGTGCCCGTGAGAGGGTCCAGACAAACCCAGACAAGGTAGGCATCATGAGACAGAGTCCCCAGAAATCACACAGAAATCTTGTTTTGCTTGTCAAGACAAGAGTGTCACAGTGAAAGCCAGGCTGGCTTGGAATTCATGACCCTCCTGCATCAGCCTCCCAAGTGCTGGGGTTACAGATCTGTACCCGCCCAAAAAAAAAATCACTTAGATGTTTAACTATATCACAGGACTCCTGAATCCCATCAGTCAAATTTCACCTTTGGCAGGTGCTTGGCTCAAACTCTCGAATGGACTGTTCTAAGAAACACAGAGTATCCCTGGTCCAGTGGACATTAGCTCTCCTGCCATTCAAGTCCCCAGATGTTCTCCCTCTGTAAGCTAGTGTTTAACCTTTCCGGGTAGAAAAGGATCAATAGGAATTCTTCATTGTTAAGAATCGATGGCTGTCCTGTGGCATCATTGCCGTCTAGTCTGGCTGAGAAGCCCAGTAAATCTCTGCAGTGCTTTCTAAGGCTTAGTTTGGTGTCTTCAGTTGCTTTCATTTTTAATGCAGATCACTTCGGTTCCTGCTCCCCGGGGGGCTTGCAGATAAATCTTGGCAGACATGTTCAGGGTCTACAAATGAGATGCTGGAAAAGGGCCAGGCCACCCAGAATTTAGTTGTAATGGATGAGACACCCCCGTGGCTCCACTTAAAGACTGGGCCATCCATTTCAGCATTTATTGGTGACTACCTCATGAGGTACCTGGGTGGGAAGCGCCTGGGATGGAGACCCTGTGTAAAAGGAGGCCAGAATGGGAGGCGTGATGCAGGAGCATGCTGGCTGATCCACTGTCTCTTGTAGGAGGGTCTGTTCCTTCAGCTGCATAAAGAAGTGATACACTCGGGTGTGTAGATGCCCTGGATCAAGAGAGTCTAGTGGGAAACATCTTTGTGCTGCTTGTTTGCAAACCAACTGAGAAATTATTTCTTCTATTAATAAATACATCCATTACCATATTGTTTGAGTAGAATTCCTACTAGGGGTGATCTGTAAATATTTCATGTGAGTTAATGATCTCCTCCTCCCATAGTCCTTTGCTCATATTGAGTGTTTGTCATCTGGGGCCCCCTGAATCTTCAGCTTCCTAGAGGCTATATCAGAACCCCGGTTTCCATTCGCAGCCACACTGACTCCTTTTATCTCTACTCTCTCTTCTCTTTGATCAGTGGACTATGCCAATTATTACCAGGGCCTATGGGATTGCCATGGTGACCAGCCAGATGAACTGTCCTTCCAACGGGGTGACCTCATCCGCATTCTGAGCAAGGTAAAGATGTAGAGTATAGAGCTTGGGTCCAAAGTCTATGTTTTGGCTCCTGTTAGTGTAGTTACCGGAACCAGAATAATCCTATGTTGTAACACTTCTCTCTATGAGGCTCTCCTTACACACAGATCAAAATCTCCTTTAATCTATAATTGTTCGGGAAATCTTTTAACTAGAAGTTCAGGCCCAGGAATAATTTTTTCACATTTAAAAATACACTAAAGCAAATGTGAACATATATATAATGAAGTAGCTTCACTTCAAAAATTATGCCAATCAAAATTCGATGTTTTCCGAGAACTTATGGTACATTAAAGGTCATGCTAAGTACATAATTTATTACCATATAATACTATTGAAAACTTTCTGACTAAGTAAACTAGATTTTTATTTCATTTACTGATAAATGAGATGATAACATAATTACCTGTGGGAGGAGGAGTCAGAACCAGTTAGCTCAGTTGGTTTGAGCCACTGCCGATAAGACCGACCTACTAAATCCAATCCCACACAGCCCAGCTAACTGTATTCTCTTCCTCAAGCATAAGTTAACCCCTAGACTCAGCTAACACATACTATTGTTGATCATAAAGCAACAAAGGTTTTTTGTTTGTTTGTTTGTTGGTTTGTTTGTTTTTAAGGGATGGGTTATTACCTTTCTATCATAATGAAAAGAATTTTCTAAAGTTGTAGGCTACAGTTTAAGGGAATAACTGATCATCATCCTTATAAAACAAACAAAAAGACCACATGTAGCCAGACCAAGACAACATCCTAAGAGGATTTGTTATAGAGGCCCATCAATATCTACAAACATAGTTTGAAACAGGCATAATTTGCCCTTTAATTGCGTGTGTGTGTGTGTGTGTGTGTACTCCATGGAGGAAAAGGGAAAACGCCCTGTGTTGTTAATGCTGTATTTGCTATGACTCTATTCTGTGACTGGTCTGCTTGTGTTGGAAGATGCTGTGAGCTTATCTGGGCTGTGGTGGTGCACACATGTAATCCCAATGCTTGGGGAGGCAGAGGCAGGCAGATCTCTGGGACCTCCAGGCCAGCCTGGTCTACAAAATGAGTCCAGGACAGTCAAGGCTACACATAGAAATCCTGTCTCGAAAAACCAAAGAGAGAGAGAGAAGATAGAAAAAAATGGGCTGTGAGCTCCTTTACAACAGGCCAAGGGGCAGGCGAAATGTCTCAATGGGTAAAGGCAATTGTGGCCAAGACGAAAGACCTGAGTTTCACCATGTCCCAGAGACATGGTGAAAGGAGAGAACTGACTCCTGAAAGTTGTCCTCTGACCTCCACAGGTGAACTGTGACACACACACACCATCAATAAATGAATGGATAAGTAAACAAATACATAAATAAGTAAAATATAATTTAAAAAGAAATAGACCAGGTCTGACTCCAGGCATCATCCAGCAATTCTAACGAACCAGGCTCCTTTAAACGAAAACTAAGCTCATATCTAGCCCTTTGCAGGAAGGGAAGAGCTTTGCAAGCCCTGCTGGGTGAGACCACAGTGTTGTAGTGATTTCTCCTGCAACTCCAACTCAGCATCGCCCCACTACAATACAGCTCCAATACACCGAGAATAAATTGGAAGCAAAGAAGGGAGTGGACACTGGCCTGATTGGTATTTCAAATGCCCGAAAGCAAGGTTTGCTGTGTAATAGAATTTGTGTACATTACCGTGCTGGCATTACGGGGTAATCGAGTTATCCACTCAGGTGTGACCAGGCCTCTGTTTGCCCAGAGCCTGCAGGTGAACAAATTAACTGTTTACATTGTCTAGAGGTGCCTGCAGCAGGAGGGGAGCACAGAGCCAGACTGGCGGCTGGCCTTCTCTCTCCGTCATGATTATTTTGTTTGTTTTACATGTCTTTTGCCTTTGTTAATGGCTTCTCACTGGGGGTCCCTTCCCTCCAGTTAGATCTAAGGGGCTGTGCAGTGACCTGTCCCACAATATAGAGTGGTGTGTGGTCACCATGGCTGTGGTATTTCTGTGAGACGCCTAAGAACGCTAGACTGGTCTTTTGAAATCAACCTCTGTTCCCTTCCTCCATGACTACATGCTAATGCATCAGAGTTTAATTTGGTGAAAATGCCTTGCTGCCTTAATTCTATCCGCTTCTTTCTCCACTGTTCCGGAAGGTTCTAAATCCATTAGCGTTTCTGGCCCCTAAACTGTACCAGGTGCCTCCCTGCCTCACATTGCTAATCCCTGCAAATCAGAGGAGGAAATGAGAAGGGAGTAGTTCAAAGAAGGTTCCCTCACAAAGCTTCGTTTCCGTTAACATCAGCTTAGGGAACATCTAGGATTGGATTTACCTTGATTCTATTACCTAACTCAATCAGAGCCCCTTGGACAGGAAGGAACCTTAAAAGACCTCCCATCCTATCTGCTTGTCTCTAAAAGGCACAAAAGAACCAAGTCATACAGACAGAAAAAAAAGGAGTCTGGTATCACCTAGAAGTTCAGCCATTCCTGGCGCTCCGGAACTGTCTCCTATATTCATCCTTCTGCATCCCAGCTGGCTTCCTTTGCTGAAGCAAGAGGACAAAGTGAGTGACCAAACTGAGTTTGGTCCAAGAAGATGGTGTCTGGAGTACTCCATATCTCTCCCCTCCAAAGGCCAGTAGCACCTTTGCTGAGCAAGAAAGGCCTCGGTCTAGGAACCTGCAGATGTCTCTTTCCCTGTCTGACACAGTCGTACGGCTCAGCTCACCTGGATTTTGTCTCTCACCTGTACAAGGGAGCTATTTCTTCCACCCTCGATATTCCCACGCTAAGCATGTTGCAAAGCTGCTCAGGAAATCCCACACAGAACTCTGCCCTAGCTTTAATTACTTGCTCCATTTAAAGAGCAAACATTCCACCTACCACCTGTTTTGTCTCCACCCTCATAGGTACAACTGGTTTGCCCTTCTCTAAGTAAAACTTACAGTGCTAAGGATCAAATCCAGGGCCTTATGCACGGTAGGCTCCGGATATTCTACTACCAAGCTAAACCCATAGCCCTTTAGAAACACCATGTCAGACCAAATGACACACTCACTTAATCCCAGCACATGGAAGGCAGGAGCATGCCGATCTCTGTGCTAGTCTAGCCTACATTTCAAGTTCCAGAACATCCAGGGCTACATAATAAAGAGACCCTGACTCAGAAAATATGTGGGGGTTGGCGGGGGATGTGGGAGGAAGAATAAAGAGGCTGTGAGAAGGAGATGCAAGGCAGGAGCATGAAATGAGCAGATGGGAAGAGGAACCCTGAGCTCCTGATGTTCCTTGCTGGGTTTGAGAGATGTTTATTAGTTTGCTTGTTTTAACACGCATTGGTATTTTGCCTGTACATATGTCTGTGTCCTCAGAGGCCAGAAGAGGGCTTTGGACCCCCTGGATCTGGAGTTACAGATGGTTGTGAGTTCCATTCGGGTGCTGGGAACTGAAACTGGATCCTCTGGAATGGTAGCTGGTGTCCTTTACCCTCCGAGCCCTCGCTCCTGGCATATGATGTCTTTAAATATATAGATAGCTATAGGGATGTAGACATAATACATATAGATAAAATTGTACTCCATAGTTAACCAAAGCAGCCTACCACCTGTCCTGTGTCTCAGGCAAGTTGTGTAACCTTGAAAAAAAAGTCACTTAAACTTTCTAGGTTTTAAGGTCACTCCCTGTACAAAGTAGGATAGTTTCATAGGGTTGTGGTCAGAGAGCTGAGGTGATAGGTAGCCCATAACTAATGACAACTGTTCTTCTCTCTCGTCCACTAACACTACACTAACACTACCCTTTGGTTGGGCATTTACACTGATTTTCAGTATATTATTGACACAGTAGGACAAAATGAAGGCCCGCAAGATGGTGCGCAAAGATGCTTGCCACCGGGCCTGCCCTTTGAGTTCCATCCCTGGGACCCACTTCGAAGAAAGAACCAACCCCAGAAGCTGTCCTCCGAGTGCCACAGGCTCTCACGTTGGCACGTACAGAAACACTTTACACGCACACACATACACACAGACACACACACATGAATAAATTTGAATCCAAATTTTTAATGAGAAAAGTAGTTCATGTGCCAATAATTTCTCAGATGCCTCAGGGGTTGAAGCACAAAGTTCTCTCACTGGAGTATGAACACTCACTCCCCAGTGAAGGGGCCTACGTGGAAATCCACGATGTGTTTCGCGGTTTAGAAATCTCGTCACTGACACCAGAGCCTCCAAAGTTCTCCCCCTCAGAAGAGCCCTGAGCCCTGTACCCCATCTCGAAAAGCAGTAACAAGGACACAGTCAGCAGAGAGCCCTCCCGCTGACCGCCCCTCAGCGTATCCAAACATTCATTCCAAGGCCCCACGCAGCTTCACGCCCACTTAACTCACTGACTTCCAATTTGGGTCTTAAAATATATCAGAGGAACATTTTAATAACGAAGCGGATGCGAACATCCAGCGGATGTTCCCGAGCTCCTTTTCGGGAGGGGTGGGTCCCAGATATTCCTGGTAAGAGCCTCCCTCCCCTACCCCAAACAGGAGCCGGGGACACAGCTCAAGCCGCAGCAGGTGTTTAGCGCTCTTCAGTGGCTCCAGATTGTAGCACTGGTGCAGGCCTCCTCATACGTAACGGATCACTCCTGAGAGCCTGCCTCTCGTAAATTACTCCCCTCGATGCCAGCGACCACCGCAGAATTCAAGTTTGAACAGACCAAGGGAAAAAGGTGTTTGAGAGGCCTGTTCACTCAGCTGCATTTTAATTTCCTTTTCAATCTTGTCCCAATTAATTTCACAGAATTAATCTCACAGAAGCAAACTCCGGCAGCACCGAGGCTGTGGTTTCAGTGTGGCAGTCGCTCTGCCTGAACGTGAAATTGGAGCTAATATAAAAATCCATCTGCTGTGTTTGAAATACACAGCCGTGGCTGCGCGGTCCTGTCTGACATTCCAAGCAGCAACAGCGAGGGGGGGGGAGTGACTTGGGGGTGAGCGGCCGTCAGTCCCTGGCAGGGGTTCAACAACAGGTGTAGTCCAAAACTCCATTCTGTCTGAGCACCGTGCGCGACAGGGCAGGCGCTGAATCACCCTCAGTGCACTGACGCTGTGCCCTGGCTTAGCTCCTTGTATCTGAGGACAGCAAGGCCCTTCTGGGAACCAGCGCTACTGTGGTCGCTCCTTCTCAGTGGGAAAACAATAGGTGAGATGCCTCTCCTGGGATAAGAGAGGTCGCAAGTCCCCTTTCAGAGAAGTAACATGGCCTTCCGGCCAGCAAGGTCTCTCTCTCCCTTAGAAATCATCCCTTCTAAATAATAAGAGGTGCTTCTTCTACTATCTGAGAGACCACGTAACTGAACGGCCCATTGAGAAATGGGACCACGCACCTTTAATGTCTGCACTCTTGAGGCAAAAGCAGGCAGGTCTCTATTGGTTCTGAAGCAGCCTGGTGTCGATAACAAGTTCTAGGCCAGCAAAGGACACACATTGAGACTGTCACAAAAGAGAGAGAGAGAGATTAACTCTGTTAACTGGAAAGAAGAACCCACCCCTTGGCCCATGAGTAGGTAAACTGAGCCAGGAAGGGCTTGGCTTGTGTCCTCCGCCAATGGGTGTTAGATGTCTCTAAGGCCTCATCCAGCGTCTTATGTCCTTGGAAGTCAACATTGGAGCAACAAGTTGGGTTTCCTTGAGATTGATACTTACAGGATGGGACTCATCATGGCTCTAACATGCCAGTCTTTGGACTGACTTCTTGGCTTGGTGGGGCGCATGATGTGGGCAGATGAACAAGGATGAACGTTCATATGAACGAGGATTCACTTTGTCACCTGGGATGGAACAGCTGTTTCTGGCTCCAGCCGCCTGAACGCAGCAGGGCCTGGCCTGGCCCTCCTGGGCTATGTTAACATAATGCCTGCTGTAATGGGATTTTTTAAACCCACGGTTTGGTTTTTGGTTTTTTGTTTGTTTGTTTTTTGGATTGTTTTGTTTTGTTTTCCCTTTGATCCTCAAAAGACTATTTAAGAATATAGACCTCTCTCTTCTCTTGAGTCCTTCCTTCCTCTCAAAAAGATCTGCATATTGTTCGAGAGAGAGGGAGAATGCAGTGATACTTCCTCTTTTAGGTGTGCTTAGTTGAATGTGACAATGCCCATAAAAACCAGTAAGTTAATCCCTTCAATTGCCTTAAGTGGAGGCTTTTTTATTTATTTATCTATCTTTAATTTCGGGGCTCTGAGGGAAAGGAGGAGTTTGGTGACATCTAGCGTCCATTGAAGACCTCCTCAGGCATCATGCCCCTCTGCTTGACTGGGGGGGGATGTGCTGAGGTTATTTGGGAGGTAATTGGGGAGCGGTAAGTGGGGGAAATACAGGCCTGGGGCGCAGACTGCCCAAACAGTGTGAGGAAACTGATCAATGCCTGTCAAAGAACCATTATTCACCTCTGACCTAACCGAAGGGGTAGGCAGGGGTAGACCATCGGAAAATATCTTTCCCTTATTTATGATGGTATAGGAGAAACCCAGAAGGTGTCCCCGCCACCCCATTTCATGTTAACAAGCAGGTCAGCCCTGAGCTGTGACGACGAAGATGATGGTGGTGGTGGTACTTTCTCTCATTAATAACCCCTATGGGAGGCTGGAGTTGGGAGGATGCGAATGGGCTCTGGGGTCAGCTGGAAGGCAACGGTCACACACCGGTCAAATTCAGTGGAGGCCATTCCTTTCCCCCAGACAGGAACCAATCGTGTAGAACAAACCCTTGGCAGCCTCATTCCTTCCAGGTAATTTTTATAAATGAGGAGATACCCATTCTGAGGGAGGACAAAAGGGAGAGGGTGTTTGTGTGTGTGCATGGGCACGCCACACGAGCCTGCTAGCAAGGGGCCCAACCGCAAGGCAACCCTGTTCCATTGAATCCTGACTCTTTTTTTTTTTTCTAAAAACCCTTAAAAAAAAAAAAAGAGGGGTGGGGGAGAGAGAGCAACTGCATTTTTCTCTTTAATCTCCTTATTGCTAAACTATTGTCCTAGGCAGGCTCTTTCACTTTCAAAACACATACACACACACACACACACACACACACACACCACTCAGGTGGAAAGTCCCACACCAGATGTTTACATAGAACCACATAAGCCATAGCAGGGTTAGGTTAATACTCGGAATCACCCCATGCTTTACAAACTCCAGCATGAAAAAAAAAAAAAAAAAACAGCCATTTATTTTACAGTGAATTTATAACAAATGCTGTTAAAGGCTTCGTCTTTTGACAGAGGTAA
This sequence comes from Pachyuromys duprasi, assembly GCA_028658305.1. Lineage (NCBI taxonomy): Eukaryota > Metazoa > Chordata > Mammalia > Rodentia > Muridae > Pachyuromys > Pachyuromys duprasi. Next base: position 23,187,425 of record CM053746.1, on the reverse strand, counting down.
TAATAAATTCACTCTTAAAGACGGTAGTTTAATTCCTTACACCTCCAATACTGCACAGAATAAACCATATTCATCACTGAGTAATTTTTTACCACATAAATCTTTAAAACTAACCGGTGAAGGCTGTTGAGACTGAAATATTGTGAATTTATTAGATATGCCCATGTAGTATTGGATTCAGAGGTTTCCATTCGAATATATTACAGGGAAAATTTGTGTCTTTAACTGTGACGTTCCTTCCATTTCCTGCCACCAGTACTATAACAAGCAGCTCCTCCAGAGTCGGCGACACGTCTATCAGACAGAGATTTAGTAGTAAACTCCTCGCTAATCTGCCAGAGAGGCTGCATGACATTTCAGTGATGTGCCCTATTTAAAAGGAGTCGCAAAAGCTTTGTTTCTCTGTAATTATGTTCTCAGAAGGAACTCAGCCTCCCTCAACCTCTCCTCCCAGGGTTTCTTGATATCATATGGCTGCAGCGTGCCAACCAAACTCACAAAATACGGAAGCGCATTATGACCTCATTACAAACATTCAGAGCAGTCATTTCTGTCGAAGGTAGAGGATTCATTACGGGAGGTTTGGTGCAACTGATGAGAACACAGAGTGTGAGAAGTTGCTGACATCCATAGACATATGATATTTAGTGCTAATTTAAAAAGCATATTGATTCTCCGTCCAGAAATAATAGACAATGTCTTTGGAAATTTTGCTATTTTAATTTTTTTCATGTGTCAGGACGTATTAAAGACAATTAAATCCTCAGATTTGGACAAAAAAAATCCATTTGCCTTATTACATTAATTTTGAGTGAAACTCTGAACTGAAAAATGAGAAAATTCCAAAGTTTTGTCATGATTTACCAATTAAGTGACATTTAAACTATAACCAATTGGTGATATCAAATTATATCTCCAGTTCATTAAGGGGGTGGTAATATAGTTAAACTGAAAAAGATCTTTTCTTCTTCTTCTCCTCCTCCTCCTTCTTCTTAAGAGATGTATATACCAAGCACAAAGGCACAGAAGTTTCTCTGTGATTGGAAGGAGTTCCAAATCCAGAAACTTCCACAGAGCTTTAATGAACTTTATGATTTCTTCTTCAAGAAAATGAAACCAAATAGGTTCCTAACAGCCCAACAAAGGAGAAGATCCGACTGGCATTTCAAGACTGCAGCCCATCGGGATAATTGTTAAAAGACAGAACTCGGCTGCGCAGATAAGCATAATGCCCGCAATTAATATTCAGCATTTCACATTCTGGTCGAGAGGATGTGTTTTTCTTTGTTATGTGGCTCATAAGCTGAGAGGGTCAGGAGCCAGGTTTTCTGTTGTTGTTGTTGTTTTTTGGGGTTTTTTTTCGTGCATGAGGATTAAGGAGAAAAAAAAACATCAACAACCACATTCCTCCCCATCTGTAAATGAATGAACATCTTGATTTTATAGCTGTTTGCTTTGTAAAACTGAGGACTGAAACAAAAATTACTGGATGCCTAAGTAACACTTTAATTCGGGATTCATTTACGCCGTAGCTATGTGGTTGTCACAAGCCATAACGCGGTATTTAATTAAAATAACAGAAGTGCATCTAGATATGTCCTGGAGTAGCTAGAGCCGAGTTATAGTCTGTGCCATCCGTATTTTATTTATGAAATGGCAGATTCTAAGGTGCAGTGAGGCTGAGGCAAGAGCAAAAAACATTTTAAACCTTTTTTAGAAAGGTGCCCTTTCTGTTTCCTGTTGCTGCGTCTTTTATTTTTTTCTTCTTCTTCTGTGGGGTGAGGTGGGGTGGCGTTTGTGAGGTTGTTTTGCCGTGCGTAAAGACCTCTCTTTCTAACTCTTGCTTTTCAACGGTTGACCTCTCAAGTCTTCTGGCTGTGGAATCTGTTGTCACGGAAAGGCTTGTGAGATTCTCAAGAGCCACAGCAACTGTGGGGCACCTTAGGCAGAACCTGGACGTGGATTACAGGAGAGTAGGCGCTGGGAGCCGGCTCCCCCTGTCTTCCTTATATCTCTTCCATCCATAAATACCCACTAGAGTTTACGCGCCTGCCTGCTCTGTCTTCGTGGATGTTCACTGCAGACGCCTCTCCTTTTCATAAACACATAGCATCTATCTTGCGCACACCCACCATCTATCTCCTCGCTCACACCGGCTGTCCCATCCACCTCCTTGTCTGCAGAATTATGTGCGGCCAGGTCCCGATTTATAGGAAATAAATAATGGAAATGGAAGGGCCTGGGAAAGATAATCGAAACATTCAAATTGTTATTCTTCACTGTACTTTACACAAACAGAGCATCTGTAAACACCTGGAGAAGGTGCTGGCTGGTCCCTAAAAAGCAATGAGTCCAGGGTATTCTGACCAAGTAGGTCTCCGTCTGCATTGCTTTGTCTCTGTTCCAACTCGCCTGCTCTCTGAGGCTCCGCCATCTGACCTTTTTAAAATGGTAATTCATAGCATGTTATTGTTGTCTTTCCGTCTGGCTCTTATTTATTCTACTTATAATGGCGCGTTTGTCACCACTTACGCTCTGTATGATAATCCTAAGGGCTGTAACACGGAAACTATCGTGGCAGTCACCTTAAAGGAAAAAAAAAAAAAAACAAAGAAACAAAAAAGAAGTCCTTTTGGTTGCAGTATGAGGATATTCTGATAATGGTATCACAGCCCAGTCTTACAGCCAGAGTCTCCTGGAAGGAGGATTTCTTCTACACTTGTAATTATTTTAGCCCCTTTCACAGGTCACATAAAAAGTTAATTTCAATCGCTGCTAATTTCCGTCCAACAAGAGCACGGCACTTTAAACCACCCAAAATAATTGGATTCAAAACAAATTTAGGAAATTGAGTGTGTTAGAAAGCAAATAAAAATATCCTTTTGGTAGGGAGGAGGGGAAAGTAGTAAAAATGGGCTTTTTTTTTCCCCACTCTCTCCCTTCTTTCCCCTTCACAACTTTGCCATTAAAGTTGCACCTACAGCTAGAAGTTTGTCCGTGAAAAATGGTCATTTTGTTTCTCTGCTCAAAGAATGTTATTAAAATGCTAATTTAAAAGAAAAAGGAGTTAAATATCTAGCGATGGTGCATTCTAATTGCAGCCATAATGAGCTCTCTAAATGTGCATGCCCCTGACACACACAGAGCATAAACGGCAGTAAACAGATCATTAGTACCCGCGTTCATTTATTCTGGCGACCTTACCATGACCCCACCGAGGGTAGGGTGAAAAGCAGGTGGATCTGGCTGTGACACCCCCTAGAGGGATCCAGGAAATGAAGCTATAAGCTGTTGTCATGGAAACGCCTATGTGTGCAGATGATGTAACACAGCGACAGGCTGAAGGGTCCCGCAACTGGGACATTCGCCTTTCCCTCGCTGGATCGGTCTTGAGGATTAAATTATTCATTTATTTAATTCACAAAGCAAAAGGAATCCTAATTTTCACGGTGATGTGCAACTCTCTCCCGTTCTTCTAGGGTCTAAAACACAGTGACTTGTCCCCTCTTTCTCCGAAACCCACTCCAGCTTCCCAAACATTCTAGCCCCAAATAGCTGAATCTGGCGAAAAGAAGGTGTGGGAATGCTAGCAGTCAACATCTGCACTTACAGGAGAGAAAACCTCGGGGTTTATGCCCAAATTAAAATTATAAAGTGTCCTTTCCTGATGAGGGCATCAGCAAGTCAGTGTATTGCTGCTTTGTTTGTGGCAGAGAACTACCAAGCCCAAACCCGATGCCATGAGCATGGAGAGACACAGCCCCTAATGAGTACCTCACCCTAGCAAGGTGCAAGAGAGAGAGAGAATCAGGAGGAGGAGAGCAGCTGCTCACCCCTCTGATGCCCAATTGAGAGAATGGAGATTAATAAATATAATTCTTTAGAGAATGATTCCACTCTATCCTATCCTGTTTTGCACCAAGCAACCTCAATAACCTTACGGCAACAATAGAATAACTTTTCCTCTTCTGTTTTTTTTTTTTTCTTTTCTTTTTTTTAAAGGAAGCAGAAAAAGACGATCTCTGGAAATTATTTTAAAATAAAAAATCTCCAGCCTGTGCCTCCTCCCCGCCCCCCCCCCATTGCACTTTAGATGAACCTGTGATATTGTAGCAATGGCCCTTGAAGTGCAGTGTGGAGGTGATTTAGGAGAATATTAAAGGCAATGTGGAGATTCAAGGCGCCTCTCTCAGGGAGATCTGGAGAAATACGCAGCACAGATGGGCCGAGCAGATTAAACATTTCCGTCACATTGTTTCCAAATTGTGTTGCGGTGCCTGAGGCTGGTACTGCGGTCAGAGCAAAGCAGAGCCGTGGAGGTGGGAACCCTCGCAGTTTATGGAATACATATTAATATGCCGGTCTCACATGGTCTCACAATTCCATCAGCTCTGGGATGGTGTTTCCTGTGTTGTTCCCGAGCTCTGCACTCGCTTGGCACCCTCCCTCTGTAAATGTTTGCCCTGCCTCTCTCTTTTCTTCTGTAGGTGAAGTTTGAATTGTCTGCTACATTCCTGCCTCTCTTTGCAAACCTGCTTCACTCCCCCCCACACACACACCTCCCCTTATGATTTTTCTGCCGCCTTTGCTTGCACCAGCAAGCCAACAGCAGCTGATGGGCACAGACCCTGCGCACACCTCCCTGGCCTTCCTTGACTTCACAGTCATGTGTTCATACCCTCTTCAGGATGTGAGCTTGCTCTCACTCAAGTGCTCCTAGGCCCTCCACGCGGGTGGCACGGTCTCCTCGGAGCACCCTGTTCTTTAGCTGGGCCGCGCTATGTAAATTTGTCATTGTGAGCCCCCAACAGCCCACGCTGACCACGCCCCCTTCTTTATAACACTCATCTCCTCAGATGCACAGCTGCATCAGTCTTCAGGAGAGCAGGTTCCCTGAAATGTAACAATAAATAAAGCCGGCTCAATTGGAGCAAATTTAATGATTCATTTGTGTTATGATCTATAGACCAGAATTCTACATAATGGAAAAAGAGAGAATGATTGTCAAGAACCTCAACCACAGTGGAAAACAGCCCGGAGAGGTCACCAGAGTACCCAAGGTCCCAGCCAAGGGCAGGATTCCGATCCTTTCCAGGGTCACAAGACCACCAGCTACCCAACCAACCGTTCCCTTTTCCCTTCAGGAAAAAAAAAAATCTCTTCACAGAATGGTCTGTGGGGTATCTCTGTCTTTGGTAAACCATTCTGCCAGCAAATGGGAATTTCCTGGGTTAGAGCCCTCAAGTTCTCTAAGGGCTTAGGCTGTCTCAAAGGAAACATACTAATTCCCAATGCATAGTCATATTCTGGATTGGCCCACAAATTCTATTAAAAATTATATATGTATATATATATATACAGATTTATCTTGGAATATACAATCTGCTTAGGAATCCAAATTTCACATTTTTACTAATGATAATATATGGTAAATGAGCACTATTAGGAGAAATAAGCAATCATAAACCAATATTTCCATGATTGATTGGCTTTTCCCATACATATATCAGGCACTTATTGATCTTTCGTGTTCAAGGCTGATGGATTGTCCTCTTGAAGAGGGATTCTCTTACTTACAACAATGATACCATGAACTTTGACGCTTAAGAGAATAAAAGTACAAGACATTTTCAGGGAATCATGCTCTACGGAAGCTTAGAGACCATTTTGATGTGAAAAGAGAATGTTTCTCTTAGGAACTCACCCAAGACCCGCATAACAGAACCTTCTCAAAAGAACTGAACAAGTCAGAAGGCTTGTTCCAAATGCCGTTGAAAGCTATGAGAGGAAACCATGCCTTTTAAGTCACAGTGAAAAGGCAGTATGAGAGAAGGACTCACACCTAGGAAAGTGTGAAACAAGTGAGGAGCAAGTGTTCTTGGTTGTCGTTCATTGTATTTTTGTGTAATAAAGTGGGAGATGTCTATACTAGGATCAAGCACAGACCTAGGCCTACAAAGCCTTTTCCTCTAGAGGGCTGCTTTGTAAACTGTGGAGGATCCATAAACCCTTTGAGAATCTAATGGAAAGTCCAGGCGTGAGACCCGCACACACATCCCCACAACAGAAAGCCTTTCCCATCCGTCCGTAGACAGGCTAAAAAGGGTCACAGATTCCAGCTCTAGAGGATGTGCGCTCCTTCTGTTGGAACAGCCTAGGAGTCACTGAGCCTAGAAATTGAATTCTCATCCCAAGACGGGATGGTCATTCCAGGTCATGTCTGTGCTACTCCAGGGGAGCCATGGAAGAGCTTATACAAATAGGAACCAGCAGGGAGGAGAGAAATTAAAATGTAGCAATCATGGAGTAGGGGTATTTAATCTCTTTTAAGGCTTATGATAGGCGCCCGCTGGTTTTCCCCCTGACATCCCCTGACACCTACTGACAGGGTATTTACAGCCACCACACAGGGGCTCAGGGCCCTGTGACAGGAGGAGCACCTAGGAGGTCTGTGACAGTCTCGAAACCATAAACAGCAATAGGAAGCCACTGGAGGCAGAATCAAGCTGTGTGACGTGTCTGTGGTTGGTGGCCATACTGCTTTTGGTTTATAGAATTCGCTGTTCTTTTTATGGCAGGTTTGGTGGGGTTTTTTGTTGTTGTTGTTGTTGTTGTTTTCCCCCTTCTTGATCGAGATTAGCAGCATAAATCCTTCTAGGGATGTGTGCAGCCCCCACCCCCCACCCCACCCCCATAAGCACTTTTGACTGTGGATGATGGTGGATTTCAGGTCCATTCGACATTTCATTCACCCAAGCCAACGGTTTCTCCATCCTGGTAATGGAGTCCAAACCCCAACTTTCATTTTTCAATACTTCTTCATTGGGAACAGAGAGGGTTCAGGGAGATTTGGCAAGGTTCAAACGGAGAGAGACAGATGTTTGACGAAAAGCAGAAATTAGCAACATGTCACATTTCTTCTAGCTGAAAAAGGAAGTGGCGGCGAGAGGCAAGGCGTGTAGAAGGGGTTTGGGGGTGTTGCGGGTTTGTGGCTTTTTGAGGGGGGTCGGGGGACTTTTACCTAAAGTATCTTCCGGTTATAATTCTGTACCATTAAAATCTTCATAGTAGACAGAGTCATGGAGTAGACAGCTTGTGCAACTCAGATGCCCCAGTGCACACTTATAGGTGTGTGGGTCCCCAGTTTGCAGGTGGAGACACTCCCCGACAGAAAACTGCAGGTCTCCTGAGGCAAAGCGCTTTTTTTTTTTTCAATTTTTTCCAAACAGCTGGGCCAAGAGAAGTTCAGATTTTATGGAAAAACATTGATCCCAGAAATTCAGTTCGGTTCGATCCTAAAAACTAAAACCTAAGACTCAGCAACTTAATAAAAATGCAGTAAATTAGCACCTCTAGACACGAGCAGAGTTCATTCAGAGCTAGGGTCTGCCTGGCTGAGCCAGTATTCTCTCCATTTTAATAGTTTAATAAAAATTAGCATAATTAACGAACATCTGTATGATCCAGAGTGGTGCAATTTGGCACTTGGAAACGAGGGCTTAAACATGATTGCTGTGAGTTTAATGTTGTTTTAATTCTTTTTGGCACTGTGCAATGAAATAAACGTTTGGTGGTGATAGTTCTCGGCCGGATCTCATTTGCATTTTTCTCCCTTTGATTATGAGCAATTGTGGACTCCCCAGCAATTCATCAAAGTAGAAATTATTTTAAAATACCTCGTGGTGTTCAAACCGGGCTAGAGCAATGCATGGGGGGCAGGAGCAGGGGGGAGAGAAGGCAAGACATTTCCATTCATGCTTTAAGCACAGCCCTGCAGCCCTTTTTGGGGTATCCAGGCAGGAGATGAAATCTGGAAACAGCAGTCAGATCCCAGGACCTGTAGGTGCTTTGATTAAGCTCCCAGACTTCCACAGCAGGACACATATGGTCTCTGAGACTCTGCGATCCTCCTCACACTTCTGCCGGCTCTGTTGTTTTGAAGGGCAGAGAGTTGCCTTCAACTCATTCCTGCTCTTACCACTGTGCTGAGGCCACTTACATCTGCAGCCGGCAGGTCAGCACTCCCCTCGAGCAAGAGCAAACTGATTGGGAGCCTGGCCTTGGCGGGTGCCCTGCTGAGCCTCATCTGCCTCCAGTTTGCACCCTCTTTGAGTTGGCAGAGGGTACATTTCCAAGGCTCGGTCCCCTCCCCTGTCATCACAGCCAAAGGAGACTGTGAAGTGTGAGTCAGAAGGCAGGGTGGGTCTCAACTGATGCCTGTGGGACCAGTGCCTTATGGGAAGCCATGCACACCCCCCACACAACACACGCTTGACTTGAACAAGTTCACTCTGGTCAGAAGACAGCCTGGCAACAGAAAGCTTACCCTCTGCCTGAAAGAGGAAGACGGAGTGTCCCGGCAAAGCCCTGTGGATGCAGACATTCCTGTAGCTCTGGGGCAGCTCTGCAAGCAAACCTAAGACAGAAGGGGTGGACCTTCAGCTCAGAGCCGAAAAACAGAACAAACCAGAAGGCAGAAACTGAAGCTAACTTCAGCACTGGAAAATGGACCCTAACATCTTTGCATGGAGCTGAACTTTGAAATGTCCGGTGGGGCACAGACTGGGGAATCCTAGGTGGGTCTCATAGAGGGAGGTTGCCTGGGGGTGGAAGAAATGAGGAAGAGGGGGCTGGAGGGATGGCTCAGAGATTAAGAGCACTGGCTGTTCTTCAAATGGTCCTGAGTTCAATTCCCAGCAACCACATGGTGGCTCACAACCATCTATAATGAGATCTGGTGCCCTCTTCTGGCCTGCTGGCTCACAGGCAGGCAGAATACTGTATAAATAATAAATAAATAAATCAAAGAAGAAGAAGAAGAGAAAGAAATGAGTGGTGGTGGACAGACACATTCAGTTATTTAAAATGTTTGTTTTTGCCTACATATGTGGGTTTGTAAATGTTCACAGGGGTGTGTGCAGGTACACATGCATGTATGTGTGTGTACATATGTGTAGAAGCCTGAGTTAGATATTGAGTGTCTTTCTTTTTCTGTGTGTTTGTCTTTTGGTTTGGTGTGGTGTGGTGTGGTGTGGTTTGGTTTGGTTTGGCCTGTCTTTTGAGACAGGGTCTCTCTATGAAGCCCTGGCTGTCCTGGAACTCACTGTGTTGAGTTCCCTCAACACAAGCTGGCCTCAAACTCACAGAGATCTGCCTGCCTGTGCCTTCCAAGTGCTGGGACTGAAGGTGTGCGCGGCTGCGCCCAGCTCTGGGTGTCCCTCTTGATTATTTCTACCTTACCCATTCAGGCAAGGTCTCGCCTTCAACCCAGAGTGTGCCTGTTGTACTGCCCTAGCTAGTCATCCCAGCTCTCAGGATCGCCTGCTTCTGCTGCCCATGTGCTGGGCAGGCTGCCATGCCCACATGGCACTTATATGGATGCCTAAGATGGGAAGTCTGGTCTTCACACTAGCAAGACAAGTACTTTTTAGCCCCTGTTGAATCTTGTTGAGTTTTGGGTGGGTGTGTCCATGTGTGAATGCGTTTTGAATTTTTTTGTTTCGTTTGGTTTTAGGTTTGTTTTGTTGGTGGTGATTTGGCTTTTATTCTTTCTTTTCTTTATTTCTTTTTTTTTTTTTTGAGACAGGTTTTATTTTGTAGTTCAGAGTGACCTTGAGCTCAGAGCAATTTTTACTTCACTCTCTACAATGCTGGGATTAAAGATATGAGCTATCACACCCAGCTCATTTTGGCTAAGCATTGCCATGGCTGAGAATACCTGCTGTTCTTACAGAGGACCCAGCTTTGGTTCCCAGCAGCCATATAGGGTATTTTACAACTGCTTGTAACTCCAGCTCCAAGGGATTCAACACCCTCTTCTGGCTTCCACAGGCACATGTGCATAGATAGATAGATGATTGATACATACATACATACATACATACATACATACATACATACATACATACATACATACATAGACACACAGACACATACATAGATACATAGATCGGATATGATGTTTTATATGCTATCACAATCTAAATGAGCTCCAGGCTAATTTGAGCTAAAAAGCGAGAGAGACCCTGCCTCCAAAAGATAACAAAGTCCTTAAAGGGTTGGCTCACTAGTCACTGTCTCACAGCTGTGGCATCTGAGACTTTGCTTAGCAGGTAGGAAGCCAGTTGAGACCACTGTCTCCAAAGGCAGTTGGCCTCCGTCTGTCACAACCAGTTTAATCACTGGGGAGAGAATATCAAGCTTAGATTCAGTCAATTTGAAAGCGCAAATCCTTATTGCTCCTGTGGCCTCACCCACTCTGTGCTCACAGCTGAGGGTTCAACAATAAACAAAACCAACAAGGGCCAGCACTCGAAACTTCACATCTGTCCCAGTCAGTATTAACTGTCAACTTGACATAGCCTAGAACTACCTGGTAGGGTCAGTCTGAATTGAATCTTTTTCCTTTCTTTCTTCCTTTTTTTTTTCTTTTGATTTTTCGAGACAGGGTTTCTCTGTAAAGCCTTGGCTGTCCTGGACTTACTTTGTATCCAGGCTGGCCTTGAACTCACAGCAATCAGCCTACCTCTGCCTCCCCAAGTGCTGGGACTACAGGCATGCACCACCATGCCCAGTTCCGAATCATTTTCTTTATCAGGTTGGTCTGTGGTCATATCTAGGATAGATTCTCTTCTTAGCACTTTTATGTGTATGAGTGATTTGCCTGCATGTATGTCTGTGCAGCATGCTGGGTGCCTGGTGCATGCAAAGGTCAGAGGAGGGCATTGGAGCTCTTGAAACTGGAGTTATGGACAGTTGTGATCCACCGTGTGGGTGCTGGGAGTCAAACCCGGGTCCTCTGGAAGCACTGGGCCATCTCTCCAGCCCTGTTCTGATGGTCTTGGTTGACATAGGAGGGTACTGTCCACAGGCAGTGTTCCTGGGCTATATAAGGAAGTATCCTTGAGTGAGCCAGCAAGCAGCACTCCTCCATAGCTCCAGCCCTGAGTCCCTGTCCTGACTTCTCTCAATCGTGAACCTTAACCCGCAAGTGTAAGATGAAATGGACCCTTTTATCCTTGTCTTGCTTACCGTTCTATCACTAAGAAGAGAGGCCATGGCCAAGACCACTCCTGGAAAGAGAGCATTTAATGAGGGGCTTACAGTTTCAAAGGGTTAGTCCATGAGCATCGTGGCAGGAAGTAAGACAAGCAAGGCTCTGGAGCTAGAGCTGAAAGGTTTACATCCTGATCTGCAGGCAGAGAGACAGAGACAGAGACCGGGCCTGGCTTGGGCTTTTGAAACCTCAAAGCCCACTCCCAATGACACACTTCCTCCAACAAGGCCACACCTCCTAATCCTTCTCAGTTAGTTAATCATGCAAATACAGGAGTCTTTGGGAACCATTCTCAGTCAACCCCCACACTTTTTAAAAATAATTTATTTTTATTTGATGTGTGGTGATGTTTTGCCCTGCATGCATGTCTGTGTGAAGGTGGAGTTTGGAGTTACAGCTGTGAGCTGCCATGTGGGCGCTGGGAATTGAACCCATGTCCATCTGGAAGAGTAGTCAGTGCTCTTAACCGCTACGCTATCTGTTCGGCCCCTCCCCGCTCCCAAGCTGCCTTTGGTCAGAGTGTTTTATGACAACAACTGAATGAAGTTAGAATACATCTAAGCCAGGTGTGGTTGTTAACATCTGTAGTCCCAGCACTCAGGAGGCTGGAGGATCAGGAGTTCAAGGCCAGGCTGGGCCACACAAAACCCTGTCTAAAGAGTGAAAAGGGAAAGAGAACCTTCCCATCTAATGACAGGCACTGGGACAGAGGCAAAATGGTGAATTCTTTTTCTGGGAAAGCACAGGGAACTGGACCGTAGACAGTGCAGCCGTGCCCTCAGACACAGTCCAAGTGGCAGAGGATCTGTCTCAGAGCGTATAACTCAGGAACTGAAATCCGAAGGCTGCTTACAGTGGAGAAACGGAGGCTATAAAAGCAAAAGAGGGGTGACAAGCACGAGACAGCCAGTGGCCTGTGGAGGTAGCCTGGGAGAGTCCTGTTTTACTAAGAAGTCAGGTGGCAGCACCGGGCACCGAACAGAACAGGGTCACAAGGGGCCTCATCGTGGCAAGACGAGGATGTGTTGAGGCCATGTTGATGTCCCTGGGCTGTACTGCCACCCGAGACGATGCTGAGGCCCGTGGCATGGGCGGAGACAACGCGGAAATCCATGGCACCAGCTCCCGCCGGCTATAACAGACAGGAAGCTGCTTTTCCAGTGGTAGCTGCAAACTGGTGACCACAGAGTCACAGCTGACAGAGAGAGAGTCATAGGAGGCTTCTGTGACAAGCCCTACTACGTCCTCACCCTGCTCCCACCACATGCCCACCCTAAAAAAAAAAAAAAAAAAAAAAAACAGCCTAGATGGGAAGCCATGGAAGAAAAGTCTTAAGAATTGTGATAAGGACACTGAAGAGACTGAAGAGCAGCTCTCCGCAGTTGATGGCTTCTGGAGGTGGGGTGCAAGCGAGGAAGGGCTCAGTTCTCTTTAAGGGGCTGGCCGCTGGGAGTTTGAGCACACTCTTGTGATCATATAGGCAACACATATTGGATTTGTGGGTCTGGGGGGAGGGGGGTTGGAGAGAGTCACAAGGGTTGGGGATGACCTGGGAGGACTGGGAAATGAGTGTGATCGGGGTGCATTATGTGAAATTCCCAAATAATCAACAAAAATATTATGCTGGGGAGGAAAAAATAAAAAAATAGTTGGTAAGAGCCAGGTTTGATGGTGCATGCCTTTAATCCTGGCACTCAGGAGGCAGAGGCAGGTGGATCTCTGTGAGTTTGAAGCCAGCCTGGTCTACAGAGTGAGTTCCAGTATGCCCAGGGCTATGTAGATAGACCCTGTCTCACTAAAAAAAAAAAAAAAAGGTGCCAAGGGGCAGTGGGAACCCACACACACTACAGGGTTCCAAACAGAGTGGCATCATTATCTGTGCAATTATGAATTCTGGCTACAGGATGAAGAGTGGGGTGAGGGAAACAAGGGCGCAGGTACAGAAAACAATTGCAGAGCGTGTCCGTAGCCCTCGTGAGAGGACACAGTATGTGACCCTAGGGTGTTGTCAGGGGAATGGAGAAGTGGGTAGATTTCAGTAAATGTTTGGAGCTCGAACTAACAGCACACAGGATTGATTGGAAGAGGGGGGTGAGGCTGGGAAGGACATGAGTGAAAGCATCTTGGTACTAGTCACTGAGGTCAAAAACGCGGGAAGTGGGACTGGGGATAGGAACAGCCTGATGGGTGAAAAACGGCAAACTGAGCTTCAGCAGCTTCACGGACATGTACCTAGTGTTTTGCTTTTCTTTGGTTGGTTGTTGTTTTGGTTTTCTGAGATAGGGTTTCTCTATGTTGTCCTGTTCCCTATCCTAGACTGGCTTTATAGACCAGGCTGGCCTGGAACTCAGAGATCTACCTGCCTCTGCCTCCCAAGTGCTGGGATCAAAGGCGTGCACCACCACTGCCCAGCCTGCAGTTTTTTACTTTTGAGGGAAGCAGCAGAGCAATGCCGGAAACCAAAAGATCACCAGTGAAAGCTGGAAAGCCTGTGAGCTAAACATGTCCCCAGCCTGATGTATTTTCTCCTAAATCTCGGCCACCAGCTTTGCAAAATATGGGTAGCATCACATTTCCCCACACCCAGTTGAGATAAAACACCCTCTGCCCTTTCCTTCTTTGCTCCTCTCTAGTCCCTTCATTACCTGCCCTGTCGTTACTGACATTCCTGCCCACCTCCCACCTTCCACTCCCTACCTCTTCTAGGAAAGGAATCTAAGGCTCAGAACACTGTCCACAGAGCACTTTCTATTGTCCTATTTCTACAGTGTCACTCCCAGCCTCACAGCATGGGGAGGGAGATACATCCCTACTCCCGCAGATCAGGGAGGCGAAACTAGGAGAGCCTGAGGTCACGTGGCCGCTAAATGGCCAACTGAGGATTTGCTCGCAGCCTATCTGACTCCAAAGGCCATTACTCTATCCCATAAACTCCCGGGGAGCAAGCAGTGTTTTGAGTCATCTCTGTGTCCCTGGAGGAAATCCAGATAGCACTTTGCAGGAGGAAGATGCTTGATGGATACTATTGATTTGAACTATGACCTGTCACCCTGAACATCTTCAGTGTCCTGGCATTTTAGTTAGTGTGCAACCTTCTCTGAAGAAGCCATAGCATCCACTAGGTTAAAGGGGAGGAGTCTAGAAAGATGGCTCAGCATCTTAGAGCACATACCGCTCTTCCAGAAGATCTGAGTGATTCCCAGCGCCCACATCAGGCGGCTCACAGCCACCTTTAATTCCAGCCCTAGGGAGATACCCCCAAGGGCACCTGTACTCACAAATACCACTCATACACACACACACGATTAAAAATAATAAAAATCAGTCTTAAAAAGTAATAAGGATGTACACAGAGAAGCCTTGTCTCAGAAAAAAACACAAAACAGAAAATTAAATAAAATTATATTTAAAAGAGAAAAAGATGCAGAGATTCATGCCTTTAAACTTGCAATGGTCCATGTAGTGAGTTCCAGGTCAGCCAGGGCTACTTAGTAAGACCCTGTCTCAAAAGAAAAGAAGAGGAGGAGAGAAAAGAAAGAAAAATGAAAAAGAAAGTGAAAGAAAGAAAAAAAGAGTCTTAAAATTAAAAGCATTTGGTGCGACAGCACACACCTGCAATTCTAGCCCTCAGGAGGCTGAGGCAGGAAGAGCAAAAGTTGAAGGCCAACCTGGACTGCACAGTGAGTCCCCCACCCTTAAAAAACACAGAGCTGTTAGGGGCTGCAGAGATGGCTCAGTGGTTAAGAGCACTTTTGTGCTCTTTTGTGCTCTTTTGGAGAAGCACCTCCCAGCATCGCTTCCCAGCATCGCGTCAGGTAGCTTACAAAAGCCTGGAGGACCCAATGCCTTCATGTGGCCCCCATAGACTACATGTCTGTCTATCTGTCTCTGTCGCTCTCTGTGTTTCTCTCTCTCTCTCTCTCACACACACACACACACACACAGAGAGAGAGAGAGAGAGACTGATACAAAAATACATGTAATTAAAAATAAAAAATATTTTAAGCTGTTAGGTTCAGCAACGACATCAAGTAGGCAGATCGAGCATGCTCTGTCAGTGTGCTGACGGGATAACAGCAAATAGAGCACAGTTATTTTTCTCCTCCTGAGTACGGTTATATAGATGGACTCATGAAGGCTGCTCACAGTGTGTTCTGGCAGCCAGCAAATAAAGCAGCCACGGACTCTCCCCCCCACCCCACCCCCGTCACTGTATGAGGTTTATAGAAGCCTGTATCTAACAACCACCGTATTATTCTCCCTTTTCAGGAGTACAACATGTATGGCTGGTGGGTAGGAGAACTGAACAGCCTCGTTGGGATTGTTCCGAAGGACTACCTCACCACCGCCTTTGAGCCGGAAGAACGATGAACACCAGGTATCTGCATCGGCATCTACAAGCTGCCCTTAGCTGACTGGAGTTTGTCAGCCGGGACTTTGCTTCTCTGTGAGGTCATCAGTGAAGCAGCCTTTCCTTCCTCTCCAGAAATGGTGTTAGTAATTCAAATGAAAAGCAGTGGGTGTGAACAATAGCATGCATGATTCTTCTTTTATATAGATATAATTTTTTAATTGTTTACAGTTTATTCATTTTATGCATGTAGGATTTTTCAAATATTAAAACATAATAAATAAGCTGGCCATGGTAGCACACACATGCCTATGATCCTAGCACTGTGCGAAGCAGAGGCAGACGGAACTCTGTGAGTTTGAGGCCAGCCTGGTCACAAGTCCAGGACAACCAAGGCTACACAGAGAAACCCTGTCTCGGGAAAAGGAAAAAAAAAAAGTGAAGAAGGAAATGAGAGCCAGGCAGTGGTAGCACACACCTTTAATCCCAGAACCCCAGAGGCAGAGGCAGGTGGATCTCTGAGTTTGAGGCCAGCCTTGCCTACAGAGTGAGTTCCAGGACAGCCACGGCTGTTATACATAGAAACCCTGTCTCAAAAAAACAAAAAGAAAGGTAGGAAGGAAGAAGGAAAGAAAGGACGGAAGGAAGAAGAGATCAAAGGAAGCAAACGAGTGAGCTGCAGATGCGGTTCAGTTGGTAGGCTAATATCTAGCATGCCTACCCTCATCCCCAGTACCACATGAAACTGGACATGCTGGCCCCAAACCCTTGGGAGAACCAGAAGCAGGAGAATCAGAAGTTCAAGGTACATAGCAAATACTTAGTCAGCCTGGGCTACATGAGACCAGAGTCGAGGGAAGACTATGGAATTGTGTTTCCCTTAGTTTAGGGACTGTGTCACTTTGCCCTGGATTCAACTAAAAGTGGCAGAAGATTCAAAAATACGATGACTTGATCAACAGAAATGAATTTTGCTCCTGCATATAAATCTAGAAGTGAATGGTCAGAGGCACCCAGGTTCTGGGTAGCTTCTCCTTGTGCCCACCGTGTGTGGCCAGTATCTCTCAGACTGGCCACAATGGATGCTGCAGCTCCGGCTCCTGTGTCCCCTCCCTGTTCACGGGGAAAGATAGAGGACAACGGAAGGGTAGTGCACACCCTCCCTCTGAGGACACTTCGTGAGCATTGCACACAACAATTCCGCTCACAGGCTACCTGCTGGAATTGACCTTAGAAATACACCAAGCTGCAAAGAAATCTTTGCTCTGAGTAGGCTTCAAAGGGGGGTGTCTCACCACTAAGGATCCAGGCGTGGTGGCACAGGCCGGCACTCCCAGTGCTGGGGAAACTGGGGCAGAAGGATCACAACTTCAAGGCCAGTCCATCCCGCTGTACCAAAAAGGGGGTAGAGGGAGCTGGAGAGCCAGCATGTACTCCTCCTCCAGAGAACCAGAGTTTCATTCCCAGCACCCATCTTCAGTGTTCCGGCATGTTGGTTAGTACGCAACAGTCTCTTAAAAAGACGTACCATTCCGCCTGGTTTAACAGGGAGGGAGACAAGCTGTAAAGACGGTTGAGCAGTTAAGAACACTGATTACTCTTCCTGACAATCAGGGTTCCGGTCTCAGTACCCACACGCCAGCTCACAACTCCCCTTCCAGGGGATTCAGTGCCCTCTTCCGGCTTCTGTGGGCATTGTAAGCACAGGGTGCACAGACGTACATACAGGCAAAACATGCACACGTATAAAATTCATTCTTTTTAAGAAGTTGGAAAGTGATTGAGGAAAAGCAACCAACACTGACCTCTGGCCTCCACACGCAGACACGTGTGCATATACATACATGGACACACACCTGCACTAACACATACATACACATTACCTACCACACCCACAAAAACGTTCCATCTTTTATGAAGATTCCTAGGAAATGTAATCAAATTAACTCTTAACAGCTACTTGGGAGGCTGAGGCAGAAAGATCTTGAATTCAAGACCAACCTGGGCTACAGATCAAGTCCCATAATATAGATACAGATATAACTTTTAAGTAATAAAGAATATGGTCTAAACTTTAAGAGCAAGACCATCATGCTGGGGTTGGTGTTTTGATTTTTTTTTTCTTTTTGATGGTGCGTGTGTATGTATATGTTACTGGGAATTGAACCCAGGATAACCAAGTGCTCTGTCACTGAGCTGGCCCCCGTATGATGGTTTAAAGTAGTGGAAGGCTTGTGGGTGGGGTATATTGGGAGCCACTTTGATGGTCGGTGAGTTTAGAAATCCGAATAGTAAAGAAGAGCATTCAAGACTAGCTCGATGTCACTATCTCCATCTTCTGGCCTAAAGGGGGATCAGCCTTCAACGCAGGGCGTGAGTCACACCCTCACGGTGATAGTGACAGGAACTGTTGGTGGAGTCTTCCCAGCCAGGCCTCTCTCTAAGCTGCAGCAGCCGAGGGAGCTCCTTCAGGAACATAAGTAACATAGACCTTGCTCTCTGGTGTTTTTGTGCAATCACAAAGCCCCAGCTCGGGCCTGTCGCTCACGTGACTTCCCTAAAGAGAACTGGTCACTGGCCGCAGGTGCACAAAGGTCGGACTTTTTCTGCCCAGATCTGAACAAGGGAAAACAACTCTTTTTCACCCTGCCGCTTATTTAGAGCTTAGCTCTTGGTTCTCTTTAAGCCAACAAGTTCGTTCTAGGAACGTATCCCACGGCCATCCTTGGCACACATGACAAGTGATATGAACATGAGCGTAGGGATCTGGATAGGAAAGGACTGGAGACAAACTGAGTGTCCAGCTATGCCTCCTTGCAGAAAGGGGGAGGGGAGAACAGTTGTGATGGGTCAGGCCTGTAATCTCCAGCACTCAGGAGGATCGCCATGGATTCTCAACCAGCTGTGCCTGTGGACTGAGTCACGGGGCTGCTGGGTAACAGAGTAAGACCCTGCCTCAAACGACCATGCAGAATAGACTTATACACGTGTGAAATACTTCTAGCAGAAGGAACAATATCATTGACAACCCCCCCCCCTCCCAAGGACAGGAAAACCACATGACTATGAGACAGGGCAACAGGAAAATATTTTACTCTCTTTCGAAATCCTATCTTTTAAGCTTTTGTTTTCAGCCGGGCGGTGGTGGCACGGGCCTCTGATCCCAGCACTCAGGGAGGCAGAGGCAGGAGGATCTCTGAGAGTTCAAGGCCAGCCTGGTCTACAAATTGAATCCAGGACAGCCAGCCAAGGCTACACAGAGACACCCTGTCTCAAAAAAAAAAAAAGTTTTTATTTTATTGACTTTACATTATGGGGGTTGTGGACATGAGGGTAGGTGCCCATAGAGGACGCTAGACCCCCTGAAACTGGAGTGGTGAGTGACTGTCAGCCACCGTGTGAGTGCTGGGAACCAAACCCAGGTCTCCTGAAAGAGCAGCGAGTGTCCTTGACCACCAAGCCAAATCTCCAGACTTCTCTACATCCTCCTTTTTTTTTTTTTTGAGATATCATCTTATACAGCTTAAGCTGGTCCCAAACTCACTATGTAACCAAGGCTGACATTGAACTTCGGCTCCCGCCTCTACCGCCTGCTTACCAGGGTGACGGGTATGTACTGCCATACCCGGTTCACTCTGGGCTGGTGGCTGTGTCCAGGCTTCTCTGTGTACTAGGCAAGCACTCGCCGGCCCAACTGCGCCTTCCTCTACGTTCTGAATTGTAAAAGAAAATTTACGTTTTTTCCATCCTTCAGGGAACATATTCTCCTCGCTGTCCTGCCTTGATAAGGAGACACACCCTTGAGAATTCCCGTTCCCAGCTCTGCCCGTGGATTCTTCTCTTTGCTAAACAGACCCATAATTCTGCTGCTTCGTGTGACTCTAAGCCACTCACAAGACAAGTAGGAAGACGACGGCCCATCCGATCTGTTCCTAGAGCAGCCAGCTTCTAGCCATTGCCCTTGCCAAGCTGTGCCCACACACCCGCATCTGCCTTTTCTACAAGCTTGCTACAAAGACGACAGCAAAGGAAGTCACGGGAGGAGGAAGTTGCTGGCCGGTTGTGGCTCTCAAAGCACAAATAAAGTTTGGATTTGTTTCTTGGCCATGTGTGGTGGGGCTGAATTCTTTTCTGACATGGTATCAAGGGCTGGCAAGGTGGCTCAGTGAGGGTAAGGGCACCTGCTGCCAAACCTGATGACATGAGTTTGGTCCCCAGGACCCACCCAGCTGTCCTCTGACCACCACATGTGGACCACACACATTTACACCCACACACATGAATAGAGAGGTAGGTAGATGGTTGGATGGATGGATGGATAGAGAAAGAGAGACAGAGACAGATAAGCAAATGTTTTAAGTTTTAAAGTTTGAATAGTGTCAAAATGCCACAGCTGGGCATTCTTACCATCTGCAAACTGGGAAGGAACAGACATGGGAGGAGATTTTGATTGTCTTTCAGCACGGAGTCATCTATGTAACCCAGGACCACTGGTGTCTGGTCAGCTCCTCAGGTTGGCTGCTTGGTTATGTTTTCTCCTGTGAGGAATCCCTGAGACAGAAGCAAGGCCCGGGAATCAGCACGTTGGAGAGCGACTCCATGAGCACGGTAGCTGGCTGTGATGGAGTTCCTCATGGGCCGAGGACATGAGGGGGCTCTCTAACACCGGGCACCCGGACCCCTCTTCAGTCTCCTGCACTTATTTCTGCGCACTGACAAGGCAACAAAACAGTGGTTGTGAGCACAAACCCCAGAGCTAGACAGCCTGGGAATAAATCTCATTTCCCCTTCTATGATGTGTTGGCATTTGGCACCTCCATTTCTTCAGTGAAGAAGGGCTGTGATCTATCTCAGCAGGTCACTGGGTAATTAGGGAGATGAAGGGGGCTGTCAAGTTCTGTGTACTTGGAGAAGTACCTGGCATGGGGTAGCCGCCCAGTGAGGCTTGTCGATGCTGCCAGACTATGTTAGAAATTCTGCAAGACAGAGACCTGAGCAGCTATAGAAATTTTATACTGAAACTGAGTATTCGGAACAGCCCGTGATTGGCAGAGGCCTTCCTCACCTCTGTCAGGGCCATATTGTAAGCAAGTTCCCATCTCACGTTACGGCAGGAGGGAATCCAGGCAGCACACAGGGAAGTCGGCAGATTCCAAGTTTTTCAAAGCAGAAAAAAAAAAAAAAAAAAAACCACTTATGCGAATTACTCACTTCCAGACCTAGGAACAAAAACGTGGAAATAATTCTGTGTATGATGGATAGAGAGGTAAGAAAAATGGGACTGTTTTGGTCTGGGGTGGGAGGTGGTGTAGGTAGGGGTTGTCTCTAGGGAAGTACCCATCCGGAACAGCCCCTATTACCCAGGGTGCTAAAGGAGAGGGAACCACTAGGTGGCAGTATATGAGCAGGTGAACCAGAGAGAGCCAATTGCCTACCACTTTAGAAACCTTTGCACCAATCCCAACCCACAAGTAAGAACAATGGCTATTGTTCAGTGTTTAACACAGAACCCTCCTACGCCTGCCATCCTTCCTTGGGAAACCCCCCCAGAGTCCCAGTCTGGAAGACTAGGTGGTAAGAACAGGACTGTGGGACTACCCATTTAGTCAAACACCAGAAAGGGGGATCTCCCCAAAAAGCCTGGGGCAGGGTGAAAAGGGAGTTGAGAAAGGAAAGATGACAAGGAAACACCATTATTCCATGCATTGGCCAATGCGTTTCATCTCCTGGCCATTGCTTCCAGCATTTAAAACATAATCCCTTGGTAGTTTGATTCCCTTCAGTACCTGAAGACCTAAGGAAACCATCACTTGCCAAACTGCAAATGTCTCCCAAACTTCTGTGCACCATAGAGGAGGTGTAAAGGCCTCTGGCCTTTCTAGCAGTTAAGTGTTGCAAAAAGAAGAAAGATGATGGATGGATGGATGGATGGATGGACAGGAGAGTACCCTAAAAGATATGTTGGCATCCTGGTTGTCTGTCCTTGGCAGAGCATTGCATAGGTACCTTATCCCAGAGCTCTGCTCCAGAGGCAAAGGCAGAAGGCTCATCCCCAGTTAGAGGCCACCATGGTCTGCACAGTGAGTTCTGGACCAGTCAAGAGGAGAAAAATCTAGTTTAGCAGCTGTTCTGACCCTGAAGTTTGAGAAAAGGCCACTTGGGTTTGGCGAGTTGATGACATTCTCTTCAGACTGAAGGGCATTTTCTGCTGGAAGAAAATTCTAAAGGAGACTTGGATTTATTCCCCCCCCCCCATACAAAGGGGGGTTCATTCTTTTGTGTTTTTGTTGTTGCTGTTTT
Source organism: Pachyuromys duprasi (assembly GCA_028658305.1). Taxonomy (NCBI): domain Eukaryota; kingdom Metazoa; phylum Chordata; class Mammalia; order Rodentia; family Muridae; genus Pachyuromys; species Pachyuromys duprasi. The sequence continues at coordinate 23,165,718 of CM053746.1, read as the reverse complement.
CCAGAGAAAACTTTGATTTATTAGGGAAAAGGAGGGACAAACTCTCAAGGGTAGAGAGGGCTCCCCAGGAGTGAGCACCCTACAGAGAGACCCTTGGGAGGAACAAATTTCTACCGCTGGTTGAAAACTACACCTCACACAACAAACTACTCCCTGAAAGACACGGTCCCAGCCAACAACCTCAGATGACAGCTGCCTAATCAGATGGCTGTTTCAATGTTTGACTCCACTAACCAAATCCCCACCATGCTGCCTACCACCAACCAGATAACCGGGACACCAGGCCACTGCACTAGTGGCCCTGCTGGTAGATGGCTTCTTACTTGGCACTGGTTGTCCTGGTGAGTGAAACAGGAATAGAAGTGAAGGATTTTTCTTTCCTTTTTTTTTTTCTGGTTTTTTGAGATGGGGTTTCTCTGTGTAGCCCCTTGGCTGTCCTGGACTCACTTTGTAGACCAGCCTGGCTTCGAACTCACAGAGATCCGCCTGCCTCTGCCTTCCAGAGCATTGGGATCACAGGCACGCGTCACCACCACCCCCGCCCTTCCTTGACTTTTAAGGAAAACAAAAAACAAAAAACTAAGATCCTAAACTTAGGAAGCAAATGTATATCATTATTTTCCAGATATTTCTGTTGTCGTTGTTGGGTTTTGTTTGTTTGTGACTGGGTCTCACATAGCCCAGACCAGCCTCGAACTCGGTATGCAGCCAAGGATGTCTGCCTCCACTTCCAGGGGGAGTTACAGGTGCGCACCACCATGGTCACCGTACAGGTCATCTCTTACACAGCATTTACCAGCACTCATACTCCCCAGAGACACTAACCTGGAGATACAGCAGTTTGGTCTTCATTGTCCAGGATGTCATGAGGGCACTAAATGCTCCAAAATATTAAATGTAGCCAGCCTGAACTGGCTAGTGAATGCCTGTCTAGAAGGGAGAAGAAAAAAAAAAAAAGTAACAAGGAAAAAAAAATGTATGTTCCTTGTATATTAAAACAAAAGTCAGGCCCAGCATGGTGGCACCTGCCTGAGGCAGGCAGATCTCTGTGAGTTCAAGGGCAGCCTGGACAACAAAGCGAGTCCAGAACAGCCAGGGTTACACAGAGAAACCCTGTCTTGAAAACCAAAAAAAAACACAAAAAGTCCCATCCCGGCTGTGTGTGGTACAGGCCTTCTCTGCCCCGAGCTGTCAGGAGCAGTTCTGGAAGGATGGAACTGCATGTTGAGTGGCATGAATTCATAAGCTCCCAGAACAGCTCCGAAGCCTGGAGGCTGACTTCAGGAAAATCGGCCCCTACTCAGAGGCCCGCCGTGCCGCGCAGCCCAGCGGCTCTCACTCATTTTCTCGTGTACACATTATCGCTTCTGGCCCCCCTCACCCAGCCATTGAGTTTACCACTGGAATTTACCAAGATCGGGTTGGGGGTCTGAAACACACAACTGAAAAAATGAGGTTTCTCTCTTCTTGAGGGATTTGAATGTTCGCCCCACTTCTCTATCAAAAGCTGGTTAGGAAACATGCTGTTATGAATTGCTAACCATTCTTTGAAATTGAATCAGTGATTCTTTTTCATCTTAAAATTATATTTATTGGGGGAAGGTGCGTGGGGTCAACTGGGCATGTGTGGAGGTCAGAGGAAAACTTACTGGAGTTTGTTCACGCTTTCCGCCATGTGGGTCCTGAGACTGAAACTCAGCTGGTTAGATGGAGCCATCTCACTAGCCCTGAATAACTCATTCTAAAGTGTATCCCTTTTGGTACAAAATTATTGAATACATATGGAGGAAGGGAAACCCTGTCAGTGGGGAAAGGTACAGTGGCCTTATATTTCCATAACTGAGACAGTTTTGTGGTGTTTTGAGATGGTCTCACTTGAGGAGCCCAGGGTGACCTCAAACTTGAGATCCTTCTGCTTCTGCCTCCCAAGTGCTGGAATTACAGGCAAGTACCACTTTGCCTCACCTCTCTCCCTCTCCCACCCCCCAACCCTTTAGAGATAAGATCTAAGCTGCCTGAGCTGACCTTGAATTTATGGTGCTTCTGTTTCCACTTCCAGGATAGCTGTGCTTAGGCATGCATTGTCACCATGCCCAGGTCCAAACTAAGACACTTTCGAAAGTGAAGGAGGGTGGTTAATTGTTTGCTGGGATGTGTGTGCACACTAAAAATAAGGCAAAATGAGCTGGGGAGCCAGGCACTAGCGAGATGACCCGGCTCTCCTGGCACGGGGCCTGGCAACGTCCCTTCTAATGAAGTCCTTTATCGTGCAGGCCTGGCTTCTCAGTAAACTTGCCAACTAGGCTTCCTCTGCCTGATGCCCGGGCTGTTCAGAAGCTGGTGTCTCTGGCATGGGGCTGTTTCGGAGCTGGCCCACTGTCAGCAGCTGTGTGTGTTCTGTTCCCTCGTGGGGGCCCATCAAAATCCTCCACATTTCCACCTGGCCAAGTGCCACCGAAGGAAAACGGTTTGTGGCACCGGGCAACAGTAGGCCGCTTCCATTGCCTCCTGTGACCGAAGCGCGTTCCAAGAGGTTTCTAGTGCTGGTCCTCAAAGAGGGCATCTGCTTCCCACCGCAGACGCTCTCCACCTGATGGTGAGCAGCTGGCTACCATGGAACAGAAAGCAGGCCACAGCCGTTTCCCTTTTACCCACCGGCCATTTGGCCTCCCTGCACTGTGAATTCCAAGGTAGCATGCACACACCATTGCTCCCAGGACTGGCACCCCCTAGGAAGGCACCTGGAGTTAGGACACTGCAGTCATTTCTTCAACATCTCTAAGTTTTAGGGAGGCAGAGTAGTGGTTCTCAACCTTAGCATGTTGGGTCAGAAAATTCTGTTTTGCTGAGCCTGGTCTGGTGTAAGGCAGGCTGAGGTCAAACTCCCTAGGATGCTGAAGATGACCTTGACTCTTTAACCATTGCCTCACCTCCCAGGCATAGGCTGCTACCAGCCAGCTTATGCAGAGCTGAGGACTGAGCGTGAGGGCTGCCTACAGGTTAGGCAAACACTACCAAGCAGCGTCCCCTTGTTTTTGTTAGAAACGAGGTTTCAGTCTGTAATCCAAACTGCTCTGGGATTTACCACAAGCCCAAGTGGGCTTCATCTGCACAGAATCATCCCCCTATAGCCTCCTAAGTGTTGGGATTGAGCACATCACCACATCTGGCCGTAGGTCAGAAAATTCTATTCTGTTGACAGCTCCAGAGGACATTCAATAGCATCCCTAGTCATTACTATCATCTCACTCTCTGCCAACTTAACCCCCCAGTGCCCCTGCCCCCTAACACACACACACACACACACACACAGAGCAAAAGGCTTCCAGCCATAGCCAAACGTCCCTGGAGGCAAAATTCTATCCACACCCACCCCATTTGAGAAGTCTCAAAGCCTTTGGAGTCCCCTTGGAGCCCTGCCTTCTAAAAGTTTGTGCCGTTCAACGGCTCAAGTGGCTCAAGGCAGGGCTGGGCAACATACAAGCCCAACACAGGTGCTCTGGGACTGAAGCTCCCATTCCGTGCCGAACTCACCGGCCCTGCACTGCACTCAAAAAACGGTGAGACCAGGCTCTGAGCAACAGGGCCCGCCCTTGAGGGTTCAGCGCCCCAGGCCTGCCTGGCTGGAACTCTGGTTACTTCTCCTTGTCTCTGCCTTCCGTGGAGGAAATTGGGGAGGGCGAGTAGGAACGCTTGGCTGGGACCCAGTGAACCAAAACCACTGCAGAACTAGAGGCGGGAGACCCAACAGCATTTTTATGCAGCTCAAAGGATCACGAAGTCCTGGATTCCTCTGAATCCGGCTGAACTGGGCGGGACTGCTGCCGGTTGCTGACTGCAGCCCCCTGACAGGAGAAGGGGATTGGGGACAAGCTGTTGTCATTTTCCTGGTTGTCGCTGTTAGTCCAGAGGAAAGTTTTCTCATACAAGATGACTCCCAGGAGCTCCGTCAAGAACCAAAACACAAAACAAAGAAAAACAAAAAACAAACCACAACCAAAATCCACCACCCTCTCAGGAGGCCCAGAGACGGGATGAGGGTCTGGCGCCTTTGTTGTGTTTCCCTGTGCAGGCCACACAGGAGGGCCAGCGCCTGCTGTGATGCCAGCCAGAGCCCTGTCGGTGCTGCCTCCCTGGGCACTGAAGCTGAGGCACCTGGAAGGGTTATTAGCAGGATTGGAACTCATCCCTCTGCTGGGACTAGATCATAATTACAGTAATTTTCTAACAGAGCTCGGCAGTAGGACTGTTTAATCAGCATCCGACTCCCCTGTGCTCTCAGCCCTCATCACTCAAGGAGAGGAGTGGGATGGCTCTTAAAGAGACAGAGCCCGCCTTTCAGCATTCTGAACAGATGTGCCCTAATTGGTAGAATATATCTAAGTCTTGTAGCTTACAACAGGCAGGTTGCACTGCCTCCGACAGACTGCCTGGGGCTCTTGCTAGTCTAGGCCTTCTGGCGGAGGGCCCCAGGTCAGGCTTGCTGGTGGGCCAGGACACCCCAACCTACTTAGCCATGAAGGGAAGAGACACACAAGCTTATCTTACTATTTATGGGAGGAACCAACAAGCTAGGCCCTGTAGATTGATGGAAGGGGCGGAGAAGAGGCTAGCTAAAGGGCAGGAAAGACTTGGAATTCTGGCTGGTGGTTTCCCATAATACGAACATCACTGAAGCTCTCTCTCGAGGAAAACCCACACAGCCCCTCCCTAGCGTCTCTATATGCACTCACACTCCTGACTGTAAAGCACTGGCCCCCCAAGTGTCTCTATACTACTCACTGTGAAGTGCTGCAGTTTCTCTCCTTTGCTTGAGAGACCCATAGGCCCTGAATTGAAGAGAAGCCAACATTAGTTATCAAACGCTGAGTCAGGGGCATTAGGTTCCTAAGGATCCCTGCTCCTGCTAGCCTTTCAAGTGGAGGTTGTTAGTTGACCAGTTGGAAGTTGATGCTACCTGAAGATTTGAGGTCACCAGCTTTCCCCCTCTCCATCTAGTCACAGCCAAGGCAGGGCTGTTTCTCCCTCCAGACGTGATTTCCCTTACAGTGTCAGGACTGGCTCAACTGGAAGGGCCAACATGCATGGTCATTACAGCCATTCCTTAAAGAGCTAGAGAGGAGGGGACAGGACACTTTCAAAGTGACTGAGGAAACCTTTCAGGAAGAAAGTACACTGGGAAGGAGATATAGGAAGCAGGGCATTCATCTATAGTCCAAAGGGTTCCATGAGCCAGGCTCTACAGAAATGACTCCCTTCTGGCAAAGGCTGCCCTAAGGCTTGGGAACTCGGCCCACAGCCCACACTTGAAGGAGGAAGTGGTAAGTGCCACGTACAACACTCCTGCAGCCTTGATGAGTCAGGCCGGGGGCTGCTCTGGTCCCATTTCTACATTTGACACACCCTTCCACCTTGTGTCTGCTAAGTCCTTAAGAATACTAAGCAAGCCAGGCACGGTGATGCACGCCTATGATCCAAGCACTGAGGGAGGCAAAGGCAGGCAGATCTCTGTGAGTTTGAGGCCAGCCTGGTCTACAAAGTGAGTCCAGGACAGCCAAGGCTACACAAAGAAATCTGGTCTTGAAAGAAAATAATAATACTAAGCAAGAGTTGTGGTATACAAACAAACTCAGAACGAGTTTAATCTCCAGTCTGGTGAGCAAAGCCACCAGAAGTAGGAGTCGGTGGTGATCACTTAAGGCACAGCAGCCAGCAAACCAAGAACAGTGCAACGTTTCTTTGCTGTTGTTTAGTATCATACTCTAGCCTGGTATGGCCTAGCACACCCTCTGTAGCCCAGGCTAGCCTTAAACTCACAGCAATCCTCTTGCCTCAGCCTCTTAAGTGCTGGAATCATAGGTGTGTACCACCACACCCAAACATGCCATAGAGCTCAGGAAGTACCTCATACAAAAATCAGACACAGTAGGCACAGAAATGACAGATTGTCTTCAGGTCCTGTTCAGCCATTTAAAAACTGCCTTTCACAAGTCAGTTTCTTCAGACAGAAATGGAGTATGAAGCCTGCCTACCCTGCTGACTCCAATCAAAGCTAACAACTCATATCAGACTATTTTTACACCAGAACTTCCCCACCTTCGCTTTGCCCCCCAAATGACCTTCCTTCCACTCAGTTCTCGTAAGTCCCCTACCTCCCCACAACTCAGATTAGGAAGCTGATGAGGCTTGGGTCACAAAAGTAGCTGTGATTACAGCAGGCAACAAGCATGCCTCAGACCTCAGATCAAAACAAAGAACACTCTGCCACACAACCCAGTGGGCCACTCCGCATAGCTAGCGACTGTCTCACACGGAAGCCATCAGGCTGTGGTGACTAGACTCCCACGTACACCGGACAGAGAAAAATGCGAGAGGCCTCTGGCATTGCCTGGATGAAAGGAAATTTTCATCAATGCTTGCTGTTTTTCTGCTTCGTGGGCCCACGCTATTAGGAAAGCTCTCTTCTTCGGACATCTTCTCCAGCCAATACTCAACTCAGCACAAGGCTGAGATGAGAAGGCGCCCAGCCTTCTCATTAACTTGGGTGCTGTTGTATGCACTGCTGCTAATGGATCATTAAAAAAGCCGGGAGTCTGAGAAATCACAGCCATGTCTGACTGTGCCTGCTGCCCCAGCAGCCCAGACTGCTGGCAGAGCTGGCTGCCTAGCGCCAACTCCAGGAAGAGAAGGGAGAACAGAAGAAGGCCAACCCAGCTTGCTCTTTTTTGGCTGAGTAGGGAATTGACACAGACCACCTCCGGCTCCTGTCTGGAAGTTTTGAGATCAGAGAGCTTCAGGCACAGCTGGGTTCACAGCTGCACCATTTGGAGCATCGGACTCATTAATATTCATGAGCCATCCCCACCAATCGGCAGAGTGGATGCCATTAGCCTAGCATCTGTCGGGTTTTGTGAGGGCTGTGTGTGGAGTTTTTCCCCCCTTTTAAATGCACTTCTTTTGACATTTTGGATTTGCCTCTGTAGGTTTTCTATCCTCGCTTCGCTCTGATGCATCATATAAAGGAAAGACCCAGGGGAGGTGGGCAGGAAGGAGGGATGAACACCAGCCAGGGCTTTGCATCTGCCTGTTGACAAACTTTATTTCTCTTTTAGCACCTGGCACCTCAGACAGGCTTCGAAGATGGAAGCAGCATCAGGTAAATTATACCTAACAAGGTTCATGCCCAGAACTGCAAGAAGAGCTGGATCCTGGCTCTTTGGAAAACAGTCCCTCCTGCCGTGGTGAACTTGAGTCTCGCACACAATACAGGAGAGCTGCATCACACAGTTCAACAGCGTTCTTTCCACACTGATAAATTCATGATTTATGAAAGAAACTCCTGCCAGCCTCACTCCCTCCTTCCCTGCTGCAGCTTGTTAGACACAAATTGCAACAACAGTCTTAAATACTTGTGTTTTATTTCAGGCCAAAGCCCCTCAACTCTGAACTAAATGCCATGACAATCCCACAACACAGGCCAGTAGTGAAAGAGCCCACGGCCGGGTTGGAGGGCCAGAGGGAGAGAAGCACACACAAACCTAAGGGCAGAGCAGCAGCAACAAGGTGAGGCCAGCAGAGAGCCCACCCTAGGATTCCAGCTGGTAGGCCCCACTCTCTGCAGAGAGGGGTTCAGCAGCAGGAGGGCAGAGGCTGCACTGTCTGAAGAAGAGCCTGTGGTTCCTCATCTCCGTCCCCACAGCCCTCAGTTCCGGGCAGAAACAAAGCCCATGTGTCCCACTGGTCTGACCACGAAGCTTCCCTGCAATGCAGCAGTGGGATAGGGGCAGTGAGAGCCCTGAGGGCAAGGAGTTGTTACTAAGGGAAGAACAGGATCTAAACAAGAAAGGGGGCCCACTTTAACCCTGCAGAAACACCAGCTCTGCTTTAGAAGCAGAAGATGGGCTGCCCAGAGGCCCCCTGCCCAAACAAAGCCCCTGAGTTGCCCCTTTCCCTCTGGCTATGGCCAGCCACTTCTGGTGTAAAAACCCTCCAGCTCCACTTAACTTGCCAAGGTCTTGGAAGATGCTGGAAACCCCAGCAATATGAGTCACACACTGCCATTTACTGAAAAGCAAGGAGGTGGGAAGTAAATGTTCACCCCCCTGTGCGCACAAGGAGGAGGCAAGAGGCCACAGCCTCCCACAACTAAAATGCTCCAGGAGCTGCAGCAAAAACTGAAGCCTGCCAGGTGGGAGAGTAACAATATAAGCGTTCTGTTGGGACAGTATTCAATATGGCAGCTAAAAATCTGCCATCAAGACGTTCCCCAAACCATTCACCTATGACAGTGCGCCTTACACAAACACCTGAAAGAACTCGGCTCCTGGGAAAGAAAATACAGTTCTACTTAAATCAACAGCTCCTGGGCCCTGTGCTTGGTGTTTGTTCCCATGGAGGAGACACAGCAGGCAGCCACAGCCAACTCTGCTACAGCAGACCTGAGAAGATGTGAATGGAAGATGCTCAGCGACCCAGCTTCCCCTACACCTGCCTGTGCCCAACCCACCTGGATGTGACTGTGGCCTGCAACTTCTCCACCCCCCAGGAGAACCTAGCGCTCAGCCACAGCTCACTTTCCCCACACTGGGTCTAGCTGAGCAGGACCCAAAGGCACAGCATGGTCCCCTCCCACGGCCCTTCCCGAGGGCTGGGACACAGAGAGTCCCTCATCAGGTCTTGCACTGTCACAGCCTGATGGTGAGGAGCTGGGCGGCAGCATGTCGCTTTCTAAGGATGGGCCCTCAGGGTCGATGGCCGGAGCCCACGTCTCTAAGCAGTCCTTCTCTTCACTGGGAGGTGGGGAGGGTGAGTTCCGTCTCCCTGATCTCGGAAGAAAGCAGCAGCTGGGAGGAAAAGAGAGGGGAAAGGGAAAGATGGGCATGAATAGATAATAAAAATGAAGGGACAGGCATAGGTAGATCAGCAATAACTATGTCCATTCAGTGAAAAATTCAGCCATAAAAAGGAATGAAGGGCTGAAAACATGCGGGAGCCGGCAGAACGGCTCAGTGGCTAAGAGCCCTACCCTCAAGCCTGCTGACCTTCTCCAATCCCCAGGACCCACATGACAGGAGGAGAGGACTGACCCCAACAAGTTGGCCTCTGACTTTCACATACATGCCATGAATACAAATATGCAGGCACACACAAACAAAATAAACTACGATTTTTATTTAATTTAAAGCATTATGCTAAATACACAAAACCAACTGCCTTAGTTTGAAATGTCCAGAACAGGCAAATTCAGGCAGAACACAGACTATAGTTACCAGGGGCAACAGACAGCAGCTGCTCACTGGGGTAGCATTTCTTCCCTTACTACAGAACATGGTCTAAGAGCTAAGGATGTAGCTTGGCCTACCACAAGTGAAGCCCTGGGCTTCATTCCCACCCAGAGCCACAATAATCAATTAATTACATTTTTAAAGAGAGTCTGGTATGGTGGTGCATACCTTTAATCCCAGCACTTCAGAGGCAGACAGATCTTTGTGAGTTTGAGATCACCCTGGTCTACATAGCAAGTAGCTTATATAACGAGTAGGTCTACACAGTGAGACCCTGTCAAAAAAATGAAAGGAAGAAAGAAAGAAAAAGAAAGAAAGAAAGAAAGAAAGAAAGAAAGAAAGAAAGAAAGAAAGAAAGAAAGAAAGAAAGAAAGAACAAATGTTCTAAAGTTGACAGAGTGCTATATACACACCTGGAATCCCTGAGCTCTAGTCTGAGGCAGAAAAATTACCAAAAGTTGAAGGCTGGCCTGGTATATAGCTCCAGGCCAGTATGGGCCCCAGAATAAGACTCTGCCTTAAACAGAAAGAAAAAAGCCAAAGGAGCCTTCCCCTTCTTCTTCTTCTTTTTTTTTTTTTTTGACAGGGTTTATCTGTGTAGACTTGGCTGTCCTGGACTCTCTTTGTAGACCAGGCTGTCCTTGAACTCACAGAGATCTGCCTGCCTCTGCCTCCCAGAGTGCTGGGATCACAGGCATGCGCCACTGTGCCCAGGTAGCCTTCCCCTGATTTCTCCGAGTTTCAACCACTAGTTTCTCATTCAACATAGAGAACCAGACCTCTCCAAGGCTTCTAACGCTGTGACATTACTTTCCCTAACACAGGGACATCCCATTGCAAGTCATGTCGTGGTCACAGTGGTCTCAGCCCTGGCTACCTTACCGGGTCCTACCTGTTAAGCTGGTCCCCTTTAGCCAGGTGAGAGGTGCTCTGCCTCTCCTCCTGGGCCCAGCCACAATTTGACATAGCATAGCAAAGGATGGCATCAGACACACTCATGGACCCTCGGCCCTGGACACAGGCTTCGATCTCAGGCACCGAGAGCTGGCTTTGGAGGAAGAGGTGCAACTGACTGTCTGACAGAAGAACCACACTCTGCAGGACCCTGGAGCAACAGAGGACAGCACAGAACCTGTAATGAAGCAGCTCCCCCCATCCTCATCCCAACCAGGCTTTGGCTCCATGGAGCACTGGAGACGGGAGAGCACAAGAGAGCAAGCCACCACAAACGTGGCTGGGTGAGCAGGGCAGAGGTCTGCGCCTGCCTTCCTGTGGCCCTGCCTCCACAATGACGGCCCCTGCTGACCCAGCATCTCCACTCACTTTTCTAGGAAAAGCTGCAGACCTTGCCGGCGCTTCTCAATGAACTCATCAGAGCTGCCAAAGAAAGTGGACTTCCCAGGAAGTTCTGGCACAGGCCTGTGGAATGGTACGGCAAAACCCAAGGTAAATAAAACATAACCCAAACCACCCAAAAGAATCCCCAGAAGAGGCTCAATCAATACAATCGCCTTTTAGTAAGGGGGTGTGACAGAACTAACACTGATGGTTACCCTATTGCCGCAGGGTAACTGTGGACATAGAATCTTATGAGGAGGCTGTTGGTGTCCTCCTCTCAGAAAACCAGAAAGGTGACATCAAATTCCCACTGTCACACAGCAGAGCTGGCAGTCAGGACCCAGGCCGCTATACCACTCCATGTAGTAAAGCCACTTCCAACATCACTTGCTCTTCTTCCTTTTTATTAGAAGGGGCTTTTAATATTTTATTTTTTTATTTCTGTGTATGTGCGTGGCAGTATGTGCACCATGTGTACAGTGTCCAAAGAGGACGAAGAGGGAATCAGATTCCCTGGAACTGGAATTACAGGCAGTTGTGAACAACCTTGGTGTGTGTTGCCAAATCCAGTTCTTCAAGAGCAGCAAGTGCCCTTAACTACAGAGCCATCCTTCCAGCCCCTTCTGGGGCTTTCCGACATATGGCCTCACTATGCAACAGCCCTGCCTGGCCTGGAACTTGCAGTGATCTTCCTGTCTGCTTCCTCACTGGTAGGATTACAGGCCTGCTCCGCTACCCCCAGCTCTACTGCTTCTGTGCTGCGCTGGGGGGAGGAAGGGGAGTATGTGCACACACATCGGTGTAGAAGATCGGCTTCCTCAACCACCCTCCACTCCATGTGCTGAAACAATCTCTCACTAAACCCAGAGTTTACCCATTTGGCGAGGCCAGTTGGCCTCAGGCCCTAGGATTCCCATCTGTCTCCCAGTGCTGGACTGCAGGCTTTTCTCAAGGGCGCTAAGGATCCAACTCAGCTCCTCGTGCTCTACAGCAACCATTTCACCAATGTCCATCCCCCAGCACCAGCCCGCCCTCTAAGTAAAATGCAGAACGCTGAGTCCTGGGTATGAATAAAAACTATCTCCTCTGAGGCAGACATGTTGCCATGTGTCTATAATCTCAAGTACTCAGCAAGCTAAGGCAAGAAGATGGAGCATTTGAGGCTAGGCTAGAGCAACATACACATGCTCTAGCTCAGAAAAATTAAAGATAGACTACTCCAGCCCCAGAATTTTCCAAAAGTGAGGTGAGCTGAAGCAAGTTACTGATGAACTGTCTTAGTGTCTGTTCTAAAGCACAGGGAACTTTATTTTTATTTTAATTATTATGTGGGGGCAGGGGAGTATGTGCACATGAATGTTAAGTGCCTACAGAGGTCAGAGGTGTCAGATCTCCCTGGAGTTGGTTACAAGCAGTTGTAAGTGCCTGATATGGGTACTGGTACTTGAACTCAGGTCCTCAGGAAGAGCAATAATGTGCTCTTAACCACTGAGCTATCTCTCCAGGCTCAGAACACTTTAAAAAATAACAAGAAGCCAGTGCTGAAAACATAACTCAATGGTAGAGTGATTACCAATCACAAACAATGTCTCAAGTTCAATCCCCACAGAATGCACGCACACACCCAAACCAGCCTAGAGAAAGGAACAAGAGATTCTCAATTAGTATGGCTCACAGCAGAAGCCCCATCAGTCAGTGCCACATGGGCCATCCGGCAGCCGACTGCCTCCAGTGAGCATTCTCAACCACTCTGAAGTAAACGATGGGAGGAAGAGGCAAGAGGACCAGCAGTCCGAGGCCAATGTGGGCTACATAAGACCACATCTCAAAAAACAAAACCAATTTATCCAGGTGTGGCGATCCATGCCTGACACCCCGGCACTCCAGAGGATGCCACAGGAAGACTGCAGGTTCAATGCCAACTTAGACTACACACTGAAAGCCTGTCTCAAAAGGGGGGGGGAAGCCCAAATTTACAGAGAAGACAACCTACAAAGTGCCAGGTACTAAAGAAGAAGGGAAATGTTCAAAAACGTGTGTTTAAGTCACTGAAATATATGTGAGAGCACACGAGTGTCCACATACAATGTTTTCTTCTGTTCACAATTTTCCTACGTCAACTGACTAGAAAGGGGAACACTAGTTTTTCTCTCAAGGACTTAACGTGATTTCAAGCATTTCTCGGGCTCTTTCGCCTGGCATGTTCTAAGTTCTTTTCCCTTTACACTCGAGCTCCCATGCAATCAGCCCAAGGGGTCTCCTCAGAGCTGAGAAGGCAGCAAGAGCAAACTCACACCAAGCCTGCATTCCTCTGCAACTGCTTCCTCAGCCACACAAATTCACGGTAGCGGCGCCGCACACAGGAGGTCTTGGCAGTGAAGGCCTTGCTGTTCGTCTACAGGAGAAAGTCCAGAAAAAGGGCTTAAATGGAAAAAGACTAAGATCACAAAAGTGAGTTTACCAATCACTCTCATTAATGGGAGAAGCAAACAGGCCATTGGTTCCCGGACCAAGACACCACTGACAGTCTGAAAGCAATCTGCAGTTACACCACAAGCTCTTTCCTCTCCCGACTCCTTTTTCTTCTAACTCTTCAGTTTTGGGCTGTTGAGAACACCCCCCGAATCATTTCTACCTCAGGTTGGCCCACAGTCCTGCAGCTGACCCCATTACAGACACTTGACTCACATGAAGGAATATCTTATAATCCACGTAAGAATTCCAGGAACCCTCATTCTGCACCCGGGGGTCCTGAACACGCACTGTGATCACCTCCTGCAGGTAAAAGGAAATAAAACGAACAAAACAAAACAAATGCCCCTTCAGCTTCAGCTCAGCCACACAAAGAGAATGTTGTTTGGTGTTGGCTTTGGGTTCCCTACTGGCTGGTGGGAACTCGCTATGTAGACTTACTGCCTTGGCAATTCTCACAGGTCTTGAGCTCAGTGAGGCCCTACATCTAGCTAGCAGGGCAGCTCTGACCACACAGTGGTTACCAGAGTTTCTCAATCGGTACCAACTCTCAGTCATTTCTCTATTCAGTGCAATAAGTATTTACTGACCACCGGTGTGTATCGGATATTGTACTAAAATAAAACATAAGCAAGAAACAAGCCTCCCTGTTTTCCAAGAGACTGCAGGCCAAGCCAGCTAAGTGCAGCCTGACTTGGGAGGCTCAGGCAGGAGAATCAAAAGTTCAAAGCCTTACCAGAGGAACTTAGTGAGAATCAAAAATAAGTTAGTGAGTGAATGAATGAATAAAGAGCTGTGGACAATGGCTCTCTCCGGTAGCCCTAATGCTCAGGAAGAGGCAAGAGGATTGCCACAAGTTGCCGGCTCACACAGCAAGTTCTAGGCCAGCCAGGACTATACAGTGAGACCCTGACTCAGTAAATAAAGACATAAAAGAGAGCTAGGGCTATATGCCTCAATATGAGAGCTGAACCGTCACAGGCCTCCAGCTTATGTGCCCTGGAAAGAGTAGACGAATAAGAACACGGCATGACACATACATATAAAAATGTCCTGATGAGCCCCATTTCTTGAATGATAACCAAAAATGTCATTTTAAAAAAAGATTACATTCTAAATGGAAGTGCACTTCTCAGCACATGCTATGATTTCCTTCTGCTAGCCTTAATCTGAGCCCATCAGAAACACCAAGGGTATTGGGGGGAGGGGGAAGAAGGACACCACAGGTGATGATCTGCATCTGTGTCCCCTCCTAGGTGGCCCGCCAACTCTGAGCCACCTGGAGAGCACTCTCACCTCCAGTTCTTGGTTCTCCAACATCCTATAGCAACAGCCCATCGGAAGAGACCATCTGAGGAGGACAGAGGGCATGGGAATGAGCAGTTAGCATGTCCTTACCAGGTTCTGTCAGAGCAAAACCCCAAAGGTTTTTAATACACGTCCCTTGGGGAAATCCAGGTAACTTTCCCCCTACCCCAATTACGTTGTGTAAAACGTGAAAGAGGAAGGAAAAGCAAAACTCCCACAATAGTTGGTGGCAAGCTAGAAGCCCTGGGGAATTTGCCTCCATTCTCAGACTACTGCTAGGGCCCTCTACAAAGCCACAAAGGGGTATGTATGTGGAGAGTGTGTTGTGGTGGCCAAAAGGGCAGGTGGGTTCCCTTGTAAAACTTTTGCTTGAGGACTGGCTTAGCAGTTTTGTGGCGCACAGCTTTGAAAAGGAGCCTAACAGCACCCCCTCCTGGTTGTTTAGAAATAACCAAGTCTCTACAAATACCAATGCACCAGCAATCTGTGTCTTGCTAAGCAAAGTCACTCCCAGAGGGTTAAGTCCCGGAGCTGGAGCGCTCCTGGGAGCACCCAACGGAATGGTCTAGTTACAGTTAACACCTTCCCTTACCAGCTCTCTAGAACTGGAACCAACCATTGTAATCCTTTCCAATCCTGACAGGCCATCCGGTTTGTACTTCTGCCCAAGCACCCCACAGCTTCACAGGTCACCTCAGGATGCATTCCGCTCCTTTGTAAAGATTCATTAAAGCCTAAGCCACTGATTTCCCCCAGTGTGGTAGTTTACGCATACAGCGACATCACCCCCTCCGACAAGGGGACCATGAAGGCTACAGCACAGGGTTACTGGATTCCAAGGGGGACCATGATGTCACCTTCTGTTAAAATACAGCACTAATCTTGTTACTCCTAGAACCAACAGCTTCCACCCTGGCTGCCGCCTCCGCCCCCTTCCTCTCTCTTAAGAGCAGAACAATAAGGTTTAATTTCCCTTTCCAATTTACCTTGAAATGAAAACTGACTTCAGCCAATATGTACTGCCAACAAATGATCCGGGCTGGCTCCTGGGAAAACAAGACTATCTCTAAGCTTTCCCTGCTTCTCCTCCCACACCCATCCACACACCCACTCATTTTTACAGTCCCACAATTAATTTTAAATGCATTCTCTTATTAGTTCTGCCTTGCCATTAGAGGGGTGCAGAATGAGCCTCCATCTATTTTATGTTTTGCTAACACAGGGCTAATGTTTCAAAAGAAGGGGAACTCGCTTACAGCGTGGAATTAACAGAGCAAACAGCTTTTGCAACCCTTTCCAATATCCCAGAAGGTCTCTCTACAGACAGACATAGCATGCAGGGGCAAAGCTACATAGCAGATGACAAAATTGAGCTACACTGTGGCGCAAACCCAACGTTCTGTGATTTCAACACCATAATAAACAGCATTCTTGCTGACAGTCTGATTTTTCATCCACTGCAGTCACCACCTCCAACAGGCCCTGAGCTGAAAGGCACCCGAACGTGCGGCCTGAGATACAAGGATAAAGTGAAGGACACTGCTGCTTTCGTGCCTTTCAGTTCCCCAATTATCCAGGATAGCAGCCCAGATGCAAACAGACAAAGGTGTGTGACCAAAAACAGCAGACAGACTTGCTGTAAATAATTAACTTGCTGGGATTCCCACCTTCCCTTCTCTTTTTATGCATTTGCTGAACTGCCAGAATATTCTCAAATGGCTTTTTTTTTCTGTAGCGCAATAGGAATGATGGCAAAAAAACAAAACAAAACCTCATCTACTTAAGGGAGTTCACACCTCTCTGCCTGAAAGTTCACCTCTCTGTGAAATTCACGACTGTAATTCAATAACTAAATGGTCACCATACCTTTAGGCTCAAGGAAAGTTTGCTAGGGGCCCACAGCACCCCCATGTGGAAGTTTTTCTCCTTTATTTTGGAACTAATGTCACACAGAAACAACCATAAACTGGCTTTTTAAAAGATGCCGAGCCTCCTGAGATTCTGTGTGCTTAAGCCTAGGTTTAAAGGACACTGAGGAAGTTCTGGTTGCAAATTTTAAAACAATGAAACCGCAAAAACCAACACTCCATTTCTAACAAGCACTGTTCTCCATCAATGTCCTTCCCAAAGACAACACTTTTGGAAGAAAATGAAGCTCAGTTCCATTCCTGGTGAAACAGCAAGTTCTTAATTTCAACTCTATGACCCGTTCTAAGTGATGGAAGAGACAGATCTGTGCATCCACTAAAAAGGATAGTCAAGTCAACCCCAAAGGTTCGGACACTTACTCAGTGCTAACTACATTTCCCGAAGTGCTCTTTGCTTCCCTCAGCTGTACCAGCACCAACAGTCCTGGGGAAGAGCCAGATCGTTTGGTGCGTACAGAGTTGACGCCTTGTAAAGCTCACAACTGCTAATTCAGGGGAGCAATTCAAAGCCTTCCCCCCATTTTCTCTGCCACTTAAACTACTTCAAGGGACACGTTAAAAAACAAACCATGCTGCTAAAAGGATTGCACCACGGAGCCTCCCCATCCTTTCTTACTCATTCTTGAGTCGTCGGTGTCAACAGGCAGCAGCTCGAAAGCCTAAAGTCCCACGGGTGTTCGAGGAAGCTCTTCCGCCTGACAATCTGTCCCGTCCATCACCTTTCGGTCGGTAACCCACTCTTTCCACCTGGAAGTAACAAAGGCGACCGTAATTTCCAGAGTCCGTGTGTGGGGGGGGGGGGGAATCTACCATTTTCTCCCACTCCTAACCACTCCGGTAGATACCCCCAAACTCTGCCTCCGGTCACTCCCTTCCATTCTTAACAAACTCAGATGGAAAACAGCCAAACGGTCCTTCCCGGGACGGGGAGAGAGAGAGAGATCGCTTCCGTTTCCAAGGTCTACTGAAAAGCCAGACTTCCTTCTTGCTGGGGTCCCAGCAAGCCCTCACTTCCCCACCCTCGCAGCAAGAGGGACCCCGGCGCGTCCAGCGAGGCCATCGCTCAGACGCCGCCGCGGCGGCTCGAGCCCGCACCCGTTCCCCGCAGCAGCACCTGAGGGCCGCGGCCCCGCCCACGCCCTCTCACCCGGGAGCCGCGGCGGCTCTCCACAGCGACACCACCAGCGCCGCACCACACAGCCCGAATCCCGGCTTCTCCTTCCGGGTGAGTCGCCGGCGCCCCGGTGCACGACGGGAGGCGACTCCCGACGGGCCAATCCTGAGGGCCCAAGACGCCCCACCCCCGCAGGCCGAGGCTCCTCAGTGGCGAGCGCGGGTCGGCGCCCCGCCCAGACCTGAGCTGCAATCCGGGTCTTTCCGGAAATAGCCGAGCGGAGGGAAGGGGGGCGTGCCGGAGGCGGGGCCACCCCGGGGCCTCGTCCCGCCCACCGCCGTCAGGAGCGCCAATCAGTGCTCAGGGAGCGTCGTTGAAGGGCTGAGTGAGCAGTATCGGTGTGGGAGGTTCCCCGCGTTCCTGAAGCCTTACTAAGCCCCCCGAGGAGCTGCCGGCTTGAACCTCCGAGGTGGCCGTCCAGCTGAAATGCCAAGGCCACTGCCACTGGGGTTTGGAAAAGACGAAATTTTTACCCCAGAAAAAAAAAAAAAAAACAGACGGGAAAGTTGACAACTCCCAAGCTGTCCAGCCCAAAGCAGGATCACGCTAGAAAAAGCCGGTGAAAATACTAACTCTAGAGATAATCAAAATTCCTCCCGAGGCTAGAAAGATGCCTCAGCAGTTAAGAACACGGTCTACTCTTCCAGAGGTCCTGGGGTTTGATTCCCAGCATCCATATGGTGACTTCCCAACCATCTATACTGGATCTGAAGCCCTCTTCTGGCATGCAGATAGAGCACTCACATATGTAAAATAAATAAATATATCTTAAAACAAAAAAAAAAAAACCAGCTGGGGAGAAATGGTTCAGGAAATGAGTTCAGCACCCACAAATTCCTGTAATTCCAACATCAGTAAATCTGAGGCATACACGCACTAAAAATGAATATTTATTTTTACTTTATATATATGAGTGTTTTGCCTATAAGTATGGATGCCTAACCCGGTACTCTTAGAGGCCAGACGAGGGCCTGGAGTTACAAATAGTTGGAGCCACTGAGAACTGAACCAGTATCCTATGCAAGAACAGAAAGTGTTCTTAACCTCGGAGTCATGTCTCTAGTCCCAATCCTTTTTTTTTTTTTCCTTTAAGAAACTTAAGGAGGGTGGGCATCATGGTTGCACACGCCTTTAATCCTAGCACTTGAGAGGCAGAGACAAGCAGATCTTCGTGAGTTCGAGGCCAGCCTGGAGTCCAGAACAGCCAGGGCTATTACGCAGACGTGGTGGTGGATCATGCTTGAAATCACTGCATTTCTCTAGAAGCTGCAGCTGCAAGATTGCCTCAACTCTGACGCCAGCATAGGCTACACAGAAGTCCTAGAACAACCTTACAATGTGGTAGCCTGTCTGGAAAAACCAATGGAGAACACAGAGAAAAGAGGCAAGGAGTCTAGGAGGCTTATTGCCTCTATCTGCTAATGTAGGTCTGGTCTTTGAAGCTTCATCTGTGCAATCTAATCAAGGCATAGAGTGCCGTCAGCCTCTGAGACTTACTGCGGAATGAGCTCACTCTAGTTCTTTCTGAACTCTGACTGGCTGGTTGAACTCAGCTGTTTTGGCTTAAACTCCTCTTCTAGCGGACTTATTTAATCTGGCTTCTCTGAGGTCCAGACTCAGGTCCTCTGCAAGAGCAGCAAGTGCTCTTACCCACTGAGACATCGCTCTAATCTTATTTTAAAGAATTTTAATCATGTTAATACCATCACTGATCTCATCAGGAAGCTTTCAGGAAGTTGGCAGGTTCACTATGGTGGACACCACATTTCCAAAGGTAAGATTATTTTTTTTTGCTTGAGAGAAATTTTCTCATTGGCATTTTCCTTTACATGGCCAACTCTGCATTTGAACATCTGCTTAGTCAGCTTTTTCCTTTTTCTTTTTCTTTTTTTTTTTTTTTTGCTAGTTTTCCCTTGGAATTCATAATTCTTCTGCCTTAGCCTCCTAAATGCTGTCATTATATGCATGTGACACCCTGTCTAGAAAATTTTAACTGTTGATGTTGGGATCAATCGTGGTTTTTTTGTCTGTTTGTTTCTTTTTCTGAGACAGGGTTTCTCTGTGTGGCCATGGCTGTCCTGGACTTGCTTTGTAGACCAGACTGGCCTTGAATTCATTAAAATCCCTCTGCGTCTGCCTCTGGCTCCCTACGTGCTGGAATTACAGGCTCATGCCACCTCGCCCAGCTGAGGCCAATCTTTATACAATAAATACAAGGAATTAACAACCACAACTCCAAACAACTGAATCAATCCAAACTCCAAAATGTTTAAAAACTTAAAACCTATTGGGCACCAGTGCAATGCTCCAATTAAAGATTTCACATGGGTCACAGTCAAAATGCAGGCATGATGAAAATACCTCCAGACTTTATGTATAAAATATATTTTTTTAAGGCTAGGCCTAGTAACACACACCTACAATCCCAGCACTGGGGAGGCTGAGCACAAGTTGTAAGGTTAAAAAACAAACCACAATTAAAAAAGAAAGAAAGAGCCAAGTCAAAGTCAGCGGTGTGTGGTTTAAAAGTATATATTTTGAAGAACGGGAATTCAAGGTTATCGAATGAGAAAAAAAAATAAAAGAAAAAAAATAAAGAGAAAGGGGCATGACTACTTCTAGGAATGGTGGAGGAGGAAGTGTATTATAGATAAAAGGGAGAGCATAGTCAGAGGCACAGACATCTAGAAGGGCCCAAAGTGACCATGGCCCTGAGCCATGTGAAAAAGCAGGGAAGGGAGAGCCAGACCAGGAGGGCAAAGGGTAGATGAAAAGAACTGGTAACCAAAATGGTTGGATTATACAGGAAAGGGCTGCCCAGCCCCTGGGCTGAAGAGGGTAGTTGGTGTGGAGTATGTCAGTCAGAGTCCTGTTACAGGTAGGGACTGAGAGATGGCTGGGAGAACCTGGTGGCCACATCAGATGTGAAATGTTAAGTAGGCATCTCAGCCATTTGTCTGGGGTTTGAGATTTAACAGTTATCTTCGCTATAGTAAGTCTGAACCTAGCCTAGGACTACATGAGACCCTGTCTCAAAACTGAAAGAGCCAGCTAAGGTTGCCTGAAGAGTTCCCAGGCAGTCGAAGGCTTGAAAGAGTGCAATCTGCAGCATGATCATAACTTCAAGCACCAATCCCTTCAGAGCCCAGAAAGTCTGTTCCTTTTCTTGTGTTTTGTATTTGTTGTTGTTGCTTTTTGTATGTATGTTTGTTTTGTTTTGTTTTTCCAGACAGGGTCTCTGTGTGTACCCTGCCTGTCCTGGACCTCACTTGGTAGAGCAGGCTGTCCTCAAACTTGGAGATCCGCCTGCCTCTGCCACTCAAGTGCTGCGCCACCATGCCCAGCCCAGCTCCTTTTTGTAGTCAGATATCTTGAGGTTTCTGAAACCACTTTTCATGAACCAGTGAATATTCAAGAGAACTAAATTTGAAGTCTGACGTAACAACTTGTCGGACTTTAACATCTACTCTTCTGAATTATCACAGATTTCTGTTTCACAAGCTTTGACTATTTTATATACACTGGTTGGTGCTTACAATAAAACAGCATACAAACAAAACGAAAAACAGCACTGGCTGCTCTCCCAGGGGATCCAGGCTCCAGGAACAGCGCATCGCCCTCTAACTCCAGTTCCCCGTAAATTTAGCGCCCTCTTCTGGTCTTTGCGGGCACTGCATGCACATGGTCCACAGACACACCTGTAAGCAAAACACCCACCCATACACCTGAAATAAAAATGAAAATAAATCTTCTTTTGAAAAGGAAAAGATAAGGGGCTGGAGACACGGCTTAGCGGTTATAAGGGCACTGGTTGCTCTTCCAAAGGACCCGTGTTCAAATCCCAGCACCCACATGGCAGCTCACAACTGTCTGTAACTCCAGTTCCCGTAATGTCCACACTCGCACATTTATACGTGGAGGCAAAACACAAATGTAAATAAAATAATTTTTAAAAAAAGAAAAAGAAAAGATAGAAAAAGACCAAAAAAAGAGAGAGAGAGACAAGAGAGAGAGAAAAAAAAGCCAGGTGGAAGTCATACACCCCTTTAATCCTAACACCCAAGAGGCAGAGGCAGGTGGATCTCTGAGTTTGAGGCCAGCCTGGTCTACAGAGTTACTGGAGAACCAGGGGACTACACAAAGAAACCCTGTCTCCAAGAAGAAAAGAAAGAAGAAAATTGTGTTCAAGTGAAACAAAGAATTCCTAGGGGCTGGAAAGGTAGCTCAGTGGTTAAGAGCACTGGCTGCTCTTCGAAAGCACCTGAGTTTCAAATCCCAGCAAACGCATGGCAGTTCACAACTGTATGAGATTCCAGTCCCAGAGGTCTGACACCATAGACGTACATGGAGGAAAAACACAAATGTAACTATAATAAAATCTTAAAAGGGTGGAGGGAAATGCTTTAGAAGTTCCGTTCTCTCTTCACTCTTTAAATTACATCTTAGAAAAAGCTGTCTAAAGCCTAGTGGTGGTGGCACACAACCTTTAATCTCAGCACTCCAAAAAAACAATCTAAAAATAAGTAATATTTACTGACATTATTGTCAAGTCTGCAGAAATTCCCTTTTTGTTGTTGATTTTTTTTGTTTTCGTTTTTCAAGACAAGGTTTCTATATGTAGCCCTGGATGTCCTGGAACTAGCTTTGTAGACCAGAGTAGTTTACGGAGATCCACCAGCCTCTGCCTCCCAAATCCTGGGATTAAACTGCTCACCTTGGAGAACAGCCTCAACTATAATGTCCTAGGCTTGGAGTGTAGCTCAGTAATGAAGTGCTATGTACCTAACTGTATGTGTGTGCAGCCAAGACAGGAAGGAGTTGGATTCCTGAGAACTGAAGGTTCCAGGCAGTTGTGAGTCACCATATGTGTGGTGGGAACAGAACTCAGATCCTCTGCAAGAGCAGCAAGTGCCCTTAACCTTTGAACCACCTCTCCGGGCCTGTAAAGTGCTTCCTTATCATACACAAGGCCCCGGATTTTATCCCCAACACCAATACAAGATAAAGCAAAGCTAAAAGTATTACTAATAGTCTCAAGGTTATTCAAAACAGGTGGGCTGATGTTTTTGGAGACTCAGCTCAAATAGTTTTAGGAAGGATTGGTCTCTTTTAACTAAATTTTTTATGATATTCTGAACTAAACCTTTTTTTTCCTCTTTTTCTATTGTCAGTTTTTTGAAGGGGAAGGTTATCGTTGGTTTTTTGAGGCAGGTGGTCACTCCGTAGCAGAGGCTGTCTTGGTACTCCCTATACCAAGCTATAGCCTAAGCTTCTCTTAAACTCACAGCAATCCTCCTGCCTCAGTCCCCTGAGTGCTAGGATTAGGATGCACGAACCACCATACCTGGCCTTGGGAAATTTGATTTGTCTCATTTATTCACTTAATCATTTAATTCCATGAATCTTTACCAATAGGGAGAGTCAAAACAGGGACATGCGCATGCTAGCAACAAATGCCAAGGGCTTTATTGGGTGATGTGGATACATGAGCCATGTAAGGCAGCGTTTCTAAGTGGAGTTTATAGCTCAAAAGTTAGGATTAATTTACTACTTTCTGACTGAGAAAGTGATTTATTCATTCATTCATCCGTTCGTTTGTTCATTTATTTATTAAATTAAAAAAAATGATTGAGAGGAAAGAACCCAGGAGGTCGGCTGCCTTTGTTTGGACTCGAAGCATCCGGGAAAGTGATTTTAATGCCGAGGAACTTCATCCAGGTGGAGATAGAAGATTGCGCAGATTGCTGGCCATTACTGAAGGTGGAGATTTGAGAAATCTCAGGTGTTTAAAAAAAAAAAAACAACCCCTTTTTAAATTTTTTTTTAAACCGCAGTGGCGCATGCCGGGAATCTCAGCACTCGGGGAGGCAAAGGCAGGCGGGTCTCCTAGAGTTCCAGGTCTACAAAGTGAGTCCGGGCCGGCCAAGGAGCTACACAGAGAAACCCTCTCTCGAAAAAAAAAATTTTTTTTTCTTTTAAAAGTAGAGGATGTTAGTTACAAAACTACCCAGAGGGAGTTTTCGGGACCAAACAACGTCGGGTTAGTTTCCAACCCTCGTGTGTCCTAATTTCGTAGACTGAGCAAGTACTGGCGCGCGCCTGTAATCCAGCACCCCGATATTCGAAGCCAGCTGGGCTACCTACCCTGCCATGAAACACACAAACCTCACTCGCCACCGTCACTAATTTCCCAGACCGTAGAGTTACTAACTACCCTCGACTCCGCCTCTCCAGTCAAAATAAAAAAGCTAACTATGGGAACAAACCCAGACCCTTGAAAGTGGAGGGGCGGACGGTCCGGGACGCGCGCGCGGCACTCTGGGACTCGTAGTCTTGGGCTGACTCCGAGTTCCATGGTGCCGTGCGGCGGGTCGCCGCGTCTGCGCGGTGCAGGCGGCGGGCAGCGCAGAGTGAGAGGCTCTTTTGTTCGGCTGAGGGGAGGGCCGTTGGCCGGGCCTGCGGTACGCCGCTTCAGCTGGGCGCTCGACTGCGGCCGAACGGCTTTTTTGCTTCTCTGGTCGCAGCCCCCTCGGGCCGCTCGACGCCACGCGCGAGGAGCGCGGCACGGATTCCTCCCAGACTCGCGGGCGCTGCTTCGAGGTGAAGAGGCGGGCTGGAGGCGGGGTGGGGGAACGCGGCGACGGCGGGAGGCCCCGGGCGAGCGTGGGCCGCAAACGGAAGGCTGGAGGGCGAGGAGCTGGGGGCGCGGCCCGGCCCCGCGCCCTACCGGGCCGCTTCCCGCGCAGGGCTCGCGGGCTGCGGGCGTGTGGAGAGGGCGGGGCAGCGGCGCCGGAGCCCGGGGAGCCCAGTGGTTCCTGATGGCCAGCGCTTCGAGAGCTGGGCGAAGACTGTTGGACTCGAGTGAGCGACTCTGGAGTTGGGCGGGAGGAGGAGGCAAACTTTAGCACCTCCGTGAGGGAGCAGGCTCGGTGCTTTGGAGTGTGCGTGGCAGGGACCGTGACTTCCTACATGGGAGGTGTAACCGGAGAAAGCGGACACGGTAGCGGTCGCGGGCAATCCCGGTAGCACTTGGAGGAAGGAAAAAAAAAAAGAGAGAGAAAAGTAAACTGAGGGTACCCGAGTCCAGCTGCCACCATCAGAGAAATTCCTCTCACCGGAGTTACGAAGTAGTAACTGACAGTGGATTTGGATAAGGGTGCTTTGGCTGCTCCAGGTGTGCCAACAGGAAAGAGATGTGTTGACCAAATCTGCGGGCGAGGGGTCGGACATTTTCTTCACCTTGTCTGAAGGTGGAGTTGCTAGGATAAGTAGCTTAGTTGGCAGTGGATTGCCTAGCTCGATGCAAACCCCTGGACTCAATCTCCAGTATCACATAAACTGGGCTGGGTGTGATGGTATGTACCTAGAATCTTAGAACTCCGGAGATGGAAACAAGAGGATCAGAAGTTTAAGGCCTTCCTGTGCTACGCGAAGAGTCAAGAAAGATTGAAAAGGCCACTTTCTGCCTAGGGGTCTTTAGTGTGAGTAAAGAGACCATAACAATAAAATATATCCCAGGACTCGGGAGGCAGAGGCAGGCGGATGTTTGTGAGTTCCAGGCTAGGCTGGTTGGTCTACATAGTGAGTTCCAGGACAGTCAAAGCTACGCAGATAAAACCCTGTCTTGAGAAACAAAACTCAAAACGTATATAGGGCAAGGGAGGCTGTAAGAATATCATGTATAAGGCAAGACTCATCAGATAAAAACTGTTGCTCTTGCTGAGCACCCCTGGAGACCTCACTTTAACTTTTGGAATCCGGGTAAAGGTGGAAAGAAAGAAATGACTCCACAAAATTGTTCTCTGATCTACAAATGAGGGGTATGGCAGGGACCCACAATGCAGTAAAAACATTTTTGTCAAAAAGTAGTGTATGGGGCTGGAGAGATGGCTCAGAGGTTGAGAGCAATGGCTGTTCTTCCGAAGGTCCTGAGTTCAATTCCCAGCAACCACATGGTGCCTCACAACCATCTATAATGAGTCTGGTGCCCTCTTCTGGCATGCAGACATAGATGCAGGCAGAACATTGTATACATAATAAATCTTTTAAAAAAGTTAAGAAAAGTAATATATTAAATACAAACCAAAAATAAAAATTGTGTGTGCTTGAGTGTATGCAATACTCTGTGTAGAGGTCAGAGAACAGTTTTGGGGAGTCTTCTACCATGGATTCAGGGGATCAGATACCTATCGGGCTCAAATGGCAAACACTTTTACCTTTTCAGCCCACTGAACAATTTTTGGAAGTAAAGACTATTTTAAAGGTTTTTGTAAACCATACCTAATTCTCCACTATTGTTGGTGAATAAGTGAATGGATGGATTAAAGATGTTTTCTGACAACTTCATTTGTTGATCAACTATTTATCAATGTACACTTAATATCTGTGATCTTTGGCAGAATAAAACCATTTTCTTTGGCATGCTTGTCATGTCCTCATTGTTTTCAGACAGGGGTTCTGTATTTAGCCCTGGCCGTCCTGGAACTCAACCACTGTAGACCAGGCTGGCCCCTGCCTCCTGACTGCTGGCATTAAAGGCATGTGCCACCAGTGCCTGGCCATGTCCTCAGTTTATTTTATTTTATTTTATTTATTTATCTATTTATTTTTGTTTTTCGAGACAGGGTTTCTCTGTATTGCTCTGGCTATCCTGGAACTCCCTTTGTAGACCAGGCCAGTCTTCAACTTCAATCCCAGCACTCTGGTTGCCTGCCTCTGCAACCAGAGTGCTGGGATTAAAGCCTGTTTTTTTCAGACAGGGTCTCATTCTAATCCATGCTAGCATGGATCTTATCATATAGACCAGACTGTCTTCAAACTTGAGGCAATGTTCCCTACTATCTCTCCTTAATGTACTATAGGCATATGCCACCATACAGAGCTGTGAAATTGTTAACTTGACACAAAGGACGTTAAGGATTTTAAGGTCACAGCACAGCTCAGTGGCAGAGCACACCATGCTTAAGTGTCTTCTGATTTTAATGGGCTTACTGTGGGGCTTTTGTTTTGTTTTGTTGTTTTGAAATAGGGTCTCAGCTTGTAGCCTGTCATGGAGCTATGTAGCAGCCCAGGGTGGCCTAGAACTCTGTGATCCTCCTGTCTCAGCCCTACAAGTACTGGGATTACAGGTTTGAGTCACTACCATATTGGCCTTCCTATGCTATTAAGCACAGAAAAGGTACATGGAGGGTGTAGTTTACCATTTTTATTCAGGCCTCAAGTTCTAGATTTTAGTATTAAGTCATATGGTTTGAATTTTCATTTTATTTAAGTCTTTATTGTTTTATTTTACATTTTGAGACAGGATATGACTATGTATCTCTGGCTGTTCTGGAACTTGATATATACACCAGGCTGGCCTAAAAGTCACAGAAATCCTCCTGCCTCTGTCTCCCCAGTGCTGGAATTAAAGGCATGTACCACAACACCCAGGTGTGTGTTTGTTTGTTTGTTTTGTTTTGTTTTTAAAAATGGACATAAGGGAATGTGCTATGACAAACTTAATGGAAATCAAATTTAGTATCATTCTCTTCTACTGTTGCTAGTTCTGGTGATTGAACAAATTCAGGTCATTAGGCTTGTGAGTCTAATGCTTTTACCGGTGGAACCAGCTTGATACCCACATTTTTGAATTTTGGGGACTGGACCTAGAAGAAGTTGGTATGTTTGGATTTTATCATCTATATTCCAGATTGGCTTTATTTTTAAGTATGTATGTCTTTTTACATACTTACTTTTTACAATGCTGAAGAATAGAATACAGGGCCTCCTGCATGCGTGCTAGGCAAGCACTCCACACTCAGCTGCATCCTAGTTTGGCAAGCTTTCTACTGCCGAGCTACACTCCTAGCCCAGTTTGGGAAAATCTGTTGGCTTGGTTTTCGGTTCGTTTTTCTGGTGCTGGTAGTGCACTGGGTTGAACCCTCAAACCCATGTGCTCTGCCACTGAGCTGTGCTCTAACCTTAAAATCCTTAACGTCTTTTGTGTAAAGTTGAATAATTTCATAGCTGTGTATGGTGGCATGTGCCTATAGTACATCACTGAAGGAGAGAGTGGGGAATGTTGCCTCAAATTTGAGGGCAGTCTGGTCTATATGATAAGATCCATGCTAGCATGGACTAAAATGAGACCCTGTCTGGAAAAAAACAGGCTAGACCTTTGAGATGACATGATGGCTTTACATAGAGACACTTCTACTAAGCCTGACAACCTATGTTTGATCCCAGGACAGACACAGTAGTAGGGAATTGACTTCTCAAAGCTATCTTCTGTCCCTGTGCTCCCTGCTACGAATACTAAATAAATACAGGCGTATGGCTGAGTCAGACAGGAATCACATGCTTGAGACCAACCTAGGCTGCAGAGTTGAGATCCTGGCAAAGAAAACGGGGTTCAGTAGCATGTCGGTTTGCAAGGCTCTGGACTCAATCGGCAGCAACCAATTCTGCGCCCTTAGCCATACTCTTAAAAAAAAAAAAAAATACAGGGTTGGAGAGATGGCTCAGCGGTTAAGAGCACTGGCTGCTCTTCCAGAGGACCCGAGTTCAATTCCCGGCAACCACATGGCAGCTCACAACTGTCTGTAATTCCAGGATCCAACACCCTCACACAGACATACGTACAGGCAAAACAGCAATGTGTATAAAATAAAAATAAATTATAAAAAAAAATACAAAAACCAAACTAATACTCAGGCTTGATTGTGTTTGAAAAACACAAAACAGGTTTGTGTTTTTCATTGAGATTTTACATCTGGAAAGCATTTGCTGCACAAAACAGCCAGATAACAAGCCAACTAACAACAGTTTAGAAATAGGACTGACACCTTAGCATACTCTACTACAGGTGCCTTCACTTGTGTTTTGATTACTGGTCTGTAGTTGCCAGTTAAGCAAAGGTACCTCATCTTCGTTTTCTGTTCAGGTGTTATTGATCAGATTGGTCACTCCCTAAAAAGCTAGCAGCTTTGTGGTTTTATTTCCTGACTGTTTGATTTTTGAAACATCTTTCTTTATTGGGCATATAGTGTTCATGATTTTAGTAGGGCTCACAATTCCAATTGAGTGTAAGAGGAAAAATAGAATGCTTTGGGGATTCCAAGGAAAGGAGAAATATTTGGCTAGGTTGAGTGAGCTTTATGAGGGAAGTACCATTTAAGCTAGGCCTTGAAGACATTTGACTGAATACTGTCGAGGAGCAGGTTCTTACAACTTTAGGGAAGGCCTTCTAAGGAATAACATTTAAACTAAGGAAATAATATGGGCATGGTAGCTCGTACCTGTAATTTCAACACTCAGGAGGCTGAGTGAAGGAGGTTGTTAGAGTTTGAGCTCAGCCTAGGCTAGAGTGAAACCCTGTCTGGAAAAAGAATAACCAGGCCTTGTAGTAGGCTGAAGTAAGAGGATCCCTATGAATTTGAGGCTATATTACAGACTGAGTTCTAGTCAGCATAGGCTAAAATGAGACCCTGCCTAAAATTTTTAAAAAATAAGTATTTGTTGGGAGATATTTATCTAAAATAAGATAGGTGTGAATGCCTATACTCCCAGCATTTGAGAGGCTATGGCAGGAGAATTGAGTTCAAAGTCATTTGCTATGTAGTGAACCAACCACTGGCTCCAGAACAAAACCCATAAAGAAGCAAAGAGAAGGGAGTGGTAAAAAGCCATTGTCCATTTAATTGTTTACTGGATATATGTTTTCAGATAATTATCCTTGAGTTAAAGATAGTGTATAATGAATTAGGACATAAATATAGCTGAATAAACAGATAATAGTTATCCTTGTGTCTCTGAGGGGTCTTGGTTCCATGGACCACTAGATAATACAATTAGCACATGAGTTTCTTATTAAATAGTATGTTCATGTAACCTATTAACATTCTCCTGTGTGTGTGTGTGTGTGTAAATTTTTTTTTTAATTTTTGAGACAGGGTTTCCCTGTGTAGCCGTGGCTGTCCTGGACTTGTTTTTAGACCAGGCTAGCCCCAGTTCACAGAGATCCACCTGCCTCTGCCTCCCCAGTACTGGGATTGCAGATGTGCAGCCACACCGGCTTCTCCTGTGTATTTTAGATCATCTCTAGATTACCTGTTATATGTAATATAAATACTATACAAATAGTTATTGTATGCTATTACTGTAAAAGGAATAAGGACAAAAAAGATGAGGCTTTCTCCTGAATATTTTCAGTCTCTGACTGCAGTTGTGGAACCCTTGGATCCTGACTGAGGCTGGCAGTCAGTATTTCCAGAGATCATAAACGCTGGTTTCGCACCTGTCTTCTGGGGGTGAAGAAACTTGAGTTAGGAAGTTAGAAAAGAGAAAGATTGGAAACGTTGATCAAGCTACTTTTCGTGTTTTTTGTTTTGTTTTGTTTTGTTTGAGACAGGATCTTGATGTGTAGTTCTGGCTGGCCTGGAATTCTCTTTACAGACCAGCCTAGCCTCAAATATACAGCAGTCTTCCTGCCTTGATTTGCTCTCTCCACCCCACTCCATCCCCCTTGGTATTTACTTAAGCAAGTTTTTTAGTAATAAACCACACAGGAAACAGGAGCTTGGTTGCAGTACCTAAGGGTGCCAAAAGAGGGCACCCTGAACTGGAGTTACAGGCAGCTGTTATATGCCGCTTTGTAAGTGCTGGAGATTGAACCCAGGTTCTCTGGAAGAGCAGCCAATGCTATTAATTACTGAGCCACCTCTCCAGACCTGAGTGGGTTTTGGTGAGGGTGTGTTTAAATTATATATGTTTTTGTTTCGGTGTTTGTTTTGAGACAGAGTTTCTCACATAACTATCCTGACTGTTCTGGAACTCAGAGATTCTCTAGAGTGCTGGGATTAAAGGCCTACACCACCATGCCAGGGTTAATTCTGTATCTGTGTGTGTGTGCACATGAATTCAGCTACCTGTAGAGGCCAGTAAGGGATCCCCCAGACCTGGATTTACATATGGTTGTGAGCCACTTCACAATTTTCCTGGGGCCCAATCTGGTGGAAGAGCAACCGAGAGCTCTTAGTTTCTGAACCAGCTCTCCAAACCCAGTATTGATTGATATGCAAAGAGTTCAAACATCAATGAGGTGTAGTGGCACAGGCCTTTAATCCCAGCACTCAGGAGGCTGAGGCAGGTGATCTCTTGAATTCAAGGACAGCCAGGGCTAACAGAGAAATCCTGCCATGAACCTCCACCCCCACAAAAAAGAAAAAAAGAGTTCAAGCACCTTTGTATGCTTGAATTGGATGCTATAATAGAAGCAGATGAGAATGGAACTCTTAGGGGCTAGGGAAATGGCTCAGTAAAATGTTTGCCACTAAAGTATAAAGACTGGGTTCAGACTCCAGCACCTTTTACAACAAGATCAGTGGTGAAGTGAAGAACTTCCCGAAGTTAGGGGTCCAGCTAGCCTGAAGAAACAAGAAACTTTGCCTCAGAAAAACAAGATTGAAGGAGAGAACTACCTGGAGACAAGTTATGTGCACTGTTTGTGCACATCTGCACTCACACAAAACAAATTATTTTTAAAAGGCAGGGTGGAAAGATGGTTTATCAGTTAAGAATGTATACTGTGCTGGGTACAATCAGTCACACACCTTTATCCCAACACTGGGAGACAGAGGCAGGCAGATCTGAGTTCAAGTCCAGTCTGATCTACTTAGTTCCAGGGCAGCCAGGGCTACACAGAGAAACCCTGTCTTGAAAAACCAAGGGGGAAAAAGTATATTGCAATTATGAAGGTCCCAAGTCCTGTTACTGGCACCCACAAGAGGAGGATTGCAGCAATCGATACCTCTAATCCAGGTAATCTGACACCTGGACTCCTTGGGCAGCTGCACATGTATCCAGTTTTTCAAAAAGTCAAGTTGGGAAACTGTAAGTCTCTATTCAATGTATATATCTTGGTTGTATAATGACACCCCCCCCCCAAAAAAAAAGCATGTCGTCTCGGGACCCTTTATGGTTTGAGTTCACATGCCTTTAAGGCAGAGGTAGGCGGATCTCTGAGTTCCAGAACAACCATGGCAGTTATGCAGAGAAATCCTGTCTTGATAAAAACAAAACCACCACCACAGCAAATTGTGTGTGTGCATGTAGTGATTGGACTTTTGGAAGTTGGTTCTCTTCATCTTATTTGAGGCAGAATCACTTTTTCTTGTCATACTTTGTACTCTATACTAGCTGAGTTTCCTAACAATTTTCATTTTGCTGTAAGATTGCTGGAATTACAGGTGCACCCAACTGCTTCTGGCTTTATTTCATGCTTACCAGGAATAGAAACTCAGTTGTAAGATTTATACAACTTGCACTTCTACTACTCATCCTCCTATCCCTGGTTTTCTTTTCCTTTTTTTTTTTCCTTCTTGCTTTTTTTTTTTCCAGAAAGGGTCTCTGTAGTCCTGCCTCCCAAATGCTGAGATTTATTTTTTATTATTTGTGATTATCTGTAGGAATGTGTCTGTGTGGGTGTATGCAGGTGCCTGAGGACACCAGAGGCATCCAGTCCTCTGGAACTGGAGCTACAGTTGTGGGTCTAACGCAGCTCTCTGGAAGAGCAGCAGCAAGTTCTCCTAACTGCTGAGCAATCTATATAGCCCCTAGAGTTAATTTTCTCAGGCTACACAGAAATAATTGTCTTAGAAGTTCTTAGGTGGCCCACACTGTCCAGCCAGAGGTCAGTCTTGGGTGTAATTTCTCAGATGCTCTCAACCTTGTTTTTGGTTTGTTGTTTTGAGATAGTATCTCTCATTTCTCTGGTGCTCACTTAGTGTAGGGTAAGGCTAGGCTGCCTGGCTGCCCAGCAAGCCTCAGGGATCCACCTGTGTCTCTCCCTTGCCCTGAAATTAGAAGCACACACCCCAATGCCTGTGTTGGGAGGTTCTGGAAATCCAACTCAGGTCCTCATGCTTGCATGATAAGCACTTTACCAAATGAGAGACCTCCGTGGCCCTAGCCCATGCTTTTCTGTGTTAACTGGAAGGTATGTCTACACTGGCTTCACAGGTTTCTTTTAAACCTTTTCTATTTCTTTGAATAGTTGATACAAAC
This sequence comes from Pachyuromys duprasi, assembly GCA_028658305.1. Taxonomy (NCBI): domain Eukaryota; kingdom Metazoa; phylum Chordata; class Mammalia; order Rodentia; family Muridae; genus Pachyuromys; species Pachyuromys duprasi. Next base: position 23,133,169 of record CM053746.1, on the reverse strand, counting down.
TTCAAAGGTAAAACAAAATACAAACAAAAGAATTCAGTAAGTATAATATGCACATGTATATTAAGCACTAGGTATAGTACACAGTTGTAATCCCAGGTGTTCTGGAGGCAAAGGCAGGAGGGTTACAATTCAAAGCTAGCTGGGCAATTTAGCAAGACCCTGTCTAAAAATAAGGGGCTGGAGTGTAGTTCAGTAGTAGAATGCTTACCTAGCACATGCAAGGGCTTGGATTTCATTTCTAGTTCCTGAAAGACAAAGCATTATTTCTCAGATAAGTTTTAGAATATTGTTGTGTTTGTACATGCAGAAGTGCACGTGAGTGTTAGGACATGGAGAAAGAGGCCTGTCTGGAGTTGGTTCTCTCCTGCCACCTTGTGGAATCTGAAAGTAAAATGCAGGTCTTCAAGTCTGTAGCCTCCTTCTATATAATTGGCCCTGGAAAAGTTGGTGAGAAAATCATAATATTCTTTCTTCTCTTAAAAGAATTACATTTATACATGGTGTCTCTGAGTAGCCCTGGCTGTCCTGAATTTGCTTTGTAGAGTAGGCTGGCCTCAAACTCAGAGATCGCCTGCCTCCCAGAGTTCTATGATCACAGGCGTGCGCCACCACACCCAGCTAGTTTCATTTTGTTTGCTTTGTTTTGTTTTTCTGAGATAGGGTTTCTCTGTGTATCCCTGGCTGTCCTAAAACTGGATCGTAGACCAGGCTGGCCTCAAATTCAGAGATCCACTTGCCTCTGTCTTCTGAGTGCTGGGATTGAAGGCATGCACCACTACTGCCCAACAGCACTATTCATTTAAAGAGCCTTACAAGACTGGCTTGCATTACTAAAAACTAAAGCTTTAAGTCAGCTTCCCTTTAGTTAATTAATAAGTATCTTAAAACTCCAGAATTTGGTGGGTTTTGTACTCTAACTTTCCAGGTATTTTCCATTAGAGAGCTATAATTCTAGAAAACCAAAGAAACTAATTTCAAGATATTTCTTGAAAGAAAATGGTCAGCTTTTTTATATATTAGAAATAGAGACTTCTGTGTCCTTCCCTTCTACAGGCTAAAGTGGAAAGGTCTCCTTGTAGGGTTGTAGCTGGCTTCTAGTTTATGTGTTGAACAAAACTGTTAGAGTAACTTTACTAAATTTATCAGTGATTTGTTATTTATTAAATTATTGGTTTATTTCATTTAAATTTGTTGTCTGTGAAGCAGAGGTAAAATCTGACTGGCTTGTCTCTGGAAAGATGATTTTTGAGGTACAAATGAGGCAGTTTCTTAAACTGTAAAGCACAAACTAGTTGGGTGTAGTGGCTCTAATCCCAGCATTCTAGAGGCTAAAACAGGTCTCTGCAAATTCAAGGCCAGCTAGGGTCTACACAGCCAGGGTACATAGTCTCAAAAAAGCCAAAATATCTGGGCATGATGGCACAAGCCTTTGATATAAACATTTTGGAGGCAGAGGAGGTAAATCTCTGTGAATTCAAGGCCCGCCAAGGCTGCATAGTTAGAACTTACTTGTGTGCCCACCCCCCCCAGGCCCAAATCTATTAATAAATAAATACAATATAAATATTAAGTATTGTTTTTCTAGGAATTTAATGTGACATTCATGGTAAGTAGGTGATAATGATGGCAACTTAAGAGATTATTTTTGTCCAATACTAGGGAACCTAGGATATATGAGATTGTCTTGTAAAGACAAAAATGTGCTGCCTCTGAGGTAGCTTAGTAGGTAAAGGTGCCTGTCACCAGGATCTTCATTGTAGAAGGAGAAAACTGATTCCCACAAACTGTCCTTTGTGTTCTCTCTCTCTGTATATATGTTTCTTCTGTGCATGTATACATACACATACACATAATAAATGAAATTTTAAAAATTAATAAATAGCCAGGCAGTGGTGTCACACACCTTTAATCCCAGCACTCTGGAGGTAGAGACAGGTGGATCTCTGAATTTGAGGCCAGCCTGATCTACAGAGCAAGTTTCAGGACAGACAGGGCTACACAGAAAAACTCTGCCTGGGGTTGGGGGGACCTAAATAAATAAAAGAAAAACAGGGCCAGCAAGGTTGCTTAGTGAGTAAAAGTGCTCCCTGTGCAAACCTGATGATCTGAGTTTCATCCTCAGAACCCTTGTTAGAGAACCAACTGAATGTTGTCCTCTGACAGTCACACCGAAGCCAAGGCGCATATGCACAATAATTTTTTAATGTGTGTGTTTGCTCTGCAGCTCAAGTTGCCCATGACTTGCAGCATTCTGACTTAGCCTCTCCTACTAAGACTCCCGAGATGACAGGCAGTTTTGTTTTACTGATACCTTGTAGAATCATTTATTGACACAAATTGGTCATGTTAAGACTTTGGGCCTTAAAATCAAAACAAAACAAAAAGCACATGCCTTTAATTTCAGTTCTCAGGAGGCAGAGGCAGACAGATCTTTGTGCATTCCAGGCCAGCCTGATCTACAGAGCAAGTTCCAGAGCAGCCAGGGCTACACAGAGAATCCCTGTCTCAAAAAATAAAAATAAAAACAGAAACATCTGAATTGAACAGATAAAGGAAAGTAATTCACAGTGTGCTAGAAAATATCTATATAGGTATATTTCATGGGTTTCCTGAGTTAGGATATTGTGTAGACTTTGAACTCCTTGATCCTTCTAAGATCACAGGCATGCATGCACCTCCATGCCCAGTCTTTAGGAGTCAAATGCAGGGCTTCATTCATGTGTGCCAAGGACTCTCCCAACTGAGTTACTACAGCCCAGTCACATACTGGATTTTCATTGAGCAAAACCAACTTCAACTTCCCAACACAAAATAGCAAATTGTTCTATCCATACATAATTCCCTATGTAGCCTCTGGTAGGTCTGTGTCTTGACACATATTTTAGAAAAGAATAAAATCTCAGAACCTCCAAAAAAGTAAAGCACTTGACATGCAAGTCAGATGGCCTTAACTTTGTTTTGGTTTTTCTGTTTTGGTTTGTTTTTTTTTGGGGGGGGGAGGTTTGGTTGGGTGGGGTTTTTTTTGAGGTAGGGCTTCTCTGTGTAACAATAGCCCCTGGCTATCCTGTACTTTCTTTGTAGACCAGGCTGGCCTCATAGAGATCTACCTACCTCTGCCTCCTGAGTGCTGGGATTAAACGTGTGCTACCGTGCCTGGCCCTGGCCTTGAGTTTTTTATTTGGGACCCATGTAAAGGTAGAAGGAGAGGACCAACTCTACAAAATTGTCATGCCTCAAAAAAAGAAAAAAGATAAACTATATTACATTAGTGATAACTACCGTCCCCTTGTCTCCTGCTTATTTTCTAAATTTTACAGTACTCCACCTTAAATTAATAGTTTTTCTGATGCTTTTTTATAAGTAATCCTCAATCTTAGAAATAAATTACAAAGTAAATTAGGTTGAGTAACAGTGATTTATGGGCTAGGGCTGTAGCTCAGTGCCTAGCATTCTCGAAACCCTAAGTTCAGTTCTTAGTACTGTTGTAGAGGAAGGGAGAGGTGAGTTGGCTAGAGATACAGCATGGTTGGTAGAGTACTCACTTGTATTTCTTGCACATTGCATAATGCCCTGTGTTCAGTCTTTTAGCACCAAATAAACTATATGTGGTACAAACTATAATCATAGCACTCAAGGAGGTAGAGACAGGAGGATCAGAAGTTCAAGGTCATCCTCTGCTGCATTTTAAATTCTAGGCCAGCCTGGGGTGTGTGAGACTATCAAGCCCGAGATCCACATGAAGCTGACTCCAATAAATTGTCTGACCTCTTTGACTCCATATACATACAGGATGAATAAATGCAACAAAAGAATTTTTTTTAGTTTGAGCTGTGAATTTATGATAGCATTCAAGAAGAGCAATGTGAAAAATAAAGGCCTTTTTTTTTTTTAAAGCTGGACATGGTGGCACACATCTGTAATCCCAGCACTTGAAAGTTAGAAACCAGATTAGAAGTTCAAAGTCAGCCTGAGCTATACAGACCCTCTCAGCCTGCCTCGAATGGTGGCACACGCCTGTAATCCCAGCACTAAGGGAGGTGGAAGCAGGTGGATTTTTGTGAGTTCGAAACCAACCTGGTCTAGAAGGCAAGGCCAGGACAGCCAAGACTACACCTTGTCTTGGAAGAAGGAAGAGAGAGACCCTGTCTCCAAAGAAAGAAAAATAATTTGATATATGTTATTGTGATTTAATATACTATTTTAGGTACTATACTTTGTGGCAGATGGTTATTAGGAGTTAATATAAATTAGATTTAGACTTGGTATAAAAGTTGTAAATGGAGCTGGAGAGATGGCTCAGAGACTAACACTGGCTGTTCTTCTAAAGGTCCTGAGTTCAATTCCCAGTAACTGCATGGTGGCTCATAACCATTTACAGTGAGATATGGTCCCTCTTCTGGTATGCAGGCAGAACATTGTATAAATAAATAAATCCTAAAAAAAAAAAAAGTTGTAAATGGATCTATAAGAATTCAGAAGTTTTGCTAGCCATGGTGGCACACACCTTTAATCCCAGCACTCAGAAGACAGAGGCAGGCAGGTCTCTGAGTTCAAGGTCAGCCTGGTCCACATAGTGTGAATTCAAGGATAACCAAGACTACACAGAGGAAACCCTGTCTCCAAAAAAAAAAAAAAATCAAATTCTTCCCACACATAGTGGCATACACCTATAATTCCATCACTAAGAAATCTGAGAACAGCTTGGACTTCATAAGTCCTCATCCATAGGGAGAGAACAGAAAAGACAATTTTGCTATGAGATTAACAATTGTGGCTTACACCCTAGCAAACATTAAAACACGGCTATGAGTTGGAGGTTAGTAGCGCATTATAAGCAGCATATATCATCAGTGACTTTCCTGGTTTCCTCACCATCCAGATATTAATCTAACCAGTAAGTGTGCCCTGATGCACTTTTTATTTCTTTTCATTATTTAGTAGCGTCACCCTTTACACCGGAAAGCTGGCGGGTACTATGGGGAAAAAACAAAACAAGAAGAAAGTGGAAGAGGTACTAGAAGAAGAGGAAGAAGAATATGTGGTGGAAAAAGTTCTTGATCGGCGAGTTGTCAAGGGCAAAGTGGAATATCTTCTAAAGTGGAAGGGTTTTTCAGAGTAAGTTTCATTGACACAGGTAAATTCAGTCACTGTGAGGTCAAATGATGTGCTTGCTTCCAGTTCTGCGATGGGTAAACCTTGGTTCAGTCCTGACTTCCACAGCTGGTAGTCCACTGAGGAAGGATCTCATGTAGAGTACTACACTATATGGCGGAGTTTTTTGTTTTGTTGTGTGTGGGCATGTTTGCCATGTAAACACTGGGAGAATCAGGTCTTCAGGCTTGGCAGATGGCTTTTTCCCATTTAGCCATCTTACCAGCCTAAGACTGATTTCTGAGGAGCAATTTGTATAGGATAGTCCACTTTTTGCAAAGTAGTATTTCCTTGAAGGCAAGTTTCTAAGCCTTTGTTCTGTACCCTCTCCTACTAGGTAATTTCTTCATCTTGAACAAAAATCTAGCTGTTCATCGTCATTTAACTCTTCCAAGATAGCTCTTCTCTTAGTATAACAAATGTTAATTTGAAGTCGGTGGCAGAGGCCAGCCTGGTCTACAAAGTGAGTACAGGACAGCCAGGGCTACACAGAAAAACCCTGTCTCAAAAAACAAAAAAAACAAACAAAAATGTTGATTTGAATAGAAAGTATAACTTGCTGTGCTTGCTGATTTCAGTGAGGACAACACTTGGGAGCCAGAAGAGAACCTGGATTGTCCTGACCTCATTGCTGAGTTTCTGCAGTCACAGAAAACAGCTCATGAGACAGATAAATCAGAGGGAAGCAAACGCAAAGCTGATTCTGATTCTGAAGATAAGGGAGAGGAAAGCAAACCAAAGAAGAAGAAAGAAGAGGTAAGGCTAGAACTAGGAATCTTCAGCCAGAGGCCTGGTAATTCCAGTAGTTTGGTTCCATCTCCCCTTCATTTTTTTTTTTTAATTTTTTTTTTTAGATAAGATCTTGCATAGAAGCCTAGGCTGGCCTATGATTCAGTATACAGCCCCAGCTGACATCAAATTTGTGGCATTTCTCCTTTTGTAGCCTCTAAGTGTTGAGATTACAGGTTTGAGCTGCCATACTGGAATTTCTTCCTTTGAATCTCAGAATATGTCCTTTTCTGCAGAAATAAGCTGATCTTTTAAAAGGGTTTGGGGTCAACTCTACACACCTGTAATCTCAGTACTCAGGAAGAAGGAGGCAGGAAAGTCGGTGAACAGAGGCCTGGACTGTAGGAGACCTTGTCTCAGCAAAACATAACAAAACAAGAGGATTTGGGATCTTGTGAAGTGATCTAATCTGAATTTCCTTTACCCACAGCACAGAAGTGATAACATGTAACATTTATTAGAGACACTTGACAGCAACTGGAGTCCTTTCCTTTCAGTAGATGGCTTTCATGTTTTGATCATTAAAGATTAGAGGTGGCCATCTTCTTATTTAGTATCTTAAGTAATTTGCCTTTGATGAGACTGTTGTGGACATTTCTTTGGAGGTGTATGGCCCATTCATGTTAAGAGGACCTCATGTACTTCAGACTTTTGACATGTAGTGTGGGTAGCAGAGGCAACCTTGAATGTTTGTGATTACATTTTTTAGAAACCAAGAAAATAACTTTGATCTCGATATAGTCCTATGTCAGTAAAATTGTTCTACCCATCTGGTTCTTACAGCCAGAAAAGCCACGAGGCTTTGCCCGGGGTCTGGAGCCAGAGCGGATTATCGGAGCTACCGACTCCAGCGGAGAGCTCATGTTCCTCATGAAATGGTGAGTCTGCCAGCGGCTCTGTGTGGTTGTTCTTTCCCTCTCCCCATCTGTTCTATGCCAGAGGAAAAGAGCTGGACCTTCGAAATTCCAGTCGCCCAGGTGTGAAATCTTTTAAGATGACATAGTCCTTCGATAGTGACCCTCTGCCTGACTGCCAACCTGGACTCATGAGTTACAGGTAGGGGCCCTTAGGATTTTCAGATCTTTGCCCTTTTTTGTTTTTTGTTTTGTTTTGTTTTTGTAGGTGGGAGAGGCTATGGAGAGGAATCACATTTTAGTTCTATTAGTAAAGAAAGAAAATTCTGAAATGTGATTGAATCACCCTCTTTCTCTGCCATCTTCTTAGTAAAGATCAGGCTGCCCCATAAACAAGATTCTGTTCATGTTTGAGGGTTAGGAAAGAATTTATAGAATTTATTTTTATTACTAATTTTCAAAACCAGCCAGCAGGGGTCAGCAGGCCTCTTTACTGTTAGTGAGCATAAGGTAAGCCTGCTTCTGTTTATACATATAAATGAGTGGTAACAAGACAGGCTTGTTCTAAGTAGAAATAGTGTGTAGCGTTTGTCAGCAGTATTGAGTATCATCTATTGAACATGCTTGTATTTGCTTATTTTTATGTTCTGGCAGCAAAGTAGTAGGTTTCTATGACTAGCATGTACCACAGTATTACTAGGTAATAGGAAAGTTTTCATCTGCATTATAGTATCATGGGGTTACTATCATATGATGTCCATTTTTGGCCAGAGCATTGTTAAGCAGCCCATGACAGTACTTTTCAGTTTAATGAAAAGGGGTTTAAGTCAGTAAAGTTATTTTTGTTGTTGTTGTTGTTGTTGTTGTTTTGAGACAGTTTTACTCTAGCCTAGGCTTCCCTTGAACTTGAAATCTTCCTGCCCCACACTCTGTGCTGAGATTACAGGGAAAGGTCACCATTCTGGACTAGGAAGAGTAAGTGTTAAGCCATTGCCAGTAAAATAGGATTCTCAAAGTTTTGTCCTTTGATTGGCCTTGAAATGTCTCTGAAACTGGTATCTGTACTAGGTCTTCCCTAGATGATGGCTAAAAAGGTTTAATTTCGATATAGGTGAAGGTCTGTGTCACAGTTAACCACCTATTTTCTTCCTGTATATTCCTTTGGTATTTGAGTCTGACCCTCATTTAGCTTATTCCCTGTATAATATGTTTTAAGTCATCCAGCTAGTGTCCTCTTGTCCTCATATCTCAGCACACAGATAAAACAGAAGTGTCACAAGCTGGAGGCCAGGCTAGCCTAGAGTGTGATGAAGTCGTAAAAGCAGAGAACAGCCAGTCATCATAACCCACTTGTGTAATTTCAGCACTAGAGGACAGCTTGGAATATAGAGTTAAGACTGTCACTCAAATAAAACAAAGGGTAGGGAGGGTGTAGGGGATTACATTCTTTAATTTTGCTTACTCACTACTGTATCTAAAGTTAAGATTTGGATGTTAGGGGTAGAGGTGGCTCAGAGGTAAAGGTTTTGATCCCAAGCCCTGCAGAATAACAAAACAAAGCAAACCCAGACCTTTTTGATAGGGGTTTGGCTTGCCTAGCATGTGCAAAGCCCATGGTTTAAGCCCTAGCACCCACTCCCTTACCTGCTTGATTGTAAAATCCAAGTTTTAAAATGTTACACATGGTTACGTGTGGTGGTTGCACACCTTTAATCCCAGCACTCACAAGTAGAGGCAAGTGGATCTCTGCCAGTTTGAGGCCAGCCTGGTCTACATATCCAGTTGTAGGGCTACATTGAACAGCAGTTTTCAACCTGTGGGTCATGACCTTTTCAGGGGTTGAACGACCCTTTCACAGGATTCCCAATTCAGATACCCTGCTTATCAGATAGTTACCATATGATTCATAACAGTAGCAAAATTATAGTTGTAAAGTAGCAAAAAAAAAAATTTGTGGTTGGGGTCATCACAGCATTAAGAAAGTTGAGAACCACTGACACTCAAAACAACAAAAGTGATACATGTACACACCATGTTTTGGTATAGTTGTAAAACACTTCCTTAGCATACACATGCCCTTGGCTTTCATTCTTACCACCACATACATGCATCTTAAAAAAAAAATTATATATATATGATGGGCTAGAGAGATGGCTCAGAGGTTAAGAGCACTGGCTGTTCTTCCAAAGGTTCTGAGATTCAATTCCCAGCAACCACATGGTGGCTCACAACCATCTATAATGAGATGTGGTGCCCTCTTCTGGCATTTAGGCACACATGCAGGCAGAATACTGTATAAATAATAAATAAATCTTCAAAAATTAATAAATATAGGGCTAGAGAGATGGCTCAGCATTTAAGATAACTAGCTTCTCTTCCAGAAGACTCAGTTGCCAGCATGTACATGTAGCTCACTACCTTATGTAACTCTAGTTCTAGGGAATCTAACACCCTCTAATGGCCTCCAAGAACACCAGACATGCATGTGTGTACAGGCAAAACACACACACACAAAATTTTTTTTAATTACAGCATGATTTTCCAGGAACGTGGAGCTTCCTGTCCATTTCTGAAAATAGAAAATATTTCTAAATAGTAAAAGAACTTAAATTTACTCCAGGATCTTCCTGGAATTAAAAGAGAGCTATGGATTAGCCACCTATAGGATTCAATGTGTGCCCCACCTTCTTGGTGTAGTTTCTTGTAGAACTTTACCAGATTGGCTTATTCTCTGGTTCCCTGTGGCTTTGAACTCTTGTTCATGATCAGGTTCTGGAGGTTTGAGGTGGTGCCTTGTCACATTCTGTCATGTATCCTTTGCCTACACCATGCTACTGCCTCTGAATGGGAAAGGCTCAGTGAGCTGAAGATAAAGAGTTTTACTCCTAGCTATTCCCTATAATGTATATCATTTTCAGATTTAAGAACATAAAATTTTGGCTGCGAGGTGACAGTGCATACTTTAATCCCAACACTCTGGAGGTAAAGGCAGGTGGATTTCTGTGGGCTTGAGGCCAGCCTGATATATAAATCAAGTCCAGGACAGACAGGGAAACCCTGTCTCAAAAAAACAACAAAAAGACCATCAAAATTTGGGAAAATAATAGACAGTTACTTTATAGTACCCTCTTTTTCTACCTTCCCATGTTGGAACATTCTTTCACACTACATGGAGGTAATGAGCAGGTGGTACTTGGTAGCGTTAAACATTGTTTTATGAGTCAGCAAGAATGTGTCAGATCGGTATTGAGTTCTCTTTCAAAGTCAAGATTTCTATGGGCTTTCTGGCTGGAGTTAGAAAAGTAAGGCACAACCTTTTGTCTACCCTCCGAAAGGCTTTTTGTTGTTTTGGGGTTGTTTGTTTGTTTGAGACAGGGGTTTTTTTGGTGTAGCCCTGGCTTTCCTGGAATTCTCTCTCTCTGTAGACCAGGGTGGCTTCAAACTCAGAGATCCACCTGCCTCTGCTTCCTGAGCGATGGGATTACAGGTGTGTGCCACCATGCCCACCATTTTATCCTATTTTTTTAAGATAGTGACTGGTTTCTCTTAGGCCTTTCTTAAAGGTTTTAAGTACAGTAATGTAACCTAATCTGGTTTTGGTTTTGTTTTATTAATCTGCGTGTACACCTGCATGCCAGACCCCAGTATTGTGGTTGTGAGCCACCATGTGGCATGTGGGTGCTGGGACCTCTGGAAGAACAGACAGTGCTCTGAACCACTGAGCCATTTCTCCAGTTCCCCCTTAGAGGATTTTTTTAACAAGGGAAGATCTTTGGGGGTATTGTGACAAAATTTGCCCAGTAAATGCTGTTTGCATCCTGCTTTCTTAATTTGTTTCTGCAATTGACTTTTAAAGCCCCATTCCCTGGAGGTCCGAATTAGTAGGCCACAACAGCTGATCTCAAAGTTTCTTTGTGCTTTGTTCTGCAGGAAAAACTCTGATGAGGCTGACCTGGTCCCTGCTAAGGAAGCCAATGTCAAGTGCCCACAGGTTGTCATATCCTTCTATGAGGAGAGGCTAACGTGGCACTCCTACCCCTCAGAGGATGATGACAAAAAAGACGACAAGAATTAGCCCTCTTGAGTGCCCACCCCTGTCACCTTTGACTGTGGGTTTCACGTGGGGAGGGAAGGAGTTGTACCTGTCTTGACCCCATAGAGGTGGCTTGAGAAGATGTCCTTTGAAGAGCCAGCATAGTTTCTGTGCCCTGCAGCAGCCCAAGTGCTTTACATTGTTCAAGCTGTATAGTTTGCACACCTATCCCAGTGGAGGGGAAAGGGTAAGTGTTTCAAGGCAACCCGTTCTGCGCTTTCTTGAGAAAGCAGGGGGCCTTCCATGAAGGACAAAACCTGCAGAACTGGAGTGTGGGAAAGCAAGATACTGTCGACCTTCAAAGAGCATCTCCACAACCCACAGCCTTCTTCCCAATAGTGTTAACTGCATTTTTACAGCCTAGCATGTGTGTAGTTTTTGGCTATTACTGGTATATTAATTGGGGTGGGAGGGTTGGGGCAGGGGAGAAGGGTAGAATCATTTTGGTTAAAATTTGGGGCCTGATTGGGGAAATGGTGAAACAGTAGAAAGAACATATAACTAATAAATTGGTTCTATGTTGAGAATATTTTGCCTTTTCAAAAAATGTCATTTGCACCATAAATGAGTACTGCAAGAGACTGTTAAAAAAAAATTCTGTGAATGCTGAAACTACAGCCAAGGTGCTCCCTACCTGAGCTCATTGTGGCCCACAGAGGACAAAGCCAGTTCCCTGAATTACCAAAGCTGCCATTTGATGATGGAAACTGACTGAAGAGTGAAAGTTTTACTGGGGAGTATATATAGGCAGACCATTCTGCCTTAGAGGTGCTAATTCCTGAAATTGGATGGGGAAAAACAAAAATGTTTTTTCAATTGCAAAGTTAAATATCAGTTTGTCCATCCATTGGCTCAAGTGTTGTAGGAGGGCCTGGGAGAGCAGGGCCTGTGCTCCTGGGGTAGAAGCCTTTGGGGCCTTTTTTTTTTTTTTTTTTTTTTTTTTGCTTTGGGGGCTTGTTTGGTTTTGGTTTGTTTTTTTTGTTTTGTTTTGTTTTCCAATTTTTGAAACCTGAAACTGCTTATAGCGGGTTCAGTTACCGACAGCACAAATTTCATTGAGTCAATTCAAGGGTTGAATGACTTCACAAGCCCTGGTCTCAGGGGATTAACTTTCATATTGGGGTAGTGGTACACTTGAGAATACAAAATATTCAGATGAACTAATGTCCAACACACTGTCTTGAATCATGAGATCCATCAGTTTCTAGTATTGTCTAAACCTGCATAGAGCAACATTGTAAAATCTTTTTAAGCATGTGTTAGATGTATGTGAAAAAAATTGTTTAAGTGTAAACCTCATACCATATTGTCAGTTTTTGTCTTAATAAAACTATAGATTTATAATTCTTGATTTCTGTCTTTTTTTTTTTTTTTCTTAAGAGCAGTTCTCCCCTTGAGTTCTCAGTCTGGCATAGAATTTTGAACCCTGTACCTCCTCCCAGATTTGGAGTTCCTGGTGCGCCCACTACCACAGTGTGAAGGGTTAACTCACCAGCGGCCCCTCTTCGCTCAGTTCAGGTTGTTATAAGTTTCCATGGCTTCATGACTACAGGTGGACACTGTAGGCTTAAAATCTGGTGCCCTAATCTTTTAAGTTGTCTCATTTTATTAATGTAGTAAGTACTTGAGCATTTATAATTGCTGTACATATTGTTATGTCATTTTGTCTTTCATATTGCTGGAGTTATTTACTGATAATACTTCCAAATGCAGCCTATTTGAAAATACCTGTTTTATGGAATAGCTTTAATCAATTGGATGACTTAGCAAATACCAACACCAAAAAGTTTTAGGAATTGGCACTGTTTTAAACACTGATTGAATGTCATCTTTTTGTGGGGGCAGGGGTTTGAGACAGGGTTTAATCTGTGTACCCCTGGCTGTCCTGGAATTTGGCTTTGTAGACCAGGCTGGTGTTGAACTCAGAGATAGCCTCTACCTCCCGAACACTGGAGTTAAAGGGATGTGCTACCACACCTGTCTGTCCTCCATCTTATTAATAACATTTTTTTCTGCCTATAATCCTGGAGCCCAAATAGGACTATATTTTTTATTACTTTATTATCTTGCTGTATGGAGTTTTGCTTGCATTCCTGTCTGTGCACCAAGTTTGTGTCCAGAAGAGAGCATTTGATACTCTGGAACTGGAGTTAGTCTGTTAAGACCAACCTAATGTGGGTGCTACGAATCGAACCAGGATCCTCTCCTAGAACAGCCACTGTTCTTGAACCACTGAGCCATGCCTCAAGCCCCTGTTGGTGTTGGCTTTAATACATTAGTGTGTACACACATGTTGAAGTTGGAAGACAACTTTGTGGTGTTGGGTTCTGGGAACCAAGCTCAGATTGCTCGCTGTGCTTCATGTGCCAAACCATCTAACCCATGTTAGCTCAGAATGACCTTAAACTCAAGGTGACCTAGTCCCCCCAAGTACTGGGGTTTACAGGAATGTGTTTGAAGTCTCACTAACCCTGGGTGTCCTAGAACTTGTATGTAGACTAAGCTGGTCTAAAAACTTGTGATCCTTGTCTCTGCCTCACAGGTGATGGGATTATACGAGTGTGCGCCACCATGCCTGCCTTGTTTTTGTTCACTTGTGTGCTTTTTACTGTGAGTGCAGGTACCTGAGGACTCAGATTCCCCTTGGAGCTATAACATTTTGGTCACATTAAACCACATGCCAAAGGCTGTCAGAAGCTGTCACTGAATTCCCTGAAACCAGAAATGTAGATGGTTGTGAGCTGCCATGTGGGAACTGAACCTGAGTCTTCTGGCTGTGCTCTTAATTGCTGAACCATCTCTCAAGTCTCTAGGACTCCCTGCTTGTCACTGTATTGTTTTTAGGGTTTGTTGAGGAAGGGTCTCACTATGTAGCCCAGCCCAGGCTGGCCTTGAAGAGTGTTATTTTTTTTTTAAGGTGTTTCTATTTTATGTATGTGAGTGTTTTGTGTGTTTGTATACCAAGTGCATGCCAGGTGCTCCAAAAAGAAAGAAGGCATCAGCTCTCCAAGTGGGGGTAAGGATGGTTGTCAACCATTATGTAGGTAAGTGGAACACAATCCTGGTTCCTCTGCAAGAGCAACAAGTGCACGTAATCACTGGACCATCTCTCCAGCCCCAATTCTGAGACCCTGAATTCAGTGAAAAGAGGACACGGGCATTCTGTTTAGTACCTTTGGGTGCACTAAATAATAACCCTTGGAACAAACTTCACAGGCATTTCTGGTGTTCTAAACCCGTGGGAAACCCTTCTCATAGGCTGGAGAGATGGCTCAATGGTTAAGAGCACATACTACATTTGGGGAAGACCCAAATAGAGTGCGCAACACCCAGATTAGGTGGCTCACAACCTGATCTGCTCAGTACAGCTCCAGGGGATCCAACACCCATTTTTTGCGTATGTTGGCACCTGTACCCAGGTGTACATATCCACACAAGACATATGAGCCTTTGTTTCTTTTAAAATAATCTCAAGGGTGGTGGTGGCACACGCCTTTAATCACAGCACTTAGGAGGCAGACACAGGTAGATCTCTGAGTTCAAGGCCAGCCTGGTCTACAGAGTGAGTTCCAAGACAGCCAGGGCTACACAGAGAAACCCTGCCTGGGGGGAGGGGGAAGAAATTTAAGAGTAAAATTGTCTTCAGTGATGATGTAGCTACACACGCAAAATTGTTAACTATAAATACGAACGACAAATCTTAACTGGTCTTTATCAGGAAATACTCAAGATTTCTTCAGGCAGTTCAAATTGGGAAGATGACTCAGCAGTTAAGAGTGCTTGCTGTTCTTGTAGAAGACTAGAGTTCAGTTCCCAGCACCCATGTCCTTTGGAACATAAGCATCTGTAATTCTAGCTCCAGGAAATGGATGTCCTCTTCTGGTTCTCCAGACAACCCAACAGGTGTACTTATACACAGATCCACACCTGATGACTTCCATGAGATCTCACCATCATGGACCTAGAAAAGGACTTAATAACAAAGTATATAACAAATAACAAAATAAAAATATAACAAATAAAAAAATAACAAAAACAGGGTTGTTTGCTTGGTTTTGTTTCTGTGTTCTAGCCAAGTGTTCTCCAAACTTCCCAACTGAGCTCTTATTATATAGCCTTTTCTTTCTTTCTAGTGAAGGTCTAAATCACAGGTTAGCATGGAACTTTCATGCCTTGGCCTCTCAAGTGCTGGGATTACAAGTGTGGGCCAACACACAAGGCTAGCATGAGTATCTTGGTGTCCTGTAACTAGAAGAGCTTGGGTTGGAGAGATGGCTCCGAGAATAAGAGTACTGTCTGCCATTCTAAGGGCTCTGGTTCAAATCCCAGCAACCACGTGGTGGCTCAAAACCATCTATATAGTAAAATATGGTACCTTCTGGAATGCAGGCATGTATGCAGACAGAACACTATGCATAACCTTTTTTTAAATGTCAGAGCCTGTTAGAATCTTGCTCTTCCCAACTTCAGTTGAATTTGTTTAATGTTTAAGTAGACGATACAATAACTACAGAAAAATTTGAAGTCTTTTCCTGTGCATGTATGTACGTGGGTACTGGTGTACACGTGTCTAAAAGCCAGAGGTTCATGTGTCCGCTTTACTGAGGTAGTCCTCCTGCGTACTCTTTATGTTGGCTTTGGAGAACAAACTCCAGCCTCAAGCCAGCGGCGCCAGTGCCGTCTCTCCAGCCTCGAAACCTCTGTGCTCCCAAGTACTTGGATTGCAAAGGCAAATGGGTTCTGCATTGAGAATTCTACCACTTTTTTAGCAGCTGGTGCGTGTTTCCAGACAGGCTTCTCTGAGTAACTGTCCTGGCTGTGCTGGAACTAGCTCTGGAGATCTGGATGGCTTTCAACTCAGAGATCCACCTCTGCTTCCCAGTGCTGGGAGTAAAGGTGTGAACTACCACGAACCACTAGCAGCTGATTTTTTTTACAGATATGATCTCATGAATTTTAGTAGGGCCAGACTCAGTGCACACCTGTGTTCCCGGCACTAAGGGGGCAGAGGCAGACAGATCTCAAGAGTTCAAGGCCAGCCTGATCTACAAAGCAATTCTAGAACAGCCAAGTCTACACAGAGAAACCCGGGGGGGGGGGGGATGGCGAGGTTTACCAGGTAGCTGAGGATATAACCAGCTTTTTCATGGGTGTTGGGGGTTCAGGTCCTCAGGCTGGTGGCATGAGCACTTTACTAAAACGCTATTTCCCTGATCCCTTGATTGTTTGTGGAAGGGCACGGACATGCCATGCACCCATGTGGAGGTCGGAAAACAACTTGCAGAAGTGAGTCTTGCCACCATATGGGTGCCAGGGATCATAAGGCTGAATTTTTTTTTTTTTTAAAACAGGGTCTGTTGTAGCCCTGGCTGTCCTTCCTTCTGCCTCCTGAGTGGACTTAAAGGTGTGTGCTTGGTCTCTCTTGCTATATAGCTTTGTCTAGCCTTGAACTAAATGGCAATCCTGCCTAAGCCTGTTGAGTACTCTCAAATTACAGGCAAAAGCCATCACACATGGCCTTTAAATGGAATCTTAGAGTCTACAGCTTAATTATATTTTGAGACTTTTTCTTTTTTTGGTTTTTTGAGACAGGGTTTCTCTGTGTCGCTTTTGGCCATCTTGGACTCTCGCAACATCTTTGTAGATCAGGCTGGCCTCTGAACTCAGAGATCCACCAGCCTCTGCCTTCTTGAGTGCTGGGATTACAGGTGTGCGCCATGCCTGGCTGTGTTGGAGTTTTATGTAATGGGGTCCAGGAACTTCTAGTCCTCTTGCTTTCCCCCGACCCCCAGGGCTGGGACTGGAGGACTGCCCTACGCCTACTTCATGCAGTGCTGGGGATGAGACCGGGGGCTGCTTTTATGTTGGACTCTACCCCAGCTTCCTCTACTTATTTTGTCACCCCTTGACAATTTGGCATTTGCCAGTGTGCCTAGCATATCTTAATAGTCCCTTGAGACATTGTGAAACTATAAAGCATTTCGTTCTCATAATGAAAGGGAAAGGAAACTGTTGCTACACTACTTCGCAGCTAGAATTCTGAAATAAACACCTAGCTTGTGTTTGTCCTAGAACTCCAAGTGCTGGGATTGCAGGTGTGTCACCCCATCCTTCAGACCAGTGATTCTCATCCTTCCTAACCTTCTATGACCCTTTAATACAGTTCATGTCACAAGCCCAACCATACCATACCATTGCTATTTCATAACTTTAATTTTGCTACATTATGAATCTTAATAGTAATGTATCTGTTTTCTGATGGCCTAAGGCGACTAATGTAAAAGGTCTTTTGATACCCTCCAAAGAGGTCGTGACCCACAGGTTGAGAACCACTGATACTCAGATGCAGATGGTATATAGCCTGGTATATATGTAGGCTATACTTATATGTGCATTTCATCACTGACAAATGCAGTCACTATATGGACTGCAAAAAACTACTCAGGCTAGCATCAGCAGGCAGTAACAACTATCAGGTAAAATCAAGTTTAGTGTTCCAGCTCTGACAGGAGCTTAAGATGCATAGCTGTAACTATGCACAGCTGTAACTATGTCACATCTACTATGCGACTGAAATGTTCTCCAAGTCACTACCTCCTTATCCAATCGTTTAAAAGTTCTTTGTCTCTTTTAATCAGTCACGGTCCTGTAAATTTATTGCTAAATGATGAAAGCAAATTAAATAAAATGATCTTGCTTGAAAAGAAAAGCACAATTGGCCTCTCCACAGGGACAAGCAGAACAAGCCATTTGCTTTGTTAGACACAGACAGCAAAGCAAGGTACTCAGTTTACATTATGTACTAATTTTTTTTCTTATGTGTTTTCAAAATTTAGAATCAAACTACAGGCTTTGTGTGTGCTAGGTAAGTACTCTGCCACTGGGCTACCC
This sequence comes from Pachyuromys duprasi, assembly GCA_028658305.1. Lineage (NCBI taxonomy): Eukaryota > Metazoa > Chordata > Mammalia > Rodentia > Muridae > Pachyuromys > Pachyuromys duprasi. Next base: position 23,115,391 of record CM053746.1, on the reverse strand, counting down.
TGGTGCTGTGGGTTTGTATTAAAAAGCCTGTTTTGCATTGTGTTCTTTTTGGTACATGGTAGCTTATAATGGTACCAAAGCTATTGCTTCTCAAAATCATTTTGTTGATAGACTCTATGTGGTAGACCAGGCTGGTCCTCCTGCCTCTACAAGTGAGTGCTGAAATTAAAACGGTGCACTACCATGCCCAGCATAATTGGTTTTTTAATTTATGTAAATGTGTACACACCATGTTTGGCCCGCAGAGGCCAGATTCCCTGGAGTTGGAGTTATAGGTGGTTGTGAGCGACAGGACAGGACAGGGTTGTCAGGAACCAAACTCAGGTACTCTGGAATAGTAGCAAGTAACCTTTCCTACTCAATCTCTCCAGGGACCCCAAAATGAAATTTTTGTTTTGCTTTTGTTTTATCGACAGTTATAGGCTCTACAGTTTCTCCATGTAGCCTTGGCTATCCCGAAACTTACTCTGAACTCAGAGACCTGCCTCTTTCTCAAGTGCTGGGGTTAGAAGCGTGTGCTATGCCGCCCGGCCCCAAAGTGAACTTTGTTAATACCTGAAACAGGGTCATGCTGTAGCCCTGGCTCTCTAAAACTTGCCAGGCTGGCCTCAAATTCACAGTAATGTAGCTACCTGCCTCTGCCTCCCAGCACTGGGATAAAGGTATGCGCCACCTTGCCTGGCCCCACCCCAAGTAAAATGTTAATTTGCAGTTTGCCTTGCTTGCACAGTCTAAGGTCAAGCTGGCGCCGGCACAGTGCTCCACTGTTACTAGTCAGTCCTTCAGCCCGCACCCGAGGATTGGAGGAGACGGCCAGCAGTGACCCTGTATCTAAAGCAATGGGCACCTGGCGGTGGTGGCGCACACCTTTATCCCAGGGCTCAAGACACAGGCAGGCGGGTCTCAGAGACCCCCTAGCATTAAAGGTGTGCACCACTATGCCCACCAAGTAAATCTTATTCAAAACAAAATATTTAGGACAGATATGGTGGTATACACTTTTCTGTTTTGTTCTGGGATTTTTTTTTTTTAGACAGGGTTTCTCTGTGTGTAGCCTTGGCTGTCCTGGAAGTCTGCTTTGTAGACCAAGGTAGCCTCACAGAGATTCACCTCTGTCTCCCAAGTACTGAGATTAAAGGTGTATACCATCAGGCTGGAGAGATGGCTTAATGGTTAAGAATACTGTCTGCTCTTCCAGAGGTCCTGAGTTCAATTCCCAGCACCCACATGGTGGCTCACAACCATCTATAAAGTGAACTGATTCGCCCTCTGGCGTGCAGGTTGTACGGGCAGCAGAGCGCTCATATACATAAAATAAATACCTTTTAAAAAAAAAAGTGTGTGCCACCATTCTAAGCAGTACACACTTTTCAGCCCCAATACTCAGGAAGCAGAGGCAGCCAGAGCTCCGAGGGCAAAGCCATTTTGGTCCACAAAGTAAGTTCCAAGACAGACAGAACTACATACTAAGACCATTTCTCAAAAACCCAATAAATAAATAAATACTTTTTTTTTTTTAAGGCAAGCTCTGTGTTACCGTTCTGGAGACAACTTGTAACTATGCTTTTTATCTAACCAATGTAGGCAGACAGGCGCTTTCAAAAGCAGCTCTACAAAGACAAAGCCTAGAATTTAACTCATTCTCTCACACAGACGCACAGGATTCCTAAATACTCAACAGCAGAGTTCAAAACCACAGGCAAGTGAACAACGGGTGAGGGGAGAAAGGGTTAAAGGTGCCGGTTCATCATATATTGACAAAATGACAAGTCAGTTTGTGGGGACTCCTCACTAACCACATGGATCAATGACACGAAAAACAGACTTAAACACTGCTACTCCTGACAGTATAAGGACTCTGCTACAGAATTTTCATACCTGGCCAGGTAATACATACCTGGAATCCTGGCACTTGGGACTAAGGCAAGAGGGATGCCAAGAGTTGGTAGCCATCTTTGCCTACCTAGCAAGACCAATGGCTGGAGAGTCAATAATTAGGAGCACTTTTGTTCACTGGGTGGTAATGGCACATGGGATTAAAGAATCTCAGCATTCGGGAGGTAGAAGCATGAAGATCTGAATTCATGAGAAGCCTGGTCTAGAGCGAGTTTGAGAACCACCAGGGCTACACAGAGAAACCTTGCCTTCAAAAACAAAAGCAAAAATGCTGCTCTTGGAGACCTGGGCTCCATCTACAAGGCAGCTCACAACCCTTCCAAGGAACCCAACGCCCTCCCCAGCCTTTGCTGGCACCAGCACACGTGGTACATAGGCACATATGCAGACAAGATGTGAGCACAACAAAAAAAATAGTTTTCAATGTTTCCACACTTGGCTGGGAAAGGTTGTAGAGAGGCAGCCACCGGTCTAATTGTACGTGCAACCTAACAGGGTCTCACTATATAACCCAGGGCAGCCTCAACCTTTAGCAACCTGCGTGGGGCGATTCTAGGTGTGTATCCACTATTTGCAGTGGCTAGTTTCCTTTCATAGATACCAAAATAGCCTCTGCTTCACTGGTGAGGCCTGTGTGGCACAGTTTGATACAGTGGGTCAGTGTTTTTCTAAGGGTAAGACATGGAAAAATCTTTCAGGTGAAGTTCAGGGACTGCTGAACTAAGACAAAGATTTCCCCATGCCCATCCAAGGTCCCGCTGCAGAAGTAGGTAGGTCAAAACTAAGAGCTGATCTTCTGCCTGGTGCCACAACCTCTCCCTATTGTCTTAGGTGAGTGGGTTAATTAATGGTAGAAGCCCTCTTAAAAGCCTCATTTCTGCTAGAGGCAGCCTAGAGGCCGTAAGGCCAGCCCTTCCTAACTAGAAATTGAGGGTGTTAAGCAGTCAGTGTTGACATCTCAACTCATAAGGACAGCTATGGCATGGCAGCACTTTACTGTGGTCCCATGGATTTTTTTTTGTTTGTTCAAGACATGGTTTTTCTGTATAGCTTTGGCTGTCCTAGAACTCACTCCATAGACCAGGCTGGCTTCCAACTCACAGAGATCCGCCTGCCTCTGCCTCCTGGAGTTCTGATTTTCAAATCCTGACTCAAATCCAGTGCTCTGTGCCTCTCCAGAAGGAAAAGCTACTAGAGAAACTCACAGCACTGTCAGTCGAGCTTTAAAAAGGTAGCAAGTCCTGTGAGAGGTCTCAACTGATAAGCCAGGGGGAGGTCCACAGCACCTGCCCAGAGTTCAATGCAGTGTTCTTTCTCGTTTCCTTTGTCAGCTTCCACCCACCTTCCCAAGGGAGCTCTACCTTAAGCACACAAAGGCCAGTCTTCCCCCAACAGAGCCTGCTTCCTCGACTCTCATCTGAATTCAAAAGGGGGAGGGGAGAGAGAAACTGCACTTAAGCTGAATCATCCATTTTATTTGATTTTATTTTGTCATGTGCTCACAGCATTTCTCTTTCTCTCCTCTCCCTGGCAGGTCACAGAGATAAATTAAAAATAAAATCTACAAGGAAAATAATTTATAAAAAGCACTCCCAGGCTCACGCTTCCTATCCCTACTGCTCAGTTAGGAGACTCCTCCCTTCTGCACAGGGAGGAGAACAGTGCTTCTCCTGACCCACCCCTGCTAGTCTGGGGCAGACAGGACTCCAGAGCTGACCAGGACTGGGGGCAGCAGAGGCAAAGTTAAAAAAGAAAAAAAAAGAAAAAGAAAAGAAAGAAAAGAAAAGGACACTGTGGTCCTAGAAACATCTGGCTATCTTGCTGCCCCTCACTGCCTCCCTCAGAGCTGTCCTCCAAGAGCCCAGGCTAAACAGGCTATGAAGAAGCTGCCTGAAGCTGAAAGCTAGAGGAGGAGTCATCTCCAGCTCCTTGCACGCACTTCTCCTTTTCCCAGAAAGAAACCCAAAAAAGAAAGCAAGACAAGACCTCGGGACAGAGGAGAAAAATCCCAAGTGTTTACACAGTTACACGGAGTCTTTATGGCAAAGAGAACATTTAGCAGCTTTGAATATTGGGGCATCTCCTTTTTACTCAACACAAGCATCCTAGGCCCTATACGTGAAACAGGGCACACGCCCTAAAAAAAAAATCAAAGCGCAAGAAATTCTAAGAGGACTAGGTTTCCTTGCTGGGGTTTATAGGCTTTTGTTTCCCCCTGTGACAGGCCCAGGTGTTAGCGGGCAGAGGGGCCTGAGGGAAGAGTCACTTCCCAGTGTTGTGCTGAACCGTGCCTGGAGGTCACTGAGGGCTTCTCCCTCCATACCATCACCTTGCCTCTGTTTTGCCCCTGCAGAGGAAGCTGTAGGCCAAGATCCGGTACTGCCAGAATAGCACCCCACTCCAGAGAGCTATAGGCAGCGAGTGAGGGTGGAACCACATAGGGAGGACGGGGAGGGCAGCATTTCCATGCAGGCTCTCAGGACGACAGTGGGAACCTCAGCTCAGGGATGGCGAGGGAGGGAGGTGGCTGAGGTGGGGCAGTGAGAACATGCTCGTCAGGGCTGCTGTAACACAGGCCTCAGGAAATTCACTTCTATACCCTCTGCCCTCCTCTGGCCTGAAACCAAGTCAAGTGTTGGGTCCCCCCTACAGCTTCCCATTTCAGTAACTGAAACTTTATAGGTGCCATCCAAGAGCTTCTTTCCATTCAGGGGTGCCAGAGTTCCAACAGTTAAAAAGCCCTTCCAAGGCCCCACCATGTCTGTTTCCATAGCAGTAACTTTACTAGGCCCACCAGTCACTTGCACTCACTGCCTCCAATGCTGGCCAAAGCCCTTAACAGCCTGATTTTTCTGACTGCTTTGATTTTAGGGGTTTCCTTTCTTTTCTCCTTCCAGGAATGAGCCTTTCCACTACTTCCTTTCCAAAGTTCTCTTTTTCCCTTTCACTGCACACAGCTCCTCTACCTCCAGCATGCCCACACCATCCTTCCCTCAGGAGAGAGGGAGTAGGCTGGGGGACCCCAATCACCCAAACAGTCTGGTCATTTCCACCCACTCCCAGTGGGGCAGCTGAGCCAGACAGCGCCTGCGCCCGCCTCTTCGGTGCACTGACCCGCAGTCATCCCATCTGAGAAGATATATTGGATACGAAGGCATTTAAGTCCCCAATGTTAGGTCCAGGCCCAGCCCTTCTCCAGTTTCGGTCTTAGTGAGCGTCCACCCCCTGCCTCCCCAGGCTCACTTCCTCCGGTCCTTTGGCTTTCTCTCCTGTCGCCGGGCCTGCTGGTCAGCCATCGTGCGAGGAATGAGGAGGACACTGCCATCCCCAGCATACTGAAGCGCATACTGACTGGGTGAGTAGGGCCTCCCATTCTCATCCCGCAGCCGCCCAAACACCTCCTGGTATAAGCTCTGGACCTTCTGCTTCATCTGTCGCAGGGACCGCAGGAACTCTACCTTTTCTCGGAGCAATCGGGCCTTGTCTCGCTGCAAGTCCTCCACATCACGTTCTAGGTTCAGGATGGTGTCCAGCTTGCGCTTTCGGCAGTTCTGTGCGGCCATCTTGTTCTTGCCCCGGCGACGTATGTCCCGAATGAGACTCAGCTGGGCCTCGCTCAGCTGATATTTGGACAGCAGCTCATTGAATTCCTCTACAGGCAGGTTGATGATTTTGTCATTGGTGAACGGGATCTTCATGGCTCGGGCTCTGTGCTCATCTCGGCTCATCTGCTTGTCCAGGAAGTCTGCCTGCTTTTCCTTGCTACCTTTCTTGAGGGTGCTGGGTGGTGGTAGATCAGCAGAGTCAAGGGCACTGGGTGCCATATTGTACGTATGATTGTGGCCCACATGCTCTAAGTAGGGAAGGCAAGAGAGCTGAGAAGGATCCTGATAGCTCATGCGGCAGAACTTAGAGTATTCCGGCTGGTAGCCCACTGCACCCTCAGCCTCTTCTAGATCTAGGTTCTCAGAGTCAGAGCTGTAACCGACAGCACCTTCCTCAGAAAAGGAAGAAGAGGCAGAGGAGGAAGCAGAAGAGGAAGAAGAGGAGGAAGAGGAAGAAGAGCTGCCTTCAGAGCTGCTCAGGGAGGAAGGACTATGGCTGGAGTCCAATGAGAGGCCTGAGTCAGAGTCAAACTCCTCCTCAAGCTGGGAAGCCTGCACCGGGTTGAAGCCCTCCTCAATGGCCAGGTCCATCAGGCTGATTTCATCCAGCATAGCTTCATCTAGCAGGCCCCCCAGGGGGTCAGGCAGCTCAGGACCTGATGTATCATTGGCCGTGCCATTGAGCTGCGATGGAAAGAAAAGCCCTGCTAGGTTGGTAGAGCCAAAGGTGGAGTTGAGACTGGTGGAGTTGCTGGGGACAAGTGGAAGCAGTGTGGAGCTGCTGGCCACAGGCAGGCTCTCCACCTCGGGGCTGAAGAGGGAGAAGTCCTGGCTGCAGCCTCCCAAAGATGCCTGATGCAGGCTGACATTCTGGTTGATAGGAGTGTTGGGTGCAAGGCTGTAGTTGGTGTTAAGAGGGTCTCCAGGAGGGGCATTGTACAGTATTTCACTTGCTGATGTATTCACTTCCATAGCCTGGAAGGGAAAATTGTACCAGCATTCAAAAGGAGTAGACTAATACCCTGCAGGCACCCAACTAAAAAACAGCTCCCTGGGCAAAAGAGCAAAAAACTGTACAGCAAAGCCCCCAGCTTAGACCAGCAGGCCTGGCACAGAGGATTCCTAACTATGAACTTCACCCTAATAAAGAACTGACCAGCTCCTGTTTATGTGTGGCTAGATTCACATATCTTGGCGTGAAATAGAGTATAACACTGAACAGATCCCTGCTACAAAGCTTGCTGTGTAATCACAAGCGCATCATAACAACTGAGGGCTAAAGGCAGCTCAGTGGTAGAGCACGTGCCTAGCAGGCACCCTGGGCTCCATCTCCAGGCATTGCAAAAAAAATAAACCAGCAAAACGTTACTCGATGGTGGCAGGCCAAAGGGAACTGCCAGTGACTCTAAAGCACTATGTGAGAGAGTGTCAGCCAGCTGACTGCCTGCCTAAAGGAAAAGAAGGCGCAACTCCATGACAGGGCATACTCGGTTATAACTCAATCCCACCCAGCCCCAGGGACATCTGGAATCAATCCCTCAAGAGTCCCTAACTTTGCTACTGACTAGCCAGAGAAAACTGCTAATGTCCCCAAGAGGGGGAACATGACTATGTGCTGGGATATCCTACACAGAGCTCAGCAGGCTGTGCTTTTCTGACAATCCTACCTGCATTTCCATGATGGACATGAGATCTTGCCACTGCTGTTCCAAATCAAATGGTGACTCTGTCCCCGTCAAAAGAGGAGATAGAAGGCTGTTCTGAAGGGCAGGGGACTCACTCTCACTAGGCACTGCTTCTGTGATGCTGGAAACGTCTGCTGGGAACTAAGGCACAACACAGGTTTGAATGTGAGGAGACCACCACTTGCTTCCTCCTAGTGACTTCCATCTGGCTCCCTGCCTCACCAGCCAGGGTAAGGCCAGAGCCAAGAACCAGCCCTGCACCCTGTGTACAAGCTGTGCTGTTTGCTCAGTGGGCTCTCTGGTCCTGCTCGCCTCTGCACTGTCTCCGAAGGACCAGTGACTTCCAGCTGCCTATTCAGATACTTCTCCAGTGACAGGGTTGTCTGTGCCTTCCCACCAGGCACCTGTAGCAATAGCAACTGTACATCTGACTAGCCTGGGTCCTGCTACCGAGGACGGGTACCTCTCCTCCTAAACTGCTGGGTCTGCTGTGTCCCAGCCACTCTGAATGGCTGACCTGAGTCTCCTACCCCCAGGGATAACAGAAGGAATGTAGAAGTGTTCTAAAATGCTAGACATTTTGCCTGTCTGCAATGTCTCCTGCCAAGACTTCGTGTTTCTGAGTCCATGACCCACTGTGCCTTTATAGACCCTAAGCAAAAATACAATCAGGTCCACTGCAAAGACACAACTCTCCTCCAGAGCAAGTTTTCTGGAAGAAGTCCAGCCTGGTGAGTCTGGGGAACAGAGCGCAGAGCGGTGTGGGAGGCGCAGTACCTGTGCAGGGAAGCTCTCCCCTGTCTCTCCGTCTACTAGCAGGCCTCTGGCCAGAGCTTCCGCACCCTCGCCTGCCCAGGTGTCCTCTCCTTCTCCTCCATCTTGCAGTTCCTTGTCCACATCCTGCTCCTTCTGGCGATGACTGTAGTCAAAAACCTCACGCCCAGCCCCCAGATCAATATCCTGTCGCCAAAGGATGTCAATCAGATCTATATCCTGAAACACAGATCAAGATGACTTTAGGTTTCCAGTAGCCCCTGCCCCCAGAGGAGAGCTCCCTGTCCTATGCCCTCAGAGGTCCCACCTACTGACACTCCACTTAGTCCTGGCAGGGTCACACCCGAGCCTGTGTCTGTTAGTCTTTCTCCCCTGCTTCCTCTGCACCAGCAGACATCATTCACCCATTTCCCAGGCAACCTTCCACCAAAAAAAAAAAAAAAAAAAAAAAGCCATTACTAAATATTAACATATCTACCATCACATAGGTCTTCAGGTTTAGAATATGGGCCAGAGTCACACCCAGGGTAAAGGGCAGGGCTACATCACCCCTAAAAAGGAAGAGGAGGAAGCAAGAGACCCCCTTCATTTTAGGAGCAGGAGATCCTGAAAACACAGACTGTCTGACCATGGCAAGCAAGGGCAAACTGCCCTGTGGAATTGCTTAGCAGTGACCAGGCTTGCATCAGCCTGTGGTGCCACTGCATTTGCATAAAGGGGTGGGGTGGCCTGGAGAGGAAAATCCCTGCATTTCCAACCACCTGATGCAACCAATGACAAGACAGGCTGTCTCCAGCCCTTCCTATAGCCATTCCCCCTTCACAAGCTGAAAGCTGGAGTAAGCTTGAACATCCACAACTATCAAAGGTCCAGCCTCACCTCAAGATCCCTGCCAGAATTAACCGATCCTAGCAAGCTAACTCAATGCCAAGGGAACCTCAGACAGTCAGATGATCCCCCATCCTGTACCCCACCCTGCTTAGGTCAATCTCACTGCATCCCCTTAGAACAATGCTACCTCCATCCCTCTCTCCCATACCACACCCGAGGACTCACCATCTCCCCATCAGTCAACCCACTCAAGGACATAACTCTCATCACTGCTGAGCTCTGACTGCAACCTTGGACATTAAAATGCCTCTTTTCACTTTGTTCTGCGACTCCAAGACAGTTCCCGCACTAACTGCCACCCCCACTGACATCAGCACAGAACCCCAAGAGCCACTTGGACTTTACCCCTCCCTTTAGGAGTCTTCTCAACAAGTCCGAAGGAACCCTTAAATGTTGCCTTCCTTTCAGTGATTTAAAAGCACACACTTTCCACCGAAAAGTATCTTTAGACCAAACCCACCACTCTACCCACAAGCAGGGACTGTACTCTTTCCTACCACCACCTACCCCATCCTAAGACCCCCAAGACCACCCACATGTACCTCTCCCTTGAGTCTCCCACCATACACCAACCTGAACAGAAGCCCTGGACCCAGGAGCAGAGGGGGGCTGGGCCACCCGGTGACCAGCCAGCCAAGAGTTAAGGGGCCTGCCTTTGGCATGGTCCCCACCACTGTGAGAGCTGCGGTCCAGGCGGGTCATGGTCTGCGAGAGGAGCCCCAGGGCAGCCAGTGCCGGTAAGCCGGACAGGGGGCTGCAAGGAGCTTGTGGCTTGCAGGAAGCACACCAGGCTGGAAGGGTGGCCCCTTGGTAGCTCCGAGGGGCCCGAGGAAGGTGCCCCGCCCGTGCTGCTGCCTGGGCGGCCCAGCCCAGCCCCCTTCCTCCATCCTGGAGCAGCCCCCTCCCACCTCACAACCCCAGTTCCACTCAGACGCCCAGCAGCCCCCACCCTGAGCTCACCGCAGAGGCTGCAGTGAGTCGGGACTCCCACCCCATGCTCCGTGCTCACTGCAGAGGAAAGGGAGCTCCCTCCTGGGCCTATCCTCCCGCTCCTCCCTCTCCCCCTCCCCACGCCCCCCAAACTTGTTACCTAGGCTGCCGCAAGGAGCCAATCCCCTCCCCCTCCCACCCCGCAGGTCACTGCTGAGGCTGCAGAGAGCCAATCCCCTCCCCCAGGTCAGCAGCTGGGGCTGCGGAAAGAGCCAATCCCCTCCCACTGTCGTTACCTAGGCTGCGCCGGGAGCCAATCTCCTCCCCCAAGTCTCCGCTGGAGATGCGGAAGGAGCCAATCCCCTCCCACCGCCTGTTACCTAGCTGCAGAAGGGAGCCAATCTCTGCACCAGGGCAGCTGGAGAAGCTGCCGCAAGGAACCGGCCCATCCCTGGGCCGCCTCCGTCTCCTTGAGGAGAAGCACCCAGGGGCGGGCAGCCCCACCCAGCCCAGTCAATCAGCTGGGGTGGTGCAGAGAGAGTCCTGGGGGGAAGGGGTGCCACTTTTCTCCCTCCTGTCGCATCTTGCTCTTCCAGCCCACTCTTATGACTGGGCAGACACTCCTCCAGAAGCTTCACTGAAAAACTAAATTCTTTGCTGGGAAGTGGAAGTTTTCCCATTCCTTAAGGCTGTGACCAGTCCTCAAGGCTAAGGACCACAAGCCAGGCTGGGCAGCAACCCAGGGTACTCCCAAGCCAAAAAAAAAAAAAAAAAAGCCCAGGAGCTTTGTCACCCTAAAACGGGCCAGACTGGAGGAAAGGGGAAAGCCTTTATTACATACATGCGGCATGTCAGTGCAGGCCATGCCTAGGTCCTAGCAGAAAAAGGTGAGAGACAAAATTCTCAAGTCCAGCACTTAGGAAAATAGGTGCTGGGCAACCTCCTGGCCCCAAATATGCCAGTCAGCCCCTTTCATTTTAGCCTTTTCAAGAACAATTTGGGGAAGGGGGCAGGAGGAGGAAAAGGCCCATTTGTGCCTGACCCTGACTAGCATCTCTCCTAGCAGGGAGAGAGGGAATAAAACCGGCAGAACTGGAGTTTAAAATCCCACTTCTGCCTTCCTGCACTGCTTTTCCCTCACTCCCACTCCCCACAGCCTAAGGTCAGGCCAGAGACAGTGTGCTCTCCCTCGGTTACAGCCTGCTTCTAACCCAGGAAGAGCTGTAAACAGGCCACCCCTTGCTCTGGGCAGGGTGCCAACCTGGAGGGGAATCCTATCCCTTGTCAAGGGCTGAAGCTATGGCTGTCCATCGAACAGGCCTGGCACAGGCAGCACTACCACCCCAGGGATAATACCAGCTCCAGCAGTGCCTGTCACATGCTCTGGACCTGGGTATTTTTATCCCTGAGTTGCTGAGGAAATGTTGTTCTAGGCACATCATAATCCTCCCTTCCCTCCTCCCCAGCCTGGGTCCCTCACATATGACCCACCCAACTTCCCCAAGGGAGTGGTAAAATAAAGGCCTGGAGTCAGGGAAAACACAACATTCTTTATGGCCAAGAAAACGAAAGCGGGTACCACGTTCCATCCCGTTCTGCCTCAACAGACCCAGTTACATTCAAATTATTCTATAATCCCAAAAACCTCTCTGAAGGAACAGTATCAGTGGGAACACTGTAGCATTCTCAGGAAAAAAACTGCCCCAGGCCATTTGTGGCAGGAACAGGGAGGTGGGAGGGTTCCTTCAGGTCACTGGACTTCAGAAGCCCATTTAAAAGACAGGTAAGAAGCAGAAAAAAGCTGAGGTTCCAAGTGACACTGCAAGAATCTAAGAGAATGCCAAAGAGTGGAACATGCCTGTAATCTAAGCATTTGGGAGAGGGAGAGATAATAGGGCAGATGGACTGTCATCCAGGCCAGTCAGACGACCTCAAAAATGTAAAAAAGTTAAAGACGGATATAAGACAAAAAGCCCTGATAGGCAAAAAATGCTCATGTCCCCCATGATCAGAGAATCCCAGCCTCTCTCACACAGATGTGTAAGAGCTAGCTGGTTTTTGAGTGGCTTTCTCAATCTCCGTCACTAACAATTCCGGGTGAGATGAACTTGGTTTGAGGCTGCCCTGCACTGTGCCATTCCTGGCCTTGCCTATCAGGTGCCAGTGGCCCCTCCCCACAGCTGGGACAAAAATCACCCCTAGATGAGGACCATGGACCTAATACAATATATTCTCTGCTAGTCACTAGTAAGCCAGACAACTGAGAAAATGAACAGGCATACTGCAGGGAGGGAGACAAAACGTGGCCTGAGATGCTGGGCGAAGGGAGTCACGCTCTGCGGCCAGCTGTATTTCACACTAATGAACCTAGTGCCAGAGAGCTGTGGGTCTTTTCAGGGCTCCAAGGGCTGGTGGCAAACCAGTTGCTTCACTACCTAGGTCAGACAGGAGCAGCAGTAGCCATTTGCATCATTAAAGGAAAGGAACTGCATCCTTTTCTATCTACCCAGAAATTTGCCAGCCCTGTGCCAGGAACGAAAGATCACCTCTAACAGCTCAGAACAAGCTGACCTGAGCAGAGTACAGTTCTCTTCTAGCTTCCAGCCTTTTCTGCTCTACTCCCTGCAGCGGGGCTTTAGCAAAGAATGGAAGCCTTGGCCTCTACTGACCAAGAATAACTATCCATGTCTACCCCTTGGCTCAGGCCCAGGAGAGTTAGAGAGTTTACAACAGCAAGCCTGACCACAATGGAGAACTTTAGGGGACAGTATTCCTGTTTTAATGTTGGGGGGGGGATACAGAGAAGAGAGGCCACACAGTACGTGTCTTAGCAACAATCAAAGCCCATCATAACATGGCCCTCCCCCACCTAAAGCCTCTAGCAGTCCTACTGAAATCCAAGCAGCAGAAACCCTGCTATGCTCTGGGAACCATCTGCCCTGACAGTACTCTCAACCCTGGGCCAATGGCTCAAAACACAGAAACGCTCCCAGTTCCCAAGCCAGAAGCCATATAACTTAGCCCATTCCTACCCAAACAGCCAGAGCTCCAAACCCCTGCCCCCAACCTATTTGGTTCTTCAAAGGACTCAGAGCAGAGTCAACAATCCTTCAGATCAGCCCATTCCTTCCCAATGTCCAGGCCCACCCACCACCAGGACCACTAACCTCTTTGGTTAAGTCTCCACTGACAGGAGGGGCTACAGCCCCCAAGTCCTCCAAATCTTCACTGAATCCCTGCTCCGTTTCGCTTTCTCTCACCCCGTTGTCTGGGCCTGTCACGTCTTGGAGGCCACTGGAACTCTCAAGGGCAAGGCCTGTGTTGGGCTGGCTGCCAGAGACAGACCCCTCTGGGTCCCGGTGAACCAGCCAAGCATTTACCTCAGTGGTAGGCACCTGGAACCTATCCAGGGCCCTCACCTGACTCAGGAGTCGCCGAGCAGTGAAGTAATTGTCCAGGTCTATGCTCTTGGGGTGGATACCATAGCCATCCAAGGTATTCCTCAGGTTGTGGAACTGGGTCTGTGTATAGGCAGAGCTGGGCCCCAGGATGATCTCCCGGAGCGGGGGGAGCTGTGAGGTCAGGTAAGTATCCACGTCCACCCGAACCCCAATCAGACTCAGCAGAATGGTGAACTGGAGAAGTCCTTCCGTTAAGTATTTCTTCAGAGAAAGCATTGCTGAAGGACCAGAATGCTTATGCTTTTTTGTTTTTAAATCTTCCACAAGACAAATCAAGGCCACTGCTCTGCCACTTGAGCCCGCACGTTACCCTCCGCAGTGCGAGACCCTGTACCCCTCCCTGGCACAGCACAAGGGCTGAGCTCCCTGATGCCCCAGAGGAAAGTGCACCCTGTGGAGGGAAAGCCACAGTCCAGACCACATTCACTTGTCCCTTCTGGACACCTCACCTCTTAAAGTTGAGCTGTTACAGACCCAGTGCAGAGGCACTCGGGGCTCTCCACTTACTGCCTTCACAGTCCACATACGGTCACCTCCTCACTCACATCAGCCGTCCTCTCTGCAGATCCCACTGAGGCTGTTCGCAGGAACAGCCAATGGAATTCTTTCTTTCCTTCTTTTTTTTTTTTTGCCCCGTTCTCCTTCCTAAGGTTTATTTTCTTTGGCTGGAGCTACAGGTCTTTGTCTTGGGTCAGAGTGTCCCGCCTCCTCTGCACTTACCAGGGGGGTTTCCAGAGAAACCTGAAATGGGAATCACAAGAGCAACATAAGATTCCATTCGCTTTACATCATGGGCAGGTAAAAACCTTCAGGGAGAAAGCAGGAAACACACTGAAAGGGAAAAACGAACAAACCTGTTGGTACCAACTACAAAAGGAAGGAAAGGGGCACCTTCAGTTACTAAATATTAAATTTGTTCTACTTTTAATAGCTTTCTCTGAAGAGGCCGACACTGCGCAAGGCATTCAAAATTTACCAACACTCTTAAGAAAACACATTACCCAGTTTCTAATTTTAGCACAAGAAGCCCATTTCCTATCTTTAAAAAAAGTTGGTTTCCCATGTCATTGTCCCTTCCAACTCTAAAGAGCAGGGAGAGATCGTTAATGGAACACTGTAAAAAATACATGGGAATGTTCAGGCCTCCATTTCATATGCCCTTTTGTTTTTCTAACTTTGAAAGCTAATTTCCCTTTCCTATCATTCTTGCGTTAAAAAGCAAATAAATAAAAACCAGCCCAACAACACAGGCCACTCAGAAAAGCTGAACCACGAAAATCAGGAGTTTAAGACCAGCTTGGACAAATTAATAAGGCCGTTTTAAGAGTATAAATTAAAAAAAAAATTAAAGGGCAAGGATACAAATCAGGGGGGCCTGGTGAGAGGTTCAATAATTCTCAGTATGGCAAAATAGAAGAGGAGAGGGGAGAACGGGAGGGCAGTGGACGATGGTGGGGCCCTGCTCCAGCTGGAATTGGAATTCGCAGGTTTTATCTCGATTCACATGACCTTCTGAGCCAAAGCAGAAGGCGACGGCCAAGTCCTCCATCTGCGTTGCCAAGTGGGGAGAAGGGTAAATTGGCCTTTTTCCGTTTCTGGCTCCCACGACCCCATGGAGGAACTCCCCTGCCGCGACCCGCCATCGAGGTGAGGCGGGAAACCCTCCCTCGGCTGCGTCCGCTGGCCCGCTCCCGAAACCCGCCCGTCCTCACGCCGTCCAACTGCGAAAACTTCCCAGGACCCCAATTCGGTTTTAAAGAGAGCGGGCAAAGTTCTTCCACGCCACGAAAGGCCACGGGGAGAGCGAGCGAGCGAGCCCTGGCTCGAGGCCGGTCCCACCCTGCTCCCTACCCGAGTCTGGCTGAGACCAAGCCGCCATGCCCACTCTCGGCGCCGCCGCGGCTCCGAGCCTCCCGGGACAGCAGGCGACGAGTGCCGCCCGCGCGGCCCCGACCCACCCCGACGAGCCGGCCTCGGCCCGCCCTCCGCCCCCGAGGCCCCACCCCGCTCCCGGCACCGCCTCGCCACGCCCTCCCGCGCCCTCGGCCCTGCCCCGCCCGGCCCGCCCGGGAGCCGGCTCTCCCTCCGTTCCCCGCCGCGCCCGGGCCGCGAGCCCGACCCGGAGCCTGCCCGGCCTTCCCGGGTTCCCGCCTCCCGCCCCTCCGCCACATCTCGCCCGCCCCTCGGCCCGCGACAGCCTCGGCCCTGCCGCGCGGCGGCCCTCTCGCCGGGAAAGGGGACTATGGCGGGTACCCGCTGCCGAGGTCGCGGTCCGCCGCTGCCGCCACTGCAGGCCCTCAGCCCGAGCCCCGGCCTCGCCGCCACCGTCGCCGCCGCCGCCGCCACCTCCGGCCGGCCTGGAGCGCCCAGCCTCGGCTTCCCTCCCCGCCCCCTCCTCCCACCGCACTCGGAAGCCCCGCCCGCCACGGCCACGCCCCAGAAACAGTTGCTCCAATCAGCTAGCCGGGAGCATTGCCGTCACCGGATGTCGCTCTGATTGACAGCGACGAGGACCCAATAGCCGAGTGTGTCCCGCCTCCTCGGCGCCGTCTTCCCGAGACTGGCGTGGCGGCGGTCCAATGAGCGTGCAGGACCGCCCCGCGGTACGGACCCGCCAATGAGTGAGGCGAAGGCCGTAGTGCCCGGCGCCCTGAACTCCGCCGCCGCGGCTCGGGGGCGGGCGGCGTTATGAGTCGGGGGCTTCTGGCTCATGGTGTGCCTAGGAGTGAGGTCTTTTAAGGCACAGGAAGGGGTCTTGCCCTGGGAGCCCGGAATTCCGTCCTTGAGGGCTCCCACGGTGACTTGCAAAAGTCCAGTGAGACCTGAGGGGCCCGAGGCGGAGCACACGGAGCATGTGGCTCTCGTGGTGGCGACGTCCGTGTCGCCATCTTGGGTGCTGGCAACGGAAGCCGGTACCCCCCACCACTCCAGCTCTGCCCCGGGGCCTGGTGTGAACACCTAGGTCGGGCAGGAAGGGTGGCGTCTTGTAGTCCGGGCAACAGTCAGGTCGCGGAAACTGCCGGCCGCTAGATCGTCGCGGCCGTAGTGGGATGTTGGTAGTGTGGGAGATGGGACCTAGTAACCATTTTTGCCAGCAGAGGAACCCCGCGCAGAGGCCCCCCCACACACCCCCGCCCGCTCCAACCTAGCACACAGCTTAGTTTTTGCTTTTCAGGAACGTTCATTCGTTGCCAGGGTTCACCAATCTCATGCACCAATACCACCCAACTATTTTTGTGACTCAAGTATTTATTAGTGTGCTCTCGGCATCATCTGGTAGATTCCGAGTTCCAAAGCCTCCTGAGAGCTTCTTGTTCAGCAGCCGTGGATGGGGGCCCTGATTTTAACGTTCCCTCTTGGGTAATTCTAATGAGGCTGGTCCAAAGACCACAATTAGAAAATCTTTGTGTTGGAATTTGTGCTGTGGGGCAGAGGTGAGGTGCCAACTGAGTTCTTGTCTCCTTTTAAGAGGCCATGGCCTCGTTGACAGTTTGTTATTCATTGTACTTGTGCAATTAAGGGCAAGGCCAGATGATAGCACAACAGATAAATCCTTGCCGTGCCTGAAGAGTTAGCCTGAACATGAAGAGGTTCACAGAATGTCCTGGAACTTAAGGCAAGCCCCTGGCTTCAGCTGCCCAAGTGCTCTACACAGCTACATCTCGACACTCAGCTACAGCGCATTCTTAACACAGTCAAAGCCCAAATGGCACAGGCTTGTGATCCCAGCACTCAGGAAGCAGAGGGCTCACTGCAAGTTTGAGGTCACCCTGGCTTGCATAATAAGTTTCAACCCAAATAGGGCCGCGTAGCAACAGCTTATCTAAAAGTAAAGACAAACAACCAGAAAAGTAAAACAAAACAAACAAACCTAATAGGCAAAAAATGATCAAGGCCCTGAGTTCAATCCCTAACAACCCCCTCTCCTTTTTTTTTTATTTTTTATTTTTTGCAGGGGGGGGGGGTTAGACAGGGTTTCTGGACTAACTTTGTAGACCAGACTGGCCTTGAACTCCCAGAGTGCTGGGATCTCAAGAGTGCACCATCATTGCAGGCTGTAAATGTAAAATCCTTAAAAGGGAGAAGAGGGTCAATTATTACAATTATTACAAGCTTTTGAAACTACCTTTTTTTCCTTTAACCTCAATTCCTCACTTGGGCTCACAAAATAATTTAAAGCAGAATAAAAGCCCAGAGACTCTCTCTTCATTCTGTATCTATCTTGTTTAGTTAGTTGTCTTCCTAGCAGTTATTCCAGACCTGTAAAATGTTCCCCAATATGAAGGCAATGAATTCTGTGTGATGGGAAGGCTGTGCCCTGAAGCAGGAGTGCTCCTGGGACTCTGATCATTTCCTCAAGCTTTGAAAACAATCCTTTCTTCAGGCCACACCAGACCTGAAGCGATTAGCCAGTCCTCACCTTGTTCAAGACTTCTTTATGCCTTTTGTCTGTTGCCTCAGTTCTTATCCTGTTCAAATCTAACGCAGTTGCTCTCAATCTTCCGAATGCTGTGACCCTTTCGTACAGTTCCTTGTGTTGTGGTAACCCCCTCCCAACCATAAAATTATTTTTGTTGCTATTTCATAACTGAAATTTTACTACTGATATGAATCCTAATGAAAATATCCATGTTTTCTAATGGTCTTAGACAGTCCCTGTGAAGGAGTCCTTTGACCCCCAGTGGGGTCATGACCCACAGGTTGAGAGCTGCTGGTCTAAAGTTTATGTCAGTACTGTGAAGACAAACTCAGTTTCACTGGCCTGCTTAAATCGTTCCTCTTTGTAATAAACCATGTCAATTAACTATGTCTTTGCCAATTACTTGCTTTGGTTTGAATGAGATGTTCCCCATAGTTCTGGGCATTTGACTACTTGGTTCCCAGTTGAAGTCTATTTGGGGAGTCCTAGGCATTGTGGCCTTTCTGGAGAAAGTATGTCAGTCACTGGGGCAGGCTTTGAGGTTTCAGAAGACTTTCCATTTCACATCGACTTTCTCTGTTTCCTGTTTGCTGTTAGAGACGTGAGCCCTCAGCTCTCAGCCCCTGGCTCTGGTTTGCCATACTTACCTGCAGGCACACCTCCTGCCATGATGGTAATGGGCTTTGGCCCTCTGAAACTGTAAGTCTCAAACCCTTCTGTGAGCCGCCTTCCTTGGTCATGGTGTTTCATCACAGCAGTAAAAAAAAGTAACTGACACACTCATCTCCTTAAGTGACATATTGGGCTGGATCCAAACTTTTGTCCTAACGTTCTGGTAATACAACCAACAATTCATTTCCACACTTTGAAAGAGGAAAACAAGAAAACAGACCATTTTGACTAAATTATTGAGACCACAAAGATAAATACTGCTCTTAGTGAAAAAAAGGAAAATTAAAAAAAACAAACAACAAAGAAAGAAAAAAACCATAACCAGCATGGTAGTGTGGAATGACATGGTAGTATGCCATGTGCCATTTGAGTTCACTGAGAAGATGGCTATGAAAGCTTCAGATCCAAACATGTTATGTCAAGTATCTCCAAGATCCCTTGGCTTGGGTTTGGTATACCCCACCCAGAATTCCGACAGGGAGGGAAGAAAACAGTAAAGCAGCCCGAGAGTAAAATCACCGTGCCCTTAAGAGCAGCCGGAAGGTAACAAGTACAGGTTACCGTTGTTACAGTACAAACGTGCCCACAGCAGAGCACAGTGGCCCGGGACTTCAATCCCAGCACTCAGGAGGCAGAAGCAGGAAGATCTCAGCTTGAGGCCAACCTGGTCAACATGAAGAAGGGTTCCAGGACCACAAAGTGAGACCCTGTCCAACACACACAAATAAAAAGGGTAGACAAGATGGTTCAGTGAGTGAAGGTCTCACCACCTGATGATGCAAGCAGCACAACCTGAGTTCTGTTCCCCAAACCCACACAAAGGTAGAAGAGGAAAATTAAGAGAGGGAGTTGGAGGGAATGAATTCAGGCTCAAAATAATCAAAATACTACACACACACACATACTCTCACACAGCCCTTAGGTTTCTTTTTTCTTTTTTTTTCCAAGACAGTTTCACTGTACACCTCTAGCTGTTTTTTAACTAGCTCTGTAGACCAGGCTGGCCTCAAACTCATAGAGCACCACCTGCCTCTGCCTCCCAAATGCTGGTATTAAAAGCGTGCCGCCACCATGTCCGAGATTTAATTAGAGTTTCTGTTGCTGTGATTAAAGAAGCAGCTTGGGGAGGGAGGAGTTTATTTAATTATACTTCTAAATCACTCTTTCTCACTGAAGGAAGTCGGGACAGGAACTCAAACAGGGCAGGAACTTGGAGGCAGGAGCTGAGGCAGAGGCCATGGAAGGGTGCTGCTTACTGGCTTGCTCCTCATGGCTGGTCAGCCTGCTTCCTTAGAGAACTCAGGACCACCAGCCCAGGGATGGCACCAACCACCATGGGCTGGGCCTTTCTGGATCGATCACCATTAAGAAAATGCCCTACGGAGCTGTCTACAGCCTGATCTTTTTTGTTTTGTTGTGGGTTTTTGTCTGTTTGTTTCTTGAGACAGGATGTCTATGTATAGCCCTGGCTGTCCTGGAACTCTCTCCGTAGACAAGGCTGGCCTTGAACTCACAGAGATCTGCCTGCTTCCGCCTCCTGAGAGCTGGAATTAAAGGCATACACCACCATGCCCAGCTCCTACAGCCTGATCTTACAGAGGCATTTTCTCAGTTGAGGCTTCCTCCTCTATTATGACGCTAGCTCAGTAATTGTTAACCTGTGGGTCACAACCCCTTTAGGGGTGGGGAACAACTCTTTCACAGGAGTTGAATATCAGATATCCTACATATCACATATTTGTAACAATTGCAAAACTACAGTTATGAAGTAGCAATGAAATAATTTTATGGGTGGCGGTCACCACAACATGAGGAACTGTATAAAAGGGTCACAGCAGTAGGAAGGTTGAGAGTCACTGCTCTAGCTTGTATTAAGATGACATAAAACTAGACAGCAATATATATAGTATATATATATACTATATATATTGTATATGTATATGTGTGTGTATATATATATATACACACAATATGTACATATGTAGAGATATAAAATTCTCAAAGAATATAAGTAATTAAGAAAAATAATTAATTAGTGGCCAGGCAGTGGTGGCACACACCTTTAGTCCTAGCACTTGGGAGGCAGAGGCAGGTGGATCTCTGAGTTCAAAGCCAGCCTGGTCTATAGAACAAGATCCAGGACACCCAAGGACAGCCTAGTAAAAGAAAAACTAAAAAGAAAGAGATTTAGATGTAACTATTAACCACAAAGTAAATCAAGAATTTGGATGTATATTAAAAATCATAGCAGTGAGGCCTGGAGAGATGGCTCAGCGGCTCGGCAGCTCTGCAGCTCCGCGGCTCAGTGGCTAAGAGCACTGCCTGTCCTTCTGGAGGTCCTGAGTTCAATTCCCAGCAACCACATGGTAGCTCGCAGCCATCTATACTAGGATCCATTGCCCTCTCCTGGCACACAGGTGTACATGTAGATAGAGCAATCACACACATTAAATAAAATACATTTATAAAAAAAAATAAAATTATAGCAGTGAACAATGACAAGGTTTGTGGTACCAGGGATTGAACTCAGGGCCTCCCACATGCTAGGCGACTACCACTGAGTTATATCCCAGCCCTCTTTCTACTCTACTCAGGGTCTCATTAAGCTGTGGAGACTGGCCCTGACCTCACTCTGCAGCCAGTGTAGAACCTGAACTTGCAATCCTCCTGGATCAGCCTCCCAAGCAGCACTAGCAGGCTTCACTATAACACTTAAATAAATACGGGACCAATTTTGTTTGTTTCTTTGGCTTCCTCAGAACATTTTCATTATGTTTACTTGCATGTGTGCATGCATACATGTGTGAGAAGGTTTCAGGAGTGGGTTTTCTCCTTCTACCATGTGAGTGCCAGGGATGAAACTCAGGTCATCCGGCTTGGCAGCCAGTGCCTTCCCCTGCTGTACCATCTTGCCAGCCATGCTTCGGTTTCGGTTTGTTTTTGCTTTTGCTTTTGGGAGACAAGATCTCCATATGTATCCTGGGCTAGCCTGGAACAATCAGCATTTCCCCTATTTCAGCTTCTGGATGTAGGTTTTACTATGTTGCTCAAATTTCTCCTGGGGAAGCGAGTGACCCTTCTGTGTCAGCCTCTTGGGTAGCCGCCACCAGCTTCAGCCTTCTGTGGTCACTTTTTATGTTGTTTTTATAGCTCACAGAGATCCACTTGCCTCTCTGCCTCCCAAGGTCTGTGTAACCGGAGATGGCCCTGTTTGGTCACTTTTAATTGCTAAGTATCACTATACTATACCAAAGGCTATCTCTCTCCTTCCCTTCCTTCTGGGGTCCCTTAGGTGATACGGGAATGGCAAATACTGTGAAGAGGGGCTCTCATGTTGGAGAAAGGTGAGAGAGTTGTAAGATCTTTTGGATTTTCCTGCACTGTCCTGATCATTCTGTTTTCCTTTTACCACCCACCTTCAGGTACACTATGTATATAAATGCATACAATACTTATTTGTGTGTAAAATGACAGAGGAAGAGAGATCAGAAACTGCGTTGTAGAATTAGACTGTGTTAGATGTTATGGCTGCAGCAGGTTGGGGACATAACTTTATTTTATTCCTTTTTGTGAGACAGGGTTTCTCTGTGTAGCCCTGGCTGTCCTGGAACTTGCTCTGTAGACCAGGCTGGCCTCGAACTCCAAGATCTGCCTGCCTCTGCCTCCCAAGTGCTGGAATTAATTGTGTGTCACCACTGCCCAGCCTGGGGACATAACTTAATGGTAGAACACACACATACTTTATGTGCCAAAAGCCCTTATTTTGATTCCCAGCCCTAACTCCCCCGCCCCCCAAAAAGGAGACAATGTTCTGAAATGGTTTGCTTCTCAGTTGCAAAAGGGAGGGGGGAAAGAAAGTGCAAATTTTTCTGAGCTGTACCTGCACAGAGGACCTCAGTTGTAAGAGCGGGCTACTTAGACCTGGCAGTGTGCAGGCCCTGGGGTAATTTAAGATTCGGTGGTTGGGAGTGCAAGACCAAAAGCCAGTCTCCACTCTGTCTAGCGTTCCAAATCAAGTCTGAGCAGGTGCAATGGCTCCGTCCCCTGCAACCTGCTGATTAACCTTGTAAAATCTAGGGTGTGTTTTCCACCCAGGAAAGCACCCTCCTCCCCACCCCACCCCCTCTTTGCCTGGGACAGCTGTTAATAGGACAATTACTCAAGAAGCAAAAGAAAGATCCCATGCCGATGTGTCATCAGTCCCTGTATATCCCTTAAATGAGACTGGAGAGGACCGGCTGGAAAAAGTGAGTGCATGCCCTTGCTTTCTAAGGGAGGGGCTGACGCCCTTCAGTAAAGCCAGGTTTTGCCCGGCAACTGCAGGCCACCATAGCAGAGGAAAGCAGTGGGAAGCTGGGAATGAGAGTTGGCTGTAACGCTCAGGGATTTGGGATCAGAAAAGGGGTAGCTAGGGGGCCATCGAAATGGCTCACCAGGTAAGGACACTTGCCAAGCCTGCCTGATGACCTGAGTTTGCTCCCTGGGATCGACAAGGAGGAAGGAGAAAACCGACTCCACAAAGTTGTCCTCTGACAGCCACATGCGCGCTGTGAGGTATAGGTGCAACTAGGGCACCTATAAGGAAGTAAGACTTTCAAAAGGACCAGCTAACTCTAAGGCGTACACTGAAACGCCCATGTCCTCCTGGGCTTGTGTGTTTACTCTGATGCCTCTCCAGTAGGAAAAGCTGCTTCTGTAGGCATCTCTGTCCCCTAATCATTCCTGAAGACTGAGGCCAGCCAGAAAGCCTTCAGAGAAGGAGCCGTGAGAGGCTAGAATGACTGGAACTCACACCAAGAACAGTGGAAGTTGCTTTGTCCTCTGCCGCTCTGTCTCTAGTTGTCTACTGTCTCCCGTTCTTTTAAAAATATTTGAACGGCTCGGGTGGGGTGGTGTCACGCCCTTGGAGGCCCGGCCCAGCACGTGGAGACAGAAGCAGGCAGGTCGCTGTGAGTTCCAGGCCAGCTGGAGCTACCTTAGCTCAAAACAAAACAAAATTGTTCAGCGGGGTATGGTGATAGATATCCATAATCCCAGCCCTCAGGAGGGCGAAATGGGGACTGAGAGCAGCAGGACAAGCCTAAGTGATGTGGTGAGACCCTGCATTAAAAAGAAAAAGAAAAAGTACCACCAGATATGGTGGCGCATGTCTTATAATCCGAGCATTCTGGAGGTGAAGGCAGGAAGATCAGGAGTTCAAGGCCATCCTTCTTACCTAGCAAGTGTGAAGAGGATCTGAGGCTAGCCGGGGAGAGCATCATGAGACCAGTCTTTAAAAAACAAAACAAAACAACAACAACAACAAATCCATCTATGGAAGTGTCTTTCCCTCTCCAGCACTATGCAATCCAGAAGAATGGACCAGAATGCCTGGGATTGCTTTCCTACAGGCCTCCTGAGAGATTCCAGAGGTATATATCCCATCAATACTAAAACGTTAACACACGCGCCTTGCAAAGGAAATCAATTGGTTTTCCAGCTCCGTCAGACATCTGGTCTCTTTTCTTTTGTGGTAATCATCCTGTGCCCCCACCAACCCATCAGAAGAGGCATCCCTCCTCCGCTTGCTGCTAGCCCCTCCCCCCTCTGGCTACCATCGCGCTTCTCAACCTTAGCTGCACACGAATCACCTAAGGAGCAGTGACCCAGTCCCAACCCAGACAGATGAGATCTGCTCCCCATCCGTGCATTTTGTAAAAATGGCTTCCGCTGATTCTAACGTGTAGACAGAGCAGAGAATACTTCACTAGCTTGGAGCAAGAATCCAGGTAGGATGAAACCCACAGCAGTGCTCACGCCCAGACTAGAATCATCCTCTGACTTTAGGGCGTGCTCTTCTTGACCTCCACAATGAAAACACCCCATTGTTCATTCACGTCTCTGCATAACATTTTTTGAAGCTGAGTTCAACTGTCCTATAGGCCTCCCAGAATCGCCCCAAACAAAATTGGGCAATGTTTCGTCCTGTGGTTCTCAGAGTAACATGGCACAATCAGGCAGGTGCGTTGCAAGGTGGGCAGAGTGGGTGGTTTAGATTCAGATGGGTTTAAAATCCCAGCTTTGTCATTTACTGATTGGACTAGCCTTAGCTAAATGAAGGCAACAACATACTTACAAATCTTAAAATGCAAGTTACAGCCAGGCATGCAGGTGCCCACCAGTATTCCTAGCACTTGGGAAGTTGATGCAGGAGAACTACTCTGAGTTCAAGGCTAAACAGAACTGTATAGTGAATTCCAGGCCAACCAAGGATACATAGTAAGACACTGTCTCAAAACAAAGAAGAAGAAGAAGAAGAAGAAGAAGAAGAAGAAGAAGAAGAAGAAGAAGAAGAAGAAAAGCTAGACTATGTATATGAAGCCATTCACGAATGAGGTGGAGCTGAGCAAAAGATTTATTTATTCATTTTGAGACAGGATCTCATGTAGATGAGGATGGCCTCAAGCTTGCTAAGTAGTCAAGGTGACTTTAGCTCCTGCTATTCCTGCCTCTGCCTCCTGAATGCTGGGAATACAGAAACAGGCCACCATGCCAGGCTTCCTTTCTTGGCTATCTCTCTCTCTCCACCTCTCCACCCACTCTGCAGCTTTGTCTCGGAGATACTGAAGAGGTGAGAGGTGTCTCCAGGATGGTCTATGGAAGCCCATCCTGCAGACAGCAGAGACACTTCCGTTTTCTGCATTGTGTGTCCGGCACAACACAGGCAGGTCTCATATTCTGAAACATATGCACTCCCCCCCCCGCCCCTCCCCCCCGCATTACAGCAGGAAGAATTGGGGCTGGTGCCAGAGAGAGAGAGAGAGCGCTGTTTCTTCTTGTCACACAGGAACAGATGCTGAAATCCCAGGACAGACAGCACAGACATGGCAGCAGCAGGAGGTGAGTCAGAGGAAATGAGATGATCTCTCCAAGAAATACCAGAGCCCACAGGAGAGCCTCCCTGGAAATGCCGGACCCCAGGGGCTCCAAAAGAAAAAGAACAGTCATGAGCACAGCTGCGGCATGGACTCCTAGAGAGGTACAGCCCCCTGAATGTCACACCATCACACAACCATGGAGGAAGCAGAGGGAAGAGAACCCCAAAGACTACATGTTGGTTTTGCTTTTAAGGATTTATTTTGATGTGTGTGTGTGTGTAATGTCACATGTATGCAGTGCTTGTGGGGGCCAGACAGAGGACTTTGGAGTCCCTGCAACTAGAGTTACAGGAGGCTGTGAACTGCCTGACTTCCATGCTGCATATTAAATTCAGTAAAAGAGAGCCAAGCATTCTCTTCCTTTTCTTCTTTCTTTCCTTTTTTTTCTTTCTTTCTTTCTTTCTTTCTTTCTTTCTTTCTTTCTTTCTTTCTTTCTTTCTTTCCTTCCTTCCTTCCTTCCTTCCTTCCTTCCTTCCTTCCTTCCTTCTTTCTTTGATTTTTTTTTTTCTTCTCTGTAGCCTTGGCTGTCCTGGAACTCACTCTGTAGACCAGGCTGGCCTCAAACTCAGATCCACCTGCCTCTGCCTCCCCCGAGTGCTGGGATTAGAGGGGTGTGTCAACACCCCACCAGGTTTGAAGGAAGCTCTAACCAGTAAGCTAGTGAAGCATCTCTTCAGCCTTTATTTTCATTTTATTACTTTTTATTGTTGTTGTTTTGTGGTTTTGTTTGGTTGGTTTTTTTTTTTTTTAGACAGTGTGCCATTCTGGCTGTTCTGGAACTTACTCTGTAGACCAGGCTGGCCTCAGATTCACAAGAGATCCATCTGCCTCCACCTCCCTGCGTGCTGGGATTACAGGTGTGCACCACCAAGCCTGGCCCTTGATTTGTCTTTCGAGGCAGAGTTTCCCTACGTATCCACGTTGTCCTCAAACGTGTAATCCTCCTGCCTCATCCTTTTGAGAAGCTAAGGTTACAGGCACGCACCACTATACCTAGCTCTCTGCCCTGTGATTTGTGAGGCGAGGGTGCGCATGTTCGTGAGTGTGCAGGTGCACGGGTGTGGAGGGCACTGGGACAAGCTCAGGCCTCATCTTCAAGAATTCAGCCCACCTGTTTTGATACTGGGTCTCTTCCTGGCTGGGAGCTCCCGATTAGACTAGCTTGGTTGCAAGCCCTAGAGAACCTTGTATGTCTGTCTCCCGGGCGTGGCCCAGGCCCAGGCCCAGCCTTGGTATTTTCACATGGGTCTGAGGATTGAACTCAGGCCTAAGGCTTGTAAAGGCAAATTCTTTGCTGACTGGTTTTAAACCCAGCCACAGCTTCTTCACTACTACCTGGGCCAATTTGTCTGTTGCTGCACCTGTGTGCTCCTCCAGAGCCGGCTATGAACCGGAAAGTCTTCTCCAGCCGATACTTTGCCAAGGAGACTGGCCGACCAATGAGGTCACTTCCATTTGAGAGCCCGAGCGTGTTTACCTGGAAGCTCACTAAAGGTATACCTGTCAGGTCCAAAGTCCCCTTCTCCCGAAATGGCAGCTCTGGTGACATGGTCCCATGCAGAATGACTCCAGCCCAGTAAACAGAAGGACTTACTGAGTGGACAAGCCTGAAGGCTTCTGTTCGCTAGAAAAGGAGATCTCAGAAGGGTGATTTCCATTCTCTAGGAACCTCCCTTGACCTTCCCCCAAAGGCCAGCTACCTCTGGCAAGGGTACCTAGCTCCTGATCAATCAGGTGTCAGCTCTGATCCCTACCCTGCTCACTGTCATATAAAATCTTGTGCTTCTACCATTTTGTTTTTCTCTCTGTGCCTCACCCCCACCCAAGAGATGGCCTTGGCAGTTTCTAAGATTTCTAAGAAATCTTTCCTTGTGCCCATGAAGCAGTCTAGTTCCGTAGTTTCTCTGCACCGTCATTTATGGTAACCATTCCTGAGAGGTGGTTGGGAGGACCCCAGGGGTTCTGTTGAGGGCTTTTTTTTTTCCCCTCTAGGTAATCTTGGCTGTTCTGAACTCACTTTGTAGACCAGGATGGCCTCGAACTCACAGCGATCCCTCTGCTTCTGCCTCCCAGAGTGCTGGGATTACAGGGGTGCGCCACCCCGGCCGGCAACATCTCACTTTTTAAAATAATCTTTTCTTTATTTTATATGTTTATATGTGTTTTGCCTGCATGCATGCTTGTGCACCACGGGCTTCCTGTGCCCACAGAAGACAGACGACAGCGCTGGATCCCCTGGTACTGGAACTACAGACACGTGTGAGCTGCCACGTGGGTTCTAGGAATTGAACCCTAGTCCTCTGAAAGAGCAGCCAGTGCTCTTAACCACTGAGCCATCTCTCCAGCCGCAACATCTAATTCTTAGAAGATTTAATTTGAAGGTTCTGAACTTACTGACTCATCACTGAACTTAAGATGTGAAGCGATCCTGCTGATTAGGAGACTAGCAGCCACAGAGGTGGAGCTGGTGAAGGGGACCCATAGCTCCTGAGGTTCCTTCCTGGCCGCCCTTATCCCCAGTTCTCCCTCCCTCCCGGCCTAGTGCCCTCATTGCCCTCATGGGGCCACCCTAGCTCTCTCAGGTTTCTATCTCCCTTCTTTGTCTTCTGTCCCTTCTTCGGAAGACTGACTTCCTCCCAGCGTGGGTACCACGAAGCAAACAGAGGCTGGGAAATGACCCAAGGAGCCTTTTTGGTGCTGTTCTTATATGGATGAGCCAAAAAACAAAAACAAAAAACACATGTCCCAAAAATATCAAGGCACTGAAAGAGTCAAATCATTTTCTTTTTAAAGTTGTAACATAGCTTCTCTGTGTTTGGGGGGTCACCTCGCACTCTCTCCGAACTTCTGGAACTGCGTCTGGGAGCTGGCAGCCTCGGTGCCCTTGAGCACACTGAACTATACTGTCTTGCTCTGGGGCCTGGGGTCACCCATGGTGATGACGTTATCTATCTGCAGGCCTCTGAAGCACGGGACAGAGGCACAGACGTGTGTGTGTGTGTGTGTGTGTGTGTGTGTGTGTGTGCGTGTGTGTGTTTTCAAAGCGATTGTAGTAGAGACGTAATAGAGAGAGTCCCCGTGGGTGACAATGGCCCTCTTCATCCTCAGCTCGGTCGCTGCACAGGGTGTCCACCCTCACGAGGTGGAGACATTGCCAGTGAATGGGGCATTTCTTTTCTATATGGGTGCCCTCCACGGACTCTTTGAGTATCTGGAGGAGGGGGCTTCTTGCCAGTTTCTCCCAGCCAAACCCTCTCCTTGTTTTGAAAGATCATGGGCTGCTTTTGGGTAAACATGCTCAGCCTGAATATCTGCAGCCTGCAAAAAATCCCAATAAATTGTATACTATGTCTAGCCAGCGTGACCATTAATATAACTTATGATTTAGACTCCAGACAAAATGCCCAGATACTGGGCCCCCAACACACACACACACACACACACACACACACACTTTAAATGACTATACTCACAATTACAACACTGTTAGCCTGCAAGGAAAAGGGGTTCAGTAAATCAGTGGGCAGTTACTCAGATGTCTTCCTAGATCATTCTATTACTTTCTTCTGCTCTTGTTCAAGTCTTACTTGTTTGTATAGTTGGGCTATTTTACATTTATTTATGTACATTTGTGTGTGCACGCCTCAGCTTAAAGATAAAAGTCAGGACGGGGCTAAGGTGAGACACATCTTTAATCCCAGTACTCAGGAGGCAGAGAAGGCAGATCTCTTTGAGTTTGAGGTCAGCCTGGTCTATAAGGCAAGTTCCAGGACAGCTAAGGCTACACAGGGAAACCCAGTCTCAAAAGACAAAAAGAAGGGGCTGGAGAGATGGTTCAGAGGTTAAGAGTACCGGCTGTTCTTTCCAAAGGTCCTGAGTTCAATTCCCAGTAACCACATGGTGGCTCACAACCATCTATAGTGAGATCTGGTGCCCTCTTCTGGCACATAGGTGCATGCAGGCAGAACACTGTATAAATAATACATTAATTAATTAATGTATTATTAATTAAGCAGTTAAGAACACTGGCTCCTTACCCAGAGGACCCAGGTTCAAGGACCCACACGCCTGTGTATAACTCCAGTTTCAGGGCTCTGACACTCCCACACAGACATACGTGCAGACAAAACACTAGTGAAGACAAATTAAAAATAATTTATGTAGTTTTTTAAAAAAAGAAGTCAGAAGAGATTAATTATGGATTCTTCCTCCTACCATGTTGATTCTGGGAATCACACTCAGGCCGGAAAGAGAGTGTTGAGATGGTCTGCAGCAGGTGAGACCCATCAAGTAAGACAGAGTGACTATCAGAGGAGCCTTTTGATGAGGAATTTTATTATTACTACTACTATTATTATTATTTGGTTTTTTGATTCTGGGTTTCTCTGTGTAGCGCTGGCTGTCCTGGAACTCACTCTGTGGACCAGGCTGGCCTGCCTCAGCCTCCCAAGTGTTGGGACTAAAGGGGTGAACCACATCCTGACGATGATGATGATGATGATGATGATGATGATGATGAGACAGGCTCTCCCTATGCAGCCCTAGGTGGCCTAGAACTTGCTATGTAGACCAGGCTGGTCTCAGATTCGCAGAAGTACACCTGCTTCTGCCTCCTAAGTGCTGGAATTAAAAGTGTGCACTACCATACCCAGCAAAGTGTATGTATGTATGTATGTATTTTTGCGTGTGCTCTCTTGTCTGTACATACACCACATGTATGCAATGCGTGTGGAAGCCAGAAGAGGATGTCGGATCCCCAGAACCTGGTGGTTGTGAGCCACCTGATGTGTGTGTGGGATCTGAACTTGGGTCTCCTGCAAGAGCAGTGAATACTCTTGAGTATTGAGCCATCTCTCCAGCCCCCTTGATGAGGAGGATATTTAAGAAGAAACTTCCAGGCCAGTAAAATGGCTCAGTGGGTAAAGGCACTTGCCACCAAGCCTGACAACCGTAATCCAACCCCCAGGACCTAGAGGGAGAGAACTGAAGTCTGGGTTCCACATGAGTGCTGTGCCCCCCACCCCATCAATCAATCAATCAGTGGATCAATAAGTGTACACTTTAAAAACATAAAAGGTGAAAGTTGAGCCGGGCATGGTGGCCCACGCTTGTAACCTCAGCACACATTCGGGGAGGCAGAGGCAGGAGGATCGCTGTGAGTTCGAGGCCAGCCAGGTCTACAAAGCAAGTCCAGGACAGCCAAGGCTACACAGAGAAATCCTGTCTCGGGGAGAGTTGGAAAGAGGAAGGCTCGATGTCTTCAGTGGGAGGAAGCCCCGGTGTGAACTATCTGAGATGTGTGATTATGACAGTCTACACTGAGGCCCTGAAGGGCAGAATGAGGAAAACCTCTCCCGTCCAAAGCCTGATGACCCTCCCACTCAATCAGCTTGAAAAGGTCACAGGAACCTCTTCTCAACCGGTATATCAGAACACCTACTTCCTAGGCACGGCTTTTGACACACGGTGCGAGCGGTCGGTGTTCTGAATGGCTGCCCAAGCACTTCACTCCATGGGCTCAGGCTGCATCACAGACGTGTGCTACTGGCCTCATCCACGTCTGGGTCCTGAATTGTCTGGGGTGGTGGTGGTGGTAGAGGTGTCCTTCAGCTCAGAGCTCTTTTTCCCCAAGTAGCATGAGAGGAGGGGGAGGACTCTTCTCCACGGAGTGGGCTCCACCTGATCTCACTGACAGGCTCTGTCCTGAGGTCCAAAAGGGTGACTCGAAATAAGGTGTCCCGAGGGAAAAGTGAGCCTTACCTGAGAGTCAGGCTCAGCCACGTGGAGACGTCTAGGCCCCCAGGCCCGAAGAGGCAGAAAGCGGGAAGAGGGGCTGGTTCTGCGGCGTGGGGGGCCGGGCCACGCCGAGCTCGGCCCGAGACAAGGGGCCGCGTAGCGGGGCCAGCCACGCAGGACTGGGCGGAGGGGCCGCGTCGCGGTGGGGGGCGGACGCGGGGCGGGGCGGCGCTGTCAGTGCAGGCAGCGAGCGGAATGCAGCGGCCGGAGGCCTGGCCACGTCCTCACCCGGGGGAGGGGGCCTCGGCCGCCCAGGCCGGGGGCGCAGCGCCGCCCACCCGAGCCACGGAGCCGCGGGTACGGAGCACGGAGCGCGGGGTCCCGGGGCGGGAGGACTGGGGAGCGGGGAAACCACAGCCCATTTGCCTCGGGCTCCCGCGCTGGGAACTTTGTGCCATCCCTGCCGAGAGGGAGTCCGGGCCCAGGGAGGGGAGAAAAAGTTCGTCCCGCAGCGTAGGAGCGAGGAGGCCCGGCCGGAGCGGAGAACTTCGGGGGGATGGGGGGAGGGAGCTGAAGTTCTGGGGAACTTGCGATGGGAACTGACTGGGGCGGCGGGGATGGGGGTGGGATGCTGGCGGGACGAGGGGGGGAGTGGGAGTGGCGAGGTGGTCTGGTTGGGCTCCCTTGCTCCAGGGCGATGGCCGCGCTACTGGAGCTGGGGGTCAGCCGGATGCACGGAGGCTCTCGGCGCCGCTGTTCCCCGGGCCCAGGTTCTGTGATACACTCCGACTCGGGCTCTGGAGCAGTCAGTGCATGACAGAACTTGGGTCCGGTAGGACTTTCTGCACCCAGCGGACTCAGCGGCCGCTCCTCGGACCTGCAGTGGAACATCTGCCTGCGAGTGGAGTGGGCGCCGGAAATGGTCCATGTGGCACGGGGTTGGGCTGGAACCAGTCGTGGATTGGAGGTTAGCTGGCTCCATAGAGCCCAAGACGCGGCTATCCGCTTTGAGTCAGGGGTTCCTTTCCCGTGTCAGTTTCAGGAACCCTCTCTCTACACCATCAAGGCTGTCTTCATCCTAGATAATGACGGGAGAAGGCTGCTGGCTAAGGTAAGCCCTCACCGCAGGAACCCTGAAGACAGGGCCACACGTCCAAGAAAAGCGGTCCCCACCCAGCCCATTTGACTCCTCTAGAGGAAACTCTGCCTTCTGGCCGGCAGAGCAGCCCAGCCTAGGTTCTATATAAGAAATCAGTTTGTCCACGCTGTACCTTATCAATTTAATGGCGCAGGGCAGGTGGGGAGTTGTGGGGAGTCCCTTCTGTCTCTACTCTCGTTTCCTGAGATGTCTTCTCCTTGCCCTTGCTCTGCCCAGCTGCACCCTGGAAGTGAGCTGCTGGGTGTGAGGGATCAGTGGAGAGCTGAGCCAGGGACCTAGGAATCCCGAGTCCCTAAGCGACAAGTGTGCTTTTGTAAGTCCCTGCAAACGCAAAGGACTCAGCATAGTGATTTAGAGTCCGGTGGGATTCCGGAGGCCCTGTAGTCCTACTCTTGAACTTTGGAGATGCAGAAGATAAGTGTAGAGAAGCTAACTACGTTTCCTGAGGTCACAGGGGTTAGTCTCACCACGAACGCTGACTCAGGGTTGAGATCTGAGGCTCCAGGTGGTTTTCCTCGAACTCCTTTTCAGTTATCTGGCATCCATCCTGCATGGCCCTGGTGAGATGAGCTAAAACTAAATCTGAAGCTAAGTCCCAGGGAAGACCAGATGGCTCAGTGGGTAAGGGTGTTTGCTACCATGCGTAAGAGCTTGAGTTGGATTCTGAATTCATATAGCAGAAAGAGGGGACAGATCCCCTCACGTTGTTCTTTGTCCTCCATACTTACCCCCCACAACACACACACCCTAAATAAATAAAAGTTTTAAAAAAAAAAAAGGTCAGTGTAGTGGCCTTTAATCCTGGCACTTGGATGGGAAGGCAGAGGCAGGAGGATTTCTGTGAGTCCGAGGCCAGCCTGGTCTACAAATAGAGTTCCAGAGCAGCCAGAGCTACACAGAGAAACCCTGTCTTGAAAAAAACAAAACAAAACAAAAGTGTGGAAAGAAAAATCCATGGCATCCTAAACCCCTGCCACACTGAAGGCCAGGCAATGGTGCATGCCTTTAACCTGAGCACTCAGGAGACAGAGGCAGATGAATCTCTGAACTTGAGGCCAGCCTAGTCTACATAAGGAGTTCCATGACAGCTAGGGATACCTATTTAAAAAACAAACACAAGGGGGCTGGAGAGATGGCTCGAGGTTAAGAGCACTCGCTGCTCTTCCAGAGGTCCTGAGTTCAATTCCCAGCAACCACATAGTGGCTCACAACCATCTATAATGAGATCGGATGCCGTCTTCTGGTATTTAGGTGTACATGCAGACAGAACATTGTATACATAATAAATAAATAAATCTTTAAAAATACAACCCCCAAACCCGATAGATATAAATAAATAATGCTCCTGGCACTGATATAATTAACTGTAGCAGAAAATTATTTTGTCTTATGTTGTGGACCAGGTTGGTCTCAAACTTCTGCTTTTCCTGCTTCTGCCTCTTGGGTACTGAGATCATAAGCAAGCATGGAACACCTCGCTCTAACTTTTTTGTCTATTTTTCTTTTCTCTTTCTTTCTTTTTTCTTTTTCTTTCTTTCTTTCTTTTTTCTTTTTTGAGACAGGGTTTCTCTGTGTAGTCCTGGCCATCTTGGAACTCACTCTGTAGACCAGGCTAGCCTGGAACTCAGAGATCTGCCAGCCTCTGCCTCTCGAGTGCTGGGACTAAAGAACATCTTCACAATCAGCCCCTAATTATTTTTGTTTACTTCTTTTTTGAAATAAGGACTCACTCTATAACCAAGGCTGGCCTGGAACTTAATGTGTAGCTCAGGCTAGCCGGGAAGTCACAGTGATCCTGCTAAGATTACATGTGTGAGCCAGACCTCTTTTTTAGACAGGGTCTCATATAGTCAAGGCTGGCCCAGAACTCCTAATCCTCCTGCTTTTTGTCTCCCAAGTGCTGGGATTCTAGGCATATGACACCACACCCAGATCTAAGAGCTATAAGATCTAAGTCAGTTATTAAATCTGTTAAACCCTTTCCATTTGTTGGAGCTGAAACTTAGTGTTCACAGCACTCAAATGAGCTTGTTCACCGTGGTGGGAGACAGCAGAGAGACCGAGATTATTAACCTGCCTGAAGAATTGATTACTGAAGGCAAAATTCACATGCAGAAAGTTGAGCTGACCTCATCTTGCTTCAGCAGATGGGCAGAGGTGGCTGGCATTGCCAAAGCTTCTGGGGCCTCCTCCTGGAAGGTCCCACCCTCATCATATACTAAGAAATTGAAGATGAAGTGGTGGTGATGCATGCCTTTAATCCCACCTCTGAGACAGGCGGAGGCAGGTGGATTTCCATTCAAGGCCAGCCTGGTCTACAGAGTGAGCTCCAGGACAGCCAGGGCTATACAGAGAAAGCTTGTCTCAAAAAGAAAGAAAGAAAGAAAGAAAGAAAGAAAGAAAGAAAGAAAGAAAGAAAGAAAGAAAGAAAGAAAGAAAGAAAGAAAGAAAGATTGAAAATTGAGGATATTTTGGTCTACATAGACCATTCCAGGCCAGCCGTGTGGCACAGTGAGATCCTGTCTCAAAAATAAAACAAAATCATAGACAGGGGCTAGAGAATGTAGGTTAGCAGCAGGCAAAGCACTTACTTGTCTGGCATGTCTAAGGTCCTGGGTGCCATCCCCAGCACCTCAAGGAAGGAAATGAACTGGAAAAGAGAGAGAAAAAGCTGGGAGACAGCTCAGTGGTAGAGAACTTTTTCATCAGCTCTGAAGTCCTGGTTTGCAAGTCCTCCGGCAGTGCTGCAAGAAGCGCAAGAGGAAGGAAGAAAGGGAAAGGGAGAAAGGGAAGGAGGAAGGAGAGAGGGAGTGAGGGAAGAGAGGAGGGAGATAACCAGATGGAGACCCCAAAGGCATTCTCAATGTTTCTTTACTTTGATTTTCTTCGCTTGGAATTTGTTTATGGCCACCAGGGAGCGGACAGGGCCTGGAGGGAGGTGACAAGGAGGTCCAGCTTAGCCATCCGGGTCCCAAGGCCAGGGCTGGCTCTAAGCAAGGGCTATTGCCTTTCTTTTCTTTCTCACAGTATTATGATGACACATTTCCCTCCATGAAGGAGCAGATGGTTTTCGAGAAAAATGTCTTCAACAAGACCAGCCGCACAGAAAGTAACGCCTGCCCATCCTCCGCTGGAACGCTCAGATGACTGAGCACCAGTGTCTGTCATCTTCCCCATCTGGACACATCTGTCCTTGTTGACCTTCCCCACCCACAGGCCATTCCCCTCTCCTCTGAGGCTCTTTGTCTTCTCCTCCCCAGCTGCTCTCCACTCCCTTTCATTCATCCTGCAACCTTTACTCCCAGTCACTCTCCCTCCCTCCCCTCCCTCCCCCTCCCTGTTGAGGAGGCCGACTGTGCTGTGTGCCCCCTACATACACTTGACTCTGGTCCCAGGGCGTTGCATGGGATGGACGGTGGGTCAGCCTTAGGCTGGGTTTGTTGACTCCTCAACAGGAGGCCTTCTCAAGCCACATGGAATGGGACCAAGGACACAAAGCAGCCTCCTGGTAGTGGGAAAGGAAGTAGGAAACGAAGGGAGAGGCTTGGGGAGCAGAGGCCAGGCTAGCCCCAGCCCGGGTGAGGGTGTGCTGATTTGAGAGCCTTCCTCCTTCTAGGTGAGATCGCATTTTTCGGGGGCATGACTATCGTCTACAAGAGCAGCACTGATCTCTTCCTGTATGTGGTGGGCTCTTCCTCAGAGAACGAGGTGAGTTTAGGGGGGTGGCAAGAAAGGTCTATCCTGGGGTGGAGGTGGGTTCTGGAGGCTCACTGGTACCCTAGGATCTGGGGGTGGAAGGGCAGCCAAGATGGGTCTCTGGATGCAATCTTGCGCATCTAGAAAGTTCCCTAGGTCCCTTGGGAGTCATCCCACCTTCCATAGGGAGCTGTTGGGTCTTTCCAGGCATATTGAGAGGAGACTCCAGTGTGGCTTCCAGGGGAGTACTACAGTATCTCCCCTAGCACAAACCTAAGGAGGTCCCCCCACACCTCAAATCAAAGTGCTGCTAGCCTCTAGCCAAGCCCTCTGTGACAAGGGAACGCTTCCCATCTGGCCCACCCAGGGAGCTCAGAGGCCCTGCTTGGACCTCGCAGCTTCAGCTCTTCTCTCTCCCTCCTCCCCAGCTGATGCTCATGTCTGTTCTTGCCTGCCTGTTTGACTCCCTGAGCCATATCTTAAGGTAAGTGAGACCCTCTGCACTCCAGGGCCCTGGCCCCAGGCCTTTCTCTTTGTCCCAGAGGCAAGGCTCTTCTGCCCTGCTGTGCTCCTTCAACACCCCACCCCCCAAGTCTTCCAACCAGAGTGGCTTCCTCCAACCTCCCCCCGCCCCCCATGTCCGCCACCTCCATGCTGCCCCAGGCAGACCCAAGCACGGGGTACCAAATCTCAAGACGATGAGTTGCCTGAGGTCACACAAGTTCCAAACACAGGGCGAGCAGAGAGGCCAGGCAGATGGGGAGAGGAAGGTCTTGTTGCATAGCCCACACCGGCCTTCCCACCCGGCCCGCCCTCCTTCCTGGGTCTCCTGAGTTACAGGCATGCGCCACCATGCTGGGCTTTAGAAACAGTATTTTCAACTTGAGACTCAGAGTCGGTTTTCCCTGCACTGCCCCCTCCCCCAGTCGGTTACTGATTCCTCCTCCAGGAGCATGGCGTAGACAAACCACCGCAGGACAGCTTGGCCTGCTCTGGGCTCATGCGCCCACGGTTGTGCTTCTCCTGACTAGGCCTTGTTGGGGAGGAAGGGGTGCTGGAGAATGAGGAGTGGACTACCTTAGAGCCCCACCCCGCCACATTCCCCGTGGCCACGAGGAGGCTCAGATGCTTGTGTCTGCCCTCAGGAAGAACGTGGAGAAGCGCTGGTTGCTGGAGAACATGGACGGAGCCTTCTTGGTGCTGGATGAAATTGTAGATGGCGGGTGAGGAAGGGATTGGGAGAAGAGATGTTGGGGGTGGCCTTTGTGGCCTCCGTGCTGGGGTGGGGGGACATACTGGTCATCTGTCTCTCTCATCCACCCTTCTCCTACCTATTCCTATGTATTCCAACCTGCTCATGAGGATGGAGGGGGAAATCACTAGCAGCCAAAGTCAAGCTAAACAGGAGGGTGGCCTGAAAGCCACCTACAGTTAGCAGTCAGCCGGACAGGTCGAGTTTGGGAAACTCCAGGTTGGTTTCTAGGACCTCAGCTAGAGTATCCCCCTCCAACACCTGCTTGGGTACAGGACACCGATTCTCCTTTCCCTGTCAATAAACTGACAGGGTCTACTTTCCCTGTCAGTAAAACGGGGATAAAGAAGCTATCCCACAGGATGGGGAGGGTCAGACAAAATGAAGTGTATAAAGCCCATCCTTCTCAGCTGGGTGTGGTGGCGCACGCCTGTGATCCCAGCACTCCGGAGGCAGAGGCAGGCAGACCGATGTGAGTTCGAGGCTGGCCTGGTCTACAGATTGAGTCCAGGACAGCCAAGGCTACACAGAGAAACCTGTCTCAAAACAAAACAAACAAAACCCCCAAAGAAACAACAACAAAAAGCCCATGGTTCTCATTGGTAATTTGCAGTATTTTTATTTTTTGTCTTTCTCCTCAGTAAATATTACCTCCCATTAGTATGCTAGCAGACCCCAAGACAATTGGGAGTCTTTATGAGAAAAACTGGTTAGTAGAATCCCTTGAAAGAGAGGACAATCAGGGAAGGATAAAGCTCCAGCTCTGGTAACAGAACCTTGTTGAGTGTCTTCTCTGCCCTTGCCTTGCCTCAGTGCTGGATACCCTGGGATTATAGCATCTTTGAAACACCTGCCCATTCTCTGGAGGAGGAAATAGAGGCTCAGAGATTCTAGTAATTTATCAGAGGGCACAGCAAGGGAATTAGCAGAGGAATTCCTTTCCTCTTTGTTCTTTCCATCGCACTGTGCTACCTAACTTAGGAGCAGGGCTGTCTAGGAGGTGGGCCGCCGTGAATGCCTTAGTCCTCTTTCTGTTTTTATTAACTGCCTGCTGTTGCCTGGTGTTGTGCTGAAGGCTGGGTTCCAGATGTGAGGAAGACCTAGCTCCCCTTCCCCCAACAGCATCTGCTCATCTTGACTAGGCTACCCTGATCTCAGTCTGGGTTTCTCGTTTGCTTTGTTTTGTTTTTACGTGTTTATTTGCTTTTATCTTTGATTACTGTGTGTTCAACAGCATGAGCGCGGAGGTCAGAGGATAACTGGTCGAGTCAGTTCTCTCCTTCTGCCACGTGGGTTCTGGGGGGGTCTGTCTTGGGTTGTTGGGTTGTTGGCAAGCACCTTTAATGGTTGTACCGTCTCACAAGCCCCTTGGCTGAGCTTTTCCCCAGAGATGATCATGGAGGTGTAAAGTGTAGGAGAAGCGCTGCAAGTCTCCCATGGGGAGGGCCAGATGTGACTCCAGGACCATCTATGTGAAGGTTCCCTGGAGATGACACACTACAGGACGTATTAACGAGTGGAAAGTGGCTTGTCAGAGGGAGATCACATCACTGACTCGCCCCCAAATTTTCTCTTATCTTGTAGTGTGATTCTGGAGAGTGACCCCCAGCAAGTGATCCAGAAAGTGAATTTCAGGGTAAGCCTTCCTGTACCCCACGCCCATCTTTTCCACACTGCCTTTTCTGTCTTCCCTACCCTTGTCCTTCCCAGGCAGCAGGCTCTCAGGGCTCAGCTGGTGGGAGCCCAGCCACTCAGGCATCCAAGAGGAAAGTTTCCAGCTCATTCCCCATCAAATCAAAACAAAACAAAGCTCCTCCTCATCCTCCAATGAGAAGCCGGGTGCAGAAGTCACTGAATCCTCAAAATGACTCCAAGAGCCAGCCTTGGAGACTGGGCTGCCTTGGGGCTGTGCTTAGACCCTTCTGCTCTGGTTGATCTTTTCCATGTCTGCAGTCTGGATGATACCTTTCCCCAGCTTCAGTTCCCTCTACCAGCCTCCCTTCGCGCAAATAGAAGGTCCCAGCTTGGTTAAGGGTGCCGCCTAGGGGTAGAATACTTGGCTAGCATGTGAGACCTTGAGCTTAGTCCCCAGCAGTGGGGAATGGAGTAGTGTGGGTCCTGGCTTCCGGAATGGCAGGCTGGAGGACCTCCGCCTCCATCTGCTGGGCAGGAATAAGGTGTGGTTCTGCGTCATGCTGACTCCACCCCTCACCCTGCAAGCCTTCACCTCCCTGGTTTAACAACTCCTCTCTGCCCTGACTCCACCCTGTGATTCTCCTCCCTCACAGACCGATGACAGTGGCCTAACAGAGCAGAGTGTGGCCCAGGTAAGCCCCTTGCATCTTCCTTGGCCAGAAACAGGCTACAGGACATGGAGAGCCCAGTGCCCCAGGGGAGATAATGATAGTTAAGAAACCAGAGGTGGAGCTGGAGAGATGGCTCAGAGGTTAAGAGCACTGGCTGCTCTTCCGGAGGTCATGAGTTCAATTCCCAGAAACCACATTGGTGGCTCGCAACCATCTGTAATGAGATCTGGTGCCCTCTTCTGGTGTGCAGGCGTACATGCAGGCAGAACCTTGTATACATAATAAATAATTAAATCTTAAAAAGAAGGAAGGAAAGAAAAAGAAACCAGAGGTGATGCTGGGTGTAGTGGTACCCACCTGTAATCCCAGTGCTCTGGGAGGCAGAGGCTCGAGTTCCAGGCCAGCCTAGTCTACAAAGTGAGTCCAGGACAGCCAAGGCTACACAGAGAAACCTTGTCTTGAGAAAGAAAAGAAATCAGAGGTGTGGGACAGAAGGAGCTCCTGGAGGCTGTTGAGCTCTTGGGAGGTGGGTGCTGAGAGATGGAAGGGCAAGTTATCACCTGCTCACCTCATCTCTTCCCTAAACTAGCTACCCGATAATGCCTGGGAAGCAATGTGGAGGCTCAGATCCCTCGTATTCCCTTAACCTGGACAGGATACCATGTGGGAGTTTGTCTTGGCACTTAGCCTCAATACTTAGGGTCCTTGCTGGGACTGTTAAGGGCCTCATCACCTGATGATAGGTGATAACTTTCTGTACTTAGCCCTAAGTAGCCACGTACCTGCACACTCCTATCTGGCAGTGTGTGTGTGTGTCCTGGTTACTGTCTGAAGTACTGTCTCATGGACTCCCCTATATAAGTTAGTTCAAATGTGGCAGCCCTGCAGACACGGGCCTGTGCCGTCAGGGGGGAATCACCAGATGTGACACCCCACTTTCCTGCACCCCCCTCATCACACCATCTGTCTTCTGGTGGCCCATGTTTTTCTCATGGTCTGCTGGAAAAGAGTGTAGCCACATGGCGGTTTCAGGGGGGAAGGAGGCTGGAAGAGGCAGGCGGAGTAGCTGAGCCCTCGGAAGGCTGAGGCTGGGGGATCTCAAGTTCAAGGCTCAGCACTGAACTACACAGTGAGTTCCTCCAGGCTAGCCTGGGCTGTAGCAGACTTCATCTAAAATAAAACCAAGCTGGGAATGGTGGCACACACCTATAATCTCAGCACCTGGGAGGCAGGAGGATCGGAGTTCAAAGTCACATCTACATGAGACTCTGTGTTAAAAAAAAAAAAAATCACTGAGATGTCTCAGCAAGGAAGGCACTTGCCTCCGGGCCTCATGACCCAAAGAGAGAAGTGACTCCCCCACAAGGTGCTGACCTCTGCATACACACACACAAATAAATGAAACAAACATTAAACATTTTTGAAGGGGAGCGTGGATGAGCCGAGCAGATAAGGACACGCGTTGGGGATAGCTTGGTGGTTGATCACACTGGCTGCTCTTGTGGGGGGCCTGGGTTCAATTCCAAGCACACACATGGTGGCTCACAGCCATCGGTAGCTCCGGTTCTAGGGAATCTGGTGTCTTCTGGCCTCTGCGGGCACCGGGCACATGTGTGGCACACACACGTACATATAAACACCCATGCACGTGCAAAATTAAAAAAAAAAAAAAGGAAGAAGACAGTTGGAGTGGGCGTGGTAGAGGGCTCACTAGGCACAGAGATGTGGGTGTGGTTCCTTGCACGGCACCGTACGGTGTGGTGGTGCGTGCTTGTGATTCCAGCACTTCAGGTTTGGAGGCTGGAGGATCAAAAAGCAAGACTGTTTCAGAAACATAATCAAGCTGGGTGGTGATCACACACTATTTTTTTTTAAGATTTATTTATTTATTATGTATATAGTGTTCTGGCTGCACACCAGAAGAGGGCACCAGTTCCCACTCTAGATGGTGGTGAACTACCATGTGGGTGCTGGGAATTGAACTCAGGACTTTTGGAAGAGAAGCCAGTGCTCTTAACCTCTGAGCCAGCTCTCACCTTTAATCCCAGCACTCAAGGAGGAAGAGGCAGAGGCAGGCAGATCTCTGTGAGTTTGAGGCCAGCCTGGTCTACAGAGAGAGTTCAAGGACAGCCAGGGCTACCCAGAGAAATCCTGTCTCAAAACAAAACAAAACAAAAAAAGCAGCCAAACAAAACCAAAAACTAACCACCACCACCAATAACAAAACCCCACATATTCACGAGAGTCATCCTAAGCTTGTACTTTACCAGTGAAAGTTGAATGGCAAAGTTACTCAGCGTCTCTAGGGCTCTCAGAAGAATAGAACCCACCTTGCAGAGCTATATGAAATAGGTGACTGGCAAGATGGCTCATGAATGAAAGCCATGCTGCCAAGCCTGAGGTCGTAAGTTCAAGCCCCACCTCAGCCCTGCTTGTCTCTGCTTCCCTAGTGCTGGAAGCAAAGGCATAGGCCACCACACTAGGCTCAAAAGGTGTCTTATCTCTGTGTATGCACTGTGGCATTCAGACATGCGCACGGGCGTGCATGCACATGCACACACAAATAAATAAATGTAAAAAAATTGTTTAAAGAACTAGAGGAACCAGTTCATGGATGGTTCTATGCTTCTTTCTATGGAAAGAGCCTAGAAAATTAAGTCACACAAACTCAGGAAACATTTTCTATTTTTCTAAATGTACAAAGAATGAAGACTGAGCCTGGCATGGTGGTGCACACTTTTAATCCCAGCCCTAGGGAGGCAGAGGCAGTTGGATCTCTTGAGTTGGTGAGTTCGAGGCCAGCCTAGTTTACGAGTGAGATCCAGGATGGCCAGGACTACACAGAGAAACCCTGTCTCAAAACAACAACAACAAAAAACAAAAACAAAAAAAGACTGATAGGCCTTGTTATGTAGCCCAGGCTGCCATTGAACTCATCATGCTCCAGCCTCGAATTCCTAGGAGCTGAAATCACAGCCACCACACCTGAGTATTTGTGGAAATCTTAAAAACAAAACTTACAGCGGTGAGCATAAAATTAAATGTGGAGAGATAGGAGGGCCTCACGTCCCCAGGAAGGAGGGAGACTGCAGGAGAAAGGGACATACTCAGTGTGGGGGTGGGTGTTTTGTTGTGGGGGGAGGGGCGCAGAGGAGGCTTCATGCCCAGAGGGGCTGGTCACCTGAGGACCCCGATGTGCTGGCATCATGTCCGAACAGTGGTAAAGATACGGGCACACACTGGGTTGAGATGGTTGGCCATAGGAGCACACACACCTGACAGCTTCGCCACATCAGCAAATGGTATGGTTTGCTAAGGACACACCCCAGTCAAGGCCAGAATCATGGGTCTGTTAAGGTATCAAGTGTCCCGAGCACAGGCATGGTGGAGCCTGGGCCCAGTCTCTGCCTGGTGATGGCACTGTGAGGAGGAACGACCGTGGCCTGGCATGGCTTGAGGGAGGCAGGGGCCAGTGCCACACCCACAGTTGGAGAGGCTTCAGCTGCAGCCAAACTCAGCCTGCTTGGCCTGCCTTTTCCTCCAGAGCCTGGTCTCATTTAAACCAAGTGGAGGCAAGCTGCTGCCACCTAGTGCCGAGGGCTCCTGAGATGCCCTCGTCGACCTCCAGTAAAGGCACCCCCCCATTAACATTCTCCTCAAATATTTCTCCCAACGTCCTACCCTCGCCCCAGGTTCTTCAGTCAGCCAAGGAACAAATTAAGTGGTCTTTACTGAAATGAAGACCTTGGAGTCAAGGCACCCTCCCCACAGAGCCTT
Source organism: Pachyuromys duprasi (assembly GCA_028658305.1). Taxonomy (NCBI): domain Eukaryota; kingdom Metazoa; phylum Chordata; class Mammalia; order Rodentia; family Muridae; genus Pachyuromys; species Pachyuromys duprasi. The sequence goes on along the minus strand of CM053746.1, from coordinate 23,072,214 downwards.
TTTCCAGTCCCCGCAAAAGCCCCAAGACTTCAAGAGACAGAAGAGACCCCCGTCTGCCTTCTCGGGCCTCTCTCAGAACTGATCCCTGAGGTCTCCTGCCAGGGATTCCGAGAAGCGAAAGCTTGGCCCCAGCTCTGTCCCCCTTGCTCAGTACCCTGGCCTTCCCCTGGCGCCACGGGAACCAGCAAAGCTGCTTTCCCTCGGACCTCTGGCATTCTCAAGACCTAGGCCTCAATAAACTTCCGTTTCTTGCCGACGATCTCCTTTCTTGGCTTTGGAAGTGTGTGTGTGTGATGTATCTTTTCTGATTCCCGGTGCTTCGGAGTGGGCTATGCCTGTGGGTGGGGTCAGGGTGGGCCAAGGAAAAGGGAAGGAGTTAACACAGCGAGGTACGCAACACTGCTACACGCGGGTTCCCTCCATGTGTGGTTGGGCGGCTAGACACGACTGTGTGGCTTGGTAGGATTAATAGTGACAAGAAATCCAGGAAGAGGGGAGCAGAAGCGGTACCCCTGTTTTGTGTGTGCAGAACACACAGGGAGGCTCCTCTAGGGATTCCTTGAGTCATTTCCCCCCACATTCCTAGCCTCCAGAAAGGAAGGGAGTCGGGCTTACTTTGACAAACTGAGGAACACTTTGGCTATTTTTCCTGGCGTGCCTGGGACCGCGGAATTTCGATCTTGGCATATATCCCGGGCACTAGAGCCCTGTAAGCTTGCTGCCTCTTTCCGGGGGCGAGAAAGCACCGACTGGTGCCCACTGCGGGTGTCTCCAGAGCATCCGCGCACCTCCGAGGCTGTGAAGGATCGGGGGGGGGGGGGTCCAGAGAAGGGGCAGACGGAAGGAGATTCACTGCGGCAAACCTCGGGGATGGAAATGAATAAACTTCCTGAGCATCGGGACCCCTCTTCCCTACCCTAGTCCCAGCCTCTGCACCTTCGCTCGGTCTTTCTCTGACTACGCTTTCCGGGTCTCCGCGCTGCGGACTCATCAGGACTCCCTCAGCGGGAGGACTCATCTTCTTGGATCCCTGGAGGCTTTCGGCGGCTGGCTCCCCCGCCCCGCCCCCGCCCCGCCCCGCCCCCGCCCCGCCCACACACCACATCGCCCCGCCCCCGCACAGCATCCGTGGTCCTACAGCGCCATCTGGAGGCGCCGATTAACTCCGCCCCCAAGGTGGGACCGACGCTCCTCGAAGTGTTCCCGGCTCTTTGACGCCAGCGCCGGTGCGTTGCCCTAGCAACCAGGACGCGGGACTCCCCGCGACTCCTGTCGCAGCGCAGAGCTTTTTGCTAGTGGTGAGCTAGTGGTGAGCCTTCGATCTTAGTAAAAACCCGTAGGGACAGTGGTTGTCACTTGCAGGCCGGGCGGGCGGGAGACCAGCCTAGGTTGCACGCGACACTTAACTTAAAAACAAAACTAAACTAAACAAAACGGCGCAGGCCAGCTATTCCCACTGGCTTTGGCTACGGCTGTGATTCGAGAACTCGGCGAGGATACAGGGGTGCAAACCTAGTCATTGTAAATCCTGACTATACTGTCTTTCCAAAGGCACTGCGTTTACAACCTTTTCCCTTGGAAGGATGGCACAATAAAATCGTGGAGTTCAGGCGCCAGTGTGGTGATGGGAGAGAAGTTCTTCAGGGATACTTCTCAAATATTCGGCCACCCGTAGAACTGGGCTTCCTCCATAGACCGGTCCGGTGGAGTAAAACTGCTTTCCTGGCAACGTGGTCTGTGGCCTTGCAAGGGACAGGGATGGGAAACATCTGGCAGAAGTTAGGAGTTTCACCCAAGCTGGCGCACTCAAGTTCTTTCAACTACGCAATGCTGTCCACATTTTATTAAGGGGTACACCGAGGCCCTGAAACTTTCAGGCGTGTTGCAGCTTCCACAGTAACTCCCTCAGCGTCTAAAATATCTGAATTTCTTGCTCACACTTGGACCGTGCAGGGCGTGGGGCACACAAGCCTATAATCTCGGCTTTTGAGAGGTGGAGTCTAGAGAATCAGAAGTTTGAGGTTATTTTCTACTATTTATTGTGTCTGAGATCAGCCTGGGCTACACATAAAGAAGGGTGACAAGAAAGTGTCCCTTAGCCCGCTGTGGCTAAAGGCTACCCTGATCCCATAGGGAGGGTTTGGCAAAGCAGCCAGAGGGGATAGTTTAGAGAGGGTTGCACTGAACGCTTGGGGTGAGGACCCCAAGTCTGCGTCTCCGTCTCCGGCCCCTTCTCGCTTCCTTCATCCAGACAGCAGGCCTGGCTGGCCACCCTGCGCTCTGCCCACTGCATCGGCTTCCGGAAAGCCTCATCTGCGCTGCTGCAAGCCGGAGCCTGAGGGATTTCGGATAGGGCATCCGCGGCTCTGAGCCAGGGCTTGTCTTCCCATGTCCTCCCACCCCTAGCATCCTTCCTTGTCTTACTCCCCTGTGCCAACAGCTTTGGAGCTTATGCGGACCAGGAACTTTAGGGCCACCCTTTTTCCTGACGCTGAATTAGCACCAGGTCAAAAATTGAGACCTCAGGAATGTAGGCTCAGCCAGAGGGCGCTGGAGGAAACACCAACTCAAGGATTTGTTACAGGGGAGACACAGACACAGACACAGACACAGACACAGACACACACACACACACACACACACACACACACACACACACACACACACACACACAAACTGTGCTCCTCCAGTCTTTCTTCAATTGGCTGACTGAAAAGCAGGGCGTGTGGGACTGGTTCTCATCCCAGACACTAATGGATGGCTCCCTGATGAGTGGACCATTGCCAGCTGTCTGGAGGAGTGAGTGGGCAGAGGCACAGGGGCTCTTCTCAAGGCCTCTCTGATTGGTAGAGGCAGAGCCTACCAGGCCTGGGAGGGGGATGAGCAGGCAGAAGTAGCCTGCTTGAAGGTCTTCAACTTCTTTGCAACTCACTATGAAGTCTGATATGCTTTTCGAAGGCTGAGACAGGAGGCAGCCACGAATTTTTTGTTTTTTGTTTTTGTTTTTCGAGACAGGGTTTCTCTGCCTTGACTGTCCTGAACTTGCTTTGTAGACCAGGCTGGCCTCGAACTCACAGAGATATACCTGCCTCTGCCTCCCCTAGTGCTAGGATCTTAGGTGTGCCCCAACACACCGGGCTGACAGCTACGAATTTAATACTACCTTGGACTACACAATGAGACAGTGCCTGTCTTAAAACAAACAACCAAGAAACTCTTTATCCTGGGGCCGAATTAATTCTGAGCTCTTAGGACCGTAGAGCTCCTTTGGATCCTGGAAATGGGAATAATTTTCCTTCTCTTTCCTTTCAATCCAGGGCTTATTCATTTATTTGTTGACTCAGTGTATTCAAATATTTAGGTGTCTACAATGAGCCAGGCACTGGGAGAAAATGGCAGGGTTGGGGTAAAGGGTCCAAAGAAGGGATTTAGATTTGAGGGATATGTCAAGATATAAATGCCTTTAAAGATCAAATCCTGTTCTATCTGAGTAGTGATGGGAATTCAGGTTTATTTATTTTTAATTTTTTTATTCTTAGGTACATTTGGTGTTTAGCCTACATGCAATCCCAGCACTTGGGGAGGCAGAGGTAGATGGATCTCTGTGAGTTCGAGGCCAGCCTGGACTACAAAGAGAATCCAGGACAGCCAAGGCTATACAGAGAAACCCTGCCAGAGAAAGAGAGAGAATTTTTATCTTTGTGTTGTGTTTGAGACAGGGGTTCTTTGTGTAGCTCTGGCTGTCCTGGAACTTTCTCTCTCTGTAGCTTCAAACTTAGAAATCTGCCTGTCTCTGTCTCCTGAGTGCTGGGATTCAAGGTGTGTGTGTGTGTGTGTGTGTGTGTGTGTGTGTGTGTGTGTGTGTGTGTGTGTGAGAGAGAGAGAGAGAGAGAGAGAGAGAGAGAGAGAGAGAGAGAGAGAGAGAGAGAGAGAGAATGTTCACCATCTATATTCATTCCTTCAGAGGCCAGAAGAGGGAATTTAATCCTCAGGAGCTGAAGTCCCAGGAGACTGTAAACCTTCAGACTGGGTGCTGGGAACCCAATCCTTGTCCTCCAGAAAGGCAGCAAGGGCTTTTAACTGATGAATTCTCCCCCCAGCTCCCATGGGAACTTCTGAAATGAACTGGAAGGCACACTTTCTGAGCTAAGTAGACTCCAATTTGACTGGGTGTGCAACTCTGTCAGCAGATAAGGAGTTTATAAACATAAACAGAGAACACCTCATATCAGGATGACAGAAATCATCTGGGGGAGACATGTGCTCTCCCTGCTCCAGCAGAACTCTACCTCCAGACCCCAACCCTGTTTCATTTGGAATTGAGGAACCTGTCTGTCTGCCCGGAGAGCTGATAGAGGGTGTGTCTTACCTTGCAGGAGCTGAAATAGGCAGCTTTTCCCTGCGCCGGATGTGAGAGGGTCACGGCGGGCCGTGACTGAATAAAACTTTGCTTCTGCTGTCCACTAGCTATATGTGTGTCCTCAGAGAAACCTGGTAGACATTTTTGCCTTATATTTTTTTAACAGGTAAGGCAACAGAGGGCCTGAGACATAGAATAACCCATCTTAAGGCTGGCCCACCTCCCATTTACTCTTCATCCCGACCACAAAGCTAAGGGGCTTGGACTGTTATTCTAAGAAAAACAGGGCCAGCTGAAGACATCCAAGCAGTCGAAGTGTTCAGTGCTACAGTCCTTTGTCCCAGCTGAAGGTGCACTGAAACCCGGTGTGTAGCCAAGGCTGGCCGCCTTGGACTCCCCATGTAGCCTAGGATGACCTTGAAGTTCTGACGCTCTGCATCTGCGTCCCAAGCAGATGGTGTGTCACCATGCCCTGTTTGCTCAGGGCCGGGGGGGGGGGGAGGGTTTGAATCCGGGGATTTGTGCCTGCTAAGCCAGCCCTCTACTGGTTGACCTACATCTGCAGTCGGTTGAAGCTGTATACATTAGAACTCAATCCTCTTAAGGCCATGCTCTAAAAGGCATATTCAATACTCGTTTATTAGATATTAGGTGCAGATACACTCATGGGTAGCCACGCTTTTAAGATTGTTTCTTGTTCTATCCGAGATACAACCAACCAGATGTGGTGTGGTACTTTTGTAACCTGAGCACTTGAGGGGTGGGGCTAGGGCCAACCTGGTCTACAAAGGGGGTTGGAGGCCAGCCAGGGCTGTTATACTGTTACACAGAGAAACCCTGGTTTGAGAAAGAAAGAGAGAGAGAGAGAGAGAAAGAAAGAAAGAAAGAAAGAAAGAAAGAAAGAAAGAAAGAAAGAAAGAAAGAAAGAAAGAAAAATTTTGCTTTCTTTTTTATATCTGTGAGTTCCAGGCTAGCCCAGTCTATAGAAAAGTGGAGGTAGAAGGATCAGGTATTCAAGGCTAGCCTTGGCTACATAACAGGTTTGAGGCCTGCCTGGCCTACACGAAACTGTCTCTGAAAATCAAAATAAATGCACAAGTTAAAGACTGTGCAGTTGAATTGTCAGTCTGAGCCACCAAACAGCTTGCAGTGATCAAGCCCATTCTGAAAGCCTGAAGACTCAGTATTTTTGAATGAATGGAACACAGCTGCAGTCAGTCACTCCAAAGGGACCATTTTGTCACTGATGATGATTTGGACACTTTAAATTCTGGAAAGTATGTATATTGATATATTGGGTTTTGGGGTTTTTGGGTTTCTCTGTGAGCCTTGGCTGTCCTGGACTCACTTTGTAGACCAGGCTGGCCTCAAACTCACAGAGTACTGCCTGCCCCTGCCTCCCTGAGTGCTGGGATTAAAGGTGTGCACCACTACATCCAGCTAGAAAGTATCTTTAAAAGAATAAATTCAAAAGCAGGGTATGATGGCGTATGCCTATAATTTCAGGACCAGGGAGGCAGAGACAGGTGGATCTCTGAGTTAGAACTTAGCCCGGTCTACAGAATGAGTTCAGGAACAGCCAGAGCTACATAGTGAGACCCTGTTTCAAAAGACAAAACAAAAATAGTTTCACCTATATCTTTATAGGTAATGCTCCTTGATCACTCATATTGCACCACTCTGAAAATAGGCGCCGCACACACACACACTCACTGGCACATAATCCTCCCTAAAGGGAAGACATTGTAGCAAGAGAGAAAATCGGATTAACTTCTGCCAGCATTGTTTCTCTTCTCTTCATGTACACCCGTGACCTAACTTGAAAAGGGGAGGGGCTGAGGCTGGAAGCTCAGTTAGATACTTGTGCTTAGCACAGGTGAGGCCTTTCCCCTACCTCCAGCACAGAAGAAAACTCTAGACATCACAAAGTGGATGCTCCTGCGTCCAGCCGGAAGCCTCTTGGGGAGTGAGGGAGTCCTGGTGGGTGTGTTGAGAACGCGTGGGGTAGGGAAATAGTTAGTGCTTCCACTGTTTCTCCGCCTTCGTGGGTGGAGGACCATTTGAGGGTGCTCGCTGTGGTTGGATGGCTGGCGGGTTCCTGGAACACCCCCTCTCAGAAGATGGTGGGGAAATACAAGAACTTGGAACTCGGAGAAGCAGACAGCATGAAGGCAGAAATTGAAAGCTGTCTCCGTGGGCCTGCGAAACGGCTCAGTGGATGCCAGGGCTTGTCACGCCCGGAGAGGAAGGAGAGAACTGAGCCTAGGAAATTGTCCTCTGACCTCCACATGAACGCCATGGCATCCGCGTGCCTGAATGTGCACACACTAATAAAGATAATAATAACCGGCAATAATGGTAACACGCCTCCCATCCCTGCTCCCAGAAAGTCCCACCCTGATCTTAGCGTCAGAAAATGAGGCTCTCACAGGTTTGCCCAGAAGGTGGCGCTGTAAGACAAGCTCCATTTACCTCCTCCTTGGTCTGGCTGGGATCAAGTATCCCGCCTTAAGTAAGTGCCAGTCAGTCCTGAAGGACCTTTCTTCCGGCACAGGCTGAGCATTGGGGCGCATTCCTAGAGATGGCCTCAACCCGCACCCAGGTAAAGACCACGGGGGAAAGGTCCCGAATCAAGGCTATGAACGTCCTGGTGAAGATGAGAAGGTGAGAGACCCTAGGGACCTGGAGCAGCCGTTGTGCTGAACAAATGAAGGGTATCAGAACCTAGATTAGATGTGGTGTCTGCTTGACAAAGAATGACCTCCTAGGCAATTAAAACCGTAGCAGAATTCCCAACAACAACAAAAATCCCAATTCTTACTTTTCATTTTCTTTTTTAGATAAGATGTGAAACATGAGAAACGTGCTTAATCAACATGCAGGAGGTCCCAGGTTTAATTCCCTGTATATATCCTGCAGCCATCAAGCTGAAGGGCCCATTGAAACTGGGTATGTAGACCAGCCTGGCCTTGAACTCCCTACCTAACCTCGGATGTCCTTGACGTTCCGATTCTGCATCCACCTCCCAATACTGGGGTTATAGGTGTGTGCCACCATCCCCTGTTCTTGGGGGGCCAGGAATTGAATCACAGGATTTGCACATGCAAAAGCAAGCATTCTACCAATTGATCTCCATCTCCAGACATGTGGTTTATTTTTGCTTTATTTATTCAGTTTTTCAAGACAGGATTTCTCTGTGTAGCCCTGGCTGTCCTGGAACTAGCTCTGTAGACCAGGCTGGCCTCGAACTCAGAGATCTGCCTGCCTCTGCCTCCCTAGCACTGGGATCAAAGGTGTGCACCACTGCCGCCTGGCTCATTCCTAGTTTTCAATAGCATTTATTTGTGTGTGTGCATGTATGTGTGTGTGTGTCTACATATGAAGTCTGGTATATTCTTTCATTGCTCTCCAATGCATTACTATTTCTTCATATTTGATTAATTTTGTGTTTAGGTGTTTGCCTGTATGTTTCTGGACTGTCTGTGCCTGGTGCCTGTGGAGGCCAGAAGAGAATGTCTGACCCTCTGGAGTTCCACTGTGTGGGAGTTCTTTCGGATCCTCTGCAAGGAGTGTCCTTAACCACCGAGTCATCTCTCCAGACAAGGCCTCTCGCTAAGCCCTAAGCTCACTATTTCAGTGCTGCTGCTGACCATGGTGGAGGGACCTGCCTCTCCCCACCCCTCCAGGGGCGCTGTAGAGTTAGTGCTTCACCTGGCTGTTTCACTCAGGTTCTGGGAATCCGAACTCAGATCCCCAGGCTCGCACAGGGTTACTTCTGCTGAGCCATCTCCCCTGCCCTCAATAGCATCTTTCATCAGTAATGAAACTGAGGTAGGGAAGGTGGTACATACTCATAACCCCAGCATTTGGGAGGTGGAGGGGGGTGAGAGGATCAAGAGCTCAATGTCGCCAGGTGTGGCGGCTTATGCCTGTAATCCCAGCACTCGGGGAGGCAGAGGCAGGCAGATCTCTGTGGGTTCCAGTCCAGCCTGGTCTGCAAAGTAAGTCCAGGACAGCCAAGGTTACACAGAGAAGCCCGGGGGGGGGGGGAGAGAAGCAAGAGGGTTGGGGGAGGGGGAAGAGTTCAAATAGAGTTTAAGGCCAACCTTGTCTCTGCAAAGCAAAACCTGATGACGACGACGATATTGATAACAGTGACAATGAAATAATAATCAAGCGCTTTCTCCTGTTAGTTTTCCAAACAAATGAAAATATATGTATCAACCAAAGAAGAAGAAGAAGAAATCCCATAAAGTCATAATAAAACTCAAGTCAATGTGCATTCCTCAAGCTCCGTGGACAGATTCTATTTCCTTTACCGATGTAGCTTTCTTTGAACCCCCTTCTCCCGACCTCCATGAGGTAGACAGATGTCATCCATACTTGACCGGTAGGAAGTGTGTGCTCTGTGCTCCTGGGACTAGAAACAATGAGGCCGGGATCTGGGTGTGGGCTTCCCCAAGAAGAAGGTGTGTCTTCAAGCGGGCCACCGTGCTGGCCCCCCTGGGCCCACCCTTCCCGTTTGTTCCCTGGCGCGATCAGAATGTCTCCCAGGGCCCGCAAGATGTATCGATTAGGGGTGCCAGAACGGAGGTGTGAGCAAAGGAAGAAGATGGGGAGCGGAGGGGACCGAGTAGCAGAGCAGAAACTCCGAGAGACCCCCTTCCATCCTGCAAACCCAAACAAAGGGGGAAACAAATCAAGGGTAGATCTTTAAACTCCAGATCGGAGTCTTCCTTAAGCTCTGCGTTGAATAAACCGAGGGGCCTAAGGTGCCGCGGGCGGGAAAGAAAAAGGGGCCCCTAGAAGAGGAGGTTAGCGGGGAGACAAGGAAGCCTGGCGCTTTCTTTGATTGCGGGGACTCAGGGGACGCTCAGCTGGACGCCGCGGGCGGAGGAGGAGGGGATGAGGATGTCTCGGGGCAAGTGGTCTCCAGGGATCTATTTGTAGGAGCCGAGGCCCAGAGACTGCGCGCTCTGGGTCAGAGAGAAACGAATAAGGAGTGTCTCTGGGACGACATCTTTTCTCCTCCTCTTCCCCACCTCTCTTCCTTCCCCTCTCCTTTAGACCCTCCGAATCCTTTTTAGGTAGCTGGGGTCAACAGGAACCGGAGGCTGCTGCGTATACAAGGGAAACAGGGGGGGGGGGCCTTGAAACGGTAGAACCTGAGAGAGGTATCCGTGTACAGGGCAAATAAGGGCGGCCTGAAAACAGCTGAATCTGGGGAGCTGGAAGTGCCTAGCGAGAGGGCCAGGGGGTTCTGGAAACTGCCGAATCCAAAGAGGCCAATTTGTGTACCAGGGAAATGTAGGGGAACCTGGAAACAGCAGGATCTGGGGAGACAGTTCGTGTGTACAGGGGGGTTAGAGAGAGTGTGTGTGAGAAGCCTGAAAACGGTTGAATCTAGGGAGACAGATTCACGTGCAGGGGGAACGAGGGGAGACTGGAAACACGATCTGGGGAGATGCATCAGTGCGCAGCAGAAACTGGGGTGGCTTGGAATTGGGTTCTCCCGGGGATGACACTGAGTGTGATTTTAGTAGGGGTGCATGGGAACCTGGGGTGCAGGGAGACAGGCAGGTAAGGGGGTGGAGTCGCAGGGGAGGAGGGGCTTTTTGCCTCCCCCCCTCCTCCCCCGTTTGTTAATTCTGAGCGAGACCCTTTCACAGCTTCTTCCCGCAGGCAGATAAGCCAGGGTAAGGGAGCAGCTTTCCGATGAGGACCCAAGGTTTCGGGTGGAAGAAAGGCAAGAAGAGCTCTCTCGTGGCCAGTTGCTGCCCTGGTTCGAAATAAGCAGAACCTCAGAGCTGGGAAAGGGGTAGGGGTTGGTGGTGAAGAGGAGGAGGAGGGAGGCTTCTTCCCAACCCTTCTCTGATGGGGAGAGGCGTCTTTCTGCTTGTCCAGTGACCTCCCTGACCTCTCTCCTCAGTGGCTCCCTTCTGACTGACAGACAGACAAAGACAGAGCTGCAGACAATCGACTGAAGAAGGCCCCACAAAAAAGCTCCCTGCCTCCCCCACTCACCAACCCCTGGGGAGAGGCCCCAGGCCAGCTAGGGCCAGAGCTGTCACTCAGGTGGCTGTGACGAGGCGCTGTCTTCTGGTGACAGGCCTTCAGGAGACAGGGCTGACTAGGAGCTTGCATGGGCCTGAGATTTTTGGGATTCTGTCTGTGCCTCTTGGAAACCAGAACTTTCCAGCCAGCTGCCTCCAAGGGGAGACAGGGGGCCCCCCACCCCACCCCAGCAGCCACCGGAACAGCAACAGCCGGGCAGATCCTACCGTTTGCTAGCTTTGGGCTCTCAGGCCTGCTAGAATACCTCTGCTGATCTGTTTCTCATTCATAGATCTCAAGGGACCCTTAAGTCCTAACATGAGGATTCTTCGTAGATGCTGGGGAGGATGGGGAGGTACATTTCTCCCTCTCAAGACTGTACAAAAGCGTTGGGAGGAGGCTGGTTTGGAGTACATACAGTGTGGGGGTGTTTAAAAGCATGGAAGTCTTCCTGCATTGAAAATGTCTCTGGAATATGTGTGTTTCTGCTTTAAATCACTCCCAGGGGCCCCCTCCCTTTAAGCAAAGTTGTCGTTTTGTTTTGTTCTGTTGGGATTTTTTTTTTAACCTTCAACCACCTTGGGCCTCCTGGTTCTTGATTTAGGGTGAGATGTGGGGTCTGCTCTAGGAATTCCTTACCCCTGCCTGCTTCCTTCCACATCTTTGCTTTTGTGCTGCCCTTGCCCATTAGCCTCTGTTTGTTTGTTTCTTTTAACCCCCATGTCTCCTAAAACTGGGGATGTTGGGAAAGGAGAATTACATTATGTCTGAGGTCTTGCAGCTAACCCCCAGAGTCTCAAGAAGAGGACTCTTTTTCCCCAGCGGAAAGACCTCCAGGTGCCTCATATTCTTGAACATTGTTGTCCCCCTTATTTTACCAAGCTTGGGGTGACCTTGCGCTCTTTGCCCTATTTACAAAGCTACCAGCTGGGTGCATATCTGAGATTCCCTGTGAAGGAACCAGACTCAGCCTGGTAGCACTGAAGTCTTAGTAGGTGGCATTATGGACAAATGGCATTATGGATCAACTGAGGCCAGGTCGGCGAGGTTTGAATGTGCTTCTCCCTTCCTCCTCTTAGACTGTCTTTGCTGTTGTTTTTTGTTGGAGGGGGAGGGCAGCGTCTCACTTTGTAGTTCAGGCTGGCCTAGCACCTACAGCGTAGCCCAGGTTAGCCCTGAACTTGCCTGGGTCTTCAAAGTTCTCAGCTTAGATCCAGGCTGGAACCACCATGCTTGACCTCCTCCTTCTGAAACACCACAAGGGCACAGCTAGGGCTGGCTCTCTAAGTGACCCCAAACCCTGCATTTTGGCCTCACCCTTCACCGTCATTTCCATCACTTTCGAAATCAAAACGACAGAGGCCCAACTGTCTGCCTAGAGCAAGGGGTTCCCAACCTTCCTACTGCTGGAGCCTTTAATACAGTTCCTTACGTAAATTCGTGACTGTTAGGAATTGTAGGATAAACATCTGATATGCAGTGTATCTGGTATGGGACCCCAGTGAAAGGGACCCCCCAAAAGTGTAGGGTCTCACAGGCTGAGAACTTCTGGCCTAAAGGGAAGGGTAACTAGGGCTGCAGGTCTTACTTCTTCCCAGGGACATTAGGGAACATGCCTCTCTACATAACCCAGAAAGTGGAATCTCCAGGGACAGTGTTGGAAGCTGGGCCCTGCAGGCCCGGGGCTACCGAAGATGTCCAGGGGAGTCGGGTTACAGAACCGTTTCCATACTAGAGACAGTCATTCCTAAACAGAGGGGTGAGCGCAGGACACTTCAGCTCCGTTGCTTGAGCCCTCGCTGGGATGCAGCCTCAGCTCTTAATGAGTTCCTACGACGATGATGCGGGGGAGGGGGGGCTGAGGGGGTAGTGGGGTGGGCAGAGGAGGGGAGGGGGAGGGGAACTGATTAGAATCCCGGCCGTATGGCGAACGCTGCAGAAGATGGGGGTAATCACTGAGCGGGCGAGACAGCGAGCTCGGCGACAGCAGGCGGCCCGGCCGTCGCCATGGCAACCGCGGCCTCCGGGGCGCACGGCTCTGCGCAACTCCGCGTCCGCGGCGGAACATCTGCTTTGCGCCCGGCTGCTGGGAGCTGGGGGAGGGCACAGGCCCGGTGCCTTCCCCCACCCCCCCACCCCCACCCTGCGAAAAAGAAACAAATTAGGCCAACTGTCCAATGAGGGGCCGCAAATGTATTTATTAATGCGAGGGAAAGGTTGTTCCGGAGCGCAGTTTGATTAATGTTTGAGTCTTCAGCTTGTCAGTCTGGTTTTGTCTCCTGCAAAGGGGGAGGGAGGGTTGGGGGGGAGGGGGGAGCTGGGGAGGAGGGGGCTGGTAGGGGAGTGGGGAGGAAAGACAACAAAGCGGGAGGGGATGTTAATAGCCAAATAGGCTCTTTTTCATGTTTCCCTCCGCCTGCCACCTTTGATGGATGGCTCAGACAGGCACTAGAGAGCTAGGGAGCCGGGAACCCCTTCGGAGCGCTGGGAGAATAAGGAGCCAGGGCTGCAGGAGCCTTGGCTGGGGTCTTCGGGGAGGGTACTCTTGGAGGGTTGCAAGGGAACGACCTCAGTGAACGGGCCGACTCCCGGGGAAACCGTAGGGAAAGGGCGCTGGCTGTTTGCAAGCCTCCCTCAGCTCCGAGTTGTCCTCTGAACCTTGGAGCGCTAGAGTCCAAGAGGGTTCCGGTGTGTCTGGGTGCCAGGCAGGCTTTCCGCCTGCTTAGGGTCCGGGAGGGGAGGTGGTCAGCAGACTGCCCCTTGAAATTCACACCTCTGGCCGCCTCTCTTCACTCAGTCCCACTTTGGACGTTCACTCCTCCTGCCTGCTTTCTCTTTGTCTCTGCTATTGTTTCTTTCCTCCCTCTCCTCCACCCCAACGGGGTGACATCAGCTGCTTGTGCTCAGGCCTGCCTTGCTGTGGAGCCCGCACGCCTACGCCTACGACGCTTATTATCTTCTGAGACCCCGAGGTTCCCCACCGGAACCCTAACTTGACCCGATTCTTGAGAAAACACAACCCCTTTCTGCTTTCCCATCAAATGCTTCCTGAGCCTTGTCTGGCTAGGTACCTAAAAGCTGAAAAGTACAGATCTGTGGCCAGGCTGGGGACGCAGAAACACAGGGGAGTCTCCGAAACTCAGGCTGCCCTGTGCGGAGGCCCGCTCTTCACAGCCCCATGTTCCCAAATAAGTAAAGTGAAGAGAAGAAAGGAAGCTCTTTAAAGCCGAACGCAAGCAAGCGGGGACACGACTTTGTAGCTCATTTTTCCTGCTTGTTCAAGAAAGGATTGCATCTTCTCCACGCATGTACAAAGAGCTCAGCAACAGCGAAGTTCTTAAACGCTAAAAAGCTTAGGCAGATCAAAGCCTCACTTCCTGGGCTAGTTTTACAGTGACTGTCCTCAGCCCTGCTTGGGATTACCCGGTTCAAACATGACCACAGCAGGGTGGGGGAGAGCCGCGGGGCTGAGATCAGGCTGAGTTCAACACCAGCTTTCCCTCTCACTAGCTGGATGTCTGCAGGCAAAGCGTGTTGCCTGTCTAAGCATTTGTTTTCCCATCAGTAAAACGGATATTGCTTATGGGTTAAGGATGTATGGGACATTCCACATGAAATCAACAGCAAACATCTTGAGGTCCTCCTGCTTCAGCTTTAGTTCCTGGATACCAGAGAATGCACGGTCACGCCCACCTCTGACCTCTGAAGGAATTTTTTAGTCCTTTGCTCCCTCCCTCCCTCCCTCCCTTCATTTCCATAGGGTCTCAGGTAGCCCAGGCTGACCTCAGATTCTCTATGCAGTTGAGGATAGCCTTGAACTCCTGCTTTTATTTGTCTCTCCCTTTAAAGTACTGGGATTGCAAATGCATGCTGCTATGACTTATCTTTAAACTCTGCTTCAAGAAGGAGAAGGAGAAGAGGTACTTCAAAAACTACACATTGGGCGGGTGAGATGGCTCAGTGTTTGCCAAGTCTTGAGATCTGAGTGTGATCTCAGGGTCCCGTATGTTGGAAGAAGAAAACAAACCTTCTCCAAGTTGTGTGCTCTGCCCTCCCCACACACCCCATGGCACATGTGCCCTCCCCTAAATACATGTTTTTAGAACTCTACGAATCATTTAAGGAGTCATGTGCTAGGTGCCAAATGAACAGTACGGGCATTAGAGACTCCTAAGACCCAGCTCCAAGAAAGGCGTTTCCTGACTGCGAGCTGGATCGCCCCCTAAAAAGTGCCACAGAGCCTGGACATCAGGAATTGGGGGGATGGAGTAGGTTTCAGACCTGCATAACGTGGGAGTCCCCACAGAGAGAGTGTTTGGCTGGGTCTATAGTAGGGACTTGCAAGAGAGTCAAGTACATAGGCCGCTTGCGTTGTACATTGCTTGCTGAGGAGTAGTTGGAGATTTTTGCATGTGGAGTGTGACATGTTGGTCCCTTCCACCCCCATGTCCATGTATGTTTATATATGTTTGGGGCAAGCCTTTCTTTTCTTCTCTCTCTCTCTCTCTCTCTCTCTCTCTCTCTCTCTCTCTCTCTCTCGGCAAATTTCTCTAGAACAGCCCTGGCTGTCCTAGAACTCACAGAGATCCACCTGCCTCTGTCTCCCAGGCGCTGAGATTAAAGTTGTGCACCACTCTGCCCAGCCCTTGACTTTCTTTTTAGGTGGAGATCAATTTAGGTGGCATATAGAATGCATTTATAAGGGAGAGGCTAGGAATTAGGGACCAGCAAAGGAAGACCTGAGCTGAAAGAACAAATAGAAACTGACTGCAAAAACAGAGAAAAGTGGGGGCGCAGGGGCCGTTAGGGAGAGAGAAGAGGCATGGAGCTCTAGGGCTTTGAGCTTGAGGGATGGGGACAAAATCCACAGAAGTGGTGTTTCGTGAACCTTCCTTGGCTCTGGCAGGGGTCCAAGCTGCCTTCGCTCATTGGATCACCGCAAAGCCGCTGCAGGAGCCGACCGTGGGCTCATATTTTCTGCACGTCCGTTATGACGGGAAGTCGATGGTATCCAGCTTCCATCAGTCTGGTCCGTGTTTTGGGATGTTGGGAATTGGTCACCTTGTGTATCTTCCTTTGTCCACCTGCCTCCCCATGACTGATCTCAGAGGTTAAGGGTTCATCTGGTGGTGAATATAAATAGCCCTTTTGAGGGGGGCTTAATGCTGAGCTCCGCTGGCCTACCGCTTTAACAAATGAGCCTAGAAGAATGTGCCCATCACACAGGTCCTGTCCACCGGGACCTGAAACCCTAAGATGGTGTGCAGTTGGACTATCAAGTAATGAGGCAAATTTAGAAGCAAATACCCTAGGAGCCATTTCTCTCTTTGAAGATATTCCCTTCAAAGCATCACCCCAGGAGCCTGTGCCCGTTCCAAATGCTTCCACGGCTGAGCACATGTGGCAAGGTTCTGTAGGATCACATTCAGTCTGTGGCACATTTGGTTTTGCTCTCCTCAGAGGCTCTTTGGAGCCTCCTCTGCATCGTTGGAAAGTGGGATTTTTTTTTCTGCTGATATCTTTCAGACAGGAACTTTCTAGACTGTCCTCAACAATGGTAAAGTGTCGAAATGAAATCATGGCTGGGCACAAAGGTGCCTATAGGAGGCTGCGGTTGAGGGGGGCAGGGGGGGAGTGCCTGAACTCAGGAATTCAAAGCCAGCCTGAGAAACCCGAAAGACCTTGTTAAACAAACAAACAAAACCCAGCCTCATAGCAGGCTTTTTTTTCTCTTTCATTCCTTTTCCTCCCTCCCTCCATTCCTTACTTTTTTTCTCCTCTCCCTCCTCCTCCTTCTTTTTCAGACAAGGTCTCTCTGTGTAGCCTTGGCTGCCCTGAAGCTTTCTACGTAGACTAAAGCTGGCCTTGAACTCACAGAGATCCATCTGCTTCTGCCTCCTAAATACTGGGATTAAAGGTGAGTACCATCATACCCAGCTTCTCTTTCTTCTGAGACCAAGTCTCACTGTAGCCCAGGCTAGCCTCACACTTGTGATGGTCCTTCTCGGTCTCCCAATGGCTGGGACTACAGGCCTGAACCATCAAGCTCGGCCTTCTCTACCTAGTTATATAGCTGCAAGTCCAGTCTTGGGGGCCTGAGGTGGGAGAATCGGAAAGTGGAAGCCATCTTGAGCTACATAGTGAGACCCTGTGTTAAAAACCAAAATAACAAACTAGATTCTGGTTTAGTGAGAGCCTTCCTCAAGGCAATATGGTAAAATAGGTATAGGAAGACATCTTCTTCCAGTTTCTACACAAGCATGGACAGGATGGGTGAGCGCACACACACACATACACACACACATGCACACACACACATACACACTATAAAACAAAAAGAATATAATAAGTAGCCAACTACACTTTTCATTCTATTTGCAAAAAAAGGAAAGAAAGAAACACAAACAAAAGAAAGAAAAAAGAAAAGGAGAGAAAAGAAAAAGACTTGGTCTTTCTGTGTAGCCCAGGCTGGCCTAGAAATCTCCATCCTATCTTTCTTCCTGGTCTCCCAAATGCTTGCTGGGATCACAGGCATGAGTCAGCACCGCAGCTGGCTACAGACTCTGTTTGAAGGAGGTTCACTGAAGTGAATCTTTCCAGGTAGTTTTCTCAGGAGCCATTGTGCTCTTTAACTCTCAAGCGTGATTAGAAAGACATAGAGAACATGTCATCAGGTGGGTGATGGTGGTCCATGCAGTGGTGGTGTACAAACTCGCCGAGTTCAAGGCCAGCCGGATCTGCAGAGCGAGACCCAGGACACACGGTAGGATGGGCATGACCTGTTTGTGACCGAAGACAAACAGTGGCATGCAGCTGTCTGCCTCAGTCTTCCCCTGAACTGAGATACGTGAAATGTAAAGGAGCTGAAGGTCAGGGTTGGGTGTGGTAGCTGGGCAGAGGCAGGAGAATCTCTGTGACTTTGGGGGCTAGCCTGGTCTGCACGGCAAGTTCTAGGCCAACCAGGGGCTTACAGCCCTTAACGCCGTGTACTCAGCATATAAAGGGTTCATTCGGTATAGATGGGCAAGGAGCTTACTTAGTTATTCAGCCTCCACACGCCGCTGTGCTATAGAAGGTGCAGTCTCCAGGTCTGGCAAGAAGATTTAGGGGGAAGATGCTTGCTGACAGGGCTAATGCTCTCAGTCTAATCTCCAGAGTCTAATCTCCAGAGTCTAATCTCCAGAGGGGGAAGGAGAGGACCAACTCCTGCAAGTTGCCCTCTGCAGAGGCGTGCACCCCTCACACCATATACATACATGCACTCATACATATATACATACATGTAATTTAAGAAGAAAAACACTCTGAGCTAGATAGGGTAGTTTGAGGCCACCCCTGGGCTACATACGAATTGGAGGCTAGCCTGGGCTCTAGTCTGAAAAATGGAAAGGGGTTACCTTGTGAAGCTCCCTGTCACTCAGAGTATCCGAGGAAGGACATTGTCAGGGTTACTATAATGAGAACCCTTGCAACAAGAAGCACCTTGGTTAGCTGGGTCTGCTGAACTCTGAAATTCTAGATCATCATGTCTCTGTTTAGAAAAACGAGCCATGCCCAACCTCATTATTCTGTGGCCTACATTCTATCAAGTTTACAGAAACTGCCCACAAACCCACTGAATGTAGCCATCCTGGGAAACCTAGACAGGAGCCCCCTCATTTGGAATTTCCAGCTTGCCTACCCAGTCTCTCATCTGTCCCTGGCTGACCTCTGCCTAGGACTTTTTTGAGACAGGGTGTATATTTAGCGCCGGCCGTGAACTTCACGCGTACTGGAGGGTGGCCTTGAACTTCTGACCCTCTTGCTTCTATCACACCTCCTGGCACACATGGTTTGTGTGGTACTGGGGGTCAGACCCAGGTCATACACATTAGGTAGGCACTCGACCAACTGAGCTATACTCCCCAGCCCTTTTGAAAACAAAACAAGGACCATCTTACGTGCCTGAGTGCTTTGCTACACATATGTGTGTGTACTGCGTGTGTGCCTGGTGCTCTGTGAGGGAGGATATTCCCTGGACCTGGAGTTCCAGATAGCTGTCAGCCACCGCGCAGGCGCTAGGAACAGAACTCCATGCCCTCTGCGAGAGCAACAAAGGCTCCTAACCACTGAGCCATCCTTCCAGCCCTCCCGTTTACGTTTCCAAATGCAAGAGTTACGCTCTGAAAGCAAATGACCAACAGCCTCAGGGGGCAGGTGGACGGGTAGAACTTTCTGCATTCCAAATGTCCTGGAAGTTCTGTCCTGAAAGCAGGCGCAGAACTCTCTAAGCAGACTAGCCGGAGGTGGTGAGTCAAGACTGTCACCCCAGCGTTTGCAAGGCGGAAGCAGGAGGATTGTCGTGAGTTTGAGGCCAGCTTAAGCTTCACAGTGAGTTCCTGGCCGTCAATGTACGATGGAGAAGGAAAAAAGTTAAACCAGGGCCCCAGACTCTGGCTCAGAGGCCGGAGACCTGCACATCTCAACATCAAAGATGGCAGAGCAAGGAGAGAACACCCGAGAGTCTCCTTTCCCCTGCATTTCCCCCCTCCCCCCCACCAGTTCTGTCCTGTTTTAACCACCGGAAGAATGATTAAGGCAGCCTGGGAAGGGACGGCAGGAGAAGGCAGATGCCGTTTTTATCTGGCTGGGGTCTCCCTGAAACTGTAGCCATGTGACTACCCGGCTGACCTGGGGTCTCCATCATGTTCCTACCTGTCCACAAGACGGATCAGGCTGCCCTTCTCCTTGGCGATCCCCCTCTGTACCAGGGGAAGGCTGCTAGGCTAATTGCAGCCTGCTTGTGTCTTTCTCTCCCCTTCTATTCCTCTGGGTCCTCCATTTCGCCCCCTTCCCTTTCTAGCAGAACGGAGTAACTTCATCCACACCCAGGAGGAACTAGAATCCTGAAGGCCCCATTGAGCAGAAATCATAAGGTTGAATTCTCAGTTTTTGTCCCTCTCCGATTACCTTCTTCCCATTGTTAAGTAGGCGCCCGTTGCTTCGTCCTCCATTTAGCAACTCAGAGCCTTTCCCTTAAATGCTCTGGTTTTCTCAGTACCTACACAGCTGCACTCCTCAAAAGAAGTTCAGTCCTGGAGTGGGCCTGTCGCGTTGTGTCGTTTTGTTTTGCTCACTAAGATATTGAGCCTGGGAGTCTCATTCAGTCTAGGCAAGTGCTCTATCCCTTAGCTACACCAAGCCTTCTTTTTACCTTACCTATCTACTGTCTCTCTATTTATATGTGTACACACACACACACACACACACACACACACACACACACACACACACACACACGGTCTCACTACATAGCCCCTGGTTGGTCTGGGACTCACTCTGTAGACCAGGCTGGCCTTGAACTCACAGAGGCAGGCAGATCTATCGGCATCTGTCTCCCGAGTGCCGGGAATAAAGACGTGGGCCGCCACACCTGGCCTTCCCTTTTGTTTTGAGACTGAGTTTCCCTTTGCTGCCCAGGCAGGCAGTGAGCGTTCAGTCTCAGTCTCCAGAGCAGCTGGGACGACAAACCCAAACCGCCTGGCCTGGCCAGCAGACCTGAGTTTTAAACCCAGTCCTATCACCTATAAACAACATGGTCTTAGGCGAGCTGGAAAATATCTTAAGCATCAGTCACTGTCCCTGTGTAACTATGCCCCTGACCCAGATTTACTCCTTTCTATTCAATTTAATTTTATTTGTATATGTCCAGATTTGCTTTTTATTCATTTATTTCCAGACAGGGTCTCACTAGGTAGCCTAGTTTTGCCTCAAAACTCAAGATCTACCTGCCTCAATCTCTGAAATGCTCGCTAGGATTACAAGCGTGTGCCATCAAGCCTTGCTTCTGCTCAATAGATTTTTTTTATGCACAAAATAATGTACATAAAGTTGTTAGACAGTGACCAGGAAAGTGAGTGGTCAAAATATGACAGCTGTGACCCTGGAGGCCGCCAGGTGTCTGTGTGGAACCGTAGAGTGAGGGAGACTGAGTGGGGGCTCACGAGCCAGAAAGGAGACTCTAGCTGAGTGCTGACAAGAATGGGTTGGCTGAATGCAAAATGCAGGTGGAGAGGGACAAAGATTGGCAGGAGACAGGGGAAAGGGAAAGAAAGGAGGGCTCCTGACAGACCTGGGTAAGAGAGAAAGCTGGAACGAACGGAACGGGGCAGAGCAGGGAAAGGGACGGACAGACAGCAGATGGGAAAGGAAGACAGAACAACAAAGCGTGAGGAGAAGGCCCAGCTGGTGTGAAACAGACGAGCGGTGGTCGAGGAGGCAGAAACGGGGGGGGGGGAGAAGAACCTCAAGGGGAGGTGCTGGTGTCAAAATGAGATGAGGAGGCAGGCACAGGACAGACAGACTGAGAGCGATCGATGGGGGAAAGTGAAAGACAGACAGACGGACAGATGGCAGGGACAAGGGGGTGCCCTGGGTTGCCTGCATTCTGCTGTGTTTACTAGCTAATTGAGTTAAATTGTTGTCAGAGATGTAATTAAAGGGTAGAGAGAGCTCTCTGGCAGGCCCGAAACAGATGGAGGGGGCTTTAATTGGTAATTAAATTCTTCTCTGGCAGCTGAGAAAGGAGCTGCGCTTCAGCCTCACAAGGCCACGGGTGGCTCTCCCCCACTCCAGGCCCCTCTCGGGGCCCCTCCAGGGTGGGGGCTCTGCTCTGCTCACCAGCAGCCTGGCAGGCAGGCAGATGAATGCCAAAGCTAGCCTTCCTCCCTGGCTGGGGCTGGCTCAGCTCCCAGGGGCTAAGCTGAGCACACCTGCCCAGGGCCCATGCCTTTCCAACCTTCCTGCTGCCACACATTAAACCAGCCTCGGCCACTGGATTCCTACATGACTTCAATGGCTTCTGGCGTGCGCGAGTGTCTCAGGAAAAATCGTGGGGCACTGACCCTGCAGGCTGCTGGGCTCGGGGAGAGTCTGTTGGTTCATTCAGGGATCCACACGGACACAGCCTCTGCCCTTCCAGGAGCCATGTGTACAAATGCCATTCTGTTTGGTCCATCAGTGACTACCTGACCCCCATCCCAGCCTTTACTTCCACCACACAAATAGGACAGGAATGGGGTCGGCAGCCTGGACGGACAGATTGTTTGGTTAGACTGCCTAGGATATGCGTGTTTAGACTGATCAGCTCTCTAGCCAAACGTTAGACTTGTTTCTTTGAAGAAGCATCCCTGGGTAGGAGAGCAGATATCTCAGAAACCCACGTCTTCTCTCAAACTTGTCCTACTTCAAAGAGAGAAGTAAGCAAAAAGACGTGCTGGTGCAATGGCCCAGTGGGAAAGGGTGCTGAGTTTGATTCCCAGGACACCTATGGTGAAGGGAAAAAAACGAACTCCTGCAAATTGTGCTCTGACCTCCACAGGTATAACATGGCATGTGGTGGTACACACACACACACACAATCTAGAAGGAAAGAAAGGGAGGGAGAGAGAGAGAGAAGGAAAAAAATTTTTTTTTCAAAACTGAAAGAAAAGTTAGGCAGGAAAAAAAAAATTTCCAGGGCAGACGCTGCAGCCTTGTGCAGTGTGTATGACTCAGCAACCAAGCTCAGCGCAAGTGAGGAACCAAGGCCCCTTCTCAGTCTCTCAGCTCCTCAGACCATTCTTTGTCTTGCCCTTGGCTTGCTGAGGCCAGAGTCATGAAGGAGTTTCTGGAGAGGGTTGTAGAGATGCCCAGGACAGGATGGTGTATGGGACACAGCGCCAGGCTCCAAGGGTTTTCATTTGGCACCTGTCCTGCCCTTTCACCTTCAGTTCCACATAGGCTGGCCTCTCTGCCGGGAATCACGCTCCCTGCCACGACAGTCTGCTTTTCTGGACTAACCTTTTACCTATCCCAAGGGCGCAGCGAAGCCGGCACATCTTTATTTCTTTCCATATTTCCTATTTATTTGTGTTTTATGTGTACAGGTGTTTTGTTTGTTTGTCTGTTTTGCCTGTGTGTACGTGTGTGCTGTATGCATGGAGGCCAGAAGAGGACATCAGATCTCCTAGACTGGACTTACACACTTGTGAGCCGCCAAGTGGGTGCTGGGAATGGAACCCGGTGTCTTTTCCAAGACCAGCAACTGTACTAACCACTGAGAAATCCCCCTAACTCAAGCCTTCATTTCTTTAGGATGCCACCCATCTCTTCAAACCCCAATATCCACCAACCCAACATTCCCCATTACAATATCCCTCCCCAAGACATACTCAAGTCTCCCCATTCTGAGTCCCTCATCCCAACCACTATCCCAGTTTCATCCCAACATCCCCCATCCTAACAACATCCCCCATGCCAACATTCCTTCTTTCCCAACATCCTTCATGCCAGTATCCTCCCTCCTGACATTTCCCCTACTCTGCCATCCTCTACCCTCAAATCCTCACTATGGGAAATCCAAACATCCTCCTAGTCCAGCATCTCCCCTATCAAAATCCCATTGGGTTATCCACTCTTTTCATAAACCTTGACGGATCAAGGGTCACGTCCATTTCACTGCTGCGAACGAAGGTTCAATCCCCAGCACCCACCTGGTGGTTCACAACCATCTGTCTGTGACTCTAGTCCCAGGGGATGAGGCACCCTCTTCTGACCTCCCTGGGTACCATGCACACGAATGGAGGACAGACAGACACTCATGTAGGCAAAACATCCAAACATTAAAAAATAGTAATTTTTTTTTTTTATAAGTGGAGTTTTCAGCTCTTGCAATTTGGCAAAATTTGGTGAAGTGGGCTATCGGGGCTGCATCCTGTTTCAATCAAAACGCTCCCCTTCTCTGGTTTTGAGAACTGTATGTGGGTTCTGGTTAGGGGTCTGCTGGCCAGGGTTTAACTGTTGCCATTCCCTGGGTAGCTACCGACAGGCCCTGATGTGGTGTTCACCCATTTCTGCCATGTTAAATACTCCCAGCAGAGGCCATTGCAGGTGCTGGTCAACTCCTACCCTTTAAAAAGAAGGCTGAACTGTGTGTGTAGTTTAATAAGTGCATGCTTCAGACCCTGGGTCCCCGGGTTCCCATCCCCAGCATGCACACACACACACACACACACCCTTGCTTATGCTTGGTCGCTGAGGTGCGTTCCCAGCCCCCTTTGGTTCTAAAGCAGTATTGAGTTGCTCACTCGGTCTATCTCTGAACTCATACTAGTACCCAGGCTCCTCCTGCTTCCAACTCTGGAGAAGCTGGGATTGGGATTACAGGCCTACGCCACGTGTCTGGCTCATCCTGTTCTTCATGCACGGCAAACTCCCCCAACTTAAAAAATAATAATAATAAATAATTTTCCCATTGACATTTATTTAATGTCATCTAATCATATCGAACCCCCAATTACCTCTTTTGTATCTCCCACACACACACACACCTTCTACTTCCCCGTCTTTGCTTTTCAATCTAGATTCTGCATATGAATGAAAACACAGCCATTCAGAGTCTAGCTTCTTTCGCTTTTCACGGTGCCCGCCAGTCAGCATTACCTCTTTTTCTCTACAAATGTCACAATTTTGTTCTTGTGAATGAGCAAAAGCTCTGCTATTGTGTGTTCATACTTTAGCCGCGCCTCCTGGGCCCTAGGCCGTAATTTGGCTATTGTGAACAGTGGCCCAGCACCCAGAGTCCTGCCGGAGTGTCTGCTGTATGCTGACCTAGCAGTTGAGCTGCTGGATCATAAGGTGGTTCTATTTTTAGTACTCCGATTTTCATTGTGGCTGTATTGATTTACATTCTACCAGCAGCGAACAAGGCTTCTCAGCCAGCCTCACTCACGTGGGCCCCCGTCCAAGGCTAGGAGGAACCAGGAAACACATTGTTCCTCTTCTCCTAAGCCCGTCTCCCATATGTATGCACAGCCCTGGCTGATCTCCGCATGTGTGCTGGGGGCCCTGGGAGGGGCTGGGCCCGATCAGACCCTTTCGGACAATCGAGGACTGATTACTTCAGTGGCTGTTGTGTGGGGCAAGGCGGCAGTGTGGTGCTCAGGGGAGGACTTGGGTCTGTTCAAGGTTCTGGTTCTGGTTCGGGCCCAGTGACTCATTAGGACATGTCTATCCTTCTCTTCAGTCTCAGTTTCCACAGATGCACAGCAAAAGCCTAGGACTGGTGTTGTCCAGCATCTGCTGCTCTCCTCTCTCCCTCGTTTGTGTGAGTGGTGTGTATGTGTGTACGTGGCATGCGGAAGTCAGAGGCTGATGGTGGGTGTCTTTCTTCATCACTCTC